>JANUWF010001915.1:0-1200000 GCA_026120185.1 Voacanga thouarsii | reverse complement strand
TCCGAAAATGGCAGAAATAATTCATGTTTCAAGCTGACATTAAGGCCATTTTTCAGGCAGCATTTGGAAGGAAATGTTAGCTATGAAGTTCGACATTTTGAAGGTACACAAGCTGGAAAATTTCAGCTCATTCCAAGAAGGAAGGTGAACTAGTTTAGGATGAAATTTCAGCAAGCTCACTAGAGGGATTCTTCCTCTTGGAATTTCCCACAACTCTTCCATAATTTTCAGACTATAAGAAGTCTTTTACCAAGACACTTTGGTCCTAAAAGACCTCAGCACCTTACTGAATTTTCTGGAAAGAAACAGGCTAGAACATCTTGATCAAACTAAGGAGTTGAAAATTAAGAAAAACTAAAGATCAAGAGAGAATGAGTTCCCTTTAAGAATTTCGAGTAGAGCAAAGGAGTGAAATGAGAATTCTCCTAACATGTCTCTCCTAGGTCATTATCACCACCTTGCTCTAGGCCCTTAAGGCCGAAACTAATCCTCCCTAAGCAAAAATAAAATTTTAATCAAACTAAAGCTTCTATGATGGAATTCGAACCCAAGACCTCAAGAATTAATTCTAAGGCTCTAACCACTAAACCACAACAACTCTTGTTTCTATTTTTACTAGAAAATTAATTCCTATTCCTTCCACAAGCTATCTCCCTATTTTCACCTCGAGCAAAAATTACCATTTTGCCCCTCTCACACAATACTCACCAACAAGACTTCAAAACAATAAAACTCAAATCCAAAGCACATAAAATCATATGAAAATGTATTTAATCATGAAATAAAGCATGATATGCTTCCCAACCCCCTTACTCTAAGGTTGGTTTTGACTGGGGTTTCACATGTTGTCGGTATGCAGTAACTGATAAGGAGAAAATGTTAGGTCTGCATGTTAGATCTAAATGATTGATATAAAAATGTTATGAGTTCTGCACAATAATCTGATATGGATTCTACATGACTGGTGTTATATGTATGAACTAAATTCTTAAACATAACTTTCATCTGAAACTGGACTGTTAATGTATGATTCTTTGATCTACGAATTAACTGCCATGGAAGTTGAAACCATTTGAAAAACCGAAACTGTTTATGGAAAAGACAAGACTATTGTATGAACAGTTATTGAATTCCAAGTAACTGCATGATCTATTATGAACTACATGAACTACTTTTGGCATGAACAATTATGCATTGATATCAAATTTGAACTGTTTAGAAAATCATTGATATGATTTACTGTTTACCAAAATTTTTTGAAAAACCCCTCTGTTTGTGATGCTCACTTTTATAATAATGGTATTTTTGAGACTAGATTCTGTGATAAGATTTTCATACATTAAGTCAGGGGGAGTTTTGGACTCAGAAATTTTGTATCGAAAACAAATGTTCTTATAAGCAGATTTACTGAACTGAAAAATATTTTGGACATCCAAAAGCCCTATCCAAATGAAATTTTGAAAACACACGTTCTTCCAAAACCATTTTAGATACACTTTCTGGATGAATATATTATTACTTCTTCTCATCCCTCTTATGTTAGAAATAGTCACATAAGCATATATTTAGGGGGAGCATCTTAGTATTTTATCTCTATCAAATTACTCTGAATATTTATATAGAGAAATGATATGCTTTAGGATCATTGAGATATGTTTACAAATATTTTATCATAAAAACCTCTATGAGACCTATACTTTAAGATTACATTTATTTGTTCAACATGTTCTTTCTATTTACATATCAAATGTGTCATGTTTGTCATCACTCAAAAAGGGGGAGATTGTTAGCCCTACGGGCTTTCTTTTATGTTTTTATTTAAGACAAACGTTGATATGGACTAACTTATTAATTTTCTGTGATAGGACTTGGTTAATCTTTATTCTTCTGAAGTCTTCAGATAAGAATTGTTGACAACCTCTTCATCACTAATTTTAAGATTAGAAGATCAAATGAGAAAATCAAAGTATGAGAAGTTATATATCATGGAAGCTATTTATGAAGAATGATAGACTAAGAAGTGTTATTAAGTTATATTTATTAATTCGTACGTCTTCTAATCTTTTGATTCATTTGACTTTACCTTGAAGTTTCAAATGAGATGATTTTCAAAGTTTTTAAAATTCACAGAATTTTGGATGGAACGGTTTGAATCCAAAAGGTTCATCTAAAATCCTGTAAACCGGATTGAAAATTTCTGTCAGGAATGTGCCATCTTTGGACTTACCTTTTGGATGCATCTTTGTCCAAAACTTGAGTCCAAAACTCGGATGAGTTTAAACAGAAAAATTTGTAGCCGTATTTTTATGACCGTTGGCACTCCCTTTTTGGCTCTATAAATAGCCCTTAAAGCAAGATTAGAAGTAGGATTTTTGAAACAGTCATCTTAGAAAACTTATTGCTCAATACTTTCAAAAATCTCCTTTTATCTAGCTTCAATGCGAGTTCATTGTATATCAAAGATAAAAGTAATTTATGGCTTGTATCCGAGAAAACATCTACTCAAGTAAGTGAGCTTATCTCTGTTCTATTAATTTTCAATTCTCTGTTGTTGTGCAAGGTTGTGGTGTAAAACCCATAAGGGTGAGCCTTGTGTTTTGTGTATGTGCAAGGTTGTAGTGTAAAACCCATAGGGGTGATCTTTATTTTTGTGTTTGTATCAAGGTTGTGGAGTAAAATCTAGTGAGGTGATCCTTGATGTGTTTGAGAGGTTGTGGAAAACCAAGTGTGGTAATCTTCTCTTGTATATGAATCGGTTTCATTAAGTAAGGTTAATGAAATAGGATTGAAAATCCTTAAATGTGAGGCTTAAGGTAGTGGACGTAGATCATTGTTGATCGAAGCACTATACATCACTTGTCTCATTTTATTTGTTGGTTCATGTACTATTTTTATGATCTTTCACTGTCTAAATCTGAATATACATCTACAAGTACTTAGATAGCTTTCTATGCATCTATAAAGTCCGTCTAAGTATCTTGGTGATCATTCTTGTTCAGCATTTTAGACAATTCGGAAAAATCATTTTTGTTTTCCAAAAATCTTATCCCCCCCCCTCCCTCTAAGGTTTTTCAGAAACATTTTCTTTCAGCTCCCCTAGACCAGCAATTTTTCTCCACATGTCCCTTTTTACCACAATGGTGGCACATTAGGAGATTCTGAGTAGGATCAGTCAGTTCAGCGCGTGCTTGCTTCTCTTTGTTCTACTATTGCTAGTGGGCAGGTCGCTTATTAGCTTGCTGCCTTGGAAAAGGTCTTGGTGGTTACGTCGGTGGTAGGAAAGGCTTTGGTACCATCCTGCTTCTATTCATATTCTCTTTTCGGGTGGCCATGTCTACTGCGCAAGAGTTTGTCGTTGGTGGGGAAGGTGCCAAAGCCCTTCTCAACTCCTGCCTTAGGCCCTTGACGAACTACCTGGTTTGGTTCTACTCAGTATCCACTAATCTTTTGCAATACTTCAACAATTGAGTGAAACGAGCGGCATACTAAGCCACAATTATACTTCCCTGTTTCAAATTCTGAAACTCATCTTCCCTTTTTTCTACAATCCACTGAGGGATATATTTAGCTCTAAATGCATCTACAAAATTAGCCCAAGTCTAGTCTGTAGGGATTTCAAAAATACTACAACACTTATAGCAGTGGAAAAACAGAAATCCCAACCCAAGATCAAATGCATATGATTTAAATGGGCAAAAAAAGAACACAGGTTTCACATCTATCATTCAAAATTTTCTCTTCACATTAAATGATTGAGGCACGATCCAGATACACTCGTTCCAAAAACCAATTTACACTGGCATCCAAGACGAGCCACTCCTATCTCAGTATGAGGTTGGCTCGATAGTATCCACATGAGGGACTCAAGCAAATCAAAACAAGTCTCTGCTAGAGACTCTCTTGATGGCTAGGGTTTGTTTCTGTGTACAGAAGAGAAATGAGAAAAAGAAAGAGAAGAAAGTTGTGTGTTCTGAATTTTCTGAGAGAATGATTCTCTCTATTAAAATCCAAGTAATCAATTTCCACGGTGTCATCTCCAAAAAATCTCCCATAGAAACTATCTTTGTAAATTCTAATCAATTTAGAATTCTCAAATTGCAATTGGAAACCATAATTTTTAGCAATTATAATTTGGCCACAATTACTTCTATTTCTCAAAATTAACCTCACAATGTTATTAAATAACATCTTGAATACTTAATCATTTACTGTGTGTGACCTATTAGGTTTCTCAGTCTCTTAGTAGCGAATACAAATTAATTTAAACGTCTTTGAGATTAATAATCCTTAATAATTTAGAACAGGATTGGCTTACTAATTCATCAATTAATAAACTCATTTTCAGCAAATCATGAGCGGTATCTAGCAACACATCATAACCACCCAAGAGTCTAGGAAGTTAAACGGCTTGATATGAACCCGTTAATAACAAACTACAGTGCAATAAATTCCCTTCACCATACAATATCTCATTCAGTTTGGAGTACAAAATTAGTGCAAACTCCCTCCAGAATATATATTAATTCTGGCCCAAATATATTAGTACTTTTTCCAAGAATCCACTACTCTACATGTTTATCAATTAGAACTGTTTCCAATACACAATCACCTTAGCCAAGGATTTCACTACAAATTTAAAAGTGGCCATGAGATATTTGTCTCTACTATTAGGAGTGGTGAATCCTTTATTGACCCTCTCAACTACTTTCGTTTACCTCACAATGTACCCAATATCCACCCTATAGGTAGCCCTCGATCTAGCTCCAAAGATTGGAATCAAAGTACAATGATCAGCAAACAAATGACTTTGGAGATCTCATGTCTAAGGATACTTAAACATTTGTTATAACGAGATCCTATCACATACACTACATAGTTATCCATGTGATTATCTCATAGTTAGGTCATCCAATATACTTATTTTATTAACAAGCATCCACGTTTTAACTTTGAGTATCTCAATACTTACGGATATGAGAACCATTGCCTGATCAGACCAAGAAGTCTGACACATGCTAGTCTTAACGCATTAATAATGTCCTATCTTATTAATACTATAACTATGGATTATTTAAGTACTAACACTATATAGTGTAGTAGGAATCTCACAACATGATCTCTATCATGATTTCCATAACACAGTGTTATAATAGGGACTTTATCTATTAGTTATTTTATATGAAAGTAAAGAAAATAAACTGAAAGATAAATAATGTCTTATATTATAAAATAAATATGTCATATACAAAGTACAAGTAATTGCCTCTAGGGAACAATACTAACAAATTCTCACTGACACTAGAGCCAATCATTCATGTATCCAATAACATGCCATCATGTTTCTCTTGGGATAGTACTTTTGCAAGTAGGTCAACTATGTTCTCATCCATAGGAACTCTATCTATCTATACATCTTGTCTATCAATAATCTCTCGGATCAAATGATAGCATCGTATCACGTGTTTAGTTTGTTGGTGAGACCGTGGCTTCTTTGCCTGTGCAATGGATCCGTTGTTGCCATAATACAATTATATTGGACCAACAACACTAGGGACCACACCCAGTTCCATCATGAACTCTTGATCCAAACATCTTCCTTAGCTGCTTCAAAAGCGGCTATGTACTCAGCTTCTATCATAGAGTCAGCAAGAGTCTCTTATTTGGAACTCTTCCAACTTATTGTCCCTCCGCACAACATAAACACGTAGCCAAACTGTGATTTAAAATCATCTTTGCTAGATTGAAAACTGGATCAATATACTTATTTACTTTCAAATCACCTTTTCATAAACCAAGAACACATCCTTAGTCCTCCGCAAGTACTTAAGGATGTTCTTTACAACTGCCCAATGACCCACACCAGGGTCAAATTGATATTTCCTTGTCAAACTAAGAGCACAAGATACATCGGGCCTCACACATATCATAGCACACATGATAGATCCAACTGTCGAAATATATAGAATCTTACTCATGTAATTCATTTCAACTTGTATCTTATGAGACATCGATTTTGAAAGGCTTACTCCATGCATCATAGGTAAGAATCCCCTTTTGAATTTATCTATGCTAAACCTCTTTAGTACTTTATCTATGTATGTAGACTGTGAAAGACCTAGTAACCTTTTTGACCTATAAAGTAATAAAGTAATAAGAAAATGATTGTGCTCCCATTAACCTTTATGTACAAACAAGGCTCATCCATATTTTGAATAAAACCAAACTCTTTGGTTGTCATATTAAAATAGATGTTCCAACTCTTAGAAGGTTACTTAAGTCCATAAATGGACATTTGCAGCTTGCACACTTTTATGCTATCATTGGATGTGAAATCCTCAAGTTGTGTTATATACACTATCTTAGTCAAATTTCCTTTAAGGAAAGTTACTTTCACATCAGTTTGCTAGATCTCATAATCATGATGAGTGGCAATGGGTAGGAGTATCCTGATGGATTTTAGCATGGCTACTGGCGAGAAGGTTTCATGATAGTCAATACCATGTTGTTAACGATAACCTTAAGCCACTAGTCATGCTTTATTGGTAACTACATTACAATCCATGTCAATTTTCTTCTTGAAAATCCATTTGCACCCAATAGGTTTGATCCCTTTGGGTGGATCAACCAAAGTCCATACTTGGATGTCAGACGTAGAATCCATCTTTGACTTCATGGCCTCAAGCCATTTGCCAAATTCTGAACTGTTCAGAACTTCTTTGTAGGTAGTAAGCTCATCTTCTTCTATAAGCAATACATCGTTGTGGTCACTTATAAGAAATCCATATTGTAGGATTTCTAGATTAAATAATCAGATTAAACGCAGCGGAAAAAAACAAGAAATCCAAGCCATGGATCACGAGTTTGTAGTAGAAACGGAAAAGGGAGAAGATCACCCTTATTACCTCGTGAAGCCGAAATTTAAAATTTTCTTGTTCCAAGAATGCAGGCGCGATCCAAATCACAGAACTGGTTCACCGCAGCTCAACTGAAGTCCAGGTAAGAACTCCCTCTAATGACAATCCACACAAGGTTGAACGCTCACAATCTCACAATTCTAGGTTAGTAGAATTTAGGAGGCTAGGGTTTGATCAAGAAGAGAGAGGCAGAGAAACGGTTTCTCTGTTATTGCGTGAATAGTCTGTATCTATAACCCTAAGGAAACCGTTTTCTTATATTTATAGATTTATAATTACCACAAATTGCAACTTAGTCCTTCAACGTCCAATTGTCAACAAATTGGTCCTTGAAGTTTACTTAATTACAATTAGGTCCCATGAATTATAACAAACTTATAATTCACCAATAAATATATTTCCTTCTCTTAATTAACCCCACAATATTATCAAATAATATACTTGAGCATTCAAACCTTTATTGTTTGTGACCCATTAGGTTTCCTAGTCATATTGGTAGCATAATATGAATTAATTCTAACAATATTAGAATTAATAATCCTTAATAAAATAAAGGATTAAATTTATTAATTCTCTAATTAATAAATTCATATTTAGCATATCAAGAGCGACATCTAGCAATGACTCTTAACCACCTAAAAGTCCAGAAAGTCAAGTGGCTTGACATGAACCTTTCAATAGCAAATTATCAGTGCAATAAACTCCTTTCAACATACAATATCTCATTCGGTCTAGAGCATGGAATTAGTGCCAACTCCCTCCAGAATATTATTAACTCTGGCCTGAATATTTTAGTACTTGTTCAAGAAATCCATTACTCGATATGTGTATCAATTGGAATCATTTCCATCACATAGTCGCCTTGGCCAAGGACTTCATGAGTAATGATTTCTACAAGTGGCTTTGAGATATATTCTCCTACTATTAGAAGTGGTGAATCCTTTATTGACCCTCTCAACTACTTTCGTTTACTTTACGTTGTACCCAATATCCATCCCATAGGCGGTTCTAGATAAGACTCCAAAGATTAAAATCAAAGTACAACGCTCGATAAACAAAGTACCTTGGAGATCTCAAGTCTAAGGATACTTGCACACTTGGTATAATGAAATTCTATGACTGGCACTCAATAGTTATCCATGTGATTATCTTGTAGTTAGGTCATCCAATGAACTTGTTCCAAAACAAGCATCCACACGTTAATCCTGAGTATCCCAATACTCACGGATATGAGAACCACCGCTTGATCCAATTAAGAGATATAACATGTGCCAGACTTGGCGTATTAATAATATCACATCTTATTAATACTATTACTGGGGATTATTTAAGTACAAACACTACATAGTGTAGTAGGAATCTCACATCATGATCTCTATCATGATTTCCTTAACACTGTGTTGTACTAGGGACTTTATCTAACGGTTTGTACACATATTTAGACATAACAATCAAACTGAAAGATAAAGAATGCCTCTTATTAATTTAATATGCAATATACATGGTACAAGTGAATGCCTCTAGGGCACAACACTAACAAACTCCCACTTGCACTAGAGCCAATCATTCATGTATCGAATACCAAATGACTAAACAAGTTTATCATGTTTCTTCAAGGAAAGCGCTTTAGTGAGTGGATCAGCTATGTTCTGATCCGTGGGAATTCTCTCTATCTTTACATCTCCTCTATCTATGATTTCTCTAATCAGATGATAGCATCTAAGTACATGCTTGGATCGTTGATGAGACCGTGGTTCCTTTGCCTGTGCAATGGCTCCATTGTTGTCACAATACAAAAGTATCGAATCAACAATGCTGGGCACCACTCCAAGTTCAGTGATGAACTTCTTAATCCATACTACTTCTTAGATGCTTCAGAAGCTGGTATGTACTCTGTTTCAGTAGTCGAATCGGCAGTAGTCTCTTATTTGGAGCTCTTCCAACTAACTGCCCCACCACCTAATATAAATACGTAGCCAGATTGTGATTTGAAGTCGTCCTTATAGGACTGAAAGCTGGCATCAGTATACCCTCTTACTTGTAAATCACCATCTCCATATATCAAGAATGCATCCTTAGACATTCGTAAGTACTTAAGGATATTCTTTACAGCCGCCTAGTGACCCTCTCCAGGATCAGATTGGTATCTACTCATCAAACTAAGAGCACACGATACATTGGGCCTAGTACATATCATAGCATACATGATAGACCCAATTGCCGAAGCATATGGAATTCTACTCATGTGATCCCTTTCAACTTGTGTCTTTAGAGACATCAACTTTGAAAGGCTTACACCATGTGTCATAGGTAAGAATCCTCTTTTAGATTGATCCATGTTGAACCTTTTCAACACTTTGTCTATGTATGTAGTGTAGGATTTCTATCATGCATAATCAGATTAAGCGCAGCGAAAAACAACAAGAAACCCAAGCCATGGATCACGGGTTTGCAATAGAAACGGGAAAAAGGAGAAGATTGCGTTTATTACCTCGTGAAGCCAAAATTCAAAAATTTCAGAAACAAGAACGCATGCGCGATCCAGATTATCCAAAACCGCTCACTGCAGCTCAACAGAAGTCCAAGAAAGAACTCCCCCTAATGATAATCCACACAAGGTTGAATACTCACAATCTCACAATTCTATGCTAGTAGAATTCAGGAGTCTAGGGTTTTGATCAAGAAGAGAGACGGCTAGGGTTTGATCAAGAGAGAGGCAGAGAAACGGTTTCTCTGTTATTGCGTGAATGGTTTGTCTCTAACCCTAAGGAAACCGTTTCCTTATATTTATAGATTTATAATTACTATAAATTGCAACTTAGTCCTTCAACGTCCAATTGTCAATAAATTGGTCCTTGAAGTTTACTTAATTACAATTAGGTCCCATGAATTATAACAAACTTATAATTCATCTATAAATATATTCCCTTCTCTTAATTAACCCCACAATATTATCAAAAAATATATTGAGCATTCAAACATTTATTGTGTGTGACCCATTAGGTTTCCTGGTCTTATTGGTAGCATAATATAAATTAATTCTAATAATATTAGAATTAATAATCCTTAATAAAATAAAGGATTAAATTTATTAATTCTCTAATTAATAAATTCATATTTAGCATATCAAGAGCAACATCTAGCAATGACTCTTGACCACCCAAAAGTCCAGAAAGTTAAGTGGCTTGACATGAACCTTTCAATAGCAAATTATCAATGCAATAAACTCCTTTCAACATACAATATCTCATTCGGTCTAGAACATGGAATTAGTGCCAACTCCCTCCAGAATATTATTAATTCTGGCCCGAATATTTTAGTACTTGTTCAAGAAATCCATTACTCGATATGTATATCAATTGGAACCATTTCCATCACATAGTCGCCTTGTCCAAGGACTTCATGAGTAATGATTTCCACAAGTGACCTTGAGAGATACTCTCCTACTATTAGGAGTGGTGAATCTTTTATTGACCCTTTCAACTACTTTCGTTTACTTTACGTTGTACCCAATATCCATCCCATAGGCGATCCTAGATAAGACTCCAAAGATTAGAATCAAAGTACAATGCTCGATAAACAAAGTACCTTGGAGATCTCAAGTCTAAGGATACTTGCACACTTGGTATAATGAGATTCTATGACTAGCACTAAATAGTTATCCAAGTAATTATCTCGTAGCTAGGTCATCCAATGAACTTGTTTCAAAACAAGCATCCACACGTTAATCCTGAGTATCCCAATACCCACGGATATGAGAACCACCGCTTGATCCAATCAAGAGATATAACATGTGCCAGTCTTGGCGTATTAATAATGTCCCATCTTATTAATACTATGACTGGGGATTATTTAAGTACAAACACTGCATAATGTAGTAGGAATCTCACATCATGATCTCTATCATGATTTCCTTAACACTGTGTTGTACTTGGGACTTTATCTAACCGTTTGTACACATATTTGAATATAACAATCAAACTGAAAGATAAAGAATGCCTCTTATTAATTTAATATGCAATATACATAGTACAAGTAATTGCCTCTAGGGCACAACACTAACATGTAGACTGTAAAAGACCTAGCAACCTTCTAGATCTATCTCTATAGATCTTTATTCCCAGAATATAGGTTGTTTCTCCAAAGTCTTTCATGGAGAACATTTTGGACAACCAAATCTTCACTGATTGAAGAGTGGAAACATCATTTCCTATAAGCAATATGTCATCTAGATAATGCAATAGGAAAACAACTTTACTCCCACTAACCTTCTTGTACACACAAGGTTCATCCATGTTTTGAATGAAACCAAATTCTTTAATTGTCTCATCAAAACGGATATTCCAACTCCTAGATGCTTGCTGAAGGCCATAAATGGACCTTTGCAACTTGCACACCATTGTGCCATCTTTGGATATAAAACCTTCAGTCTGTGTCATATACACTTCCTCAATCAGGTTTCCATTAAGGAAAGCTGTTTTCACATCCATTTGCCAGACCTCATAATCGTAATGAGCGGCAATGGCTAAGAGTATTCTTATGGATTTCAACATCGCGACTAGTGAAAAAGTTTCGTCATAGTCAATACCTTGTCGTTGACGATAACCTTTTGCTACCAAGCGAGCCTTATAGGTAACCACATTACCATCCATGTCAGTTTTCTTTTTGAAAACCCATTTACACCCTATAGGCTTGATTCCTTCAGGTGGATCAACCAAAGTCCATACTTGGTGGTCATACATGGAATCCATCTCTGACTTCATAGCTTCGAGCCATTTGTCAGATTCTGAACTATTCAGAACATCCTCGTAAGTAGTAAGCTCATCTTCATCTATGAGCAATACGTCATTATGGTCACTTATGAGAAATCCATATCTCTCAAGTGCCACTCGTATCCTACTTGACCTACGAAGCTCTTGTGTGCTAGAAAGTTCATCTATTTGAATAGATATAGGTTCAGATGGTTGATCAATATTTGTTTGCTCTTCCTGAACTTCACTAAGTTCAAGCTTGCTCCCACTATCTTCTTTGAACATGTGCTCCTTCTCTAAGAAAACAGCATGTTTTGAAACAAAAACTTTATTTTCAGAAGGAAGATAGAAGTAATATCCAAACGATTCTTTTGGATATCCAACAAACAAATATTTGTCAGACTTACTTTCAAGTTTGTCTGACATTACCTTTTTAACAAAAGCAGGGCAACCCCAAATCCTTAAATGAGATAACTTTGGTCTCTTACCAAAGAATAACTCATAAGGAGTGGTATCAACCGTCTTGACGAAACTCTGTTTAAAATGTAATCAGCAGTCTCCAGTGCGTACCCCAAAAATGATTTTGGTAAGTCTTCAAAAGCCATCATGGTCCTTACCATGTCTAGAAGGGTTCGATTCCTTCTCTCAGATACACCGTTATGTTGAGGTGTATATGGTGGAGTCCATTGAGATAATATTTCATTATCTCTTAGATAACTTAGAAACTCTTGACTTAAGTATTCACCTCCTCGATCGGATCTAAGAGTTTTAATACTTTTGCCAAGTTGTTTCTCTACTTCATTCTTGAAGTATTTGAAACAGTCAAAGGCTTCAGATTTGTATTTCATCAAATACAAATACCCATATCGAGAATAATCATCAATAAAGGTAATGAAGTATTGATAACCTCATCTTGCTTGTATTGACATTGGGCCATATACATCTGAATATACGAGTTCTAATAACTCTTTTGCCCTTTCTCATTTTCTTGAAAAAGAAGTTTTAGCCATTTTTCCAAGTAAACAAGATTCGCATGTGTCATATGATTCGTAATCAAATGACCCTAAGTCACCCAACTTGTATAACTTAGATATACCTTTTTCATTTACATGGCCTAAGCAACAATGCCATAAATAAGATGAGATTAAGTTATCCTTTTTATGTTTCTTTTTACTTATATTGAGAATTGGATTATACATGTCTAGAACATATAAACCATTTATCAGAGTTGCAGAACCATAATGAATATCATTTAATGAGAAAGAACAACATTTATTCTTAAAACTTAAATGAAATCCAAATAAGTCTAAACAAGCAATTGAGATAATGTTTTTCAACAAAACTGGTACAAAATAACAGTTTTGTAATTCTAAAATTAATCCAGAAGGTAGATTGAGATGATAAGTCCCCACAACTAGTGCAGCAACCTTTGCTCCATTTGCAGCTTGTAGGTCCACGTCACCTTTCTCTAACCTTCTACTGTCATTTAGTCCCTGCAAATTATTGCATAAATGAGATCCCCAACCAGTATCCAATACCCATATCTCATTATTAAAGGTAGTATTAATCTCAAGCATAAACATACCAGGATTAGAAGTAGAAGTGCTTGCAAGCTTCTCCTTCTCCTTCTTTTCCTTCACAGTCTCCAAATAGGCCTTGTAGTTACACCTCCAATGGCCCATTTTGCCACAATGATGACATGGGCCTTTAGGGGCAGCCTTCTTCTTCTTGACACCTCTTTTGGGCTTAGTAGGAGTGTTCTTCCTTTCTTTTTTAGAAACATTTTTCTTAGAAGATGAAGAACCTACTAACAAGATTGCCTTATCATCCTTTTTCATAGAGGACTCAGCAGTCTTAAGCAGATTGATTAGCTCAGGTATGGTGGTCTCAACATTATTCATGTGATAGTTGATCACAAACTGCGAAAAACTATTTGGTAATGATTGTAGAATTAAGTCAATACTTAACTCATGATCCATTACAAACCTAAGAGACCGAAGCTTTTCCATGTAGCCCAACATCTACAGCCCATGAGTGGCCACTGAAGCACCCTCAACCATCTTAGCACGGAACAGTTGTTTAGAGATCTCATATCTCTCTGTTCTAGCTTGTTTATCAAACAGCTCTTTAAGATGGAGGATTATCGATTGAGCATCCATATGCTCATGCTGTTTTTGCAGCTCAGGAGACATTGACGCTAGTATGATACAAGATGTTGTGTCGCTATCTTCTTTGTGCTTCTTGTGGACAGCATGCTCTTCAGCAGGAGCATCTTGAGCTGGAGCTGGCGGAATAAGAGCTTCTAGCACGTAGAGCAACCTTTCCGACTTGAGAATGATTCTCAAGTTTCTATACCAGTTCAAATAGTTTGATTCAATGAGCTTGTTTGTTTCCAAGATGCTATGCAAGTTTAGGTTTGTCGACATGATGCAAATGACCTAGACGTAAAGATAGAATTATTAGAACATGTATATGCAAATGCAATGCAATTAATTAGGTCTTTAATTAAGCGCATAATTATTCCACTATTTTACTCAAACCAATAGCCCTCACTATTAACTCGGGAAAGCCCGTTGGAAACTTTCTTAGTGGATCAGTATCCAAACTCCTTAAGAATAACCTTGGGTTAGCCCAACAAGACACTCTTAAGTTCAGTGGTAGGTATCTAATACCAATTACATCAAAAAGTAACTACTGAATCATTGGGTGATTAACATTTTTTAATCATTAAAGTATTAAATACTAGCCTAACTTTGCCTCTAATTTTCTTTATGCTTGGGTTAGCCCAACCGGGATAAAGAAATTAGTTAAATCCAACCCATTAACATGAATTTAAATTCTATAGCTTGAACATACTCGATGTCAAGTAGGTTTGGGTTTGCCCAACAATCTGGTCTCGAAAAAGAGCTCTCGTTCTCACTATATTAACGGAAGGCATTAGATTTAATATTATTTGAGGGATTTGTTCCTTTTAGTGGTCTCATTGTTAGGTATGCATACAATTTATCAATAAGCAGCATAAATTGATAAACATGGTAATAAACAATTACGTGGCATGGTTATGGACTTTCTAAATTAATTTCCTCGAGCCACCAAGGAAATTAATATGGTCAACCCTATGTGTTCATGCATGATATAAGTAGAGGGTCTTACCATCTCGCCTTATTTTGAATGCCATCTTTAAAATCTTGAAAATAAAATTCTATCTCAATCTAACCTATATAATCTAATTACATAATTTCCTAAAAGGAGAAACCTCGAGTTGCATTCGAGGGGAGTTAGATGAGAAGAGAATTACATCAGAATTTGAGAGAAGGCAGGACACGCAGGTCCTATTTCATTAAAACAAAGCGGTAAACTATGAATGAACAGATATATTTGGTCTTAATCCATAACTATCCACCATGCCAGAAAAACATGCTTAAAACAGTAAGCATACAACATCTAATGCACAAACATCCAAAATCACCATTTTGGACAACTCTGGGTCCAAAATCAAAATTTTGGAAAATTTTAGGCCAAAATCAAATTTAGAAAATTGTGGGTCCTGCTTGTACATAAAAAAAATAAAAAAATATAATTTTTTTTAAAAAATTACGGGTTTCAAATAAATTCTAATAATTATTAGAATCTATTCTCAAAAGGAAAAATAAGAAACCCAAAAAAATAAAAATACTATTTTTTTTCCTTTTTACATCGAACAGTAACCACCGCGTGCGGCTTGGGCAGCTGCAGTACCCCCAAGCCGCAAGCGGTTTTTCCAGGCTGCTCGAGGCTTGAATTTTTTGGAAAATTTTGTTCAGTTCAGGGCCGTTCCTAGATCAATCAAAACTAGTTTTTGACGTTGATCTTTGTTAATCTTTATTAACAAACCATTGTGATCATTCTCACAATCAATTTAACAATCCAAATTGTTAAACGGAAGGCATAATTACAGGATGAACATCAACTGAGGCCAAAACGCTGAACACAGACGCATAACCATTCTACAATATTTTCAAAAGCATAAAACCGACAACGCAGAAACGATTTCTACAACCCAAATTATTCAAAACAAAACCAAGATGATTACATACAAAACCAGCAGACATGATCATACAATTTACATGCTTGAACAATTCAAAGCAATAAAACATCCCATTAAAACACAAACTTGTCTCTGATACCACTGTGGGGTTTCTAGATTAAATAATCAGATTAAACACAGCGGAAAACAACAAGAAATCCAAGCCATGGATCACGGGTTTGCAGTAGAAACGGAAAAGGGAGAAGATCACCCTTATTACCTCGTGAAGCCAGAATTTAAAATTTTCGTGCTCCAAGAACGCAGACGCAATCCAGATCCCAAAACCGGTTCACCGTAGCTCAACTGAAGTCCAAGTAACAACTCCCTCTAATGATAATCCACACAAGGTTGAACGCTCACAATCTCACAATTCTATGCTAGTAGAATTTAGGAGGCTAGGGTTTGATCAAGAAGAGAGAGGCTGAGAAACGGTTTCTTTGTTATTGTGTAAATAGTCTGTACTTATAACCCTAAGGAAACTGTTTTCTTATATTTATAGATTTATAATTACCGTAAATTGCAACTTAGTCCTTCAACGTCCAATTGTCAACAAATTGGTCCTTGAAGTTTACTTAATTACAATTAGGTCCCATGAATTATAACAAACTTATAATTCATCTATAAATATATTCCCTTCTCTTAATTAACCCCACAATTTTATTTCCAATAATATATTTGAGCATTCAAACCTTTATTGTGTGTGACCCATTAGGTTTCCTGGTCTTATTGGTAGCATAATATGAATTAATTCTAACGATATTAGAATTAATAATCCTTAATAAAATAAAGGATTAAATTTTTTAATTCTCTAATTAATAAATCTATATTTAGAATATTCAGAGCAACATCTAGCCATGACTCTTGACCACCCAAAAGTCCAGAAAGTCAAGTGGCTTGACATGAACTTTTCAATAGCAAATTATCAGTGCAATAAACTCCTTTCAACATACAATATCTCATTCGGTCTAGAGAATGGAATTAGTGCCAACTCCCTCCAAAATATTATTAATTCTGGCCCGAATATTTTAATACTTGTTCAAGAAATCTATTACTCGATATGTGTATCAATTGGAACCATTTCCATCACATAGTCGCCTTGGCCAAGGACTTTATGAGTAATGATTTCTACAAGTGGCCTTGAGATATACTCTCCTACTATTAGGAGTGGTGAATCCTTTATTGACCCTCTCAACTACTTTCATTTACTTTACGTTGTACCCAATATCCATCCCATAGGCGGTCCTAGATAAGACTCCAAAGATTAGAATCAAAGTACAACGCTCGATAAACAAAGTACCTTGGAGATCTCAAGTCTAAGGATACTTGCACACTTGCTATAATGAGATTCTATGACTGACACTCAATAGTTATCCAAGTGATTATCTCGTAGCTAGGCCATCCAATGAACTTGTTCCAAAACAAGCATCCACACGTTAATCCTGAGTATCCCAATACTCACAGATATGAGAACCACTGCTTGATCCAATCAAGAGATATAACATGTGCCAGACTTGGCGTATTAATAATATCCCATCTTATTAATACTATGACTGGGGATTATTTAAGTACAAACACTACATAGTGTGGTAGGAATCTCACATCATGATCTCTATCATAATTTCATTAACACTGTGTTGTACTATGAACTTTATCAAACGGTTTGTACACATATTTAGACATAACAATCAAACTGAAAGATAAAGAATGCCTCTTATTAATTTAATATGCAATATACATGGTACAAGTGATTGCCTCTAGGGCACAACACTGACACATATCTCTCAACTGCCACACATATCCTACTCGACCTACGAGTATCTTGTGTGGTAGAAGATTCATCTATTCTCATAATAGATGTGGGATCAGACGATTGATCCTTGTTTGTTTGTTCTTCTTGGACTTCACTAAGTTCAATTTTACTCTCACTGTTCCCTTTGAGCATGTGCTCCTTCTCTAAGAAGACAGTAAACTACAAAACAAACACTTTATTTTTGGAGGGGAGATAGAAGTAATACCTGAAATATTCTTTTGGATATCCCACAAATAAACACTTGTTAGACTTACTATCAAGTTTGTTTGACTGTGGCCTTTTCACATAAGCAGGGCAACCCTATACTTTCAAGTAAGATAAATTTGGTTTCTTGCCAAAAAACATCTCAAATGGGATGTATCAATCATTTTTTATGGAACTCTGTTTAGAATATAAACAGAAGTCTCTAGTGCATACCTCCAAAATTATTTTGGCAAGTCTGCAAAAGCCATCATGGTCCGTACTATGTCAAGAATGGTTCAATTCATTCTCTCAGATATACCGTTATGTTGAGGTGTATATGGTAGAATCCACTGAAATAATATCCCATTACTTCTAAGATAACCCTGAAATTCTTGGCTTAAGTATTCACCTCCTCGATCAGATCTTAGAGTCTTAATACTTTTTTCGAAGTTGTTTTTCTACTTCATTCTTGAAGTCTCTGAACTTTTCAAAAGCTTCATATTTTTTTTTCATTAAACACAAATACCCCTATCATGAATAATCATTGATAAAGGTTATGAAGTAGTGATAACCTCCTCTTGATTGTATTGATATTGGGCCACATCCATCAGAATATATAAGTGCTAATAACTCTTTAGCCCTTTTTCCTTTTCCAAAAAAAGGAGTTTTAGCCAATTTACCAAGTAAAGAAGATTCTCATGTGCCATATGATTCATAATTAAATGACCCTAAGTCACCTAACTTGTGTAACTTAGAAACACAATTCTCGTTTACATAGCATAATGGCAAAGCCATAAGTAAGAGGCATTTGGGTTATCCATCTTTGGTTTCTTATTATTTATATTGAGAATTGGATTATCCATGTCTAGAACATATAAATGATTAACCAAAGTTGTAGAACCATAATGAATATCATTCAATGAAAAAGGGCAACATTTATTCTTAACTATCAAATGAAATCCATACAAGTCTAAGCATGCAATTGAGATAATTTTTTTTTTTAATTAAAACTGATACAAAATAATAGTTTTGCAGTTCTAAAACTAATCCAGAAGGTAGGTTCAGCTCGTATGTCCCCATAGTAAGTGCAGCAACCTTTGCTCCATTTGCAGTACACAAGTCCACATCGCTTTTCTCTAGTCTTCTACTACCCTTTAGTCCCTGCAAGTTATTGCATAAATGACATCCAGATCTGGTAACCAATACCCGTATCTCATTTCCTAAGACAGTATTTAACTTTATCATAAACATACCAGGAATAGAAGTAGAAGTGCCCGCGAGCTTCTTCTTCTGCTTCTTTTCTTTGACGGTCTCCTTGTAGGCTTTGCAATACGCCTCCAGTGGCCTATTTTGCCACAGAGATGGCATGGGCCTTTGGTGGCTACATCCTTCTACTTCACACCACCTTTGGGCTTAGTGGGAGCCTTCTTCTTCTTCCTTTGAACTTTCTTCTTAGAAGAAGAAGATTCTACCATCAAAACTGCATTGGAATCCTTCATCATAGAGGGCTCTACAATCTTCAGAAGATTGATCAACTCAGGAATGGTGGACTTAAACTTGTTTAATTGATAGTTAATCACAAATTGTGAAAAACTATTAGGTAAAGATTGTAGAATTAAGTTAACACTTAATTCATAGTCTGTCACGAACCCAAAAAATCCAAGCTTTTCAATCAAACCCAACATCTTCAGCCCACGAGTGGCCGCAAAAGCACCTTCAGCCATTTTACAACAAAACAGTTCCTTCGAGATCTCATATCTCTCTATTCTGGCTTGGGTGTCAGATAGCTCTCGAAGATGGAGAATCATCGATTGAGCATCCATATGCTCATGCAGTTTTTGTAGCTCAAAAGTTATTAACACCAGCATGATACAATATTCTATGTTACTGTCCACAGATAGGGCCAAAATTAGTCATATATTTTCTAGTTATTTGAGGCCATTTTATGATACATTTTGTGCAATAACTGGTCATATTCCTTCATATTTGAGATTTTACCCTTGGAAAAGTATTTTGTGCATTATTTCAGATTTTACAGGTAAAATAAGGCAAAATCGTTGCTAAACAAACTAAAGGCGGCGCTGGCCATGTGCTGTTGGTATGCACATCGAGGCGATGAAAAAAATGGCAAAATAGGGGCTTAATAGAACACAGTCGGTGTTGGTTGGGAGCCCAAAGGTGGCACCGGCTATGACCTGGAAGACTTGACATGAAAATAGAGAAAAATTGACAAACGAACAGTGAGACATAATCCAACCGGCGCCGGCCCTAGGCAGGACAGATGGCACCAGCTGTGCACTGGTGCAGAGGTGGTGTCTCAATGTTCATGTGTATTTTTGGCAATTTTCAGAGTTTTGGTATTTTTCAACTTCTATTCGGACAGAAACCCTAGAGGGACGAATTTAAGCACTCCTAAAGCCTATAAATAGAGGGAAAACACAAGTCAAAGGCATGAATTCAAAGAGCAAAACACAAAATCATTCAAAATCAAGGAGGAATTCATCAAATCAAGGAGGATTGTACAAGAGATTTTATGAAGGAAGAAGAAGGAGGCTTGTCTATAAGTGCTTTCTTTTAACTTTGTTTTCTTTTCTTGAACAATGATGTATTAATTGTTTTATTGTAATTTGACATTGTTTTTTGTATTCATGATTTTTAGAGTTACTTTAATCTTTTGATTAATTGATTGTTATTCTTGGTATTTAATTACTTATGCTGATTACGAGATTAATTTGTTATTTCTTTCCATTAACTTGCTTGGAAAAGGGGTTAATAGTGGCCTCAATTTATTAATTTCATATTGGTTCTCTATTAACTTACTTGAAAAATGGGTTAATTGCTAAGAACTAGGTAATTAAAGGTTAATTGATGTCTGCCAGGATATGGATTCTTTGGTTAATTTCATGTTTTAAATTTGCCAGGATTTGGGGATTTAATCGAGGATTGTGTTTAATGCATCTTTTAGGTGATTAGTTGAGATAGGATATGTGATGCTAATTTGTCTAGAAGATAATGATTTCATGGATTGGAAAAGAAGTGAATCTATCTTAATCCTTTATGATACCAAGAGAGTTATGATAATGATTGGATACTTTAAGGTCATGTTTGTGAAAATAATGGTTTGAGTTACATAATTCTCCATCCTTGGCATGTATATATCCTTTTGTTTTATTTTATTTTATTTTTTATTCTTTTTCACTTTATTGAGTCGATTAAACAATAAAAGAAAAGTGATTACTGCATATTTGTTTCTTGAGGATTGATACTTATTTTAAACCCTATGCTATGCTTTATGATGAGTACGCTTGCTCATATATGTAATTTAGGATTAACCTTTTAATTTAAACTTGATTGGAAATATGATTATTTTTATATGATTTTTTATACCCAAATTCGTATGCATCAAGTTTTTGGCACCGTTGCCGGGGAACAATATCATGAAAGCTTAGATTTTATTGATTTAACCATGTAAATATATAAATATATAAATTTGTACAATTGTTCTTTTCACAAAAATGTGCTATCTTTTGTATCTTGTACATCTTTGTAATCTAATTTACTAACTTTGACTGATGTTTAATTGACTAATTTATTCTTTTAATTTTATTTGAATTGTGAATTCCATTATCTAACTATCTTCTATGTTTAGGTGAAATGGCGAATTAGAACCAGAGGAGGCTTAATTAGGGGCAGTGCCCCCATTACTCTTCAGAGATAACTCTCAAAGCACCAAAATCAACAGAGCTAGAGATAATGATTGGAAAATTTGCTGTCCATGTCACAAAATGCTTCCAAGAAATTGATTCCACATTTGAGAAGTTTGAGGAGATGATCCGCAATATGGAAAGACAAATATGGTTTTTGACTGACATGGTGTTGAAGTCTTAAGAACTAACACCAATAGACAAAGAGGAAACAGCTGATGTCACATTACGGAGTGCAAAGGAGTTGCTAGACATTGTAGACTGCAACCAGCGCTGGCTAGAGGAAAAGAACTGGCACCGGTTGCCCTCTACACCCGAGAACAAAGAGTCCAACATGCAACCGGCGCCAGCCGAAATAGGGGAACCGGCACCGGCTGCACCCTGCCTTTCTCCCGAAAATCCCACTAGAAATATAACTTTTTAGCTTCAAATTCCTTATCCTACCCATATACACAAAGCTCGAAAAGATGCCCAATTTGACAAATTCCTGGAGATATTCAAATAGCTGCACATAAACATCCCACTCAGTGAAACTTTAATCCACATGCCCAAATATGCCAAATTTCTCAAAAGCATGCTCGTAAGCAAAAAGCAATTGGAAGAATTGTCCATAGTGGTGCTAAATGAAGAATGTTCAGCCATATTACAGGACAAACAGAATTTTCCACACAAAGAGAATGATTCATGGAGTTTCTCTATTTCATGTTTAATTGGCACTTTTAATTTCTATAATGCAATAGCTGGCTTAGGTGCTAGCATTAATTTATTGCCATATAAAACATTTAAAAAGCTAGGTCTAGGAGAACCCCAACCCGCAAGGATAAGTATTCAACTTGCAAATAGATCTATCAAATATCCTAGGGGTATAATAGAATATGTTCTTGTAAAAGTTGACAAATTCATATTTCAAGTGGATTTTGTTATTCTTGACATGGATGGCGATTCCAAAGTCCCTTTAATCTTAGGTAGACCCTTCCTAGCTACAGCAAAGGAGTTAATTGATGTTCATGAGGGGAGGTTGACACTTAGGATTGGGGATGAGGAAGTAGTCATTCAAATCCAAAAAAACATGCAACATCCTTTATCTTTTGATGATTCTTGTTTAACAATTGATATTCTTGACAAAACTATTTTAGATTCTATGCAGGAATCATTTGAGGAGGAGTTGGTGGAAACTTCAATAGCATATTTGGAGGACTCTATCGATGAGGATGGAATGAAGAATTTTGAAAAAATTGAGAAAAGCAGTTTGGGGAGAATGAAATCATCTATAGATGATCCTTTAGAATTAGATCTAAAAGACCTATCCGAGCACTTGGAATATGTGTTCTTGGCTAAAGGACAAATTGCCTGTGATTATTGCCAGAGATCTCACTAAAGAACAAAAAACCAAATTGGTAAGTGTGTTGGGGAAATATAAGGGAGTAATAGCATGAAGGATCACAAATATAAAGGGAATTAGTCTATGCACTCATAAGATTTTAATAGAAGAAGGTGCAAAGCCCGTAGTGCAACCCCAATGTAGGATTAAACCACATATAAGTGATGTGGTAAAAGGTGAGGTGATTAAGCTTCTAGATTCAGGCATCGTTTACCTACCCTATTTCTGATAGTATTTAGGTGAGTCCTACTCAAATGGTATCAAAAAAGGGAAGAATGACGTTAAGCCCCAATGATAAAAATGAGCAAGTCCCTATGAGATTGGTCACAGGTTGGAGGTTTTTCATTGATTATAGGATGTTAAACAAAGCCATTATGAAAGACCACTTCCCTCTCCCTTTTATTGACCAAATGTTAGAAAGGTTAGCCAAATATGAATACTATTGTTTCTTGGATGGATTTTCTGGCTACCTACAAATCCCCATAGCTCCTGAGGACCAAGAGAAAACCACTTTCATATGTCCATATGGTATTTTTGCATATCATCGAATGCCGTTTGGTCTTTGCAATGGTCCCGGAACATTCCAAATGTGTACGACAACTATATGTAATAGGCTCATGGGGGACATCATGGAGGTATTCATGGATGATTTCTCAGTTTTTTGTGATTCGTTTGACTTATGTTTATCTAATCTTGAAAAGGTACTAGCAATATATGAAGAGACTAACCTCATGCTTAATTGGGAAAAATGCCACTTTATGGCACAAGAAGGCATTGTGTTGGGGCATAAAATTTCAAGGAAGGGTATAGAAGTAGATAGAGCAAAAATTAAAGCAATTGGGAAGCTACCTCCTCCTACTTCTATGAAAGCTATAAGGAGCTTTCTTGGTCAAGCAGGTTTTTACAGGATGTTCATTTTATATTTCTCAAAAATTTCCAAACCTCTTACCTTTTTACCTGAAAATGATGTTGTGTTTAATTTTGATGAAAAATGCCTCAATGCTTTCACCATGCTTAAGGAGAAATTGATTAATTCACCCATTTCGATGGCAACTGATTGGTCTCTTCCATTTGAACTAATATGTGATGCAAGTGATTTTGCAGTTGGTGCAGTACTTAGACAAATAAGGAATAAGCACTTCCAACCCATATATGTTAGTGTTGTGCCCTAGAGGCAATCACTTGTACATTGTATATGACATATTTTATTTTAATAAAAGGCATTATTTATCTTACAGTTTCTTTTGTTTACTTTTTAAGTAATATAACTATTCGATAAAGTCTCTAGTACAACATTATGTTAAGGAAATCATTATAGAGATCGTGATATGAGATTCATACTACACTGTATAGTGTTGTACTTAAATAGTCCCTCGTCATAGTATTAATGATACAGGACATCATTAATATGTGAAGACTAGCATGTGTTAGACTTCCTAATTTGATTAGGCGGTGATTCTCATATCCATGAGTATTAAGATACTCAAAGTTAACACATGGAGGCTTGTTAATGGAACAACTTCACTGGATGACCTTTCTATAAGATAATCACATGAATAACTATTTAGTGGCAGTGATATAATCTTAAAATAGCAAATGTGCAAATATCCTTAGACTTGAGATCTCCAAGGTAATTTGTTTGTTGAGCATTGTACTTTGATTCCAATCTCTGGAGCTCAATCAAGGGCCGCTTATGAGATGGATATTAGGTACATTGTGAGGTAACCAAAAGTAGTTGATAGGGTCAATAAAGGATTCACCACTCCTAATAGTAGGGGCGAATATCTCATGGACACTTGTAGGAATTACTTCTCGAGAAGTCCTTGGCTAAGGCGATTGTGTATTGAAAACAGTTCCAAGTGATACACATCTAGAGTAGTGGGTTCCTGGTACAAGTACTATTGTATTCGGGCAAGAATTAATTCTGGAGGGAGTTGGCACTAATTCCGTACTCCAAACCGAATGAGATATTGTATGGTGAAAGGAGTTAATTGCACTGTAGTTTGTTATTGAAGGGTTCATGTCAAGCTACATAACTTCCTGGACTCTTGGGTGGCCATGATGTGTTGCTAGATACCGCTTATGATCTAGGAATATGAGTTTATTAATTGATGAATTAATAAACCAATCCTGATTAGAAATAGTAGGATTAATTTTAATTAATTAATTAAGAATTATTAATCTCAAAGACATTTGTATTAATTCATATTCGCTACCAATTGGCTGGAAAACCTAATAGATCACACACAATAGAGGATTATATACTCAAGATGTAATTTGATAACATAGTGGGGTTAATTGCGAGAAAGAGAGGTTGTTGTGGCCAAATTATAATTAGGTATAATTAATGGTCTAAATTGTAATTGTGAGAACTTGATGTTTCCAATTACAATTAGAGAATTCTAATTGTTTTAGAATTCTAAGATTGGAGTATATTTTGAGTAGGATTTTTCATGTGATATAGAGATACACTCAAAACCCTAACTGATTTTGTGTAAGACATGAAAATAACTCCAAACCCTAACGCACACAATTTCTCTCTTCTCTCCCTCTCACGATTGTTCTTGAGAAACCCTAGCCACCATCTTTTTCTACTAGCATAGGAAATTTTGATGCTTGAGTATTCCTCTGTGTGGATTACTATTAGAAATAATCACACACTGTGATTTTAGTAGTTAGACGTTCAACTCTCGTGGAGTTTGATCAGAAGGATTGTTGGATCGTGCCTCAACTTGAAAAAGAAATTTTTATTCTTTAGACGATCAAAGCAAGGTAAAAGCTATTACCTTTGTTATCTTTATGTCTTGCTTTCCACACATATGTGGGTCCTAGAATGGTATCTCATTTTATTCTTCTGCTGCGCCATATTCGATATGGATATGAGATACCTAACAATATATGCAAGTAAGACTTTAACAGATGCACAAGAAAATTACACAACAATGGAGAAAGAATTGCTTGCCATAGTGTTTGCTTTCAATAAATTCCATTCTTATCTTATCTTGTCTAAAGTCATTGTTTATACGGACCATTATACCCTGAAGTACCTACTAACCAAACATGATTCCAAACCAAGATTGATAAGATGGGTATTATTATTACAAGAATTTTATTGTGAAATTAGGGACAAAAAGTGTGCAAAAAACTTGGCTGCGGATCACTTGTCAAGACTGGATAATCCTAATTTGGAATCATTAGTAGAGGAGGACATCAATGACACCTTTTCAGATGAACAACTCTTGCTCATAAAAGGTGAGATTCTAAACACCCCTTGGTTCGCAAACTTTGTTAATTACTTGGTTGCAAGAATTATCCCAAAAGATCTCACAATGCAACAAAACAAGAAATTCCTCTCCGAAGTAAGGCATTACTTTTGGGAAGACCCTTATTTATTTAAGTGTTGTGCAGACCAAATCATTTGAAGATGTGTGGACTCTTAGGAAGGAGAGGATATTCTTAGACATTATCATGAAGGATTTACTGGAGGCCACTACCAAGCCAACAACACTACACGAAAGGTGCTTGAGTCTGGATTCTATTGGCCCACATTGTTCAAAGATGCCCACATGTTTGTTCAAAGTTGTGATAGGTGTCAACGCACAGGTAACATTTCAAAATCTAATGAGATGCCATTAGAAAATTTTCAAGCTTGTGAAGTATTTAATTGTTTGGGGATAGACTTTATGGGACCTTTTCCTAGTTCTTTGGGTAATAAATACATTTTGGTAGCAGTGGATTACATTTCTAGGTGAGTAGAAGCACAAGTTTTACCAACTAATGATGTAAGGGTTGTGGTAAAATTTCTGAAAAAACTTTTCACCCATTTTGGTGTGCCTAAGGTGCTCATTAGTGATAGGGGGACTCATTTTTGTAATACTCAAATGGAAAAAGATCTCAAACATCTAGGAGTGAACTATAGGTTTACTACCCTCTATAATCTCCAAACAAGTGGACAGGTTGAAGTGGTTAATAGGGAAATCAAAAAAATCTTGGAAAAAATTGTTAACCCTACTAGGAAGGATTGGAATCTAAAATTAGATGACACTCTTTGGGCATACAAGAAAGCTTTTAAGACCCCAATTGGCTCAAGTCCTTTTCGGTTAGCTTATGGAAAAGCATGTCATTTACCTGTTGAGATTGGGCATAAAGCTTATTGGGTTATAAAACTTGTTAACCTTGATCTTGAGTCAGCTGGAAAGTCATGGTTGCTCCAACTCACAGCCTTGGAGGAGTTGCGTGAGGATGCTTATGAGATTTCAATGCAGTAAAAAGAGAAGGTCAAAAAATGGCACGATAAGCATACCACTCAACAACACGAATTTGAGAAAGGCGATCAAGTGTTATTATTCAATTCTCGCTTACGAATTTTTCCAAGTAAGTTGAAATGAAGGTGGTCAGAACCATATACGGTAAGTAAAATATTCCCCTTTGGAACCCTTGAAATTACTCACCCCACTGGGCGCACTTTCAAAGTTAATGGCAATCTAGTGAAACGCTATGTTGGTGAAATTCTTCGCAACACAGATCAAGTGGATATGCTCTTTGACACTGCAAAATAAAACTTCTTGGGTTATCTTGACTTCTTTCTTTCGTTCTATATGTTTTTCTTTTTTGTACTAGTTTTTTTACTTTTTGCTTATTTTTCTTTTCTAGTTTTTATGCTTTGATGTGTTTCTTTTGTATATTTTTCTTTCTAGGTACTTCAACAATGCTCATTTCTGCTGGAATTCAACTCTTTTGTAGGAGAATGTGTAATGCAATGGAAGTATTTTCTTTCTTCTCTTTTCCCCTTTATTTTTGGTCTTGTGGCAATATTTCCTTGCTCTATTTGTTTGGCCATTGAGGACAATGTCCAGTTTAAGTGTTAGGGAGTGGTTAGAATGGGATTTCTTTTATGCTTCATTCTTCTTCTTGAAATTCTTTGAACCTTTTGAGCAAATTTTTAAAAAAAAATTTATTTATTCTTTTTTCTGATTTTTTTTTTTTTAGCTTTCAAGATGTATTTTTAATGCACGTCTTTGTGCTAGATCATAGAGTATATGTTCTATATCATTTGTGGCTTACGCATGACTTTTTGCACGCACTTAGACTAAGTAGTTCTTGATCAAATGCTTTACATTGTTCTTAAACCTGTTTTTCTGCTAAAATTCATTGAGCATTCTAGAACTTACTTGAATACCTCTCGAGGCGAAATAAGAAAGACATTCATTATTTAACTTAGGGATGACGGTAATAGGCCTTCTTTGGATAGTTTAAACTTTTCAAGCCTACCTATTTTATATTATGAATTATGAGGGAGAATGCATGTGTAAATGTCAAGACATGTTACTTTCAATCATGCATCATGTGTTGAGTTGGAATTATGAAAGGAGAAAGGAGGAAGAAAAAGAAAGATTGAGAAAAAAAAAAAAAAAGGCTTCTAGAAAATGTTGAAAGAAAAAATTGAGAAACAAACAAAAGCAGCAATAGAAAAGAAGAGAAAAAGAAAAGAAAAGCTGAAAGAAAAAAAAAAAAGAAAAGCACAGGAAGAGTGTTGGCTAAATTGGAATAAGAATTGCTGAAATTTTGATGATCTTGTACAATATGATTGATGCATTGAGAACTATTGATGAAAAGAATGCAAGATTTGCTTGAACTGTAATATGATTGCTATACAAGGTTATGGGTTTTTTATTGGTTTTGTAATAGGAGAGCAAGAAAAGATTGGAATCTATTGGTACATTTTGTTTATCCTTTTCTTGCAAACTCTCATCTTCTTTGATATTTGATTTTCCTATATCCTTCATTTGACAGTTATATTACAAACCCTTTAGCCTTACATTACAAGTTTAAAAGTCCTACTTAAGCAAAGTAAAATCATGATATGTCTCGGATTAGTAGAGAGTGGATGAAAAGTAAGCTTATGGAATGCATTTTTATTTTTTTTTTTTACCTAAATTCTTTCCAATGGTTTGAGAATGATGTTAAGTGTTGGGATGGTTCTACTAGTCATTCTTCACTTACACAAGTCTTGCATTTGTTATGAAAGGTATAGTAGCATATGTTTTGTAGTCATGAATAAAGAAAGCATTGGAAATATTATTTTGAAATTGTTTGAGTGATTTTGTGAAAACTTGTTTTTTTCTACTTATTTTTATACTTTGCTTGAGGACAAGCAAAGAGCTAAGTGTGGGGGAATGTGATAGGCCTAAACTAGTCATATATTTTCTAGTTATTTGAGGCCATTTTGTGATACATTTTGGGCAATAACTGGTCATATTCCTTCATATTTGAGATTTTACCCTTGGAAAAGTATTTTGTGCATTATTTCAGATTTTATAGGTAAATTAGGAAATATCGTCACTAAACAAACTAGAGGCGGCAGCGGCCAGGATAGGACAGGCGTGCCGGTCACATGCTATTGGTACGCACTTTGAAGCATTGAAAAATCAGCAAAACAGGGGCTGAACAAAACATAGTCGGCACTGGTTAGGAGCCCAGAGGCGGTGCTAGTAGTGACCTGGAAGACTTGACATGAAAATTGAGAAAATTTGACAAACGGACAGAGAGACATAATGCAACTGGCGCCGGCCCTAGGTAGGACAGGCGGCGCCAGCTGCGCACTAGTGCAACGATAGTGCCTCGATTTTTGTGCACATTTTTGGCAATTTTCAATATTTTGGTAATTTCCTACTTCTATTCTAACAGAAACCCCAGAGGGATGAATTTAAGCACTCCGCAATAAATAGAGGAAAAACACAAGTCAAAGGCATGAATTCAATGAGCAAAACATAAAATCACTTAAAATCAAGGAGGAATTCATCAAATCAAGGAGGATTGTATAAGAGAGTCTACGAAGAAAGAAAAATAAGGCTTGTCTATGAGTGCTTTCTTTTAACTCTATTTTCTTTTCTTGAACAATGATGTATTAATTGTTTTATTGTAATTTGACATTGTTTTCAGTATTCATGATTTTTAGAGTTACTTTGATCTTTTGATTAATTGATTTTTATTCTTGGTATTTAATTACTTATGATGATTACGAGATTAATTTGTTGTTTCTTTTTATTAACTTGCTCGGAAAAGGTGTTAATAGTGGTCTCAATTCATTAATTTCATATTTGTTCTCTATTAACTTGCTTGGAAAAGGGGGTAATTACTAAGAACTGGGTAATTAAAGGTTAATTGATGTCTGCCAGGATATGGATTCATTGGTTAATTTCATGTTTTAAATTTGCCAGGATATAGGGATTTAATCAAGTATTGTATTTAATGCATCTTTTGGGTGAATTAGTTGAGACAGGATATATGATGCTAATTTGTCTAGAAGATAGTGATTTCATGGATTGGAAAAGAAGTGAATCTATCTTAATCCTTCATAATGCCAAGAGAATGATTAGTTATGATAATGATTGGATACTTTAAGGTCATGTTTGTGAATATAATGGTTTGAGTTACATAATTCTCCATCCTTGGCATGTATATATCCTTTTATTTTATTTTATTTTTTATTCTTTTTCACTTTATTAAGTTGGTTAAACAATGAAAGAAAAGTGATTACTGCATACTTGTTCCTTGAGGATCGATACTCGTTTTAAACCCTGTGCTATGCTTAATGATGAGTACGCTTGCTCATATATGTAATTTGAAGTTAATGTTTTAATTTAAACTTAATTGAAAATATGCTTGTTTTTATATGATTTTTATACCCAAATTCGTACACATCATCCACCTTGTACTTATTGTGGACAACATGCTCATCAGCATGAGCATCTTGAGCTGGTAGTGGTGGAATAGGAGCATCTAGCACGTAGATCAACTTTTCTGACTTGAGAACGATTCTCAAGTTTCAATACCAGTCGAGATAGTTTGATTCAGTTAATTTGTTGGTCTCTAAGATGCTATGTAAGTTTAGATTGGTTGACATGATGCACGTGACCTAGATGTAAAGATAGAGAAAATCAGCTAACTGTATATGCACATGTAATGCAGATAATTAGGTTTTTAATTAATCGCATAGTTATTCCACTACTTTACTCAAACTAATAGCCCCTACTATTGATTCAGAAAAGCCCATTGGAAGCTTTCTTAATGGACTAGTATCCAAATTCCTCAAAAATAACCTTAAGTTTGCCCAACAAGCCACCCTTAAGTTCAATGGTAGGTATCCATTCCAATTACATTGTATGTAATTACCATATCATTAGGTGATTAGCATATTTTAATCTTAAAGCCTTTTAGACTACCCTAATATTTTCTCTAAATTTCTTAATGCTTAAGTTAGTCTAACCAGGATAAAGAATTTAGTTAAACCCAACCTATTAATCAGGAATTTAATTCCATAGCTAGAACATGCCCGATGTCTAGTAGGCTTAGGTTAGCCTAACAACCTAGACTTGAAAAAAGACTCTCGTTCTTACTATATTAACGGTAGGAATTAAGTTTAATATTAATTAAGAGATTTATTCCTTTTAGTGATTTCATCAAATGACATGAATAAAATTTTCAATAAATCACATAAATTGAAAATAATGGTAATAAAGCGATTATGTGGTATAGTTATGAACTTTTCCTAAATTAATTTCCTAGCTAAAAAGGAAATTAACATGGTTAACCCTATGTGTTCATACATGTTTTAAGTGGAAGATCTTACATGAAGGCTTAGAAAGGGGAAAACACAGAGCACGCAGCGGAAGTGAAAACTAAAAAACTAGAAAAACTAAAGAACAGGGGAACTCCCGAACAGAGCCGGCATCGGTCCCACTCTAGCGGGACTCCGAGGTTAAAAATTTCCAACCTTTTCTCCTTGTTCTCAAATTTAGCTGGACTGGAATGTGTGGAACCGGGGTAGGTGTGCTGGTGGAAACCTCTGGTGCGATTCCTGCAAGCCTCCTACTCCGTCTTTGCATGTAGGTGAACGCCAAACTCTCAATCTTCCAGTATATGGCCTGCCTAATCCCGTTTGGTAAGCAACTTACAGGGCTAAGGAACTTTCTTGGAGAGAGAGTGAGAGAGGCATCACTTTTGTCACAGAGAAGAAGCAGTGAAAACAACAACGTTGTATTCAATCCTCCTGTTTAACCTCAATAAAACCCCAGGTTAAACTGGACTGGCACATTGGACTCCTAGTTTAGTCTTTTGGACTAAATTAATTATTCTAATTAGAACTAAGTAAATGGCCCAATTCATAATTAATTTCCCAGCCCAAATAAACTAGTCCACGTAATAAGCCTATATTAGTTTAGTCCTAGGTTAATCTTTAATTATTCACATTGGGCCAAAGCCTTGAATAATTAATTAACCTACCAAACTAATTAATTAATTCTCTCTCTCTATGGGCCTTTATTTTATTCTAGCCCAATAATTAAATCAGGCAACTTAAATAAAATAAATTTCATTTAATTTAATTTAAGATCAACTCCTTAGCCTGTATTTAATTAGGACTCACGGTCTATTCTAGGGACCAAAAAACACACCACCTTGGCTACTAAAATGATCAAAATACCCTTGCCATATAAATAGCTATATTTTGCATTTTAAATATTTCTTAAATTACCATAAGGAAATATTGACTCTAAGGACAATACTGCGTTAGCAAAGTCTCCGACCTACAGGTGTAATGGCTAAAATATTCCTCTAAATATTGCCGTACATTTAGAGAGAAATAAATGCACTAACATCTTTCTAAATGGCATCTACCATCCTTAGACTTCTAGTCCAATGATCCACGACTTCATGAATTGTTTCTGCTTTCTAAGGGAGCTATCCTAAAGCAAACATCCAAGTCATGTTTCCCAAAGCCCTGGATATTTAGATCATTTAGACAACCACAAGGGGCGATGTAGTATAGAAATTATCTTGTACAAGTCTATCTTAACTAACTAGTCACACATACCTAACATGCAAGTATATTAGTCCTACGATAGAACCTCAACTATAGCATATCAAAGTACATGCTTCCAGCTTCATCAGACCACCAACTCATACTCAAGTCGTAGAGTACTAGTCAACGCTTTAGCAGTAGTAGTCTAGGTTTCTACCATATAGTACTTTTAGAAACCATTACTACAAGTTCTGTTCTACGTATTTGAAATACACTTATGTCATGAAGAGAGTTGATTACTCACTGGCTAAAGGTAAATCATTCCCCATTTGGAATTCATAACATAATAACCTAAACATGACGAGATTCTCATTCTCATCAATCGGTTAAGAATGAACGTTTATGTGTTAAGTAACCCGTGATCCATACCTTACTGTGAAAGACCTCCATTCACATGGACCACTTACTTAAACACAATGAGTCTTTTCCAAACGTAATTGTGCATAAATAAGATGTAAATTCACAAACAATTTCTAAAAATAAATTCTTTTATTAAAACATTCGATATTTACATCAGAAACCTAGTCTAAGAGGGCATATTTCCCAGCATTACCCTCTTGCCTTGTTTTGGTCGCCATCTCCAAAATTAAAATAATTCTATCCCTATCCAACCTATGTAATCTAATTACATAAATTTCCTAAATAGAAAAACCTCAAGTTACATTTTAGGAGAGATAGATGAGAAGAAATTACACAAGAATTTAGAGAAGGCAGGACTCGCAAGTCGTACTTAATAAAACTAAAACTATAAAAATGCATAAATAGATATAATTTGTTTTAGTCTATAACCATCCACCATGTCGTTAATTATGCTTACACAAAATTAAACATATAATTTTATTATTCCAAAATCTCTATTTTGAAAAAATAAAACAAATTTAGATTTAATTTCTAAAATCAAATTCTAGAAATTAAATTAAGATGAAATCTAAAATCAATATTTTAGATTTAATTTCTAAAATCATATTCTAGAAATTTAATAAGAATAAAATCTAAAATTAATATTTTAGAAAATTTATTAATTGCTAAAATCATATTTTAGGAAGTAAATTGAAGGATCAAAATGAAAAATATCAAATAAAGCGCAGCGAAATTTTTTTAATTTTCTGAGTCACATCTAGGAGAGAGTACTTACTTTTTCTGATTGGTCGTGGATGAACTAACGTAGGGATGGGTTGCACTACAACTTGTGTTGGAAGGGGAGAACAAGGTGCTTGTAGTTTGACCCGTATTCCTACCAATCTTCTACTCCTACACATTAAGCTTCTCCAAGTTTCCTCTCTTCGCCTTTTGGAGTATGACTCCACCTTATTCTTAGGTTAGCTTGGTGAAAGCTCCTTCTTTAAATAATCAAAATATCTCCAAAAGAGAATGATGAGAACAAAAGAAAGAGACAGCACACTCGATGAGAGGGCTCAGGAAAAAACCACGTTATTTTTCTTCCTATCTTGCACCTTAATTTCAACCAGCCTTAGGGCGTGATGAAGCCCTAATGGCCAAAAACACTAAGCCCTAACAAGTTTAGTGTTGTGCTCATAAATTAGTCCAGGACTGGCTCAATCCTCTTAATTAATTAATTACCTTTTCTGGGCTTCATTAAATACTCAAGACTAATTAATTAATTCTAATTAGACTCTTAATATATATCAACATGTATCAGCCTAATTAATTAATTTATTCCAGTCTAATTTTCTTAATTAATTAAATATCTTTTCTAGACCTTATCAAAACCTAAGACTAATTAATTAATTCTAATTGGACTCCTAGAATAAATTTTATTCTCTTCCAAATAATTATCTATTCAGCCAGATTGTGTCTAAGCAACACCAAAGTAGCTTGAGCTACTCCATGGACTAAGAGATATATTATTCATGGCTACTAAAATGACCAAAATGCCCTTACTATTAAATAGCACTGCATTTTACCATTTTAAATTTTTCCATTTATCACTATATGGAAATATTAACCCCAAGAATAATATTGTTAAAGTAATGTCTCCGAGTTATAGGTGAAATGATGAAAATACCCCTCTACGTAACAACCATCAATAAGACAGGACAAATGTACTAACACCCATCTCAAAAACATCTACCATCCTTATATCTCTAGTCTGATAATCCATGACTCACTTGAATGTACTTGCTTATCATTGGAAGCAAGTACACATTCTAGAAATTCTAGAGTCACTTTCTCAAGGCCTTGGATTATTAGATTATCTTGGACAATCATAAGGAGTGATTTAACTTTACTAAGTGAAGCATAGAAATTCTGTTGCATGAGTCCATTTTAACTAACTAGAGTAATGCACCCAATAGACAAGGATATTGATCTCACAAAAGAAATCTCACCCAAAATATATTAAAGTATAAAACACTAGCTTCGCTAGAAGATAGGAATCGTCCCAAGCATAAATGTCATTCTAAAGTAGGGGGAAAGAGGACAACGACACAACACACACCCCTATGGGTGAAGCTCCTTTTCAAGAGACTTTAAGGTGCATTTCAAGATTCCAAGCCAATGATGAAGAAGGTTGTCAAGCAATGAAGGATTAAAGAAGGGCCGAGAAGATCAAAGATTGGACAACAATTGGTATGAAGGGCCAAAGGAGGCTGAAAAGATAAGAAAAGCAAAGTGTGATGAGGGCAGAATGCACCTAGCACTGGGTACACTAGTACATCTGGTGCCAGGTCCATACTGGAACAGTATTGTTCTGTTTGCAAACACACCTTGCGCCGAGTCCACCGGTACACCTGGCACCAGGTCACTTTGGGCAATGCCCTGTTTTGCTGATTTTTCTTATTTTGTTTTATTTTGTTTCAAATTTAATTTTCACGACTTTTGACTTGTAATAGGTATATTTTAGACTTACTTAGGAGATGAATGGTTGAAATTACATCTCCCATTTGCTAGTTTTAGTTTGTTATCTTTACATATGCCTCTTAACTCTTGTAATAGCATGTTTTTAGAGAATTAGAATATTTTTGTAAAGAAGCTAAATTCTCTCTAAAAGAGAGTGTGTAAGGGGTGATTCCCATTTCAAGACAAAATCAAAGGGCTTAGTCCCACATTTGATTTCATAACTCTAAACTTCAAAGAGATAATCTAAATCTCTTTCTCTATTATTGGGTACTAGTGTTCCCTCTAGTGTTCTTGATAGGTTGAGTTTTTGGGCGCCTTCAAATCCCGTCTTTTTGTTCTAATCTCTTGATAGATTAGAGTATTTAGGTGTTTTGATATAGGCTAGATTCACCAATTCTCATTGGGTTAAGAACATTTGTATTTAGTTCATTTGTGTGTGTGAATTTGGTAGGGAGTTCAATAACCAACTCTAGGGTTCTTCAAAATCAAGAGGCTTCCGTGTTTTTAGCTAGTATCAAAAGTGGCATCAGAGCAAGATTGTGTTGATTTTAATCAATACAACTTTCAACAAAGGTACAATTTTTTCAAGAACTTGTTAAAAGTTTTAGATTTTCGTTACTTATTTTGGGACTATTTTTAAATGTTTAGAACTTCAAATTGTACCATGCGTTTATTGTAAAATTGAACTTACATGTTGGGTTTATAATTGGGTAGCTATTTGAGGATTAAAATTGCTAAAAATTTTAAGTTATTTGAGTTGATTGGCTACATAAAATTCTGCTCAATAGGAATCCCGTAACTCATTTTTATACTAATTTTAGGGGCTATAAAATTCAAGTTTGTGCTATGTTCTTGCTTTGAAATTGTTCCTTGATGTTATTATAATTATTGGGGAGTAATTTTTCTTGTGAGTCGTGAGTTCGTGGGTTATTACAAGTGTGAAATTTTTGAAACCCCTTGAGTTACAAGGTTGCATCTCAAGTGTTTGATATATTGCATCAATGACTTGTGATTGCTTATACATTACTATCTCAAGCTTCCATTTATGAACTAAATTGTCTCATACCATAGTAGATTGTTCTTGGTGAAGTAAATCTTTCTTGTAGCCACTAGAAAGTTTTTTTCTCTTTGAATTAGTCTTGAGCTTGGGAAGCACTTGAGTGGATTGAAAAAGGTAAGAGGTGAGCTCCTTGTTGTAAAAGCCAAAGAAGAGTGTAAACATGAGGGTTGAGTGACATTGATTGATTACTAAACACGTGAGGGTGTGAAGTGAGGAACTTCTCTTGTGTGTTTTTCTACTCAAAATTTCTCTTAAAAAAATGGCTTATGAGAGTTCATATGATTCATCTTCTATGAGTACTCAAGATGAAGTGAGTGATATCTATAAAATGTCTTGCTCAAGTACAGAAGAATGTGATAGCTATGATGAGAAAGAATGAGATTATGAGAAATATGAAGATAATTGCGAATTGTTGTATGATTGTGACGAAGAGCAAAGCACTAGCGAAGATAGAAATAGTGGATATGAAAGGAAAGACGTGGGCGGATAGATTATGAGAATGATGGAATTCTTGTGGGAGGACCTCCAAAGAGAGCAAATGGTAGATTGCAAAATTGTGTGAATAATGGAGTGCAAAAAAAAAAAAAAGAGGGAGTTTGTGCACAAAAAAAAAAGGAGTATGATTGCTCTAATTGTTGGGAAAATGGCCACTATTTTTACAATTGTCCTAATGAGCCACAATGGAGGAAGGATAAGTTGCAAAGTAGTAGAAATTCTATCTATAGACACACCAAAGCTACTTATCCTCACAAATTGGCAAATAAGAGATTTCTTGGGGCACAAGGTCGTAAAGAAAAAAATGTAAATGTTGTGAAACAACCACAAAAGAGAGTAGACCCAAAGCAAACCACTTATGCCAACCCTCTACTTAATCAATCAAGAGATTTGGGAAAAGAGAAACTTGGAGGGGTTGGAATAGGTAGTAAAGGAGGAATGGTAAGTGAGCTAATTTGTCTATTGATTGGAGTAGCAAGAAAAGATGGGGATGCTTGTGAGGGTAAAAAATATGCAAAGGGAAAACATTTGATTTCAAGGTGTCTTATATAAAAATAAAAAAAAACATGTAGTATGCTTATTGATAGGGAAAGTTGTAAAAACTTGATTAGTTCAACATTGGTGGAAGAATTAGAGTTAGAAATATTGAAACATGCTAGTCCCTACAAGCTTCATTGGTTGAATAATTGTGGAGAAGTGAAGATGAACAAGCAAGCCAAGGTTAAATTTAACATGGGGGGATACCATGATGAAGTGTTATGTGATGTTTATCCCTTGCATGTTGGGCATAGTTTGTTGGGGAGGCCTTGGATGTTTGATAGGGATGTAATCTACAAGGGGGGGCAAACATTTATACCTTGAAGAAAGATGAAAAAAAGTTCACTTTAGTTCCCTTATCCTCTAGTGAGGTTTTGAAAGATCAAAATATTTTGAGAGAGAATAAAAACAAAAGGTGAGAGAAGAAAGAGGGGGAAATAGTAAGAGAAAAGAAGATGTGAAAACAAAAGAAAAGGTTAAGAACAAAGTAGAGAAAGGGAAAGGAGAAAAAGAAGAAAAAAGAATGATATTGCCAAATTTCAGAGAAAAAGAACCGAGTCACAAACAAGGAGATGAGAAAAGAAAAGAGAGTAGAGGTAAAATGAGAAGAAAAATGTAGGTGGTGAAAGGAGAAAAAAAAAAGCACATGACAAGGATAAAAAACCTTCACCTAAAAATCTTTATTTGAATTTTTATGTAGGTGACCATTTGAGGAGGAATTATCACAAAGAAGGGGGAAATTATAGGAATTGTTCTAAGCATGAAAGTCATTCTAAAGAAAGGGGACGGAGGACAAAGATACAACACACGCCCCTATAGGCAAAGCTCTTTTTCAAAAGACTTCAAGGTGCATTTCAAGATTCCAAGCCAAGGATGAAGAAGGTTGTCAAGCAATAGAGGATTAAAGAAGGGCCAGGAAGATCAAAGCTTGGACAACAATTAGTATGGAGGACCAAAGGAGTGGAAGAAGAGGATGAAAAGACAAGAAAAACAAGGTGTGATGAGGGCAGAATGCACCTGGCGCCAAGTCCACACTAGAACAACATTGTTCTGTTTGTATATCACATCTGGCATCGGGTCCACCAGTACACCTAGCGCTAGGTCACTTCAGGCAATGCCCTATTTTGCTGATTTTTCTTGTTTTATTTTATTTTGTTTGGAATTTAATTCCCACAACTTTTGACTTGTAATAAATATATTTTAAACTTACTTAGGAGATGAATGGTTGAAATTACATCTCCCATTTGCTAGGTTTAGTTTGTTATCTTTATATCTGCCTCTTTACTCTTGTAATAATAAGTTTTTAGAGAATTAGAATATTTTGGCAGAGAAACTAAATTCTCTCTAGAGGAGAGTATATAAGGGGTGATTCCCATTTCAAGACCAAATCAAAGGGTTTTAGTCCCACATTTGATTCCATGTCTCTAAACTTCAAAGGGTTAATTTAAATCTCCTTCTATATTCTTGGGTGCTAGTGTTCCCTCTAGTATTCTTGATAAGTTGAGTTTTTTTATACCTTCAAATCCCATCTTATTGTTCTAATCTCTTGATAGATTAAGGTATTTAGGTTTTTTGAAGTAAGCTAGATTTACCAATTTTCATTGGGTTAAGTACATTTGTATTTAGTTCATTTGTGTGTGTGAATTTAGGAAGGAGTTGGGTGGCCAACTCTAAGGTTCTTCAAAATTAGGAGGCTTCCGCATTTTTAGCTCATATCACTAGACCACCAACTCATACTCAAGTATGAAGGTATCCGTCCACGTTCTAGCAGTAATAGTCCGATTTCTATAATCATAATACTTTACAAGAGACTACTATTATAGGTCCAGGTCTACGTATTCGAAATACACTTATGCAGTAATGTAAGTGAACTACCCACTGATTCAAGGTAAACCATTCTTCATTAGAACTCATGGTATAATAGTCTTACCTTGATGAAATGCCCAATTCCATCAACCGACTAAGAACTCAATTTTGCTTATAGACATGGTCTATACCTTATTGTGAAGAACGACCTAACACATAGACCATTACTTGTCATACATAAACCTTAAATGTGCAATAATATAAGAAACAAACTAAATTGAATGAATAAGCACTTTATTACAATATATTTACACAGAATACAATCTTTGAAGGCATACTTTCCAACAATCTACTTGCACTACAAAAACTAAGAAAGTCCGTAAATGCCTACCCCTATAACATCTAAATGTCTACGACATACCTTTTCTGTTAAAGGCTTGGTAAATGGATCTGCCAAATTGTTAACTGAGGAAATCTGATCGACCACAATCTCCCATTTCTGGATGAACTCCAAGATGAGGTAATAATTCCTCTCTATATGCTTGCCCTTCCTATGGTTTCGAGGTTCCTTGCATTATAACACCGCTCTAGTGTTGTCACAATAAATCGTGACAGGCCTGTCCATGTGCAGTAATACTCCAAGTTCTGTAAGGAACTTTCGAAGCCACACAACTTCTTTAGAAGCTTTTGAAGCAACAACGTACCTAACTTCCATGGTAGAATCAGTAATGCAGGATGGCTTTATACTTTTTTTATAAAATAGCTCCTCCAGATAAAATGAAGATATATCCACTAGTAGATTTTTTTTTCATCTTTATCAGTAGGAAGTCTGAGTCTGTGTAACCAGTAGGAACCAAATCATCAATACAATATACAAGCATATAATCTCTTGTTTCCTTAAGATATTTTAGTATGTGCTTGACGGCTTGCCAGTGACTTCCCATAGGTATGACTGATGTCTACTAACCATGCCTAGTGCAAAGTAGATATCTGGCCTAGTACAAACCATAGCATACATGAGACTTCCCACAACCAAAGCATAAGGGATCCTACTCATTTTCTGCTTGTCTTCCTATGTCTGAGAACATTGCTTGGAAGATAAGGATAATCTATGTCTAAAGGGTATAATAGCCCCTTAACATTGATCCATGTTGTACTTGACCGACATCTTATCAATATAAGTAGACTGGAATAAGCCTAGCATTCTCTTCTTTCTATCTCTAAAAAGCTTAATACTTAGAATGTAGCTAACTTCTCCTATGTCTTTCATGATAAATTGACTAGATAGCTAAATCTTAACTGATGATAATGTCCCTACCTCATTTCTAATGAGTAGAATGTCATCAATAAAACATACCAAGAAAATCATTTTGCCACTATCTGATGTTTTTATACACACATGGTTCATCCACATTTTGAATAAAACCATAATCTTTCACAATTTCATCAAAACGTATATTCTATGCTCGTGACGCTTGCTTAAGTCCATAGATGGACTTTTTAAGCTTACAGACCATTTGTTCTTGACCTTTAACAATAAAACCTTCTGGTTGGGACATATAGATGTCTTTGCTAAGATAGCCATTTAAGAAGGCCGTCTTGACATTCATTTGCCATATCTCGTAGTTATAATAACATGCGATGGCTAAGAGAATTTGAATAGACTTAAGCATGGCTACTGGTGAAAAGGTTTCCTCATAATCGATCCAATCTTTCTGAGTATAACCTTTAGCAACTAACCTTACTTTATAGGTTTCAACGTTTCCATCTGCACCTCTTTTTCTATTGTATACCTACTTATACCCAATAGGTTTTATCCCATCAGGTGCAGTGACAAGATCCTAGACCTGATTAAGGTACACAAACTCAATCTCGACATTCATGGCTAATTGCCATTTGTCCGCATCAGCATCAACAATGGCCTCCTCGTATCTAGTGGGATCTTGTTTTTTATGATCAAAGACTACATCATAGATCTCTCCAGTCCACCTTTCTGGAACTCTTGTAATCCTCCCACTATAACGAGGCTCAATTTGTATAGAAATATCCGGTGGTGTTTCTTTTGGTTCCTCGATTGGGGTGTTAGAAGTACTTGAAGTTGAATCAATGACCAACTTCTCTTTTAAATCTATTCTACTTGAATCCGAGGTGAAAGTAACTTATTCATCCTCTAATTATCTAGCATTAGCACTAATAAGTACCTTATGCTCTTGAGGATAATAGAAATATCCACCTCTCATTCTTTTTGGGTATCTAAGGAAGTAACACAATTCAACTTACTTCCCTTTTGTCAGCATATAAGTTAGACAACCCCATATCTTGAGATGGTTCAAACTAGGCTTTCGTCCAATCCACATCTCATAGGGTGTCCTAGGTACTAATTTGGAAGGGACCAAGTTCAAAATATATGCTGTTGTTTCTAAGGTATACCTCTAAAAAAAATAGGAAGAGACGCATGACTCATTATGCTTCTGACCACTTCTATCAAAGTTCTATTTCTTCTCTCAGCTACTCAATTCTGCTGGAGAGTCCCAGGCACAGTTACCTAAGATACTATATCATGATGTACCAAGTAATCCTTAAACTCATGGAAGAGGTACTCTCCACCACAATCCGATCTCAGAGTTTTAATTCATTTACTAGTTTGATGCTCCACTTCAGTCTTAAACTCCATGAATTTATCAAAGTCAGACTTGTACCTCATCAGATAAATATAACCAAAACAAGTGTGATCATCTGTGAAAGTGATGAAGTATTCGTAGCTTCCCCTAGCTGGTGTAGTTATCGGACCACAAACATGTGTATGAAGTAGTGCTAGTATTTCCATGGCTCTATTCACCTTTTTTGTGAAGGACCTTTTGGTCAATTTACCTTTAAGGCGAGATTCACACTAATGCCATTCTTCCAATCTCAATAAACCTAAAGACCCATCATGGATTAGCCTCTAAATCCGATTGGGATTTATATATCCCAATCTTAGATGCAACAAATACAGGTCATTTGATATGGCATTTCTCTTTTTATTATCAGGTTTAGTTTGAATATTGTTTACTTGATTTCTAATAGGATGTATATAAAAGAGAGTTCCATACATGTTTCTTGTACAAATTAAATTACCATTTCTACTATTGAAAACACCATAATGGAAAGAAATAGAATATCCTTAATTCATTAATTTGGAATCAAATTTAGTTTAAAACAAGAAACATGTAAAATATCTTTTAAAATTAACTTCCTATTATAATAAAAAAAAATGAGCACAAGATCTCCCACCACTTCAGCCCATATTTTTGCTCCATTGCCTACTTGAAATCCATGCTCGCACTTGCCGAGTCTCTTTATCCTTCTGAACCTGCAAAGAGTTACAAACATGGTCAGTAGCTCCAAAATCAACTATCCACGAAGATGTTGATTCAACCATCAAAATAGACTCCATGTATAGAGCAATACCTGAAGTAGACATGGCTAAGAAGTTCGGACAATCTTTCTTCCAATGCCCCTTATCACCACACTTGAAGCATTTACCTTTGGGCTTCCTGTTGGGCTTGGCCTGACTAGCTGCTTTGGGCTGGGCCCCTATGTTGTTCTGGACCTTCCTCTTCTTGAATTTCTTTGGCTTTGCCTTAATTCTAGAAGAAGAAGTAGAACGAGAGACCAAAACCTTTGACACTGGCTTCATGATCTTCTCTGCCACCTAGAGTTTTTTCATAAGCTTCGCGAGATTCATATCAAACTTATTCATGTTGTAGTTCAACTTGAACTGATAATATAAATAAGATAGACTTTCAAGAACTATGTCAATTTGGCTTTCAAGATCTATCATTACGCCTAGGATCTCAGCCTCCTTAAAGTAGACAATCATCTTGAGCAGATGCTCTCGAACCAGTACCCCTTCAGCAATCCTTGTGTTCATGATTGCTCTAAGAGCTTCCTGCCTTGTGGGCCGGCTCTTGTCAACAAACATGGTACACATTGACAAATCTATGTTGTACGCAGTGACCATGTTCTCATGCTTATATTGGAGCACACTAGACATAGAAGCCAACATATTACACTTAGCCATTGCATCAGCTTTCTTCCATGCTTTCTCGGCCTCTTGCTCCTAATCAGTAGATTCTTCCCCAATCTCAGGACAAGGATCAGTAAGAAAATAATTGTACTCCTCGGCAGTGAGTACTATGTTCAGGTTCCTCTTCCAGATCACATAATTTAGGCCTGTCAACTTATTCTCCCAAAGAGTAATTGACAATGGACTGAAGCTAGATATTTCTAAAATATTGTGAGAAACATTCATTTAGTTTGCAAGAAATAAAAATGAACATTCTTTATATTATTTCTTTGATAATAGATAAATCTTAAAACCATTATCAATAATATAAATCGTTTGGCCTTTAGAAAAGCTAACAGAACTTTATAGGAAGATTAATAGCATTCTAAGTTAAGTATATAACCACCACGAGTCAAAACTTCCTAAATAGGTAATAGTCTAGCAAAAGTTCCACCAATAGGATGGCCACTGATTCATACCACCTATGGGCAATCTAGTGCTAAAAACCTCCAACGTAGGTTGGTAGATCCTAACAAATACCCTAGGCTTTTAATCTTACTCTTCTATCAGTTCTAGATACCTGTGGAAATCTATCCTATAGGGGGTCATGCTCAGAATGACACGAGGAAATCAACTATCTCTAATGAGAGTTGTGATGGAAACCATGGGGTTGTTGGAACCTTTAGGCCCAAAAACGTTTTCTATAATCTTTTGGTTACATTAACTTTAGTAAAAAACCTAAAATTCAATAGTACTCTCTATGTTAAGGATTAAATCCTTTAAGAGAATAAACTAAATTTTATTTTACTATTCTAAGATAATAATCAAGTAAAACTTTATTAAATAACCTTCAATTTAACATTATTTTCTGTGTCAAGGATTAAACCGTTTAAGAGAATAAATCATGAACTCTTTTATTTTAAAGTTTCTTAGACTAAAACGTTTTATTAAAAAATAATTATATCTAGTGAGACTTTGGTCTCACAAGAATGCATTTGATTACAAAAATGAAAAAAGTATGATAACAAAAGTAAACTTTTTCATGCTCAAACTATTCATTTATTCCTAAGTGACCAAACAATGGATTAAACATCATAAATTAAAAATTAATGATCTTGTTTAATCTTAAGGTGGTTCCATCATTTACTACTCATTTTCATGCAAATTATTCATCCATAGATAAATAAAACTATTACAAAAAATTAACATCATACAATGGTTTCAAAATATGATTACATTAGGGAAAAATTGAGGTACAGAACTTCGGCAGTGCTCTCCCTTTTCTTGGGCAAAATTGCGCACATCCGCCTTTGGGCAGAATGGATCTGGCTCTTGGTCCATTGGGCCCACCTGGCACTGGGTCTGCTCTGTTTCTCCAAAACCTCTAGCTGGGCAGTGTGGACCTGGCGTCTAGTCTGATTGGGCCACCTGGTGCTGGCTCCGTTCTGGAATTTGCTGATTTTTGAAAAAATTCTGCTTTTCAGCCATTTTTCGCCCCTCAACTCTTCCAGCAATCACATTCTTAGTCCTCAAAACTTATAGGTTAAAAGAAATGCAAAAATAGGCATAAAATCATGCCTTTACAAGTACTTATGCCTCTAAGTACAAGGCGTACATCACATCTACTCAAAACCAAAAAAATAATGAGAAAACCATTAGAATACATGATCCTATGCCTCTAACTGCGAGGCATACACGAACTCTAGAAACCAATGTATGAGGGATCATATGAAATCATAAAAGATTCATTTTTAATAATAAACGAACCACATTTTCTAGTTTTTAACCTAAGTACATGCTCCTAGATGAAAACCGTGTCTCTAATACCACTTGAAGGATCAAAATGGAAAACATCAAAGAAAGCACAGCGGAAAATTTTTTAGTTTTCTGAGCCACATCTAGGAGAGGGTATTTACGTTTCCTGATTGGTTGCGGATGAACCAATATAGGGACGGTTTGCAGTGGAACTTATGTTGGAAGGGGAAAAGGAGGCGCTTGCGGATTGACCGGTATTCCTGCTAATCTTCTACTCCTATGCATTAAGCGTCTCCAAACTTTCTCTTTTCATCTTTCGAAGTATGACTCTACCATATTCTTGGCATAGCTTGGTGAAAGCTCCATCTTTAGATAATCAAATATCTCCAGGAGAGAAAGAAGAGAAGGACGAGAACAAAAAGAAGAGATGGCACACTCAGTGAGAGAGCTTAGGAAAAAACCACGTTATTTTTCTTCCTCTCTTGCTCCTTAATTTCAACCAGCCTTAGGACTTAATGAAGCCCTAATGGGCTTGCTGTTGTGCTTATAAATCAGTCTAGGGGCCCAATCCTCTTAATTAATTTATTACCCTTTCTGGGCTTCATTAAATACCCAATACTAATTAATTAATTCCAGTTGGACTCTTCATATATGTCACCATATTTCAACCCAATTAATTAATTTACAATAGCCCAATCTTCTTAATTAATTAATTATCTTTTCTGGGCTTTGTCAAAACCCAAGACTAATTAATTAATTCTAATTGGACTATCAAAATAAATTTTATTCTCTTCCAAATAATTATCCATTAAACCCAGATTGTGTCTAAACAACACCAAGGTAACTTGAGCTACTCCGGAGACCAAGAGACATATTATTCATGTCTACTAAAATGACCAAAATACCCTTACTATTAAATAGTTGCATTTTACCATTTTAAATATTTCCATTCCTCACTATATGAAAATATTGACCCCAAAAATAATATTGCTAAAGTAATGTCTCCGACCTACAGGTGAAATGATGGAAATACCCCTCTATGTAACACCTATCAATAAGCCAAGATAAATGTACCAACACCCATCTCAAAGACATCTACCATCCTTAGATCTCTAGTCCGATAATCCATGACTCACTTGAATGTACTTGCTTATCATTGGAAGCTACCCAAAAGTGCACATTCTAGAGTCATGTTCCTAGGGCCCTGGATTATTAGATTATCCTGGACAATCACAAGGGGATGATTTAACTTCACTAAGTGAAGCATAGAAACTCTGTTACATAAGTCCGTCTTAACTAACTAGAGTAATACACCCAACATACAAGGGCAGTAATCTCACAAAAGAAATCTCACCCAACATATATCAAAGTATAAAACCTTAGCTTGGCCAGACTACCAACTCAAACTTAAGTATGAAGGTATCCGTCCACGCTGTAGCAGTAATAGTCCGGTCTCTATAATCATAGTACTTTATAAAAGACCACTACTACGGTCTAGTTCTACGTATTCGAAATACACATATGCCAGTGATGTGAGTGAAATATTCACTGATTCAAGATAAGCCATTTCTCATTGGAACTCATGGTATAATAGTATTACCTTGATGAAATGCCGAATTCCATCAAACAACGAAGAACACAATTTTACTTGTATGACAAGTACCCATGGTCTATACCTTACTGTGAAGAATAACCCAACACATAGACCATCACTTGTTATACTTAGACCTTAAATGTGCAATAATATAAGAAATAAACTAAATTAAATGAATAAATATTTTATTACAATATATTTACACAGAATACATAATCGTTGAGGGCATACTTTCCAACAACAACAACAACAACAATAATAATAATAATAATATATAATTTAAAATTAATATTTTAAAAATATATTAATTTCCAAAATATAATTTATCCCAAATCATGGGTCTCAATTAAAAACTAATCATAATTAGATTTAATTCTCAAAATCAGAATTAATAAAAAAAAGTATTTTTTTTACATATCCAAAATCATTATTTTAGATAATATATCAATTTCCAAAAATAATTTTAGAAATTAATATTGGTTAGTCCCAAAACATGAATCTTGGGAAGCTTTAGCGTAGGAGGAAAAAAAAAACATTTCGTGGGCCACCAGGAAAAGCAATCCAAATGGAGTAAAGAAAAAGATTTTTTTTTTTTTATATAAAACCCAAGAAAAGACAAAGTTTCGTCCTGCGGAGGATATGAGGAAGACCCATGGATGCCTGGCTTCAAGAAGCAAGTCCCGAGTAAGCCGCGGCTTAGCTCCTTGCGACCCATGGCTTGGGCAGAAAAAAACCCTTTTTTTTTTTTTCACCACTTCTAGATTGATTTTCTTCAAATTTTGCAGCGAATTCCAGAGAACAATTCTCTGTGTAATGACTGATTTTATTATCTTCAAAACTCAAACAAGGATTCTGTTTGTAGAAAACAAAACAAAGCCAGAAGAACTATTTCTTTGAAAAATAATTTCAATAACCAAATGAAAATATTTTCCATCCTCTACAATTTTCATCAAACAGAATCACAGAAACAAAATCAGAAACCAGTTTTTCTTTTCACAGGAAAATATTCTGTAACGTTTACAGAAACAAAACACTACAACAAGAACAACGCACCACCAAGATATAATCCAAAACACCCAAACTCCAACGAAAAACATAAACTAATTTCATGAATCAAGTTCAAGTCCTAGAAACATATTGATGAAAACAAAACTATGCCGAAATAGTTTTCAGACATCAAATACGCATGAAACAATTTATTACAGGAAGATAAACAATGAAATGATTTCATGAAAACAAGCACAGAAACCATTTCTGTAATAAAGCTAGAACACTGTCGCATGCTCAAAATAAATTTCATAGCATCAAACGAACCCATTAAAATCACAAGCAAGCAGTCTCTGATACCACTATAGGGATTTTAGAAATACTAGAACACTTATAGCAACGGAAAAATAAAAATCCCAGTCCAAGATCACATGCATATAATTTAAACAGGCAAAAGAAGAACACGAATTTTACATATGTTGTTCAAAATTTTCTCTTCACATTGAATGACTGAGGCACGATCCAAATACACTGGTTCCAAAAAACCAGTCTACACTGACGTCCAAGACGAGCCACTCCAATCTCAGTATGAGGTTGGCTCTAATAGTATCCATGAGGGACACAAGCAAATCAAAATGAGTCTCTGGTAGAAGACTCTCTTTAACGGCTAAGGTTTACTTTTGTATACAGAAGAGAAACGAGAGAAACAGAAGAAAGCTATGTGTTCTAAATTTCCTGAGAGAATGATTCTCTCTATTAAAATCCATGTGATCAATCTCCATAGTGTCATCTCTAGAAAATCTCCCAGAGAAACCGTGTCCCTATGAATTCAAATCAATTTAGAATTTCCAAATTTCAATTGGAAACCATAAGTTTTAGCAATTATAATTTGGCCCAAAATTATAACTAATTATAATTTGGTCACATTTACTTCTATTTCTCACAATTAACTCCACAATGTTATCAAATAACATCTTGAGTACTTAATCATCTACTATGTGTTACCTATTATGTTTCTTAGTCTATTGGTAGTAAATATGAATTAATTCAAACATCTTTGAGATTAATAATCCTTAATAATTTAGAATTAACCTATTAATTCTAATCAGGATTGACTTATTAATTCATCATTTAATAAACCTATATTCAGCAGATCATGAACGGTATCTAGCAACACATCATGACCACCCAAAATCTAGGAAGTTAAGCAGCTTGACATGGACCCTTTAATAATAAACTACAGTGCAATAAATTCCCTTCACCATACAATATCTCATTCGGCTTAGAGTACGGAATTAGTGCCAACTCCTTCTAGAATATATATTAATTCTGGCCCGAATATATTGGTACTTGCACTCAAAATTCATTGCTCTGCACGTGTATCAATTGAAACTGTTTCCAATACACAATCACCTTAACTAAAGATTCACGAGTTGTAATTCCAACAAGTGACCGTGAGATATCCGCCCCAACTATTAAGAGTGATGAATCCTTTATTAACCCTCTCAACTACTTTTGTTTACCTTACAATGTACCCAATATCCATCTCATAGGTGACCCTTGATCTAGCTCCAGAGATTGGAATCAAAGTACAATGCTCAGCAAACAAAGTATCTTAGAGATTTCAAGTCTAAGGATACTTGGATGTTTGTTAAAACGAGATTCTATCACTGGCACTATATAGTTATCAATGTGATTATCACATAGTTAGGTTATCCAATGTACTTATTTTATTAACAAGCATCCACGTATTAACTTTGAGTATCTCAATACTCATGGATATGAGAACCACCACCCGATCAGATCAGGAAGTCTAACACGTGCTAGTCTTAGCGTATTAATGATGTCCTATCTCATTAATATTACGACTAGGGATTATTTAAGTACTAACACTACACAATCTAGTAGGAATCTCATATTATGATCTCTACCATAATTTTCTAAACATAGTGTTGTACTAGGGACTTTATCAAGTAGTTATTTTACATGAAAGTAAAGAAAACAAATTGAAAGATAAATAATGCCTTGTATTATTAAATAAATGTGTCATATACAAAGTACAAGTGATTACCTCTAGGGCACAACACTAACACAGTCTTGATCCATCAGTTCCCAATCTTTTTAGACTCGCTGCCACTAAGCACAAGCTGGGTCTCTCAGCCTAAAAGCAGCAAATTTGACCATCCTCTTTTCAGTATACTGAAACGTCGCAAAAATGTTCTCCATCTACTCCGACCATGTTCCACTTTTTGGTCTTATTCCGCTTCACCCAAGAAGGTGGGAGGTTGAAATTTTAAAAACCTCTCCAGAGCTTCATCTTCTCCCTTTGGCTTTCTTCATTCCAACAAGGTCTAAAATATCTCAGTCATCTTGTGAAATGCTGCCCCATTCTTATTCCCTTGATTCGGTGAGGAAATTTGAGTAGTTTCATACTCAGGAGTCACGGGTTCTATTTCAAGGATCCTTCTGCTGGTTGCTGCTACACTACACTTTGGTGCCATTAGATATCATCGCCCCCAAATAATGAGTTATGCAACAGAGTTAAAAATATTTAAATCCAAACATGCATACATATTCAAGCTTAAGTGAGAGTAAATCATATGCAAGTTTTGTATAGATAATAACATCTGTCAAGATTGGAGTACACCAAGATACTTTTATTTGCAAAAATTTTGGAATGAAGCAATAAACACAAATAAACTCCTAGCATAAGAGTTTATTAAAAGCAGTAGATGGTAGTCTTCTAAACACAAGAACTCTATGTCCTTAATGCTCATCAGAATCTTCGGTGTCGGCATCATACAACCAAACCCTAGTGTTCTTACAAAAGTCTATCCCTGCGCCACTCATAAATCCAAAGTCCATATGTTCCTTCTTGGGTCTCCTAGAACTCTCCTCAATTTCAACATAGTTGGGTGGGGGTATAAACGAAGGTCTAGGTGGAGATTCGTAGTCTATCTCCACCAGGTTATCACTATCAGCCATCAAGCCAATATCAAGGACAGGTGGGTTTGGGATATATTCCATATCAATACCCATATCCTTGCTATCAGAGATCAAGTCTACTACGGGTATAGGTGGTGGTTCAATAATTTAAACTTCATCATCACTACTCTCTTCTAGAGGTAGGTTGTCGTGCAGGTTGTGGTACTGGTAAGTCTTCTGGATAGATATGGATTGGTGGATACCACAACGGCCCCTTCCTTGCGGTTCTATACATTCTAACCATCCTACAGTATAAAAAACCCAGATTAGTCAAAAAATTTTAATCTTAATCAAATAAATCAAATACTATTAATGGGGTCGGGGATGTCGCCCCGGCCTATGGACAAGGGGTCTTTATAACTAGGACTCATAGAAGAAATGAAAGAACGATCCAAATTAAAACTTATTACAAATCAAAATAATACATGAATAAGTCTCAAAACAAACAAATGTAAACTAGAGTCTCTCAAAATTAAATACAATCAAAATAAGTCTTCGTTGAAAAGAAACACTAATCATTCAACCTTTACAGCAGGATAGACCTAAAACATGGTATAATAAGGTGGTAAGAAATAAATCTCAGTAAGCCCGTTTGTGCTCAGGGTGTTTTAGGGCAAAATAGTTCGTGTATGCAAGTTAAGAAACATTTATAAAAGTAAAGTGCTAGCAAGTCACAAATGAATTTTGCAAAGTGAGAAGTGGTGTTTTCCTTTTGAATACCATACGTTGTATAAAATAAAAGCAACCACTCAAAAGAAATAGACATAGCACCACACTTTGTGCACCATGACAAAAGAATATTCAGGATGCCACACTTTGTACATTCTGACACAAGGTAGGTGTATGGCCCACCAAGTGAGATACTCCTCAATCTCTACACCCAAACTTACCAGTTCATTTGAAAAATACATAGCCCATTTGAACTGTACTTGCTAGCTCGGACTAGTATGATCGACATAACTGGCATCCTATCTGGGCAGGACTTACTCCTCAAAGGTAGCCACCTGCTAAGAGACTTATCACAAGCCTTCAAAGACTAGTCCTAGTAGTCTACCCTTATTCAGTACTCAATGTTGTATTTGTCCCTTTTGGGAAAAGAAAAATTATCCAATGTGTTTTCTTTGAAATAGCAATTATGGTTTACAAAATTCTTGTCAAAGTTGATTTTTTTAGAAAAATTCTAGCATTTTGTTTAAAATTGCTTGCTCAACTTGAAAACATTTGATGGAATGGAAAAGAAAAGAAAATTGTCCACAATTGCATCCAAAGTACATTTTCATGTATACATCACGTTTTGATTTGCCGAAGTGATTTTGATCTTCAAATAGCTTTATGCAAGGACTTACCCGATCTCTTGCTTTCTCTTGATACAATAGTCTTCCAAGTTAGCTCAAGGCAATCTAGCCCTGCCTAGGGTAAATATAAGTCACCAATATCCAAGCAATAATTGTTTGAGTAAATAACTCCCACACTAACATTCTTAAGCTCAATTAGTTACAACAACATCCAGTTATGACAATAATATCTTAGGAGTTCTAAAATTAATTGATAAGGGATTTTGATGTTTGTTATTAATTTATAGAATAAGAATAATTAGGTATGCCAATATAAATAGGTGATATAAATAATTAATTATAACAATAATTATTTATTAACAAATAATAATTATAATAAATAATATTACTGATAAATGATAAATAATATTAATAATAAATAATAAATAGTGTTAATAATAAATAATAATTATTATTTATTATTACAAATAATACATAAGTATAGATAAAAATTTATTAAGACTAATCAATAACAATATGAATATAAAAGATATTGATATTAATTAATTCCAATATATTATCATTTATATTTAATGATGTTTAATAAAAATATTACTATTTGTTTGTCTATTAAAATAATAATATTATAAGTAATTATTAATTTTTAAAATATTAATGTTGACCGAAATTAATAAATTAAATTAAATAATGATACTAATAATATTAATGATAATAATTATTGTAGTAGTAGTAGTAGTAGTAGTAGTAGTAGTAGTAGTAGTAGTAGTAAAAGGTAGCTCTAATAATAATTTTAATGACCATAGTGAATTTACTAGTATTAAAAATTTAGAAAGGTAATGTATATGTGAAACCCCGGTCAAAACCAACCTTAGAGTAAGGAGGGTTCGGATGCATATTATATTTTATTTCATGTTTATATATATTTTTATATGATTTTATGTGCTTTGGATTTGAGTTTTATTGTCTCGAAGGCTTGATTGTGAGTATTGAGTGGAAGGGCAAAATGGTAATTTTTGCTTGAGGTGAAAATATGGAGATAGCTTGGGAATTAAATAGGAAAAGCATTTTTGAGAGGAAATAAGAACAAAAGTGGTTGTGGTTTAGTGGTTAGAGCCTTAGAATTAATTCTTGAGGTCTTGGGTTCAAATTCCATCATAGGAGCTTTAGCTTGATTAAATTTTATTTTTGCTTGGGAAGTATCATTTTCGGCCTTAGTGGTGGTTGGAGTAGGGTAGAGATGTTGTCCTATAAGAGACATGATAGGAGTCTTCAAATCCTACTCTTTTGCTCTACACAAAATTTCTAAGGGGAATTCATTTCCTCTTGATCCTTAATTTTTCCTATTTCTCAATTAATTAGTTTGTTCATTTTGTTCAAGCCAATTTTATTCTACAAAAATTCCAGCAATGTGCTGTGGCTTTGAAGGTTTGAAATGTCTTAGTAAAGGATATCATATGGACCGAAACAATGGAAGAAGGGGAAAGATTTCAAGTGAATTAAATTCCTTAGTAAACTTTCTAAAAATTCACTCTAGCTAGGTTCATTTCCCTTCCTGCATAGAACAGAAATTTTTCCAGCTTTGTATGCCTTCAAGGTGTCAAAATTCTTAACCATTATTCCCTTCCAAATGCTACCAGAAAATGGCCCTTTTGATCAACTTAGAATCTGGATTTTTCTGGCTATTTTCGGACTGCACAAAGGTGGTGCAAAACCAGAAAAATCCCTAAGCAAATCGCAACTTTGGAGGTCCAAAACCAAGCTGTTTTCTTCCAGTTTTTGTTCAGCACCTTAGCCATGTTATTCCTCCATGAAGAAGGCTGGAAACCAGCCTTGAAAGCCCCTAAAATTCCCCTTCAAACTCCCTGCAAACCGTCTGGAAAAGGACAGCCGAAAACTGCCCAAAAAATTCCAGTAAGTAGCGAATCTGTGCAATAGTTTTTCCAGCTTTGTTTCCTAATTCTCTCCTAGCCGAAACTCCATCATTTTTCTGCACAAACCACCCTTAAACCTCCATTAACTAAACTCCATTATCCTCCCTAAGTTCTACACGAAAAATCCAGTCATGTCTGCCTAAAAGATTTCCAAAAAAATTCTACAATCATGCCTTGATTTGGATACCAAAAATTCCAGCCACTATGATTTAGCAACCTTCCATAAAATATCCCTCAAACAACTAGACCTTCTCTTCACTATAATACTCCTTAATTTTGGCCACCCTTAGCCTCCTTCAACCAGCTTTCATTCAGCCAAAATACTGCTCCAAAATTCGTCCATGGCAAATTCCCAAAAGCCCTCTAATAATCAAAGATATTCTTGTTATATCTAGTTTTCAAATTTGCTTCCCAAAAATATTCTTTAAGGATTTCAACAACTAGCCTTTCCTTTTTCCTTCCAAACCAGAAAATCATCTTCCTAAACCCTACAAACAATTCGGCAGCCCTAATCTCTTCAGAATTTCAGCAGCCTCCCATCCAAAAGCTCTCTACTCTCTTCAACCTTCAAGAACACATAGTACACCAAGAACGCCTACTCCTTCCTTTCACCTAATACCTCTCCAAATCACTTCAAACTACCTCTAAAAATTCCATATTTCATCTATTCGTTTCTATGAGTCCATCTGTACCATTTTTAACATCAAACTACAAAATCCAACTTCTACTTTTGTATCAAAAACCAGAAATTTTGTGAAGACTCAAGAACACCTTCAAGGTAGGATTATTCAATCAACTTCATCTTCGCTAATCTTCAATCTCTAATGAACATAGATATGTTTAAGCATGCTAATGAGCTTTCTTCTTCTCTTCTCTCTCTCTCTCTCTCTCTCTCTCTCTCTCTCTCTCTCTCTCTCTCTCTTGGCTGAACTACTCACCTTCTTGGCCGAATGGTTCCTTCTCCATGGCCATGTTTCCTTCACCTTCCTTGGACGAATTTAGGCATCTAGGGGTTGATATTCATTCGAAACTCCTTCAAGGTATTCATCAATTAAGTAAGCCTTTTTAACCCTTCTTTCAAATTCTAGATTCACGTCTCTAGGATGATGTTGATAGAAGATGAATCATGAATAGGGATGAGTATATATGTATTATTGGGATGAGTTGGCATTGAAGCATGAATATATGTATGAATATGTTGGAGACGGGATTTATGCATGGATGGGTTATCTTGGTTGATTATGTGATGTTTTGAGATTTATTGCCTATCTCCATGTCATAGGTAGTATTTGTGATCAAGTATGCTAGAGATTATGTCACCTTTGGTGAATATGATTTATATTCTTGATGATCTATTGAAACCATGATTATATTTATGCTAGTAGAGGTTAGATCATGTCTTGATAAATTTATATCTATACTTATATGCATGATTTGGATGATTTGATGAATTAAAGGATTGTATATGTCCATGATTGTAGTTAGCCATAAAAGTATGATCATGATCTAGTTGTCCCTAAGCTAATTTTTATTTCATGAATAAAATATTTCACAATATGATTTTTCTAGTAATTTCCAGAAACCATAGGAGGGGTAAATTTGGATTATTATATACAATAAGGAAATTTTAGTCAAATAAATAATAGCTTTTGCTAGAAAAATAAAATATATAGACATTATATATAAAATGATAATATCAAATAAAGCCTTTTATGAAAATAATCATAATAAGTAAAATATTTACTATTAAAATTTAATTATTATCTTTTGACCAAAACCTACTAAAATTTATTTAGTATCTTTCAATCAAGACTCATTAAAATTAATTTTCAACTAATTTTAATTATCAATTATTTTCTAGCAATTAATTATTAATAAACTATTATTTTACCTAGTACCACCTAGAACTTTTCATAAAATAAACTCTAAATTATTTTAGCAAGATTTAAACCTTCAACTTATTAGTACCTATTTCTCAAAACTCTAATTATTTTAAATATCAAAATTAGCCTTGGCTTATAAACCTTTTTATTTATTATTTGGCCTTAAAGCTTGGGACACTAGGATCATGGTTGTAGTAGTGAGTTGAGTTAGTATATTTGTGAAAGTGGATTTTGGCTTGAGTTTGATTGTGGTTTGTATTTACCCCATGCGGGGTTAGGTTAGCTGTTGGAGACCTTTGTTGTGAGCAAGGATCAGGTAAGCTCCTGCATAAAACTTGATTGATGTAAAATGTTTATTATGGCAAGGCAAACGTAGAGTGCATGGACACTCATTTCTGTAAAGCAATTAAGGATTGACTCCTTTCTTATTTTAGTCAAACAAATTATTTGAAAATCCATAAATAGATTTACTCAAACTCAAAACTCTTTCCAAAACTAATTGTGACAAAGACTTTGGAAACCCTTAATTGCCATTTTCATGTGAAACTATGGTTTGTTCATTTTCCCAAGTGGCTTGCGTTACGTTGAGTACTCAATAAAGGTGGATTGCTAGGACTAGTCTTTGAAGGGTTAGGGTGAGTCTCTCAGTAAGTGGCCACCTCTGAGGGGTGAGTCCTTCCCAGATAAGATGCCAGTCCAGTAGGTCATGCCGGTCCGAGCTAGCAGTTGTTTATTTTTCAGTCAAGTGACTGTGTTTTGCCAGAATAGACACCCGGTTGTTGTTTGGGTATAGAGAATGAGGAGTATCTTGCCCAATAGGCCGATCACCTACCTTTTGTCAGTCTTCACAAAGTGTGGCATTCTGACCGGCAGTATGCTCAAAGTGTGGCATACTGATCATGTGGACATGGGGCCCAACGTATGGTAACCCATGACCACCCTTTTTAAGTGGTTGATTTTATTGTGCACTTGTATGGTTTCAAAAAGAGGAAAACACCACTCTTGCTTTTGACTAATGTTTATTGCTTGCCAATATTTCTCTTATAAAGATTTCACACTTTGCATCCACAAACTGTTTCCACTAAACACCCAAAACACACACGGACTTATTGAGATTTCTACCTCATCACCTTTTTACCATGATTTTAGGTCGATCCTGCTATGGGGATGAGTAGCTAGTGTTATCTGTCTTGGAAGAGAATGTTGTCTTTTATTTTATGTATTGCTTTGGGGAGTTGAGAGTGTATGATTTTATTTATGGATTTGTTTTTCTTTTGGGAATTCTTGGATTTATTCTGGGGTTGTAATAAATTTTAAGTTAAATTATTATTTTTATTCTGCTATATTATTTGTGTGACCTAGTTATAAAGACCCCTTGTCCTTTGAACGGGGCAACATCCCCAGCCCTGGCGGGCCTAAGTAGCGGGGTGTTACAGTATATATTCATACACATATATATTCAATAAATAAAATATTTATTTGTGCAAAATAGACTTGCAATAATATTTATCACAACAAGGGTGATACTATACTAATAATGATATTAGTGGATAAGATGCCAATCCAATAGGTCGTGCCGGTCCGAGCTAGCAGTTGTTTATTTTTCAGTCAGTGACTGCGTTTTGCCGGAATGGACACCCGGTTGTTTGGGTATAGAGAAGGAGGAGTATCTTGCCCAGTAGGCTGATCACCTACCTTTTGTCAGTTTGCACAAAGTGTGGCATTCTGACCAGCAGTATGCACAAAATGTGGCATACTGACCATGTGGACATGGGGCCCAACGTGTGGTAACCCATGACTACCTTTTTGAGTGGTTGATTTTATTGTGCACTTGTATGGTTTCAAAAAGAGGAAAACACCACTCTTGCTTTTGACTAATGTTTATTGCTTGCCAATATTTCTCTTATAAAGATTTCACACTTTACATCCACGAACTGTTTCCACTGAACACCCAAAGCACACACGGACTTACTGAGATTTCTGTCTCATCACCTTTTTACCATGATTTCAGGTCGATCCTGGAGTGGGGATGAGTAGTTAGTGTTATCTATCTTGGAAGAGAATGTTGTCTTTTATTTTTATGTATTGCTTTGGGGAGTTGAGAGTGTATGATTTTATTTATGGATTTGTTTTTCTTTTGGGAATTCTTGGATTTATTTTGGGGTTGTAATAAATTTTAACTTAAATTATTATTTTTATTCTGCTATTTTATTTGTGTGACCTAGTTATAAAGACCCCTTGTCCTTTGGACTCGGCGACATCCCCGGCCCTGGCGGGCCTAGATAGCGGGGTGTTACAGTATATATTTATATATTCATACACACATATATTCAATAAATAAAATGTTTATTTCTGCAAAATAAACTTATAATAATATTTATCACAAAAAGGGTGATACTATACTATACTAATAATGATATTAGCAAGGCATTTGGTGTCAAAAAATAACACCATGGAAGCATAATCAAAACAATGGTGACTTCCATCATTCATGAAAACATCCATACTAGTAATATAAAGCCTCTAATCATAATGTACTAATGAGGATATAATGATCCTAAAGAATAATTCAACAGTGATTCATAAGCCTCAATATCCATTTCAATCTTCATATCTTAAAATTATTCCCTTCACCCACACACATTTCTCCATCTCAACAATATTAAATCAACATATTAATTCCATCATCTAGAAGTCTTGAGTTCAAAAATAAGAAGAAAGTTATAGAAGAAATACTTGTTTGATGATCGTTGGAGTCAAAGAGGTTGTATTATCAAATGAAGACCCATAAGCCTAGATGAGACCTCTATTGATTGAGAATGTTTAGGGATGGCCACTAATGGATCAGCCAAGAGAGAGAGACAGATACAGAGAGAGAGAGAGAGAAAGTGTGTGTGAGAGAGAGAGAGAGAGTGAGTGAGTGAGTGATGAGGGATTAAGATGGCAAAGAAAGGAAGATGAAGAAGAGAAGAAGAGTAAAATGATCGGTTATATCTTACCTTTTTGGTATTCTTCTTGTCTTGAACAAAATAGCACATTTGATCCAAAAGAGAGACCAACTTTGGTTGTTTTAATGTTACAGGGTATACTAAGGATGAGTATAGGTCAACTCCTAGTTGATTTGAGAGATTTTGGAGTGATTTGGGATGATTGGGAATGACTAAAAGTTGAAGAAGTGTAGTGTGTGTTCTTGGTGTTGTTGAGAATGTGAGAGAAGAAGATAAGTGAGCTTTTGTAACACCCCACTACCTATGCCCAATTAGGGCTAGGGATGTCGCCCCGTCCACAAGACCAAAGGTCTTTATAACTAGGACACACACAAAATAAAATAAAAGAAATACTTCAAAATTTAACTTATTACAACCCAGCAAGACATGAACAAATTCAAAAATAAATGTCTGCTACTGTCTCTCAAAAGCAATACATAGGAAAAATAACAATGAGTCTTTAAGACATAGGCAACATTTTAGCTAATGACCTTCATAACAGGATTGACTTGAAAACATAGTATAAAAGGTGGTGAGATAAAAATCTTAGTAAGCCCATGTATGCTTTCAGTGTGGGACTCCTAGAACTCTACCCAGTTTCAACATAGTTGGGTGGGGGTTCAAAAAAAGGTATAGGGAGAGATTCATAATCTATCTCCCCTGGGTCATCGCTATCCGAAGTCAAATCAATCACGGGGCTAAGTGGCAAAGGGACATACTCCATGTCAATTTCCTCATCCTCACTATCAGTAACTAAGTCTATTATAGGTATGATTGGTTGAGGTGCAGGCCGTGGTGCGGGCTGAGGCACTGGTAATTCTTCCGAGTTGTTAGGGATGGGTGGATGCCATTGCTGCAACTTCTGCACAGTTATAATCATTCTAACCATCCTATAGCATAAACAAGCAAGGTTAGTTAAAAGATTTAACCTTAATGAAACAAAGCATATACTATCAATAATTGCCTAAACCTAGCCTCTGATACCACTTGTAACACCCCACTATCAATGCCCCATTAAGGCTGGGGATGTCGACCCGTCCACAGGACAAAGGGTCTTTATAACTAGAACACACACAAAATAAAATAAAAGAAATACTTCAAAATTTAACATATTACAACCCAGCAATACATGAATAAATTCTAAAATAAATGTCGGCTAATATCTCTAAAAAGTAATACATAGGAAAAATAACAAACAGTCTTCAAAACATATGTAACATTCTAACTAATGACCTTCACAGCAAGATCCACCTGAAAACATGGTATAAAAGGTGGTGAGATAAAAATCTCAGAAAACCCGTGTGTGATTTGAGTGTTTCAAGTAAAACAATTCATGTATGCAAGTTGTAAAAGTTTCATAAAAGAAAGTGCTGGCAAGCATTAAATAAATGTCATAAATGAAGAATGGTGTTTTACTTTCCAAAATATACATGTGCACAATAAATACAACCACTCAAAAAAGGTAGCCATGGCACCACACTTCATGCACCATGACAATATAATGATCAGAATGCCACACATTAAGCACACTGACACAAGGTAGGTGTATGGCTTACCGGGTGAGATACTCCTCCATCTCTACAGCCAAACTTACCGGTTGTCCACTCCGAAAATACAGAGTCCACTTGACTGAACTTGCTAGCTCAGACATGTATGACCTACAGGACAAGCATCCTATCCGGGAAGGACTCACCCCTCAGAGGTGGCCACCTACTGAGAGATTTACCCTAACCCTTCAAAGACTAATTCTAGTAGTCTACCCTTATTGAGTACTCAACGTTATTTGTCCCACTTGGGAGGAAAATCCCGTACAATGATGCGCTTGAAAATAGCAATTATGATTTTTAAAATTCTTGCTAAAGATGGGTTTTTAGGAAAAGTTTAGCGTTTCGTGTAAAATTACCAGTTTAGTTTTAAATGGTTTGCTTGACTGAACGAAAAATGAAAAATTGTCCATAATTGCCTTTACAATACAAATACTCGTATACATTGAGTTTGACTTGCCACAATAACTATGGTCTTCAAATGGTTTCATGTAGGAACTTACCCAATCATTTGCTCTTCTTGGATTCAAAAGTCTTCCAAGGTCAACCTAACCCTGCCTGGGGTAAACACAAGGTATAAGATAACATTCGGACCATATATTTCTTACATAAATAATTCCTAGTTCAACTAGTCACAACCACAACTAACCATGACCATAATGTCTCAGGCTTTATTACTAGTCGATAAAGTATTTTATAAAATAAATCTAGCTTGATAAATTAAAATAAATATTGGTTATAAAATAAATAATAATAAGTTATAGTTCCAAATAATAAATTATAAGTATTATTGCTAATAAATAAACTAGTGTTAAATATTGGATAATCCTAAGTCCTAAATAATATTGGTAAATGGTAATATTTAAATAGTATTATTATAAATAATAAATTACACTAAATTATAAATTAATAATTAATAGATAATAAATAACCAATAAAATTAATAATAAATGAATTATACTTAATTTTTAATTAATAAAGAATAAATAAATTTTGATATAAATAATATTTATGGATATAGGTAAAAGTTTTAGTAAGGCTAAGTATTATGGTCTACAAGGTCATTTGATATTAATTAATTCTAATATTTTATTATTTATTATTATTATTTTCTAATAAAGATTTTATTTATTTAACTAATAAAATATTAATATTTTAATTAATACTCTATTTCCAAACCTTCCTAGTGATTTCTAATTTTATAGATTAAATTGAATCATAATTCTAATTAAATTAATAGAAATTGTTAATAAAAATAATTTTAGAATTAACAAAAAAATAGTTTTTACCATAATTTCCTATTGTTAGAAAAGATCCATCAACACATTCCCATATAATAAATAATATGCTAATCCATCCATGAACATATACTTGAATCAACATATACCAACACTTGACCAACCTCCTACTAGGCATAATCATCATCTATGGCCTTATTGAAAAATAAGAACACAAAAGCCTAATCACCAATGGAATCATAATATCTATCATGCATCAAAACATCCATAAATTCCTTTAATCATGATGAGCATATATTGATTCAAAAGAAAAATCCATAATGCCTAATCATACATTCCAACTCTCATGTCCTAACTCCATCCCCTTCATCCACATACATATACTCAACCCTTACTTTATTTATTCATCCTCTCAACATCTAGGAGTCATGATTCTAGAAATTAAAAAAGAAGATTCTAGAAAAATACTTGATGGATGATTTCTTTGAGGAAAACTTCCTTGGTTAGTGAAGATCCACACGAGCTTGAGAGCCTTTAGTGGTCCGGAAAATAGCCATGGTTGATCAGCACCATTTTGGCTGAGAGAGAGAGAGAGAGAGAGAGAGAGAGAGAGAGAGAGAGATGTATGACATTAAAAAGAAATATTAGAAGTTGAGTAGAAGAGAAAGAACAAGGAGGTTGCTCTTAATTTACCTTTCGGTGTTCATGGAACCTTCAACAAAAAAGTTGGTTTTGATCCGTTTGGAAATTCTACTTTGCATGATTTAGTGTTATAAAGGTCAAAAATGAAAGTTATAGGTTGAATATGGATGATCTGGAGTCTTTGGGAGTGATTGGAGGTGTTTAGGATGGGTTTAGGCTTGAAGATGAGAAGTCTGTATTCTTGGTGTTCATGGTGTTCTTGAGAGAGTTTGAGAGAAAATGGCTTCGATAATTGCTGGAATTGTATTGGCCGAATGGCCTAGTGTAGATGGGAGTTTTAGTTATCAAGAAGGAGGGAGAAAATTTTCAGATTTTTTTTGAAATTCAAATAGAGGAAAATGAGGAGTTGTTTGAGGTAAAAGATTAGTTAATGGAGTTTGTTCATGGAAGGTCTTTTGTTCTTTAATGGTGTAAGGCTGGATTAGCTAGGTTTTAATCAAAGAGTGAAGGGTTGTTCAGTACATAAGGCTGGCTGAAAATAGATTATAATGGCAGAGAATTTTCTGGCTTGATCACTTGCTATAGGAGTGTTTTAATGGAGCAAAAATCTGTAATTTAGTTTGAAGTTTGAATAAGTTTTGGATAGAGCAACCTTAGGAGCTTTTTGAGGAGTGATCCTGGAGTCCAAACATTCAAGGTTGGTGTGGAGGCCAAGGTGTTCAGTCCATGGCTGAACAAGGTCCGAATTGCGGAGGTTTGATTAAAGAATTTCGGCCTTTGCCTTGAGAAAACAAGCAGGATGGTTTCTGGATTTTAATGCTTCTAGAACACTTGGAATGGAGATGTTTTTGGTGCAGAATTTTCTGCCCTCTTTGGCCTGATTTTGTAGCTGATTCTTAAGGGTGTTTGAAGGTCTTTTAATGATGGTTTTCCAGCCTTTATCTTGAAGAAAAATAGAGGAAGTTCCAGCTTTTCTTATGATCTACTAGAGGCTTCAAATTCCAACTTCAATGCAACGAAATTGCTGAAACAAAATTCTGGTTTTGGAAGGGTTGTGCAGTCCAAAAATTCACTGAATTTCCTACCATCAACCTTACATGAAATGTCCTATTTTTCTGGCAGTAATTGGGTAAGAAAGTTGGCTGAAACTTTCGAAAACTACCTTGAAAGAATTCTGGAAAATTTTCCAGATTTTCCTTTACCAAAACATGAACACAATGAAGATGGGGTTTGAAGGAATAGCTATGATGTTTTCTTTTCCTTGGAATTCCTACCTAATTCTCCTCCCTATTTTTGGCCTCATCTATCCCATAAGAGCTGATTTTCGAATTCTAATGCTAGGAATTTCCCACAGAATTTTTCGAATTAAAAATGGATTAATGAATTAAGGATAATTTAAATTATAAAGATGTTAGGACAAGACTAGCTAAATTAAAGGGAACAAGAATTCCTCTAAAATTCTTTTTAGGACAAGTTCACATGATCAAGACATTACCTTCATGTCTCCCTTAAGACAACATTCCTATGTTGAAGGAATGTAAGAAAATCAAATTTTCAAATATGGTTAAGATAATCATGAATAAATCTTAAGTGATGGGATTTGTACTCAAGACCTCAGAGATTAATTCACAAAGCTCTAACCACTTAACCACACTAACTTTTTTTCTTATTTTCTCACCCCAAATATTCTTCTTATCTAAACCTCATGCCATCTTCCTATTTTAACTTCAAGCAAAATTACGTTTTTACCATTTCTATCCAACAAGCTTTAATAAGCAATTTAACCTACAAACCACAATTCTAAGGCATATAAAATCATTCAAAAAGTATATTTTTATGCATGATGACATGATATGCATCCCATCCCCCTTACTCTAAGGTTGGCTTTAGGTGGGGTTTCACATCCTCCACTCCTTAGAAGAATTTCATCTCGAAATTCAGGCAAACCTTCATCTCAGGTCGGGATACTTCTGCTTTACCCACTCTTCCATTTCCCATGTGGCATCTTGCATGCCATGATACTCTCATTGTACCTTCACCATAGGAATCTACTTATTCCAGAGAGCCTTGATACTTCGGTCCAGAATTTTTACGGGATTCTCCACATAGCTCAAGTCGGGTTGCAATACCAATGGTTCATCATTCAAAGCATGTGTAGGGTCGATATTATACTTCTTCAACTGAGATACATGAAATACATCATGTATTCTCGTCAACCCATCCGGCAAATCCAGTTGATACGCCACCAGTCCAATTCTTTCTTTTATCGAAAACATCCCAAATACCTCGGGTTCAGCTTCCCACCTTTTGGATGCTACAAAATTCCTCTATTCGGTGTCAACCTCAAGAACACACTGTCTCCTACCTGAAATCCCAACTCTCTCCACGATCCGTATGGATTTGGGTAAAAAATTGTATAAAAACTAAGCACGTTCCCAATCAAGTTTACATTAAAACGTTAACCTCAAATTACACATATGAGCAAGCATACTCATCATTAACATAGCATAGGGTTTGAACGAGTATCGATCCTCAAGGAACAAGTATGCATTAATTCCTTTTCTTTCATTGTTTAACCAACTTTATAAAGTGAAAAAGAAATAAAAAGGAAAATAAAAAATAAAATAAAAGAATATATATATGTCAAGGATGGAGAATTATGTAACCCAAGCCATTGTTTAGACAAACATGATCTTAAAATATCCAATCTTTATCACAACCAATTATTCTCTTAGCATCATGAATGATTAAAGTAGACTCACTTCTTTCCCAATCCATGAAATCACTGTCTTCTAGACAAATTAGCATCACATATTCTGTCTCAACTAATTCACCCAAAAGATGCATTAAACACAATCCTTGATTAAATTTTCATACTCTGGCAAACTTAAAACATGAAATTAACCATTGAATCCATACTCTGGCAGACATCAATTAACATTTAATTACTAGTTCTTAGTAATTAACCCCTTTCTCAAGCAAGTTAAGAGACAACAAATATAAAATTAATCTAATTGAAACCACCATCAACCCCTTTCTCAAGCAAGTTAATAGAAAGAAATAACCAATCAATCTCATAATACGCCCAAGTAATTAAATACCAAGAGTAACAATCAATTAATCAAAAGATCAAATAACTCTAAAAATCATGAATATCTAAAACAATGTCGAATTACAATAAAACAATTAATACATCATTGTTCAAGAAAAAGAAAACACTCATAAACAAGCCTCCTTCTTCTTCATTTGAAGACCTTCTTTACAACCCTCCTTGAATTGAAGAATTTCTCCTTTGATTTGAGTGATTTTCTATGATGATCAATGAATTATCCCATTTTCCTTTGTGTTTTCCATCTATTTATAAGCTTGGGAAGTGCCTAAACTTGTTAGTGTAATGTTCTTGGCCGTGTAGAAGTTGAAAGATACTAAAAATCCACAAATTATCAAAAACCGCGTAGAAAAATAACAATCCCACCTTTTTCTCATAGCACAGCCGGTGCCGCCGTAGCTCTCGGAGCTGACACCGGTTGTATTCTAGTTCTCTACTCGTTCACTGATTTTTCTAAATTTCGCACAATGTAGTCCAACATGCAACCAGTGCCGCCTTGGCTCTTGGAGCTGGCGTCAGTTCCATTCTGTTCTGCTCTGTTTTGACAATTTTTTGTCGCCTCAAAGTTCATGTCATCAGTGCATGGCCGACACCGGTTCCAGTGCCCTAACTGGCACCTCCTCTCTTCTGTTTTGCGATGTTTTTTCTTCGTTTTACCCCAAAAATCTATAATAATAAACAAAATACCTTTCCAAGGATAAAATCTTAAATATGAAGGAATATGACTAGTTATTGAATAAAATGTATCACAAAAGAACCTCAAATAATGAGAAAAAATATTACTAATTTAGCCCCTATCATATTCCCCCACACTTAGCTCTTTGCTTGTCCTCAAGTAAAGTATAAAAAACAAGTAGGAAAACACAAGATTTAATTAAATCACTCAATCAATTTCAGAATAATATCCTCAACACTTTCTTTATTCAAGAACATAAAACATGCTACTACATCTTTCACAACAAATGCAAGACTTATGTAAGTGATAAATAACTTAGCAGAACCATCTCAATACTTGACAAGATTCTCAAACCATTGGAAAGAATTTAGTTCAAAAAAGTATGGATTCCATAGGCTTACTTTTCATACACTCTCTCCACTAATTCGAGACATATCATGATTCTACTTATGTTAGGTAAAACTTTCAAGCTTGTAATGTAAGGCTAAAGGTTTGTAATGTAGCTTATCAAACGAAAGATATAGGAGAATAAAAAACCAAAGAAGCTAAGAGTTCACAAGAAAATGATAAACAAAATGAATCAATAATTTCCAACTCTTCTTGCTCTCCTATTCCAGAAATCAATCAAACCATAACCTTATTTAGAAATTATAACTCAACTGAAGCAAATCCTGCATTTTTTTTCTTTTTCCTCTTCTTCTTCTCATCTTTTTACTTTCTTCATCAATTCTTCTCTATTTTTCACAAGATCACTCATCTTTTCAGCAATGATGTCAAAGATTTGATATGAATTTAACTTTTACAGCTCAATCACCACTCCTCTTGTGATCTTTCTTCTCTCTTTTTCTTTCAATTTTCTTTTCTTTCACTCATCTTTTGTTCTTTTATGCTGTTGTTCTTTTCTTTCTCACTTTTTTTCTCTTTCCATTCTTTCTAGCAGCTTTCTGTTTTTCTTTTGTTGTTTTCACTTCCTCTTTTCTCTTTCTTTTCTTTTTCTTGCTCACCACAACTACATGACTAAAAGTAACAAGTCGTGATCATTTTCAAGTATTCTTTCTCAACATGCTCCTACATATACTTTTATCCATCAAGAGTACAAAGATTTGAAAAATTATTCAACTCTCAGAAACAAGCAATGGACAAAGTATGATAACGGGTTTTAAAGAAAGAAATCAACAATTTAGGCTCAAAATAGGCACTAGGGATAATATAAAAATAGGTAGGCTTGAAATACTCAAAGTATCCAAAGAAGGCCTATTACCGTCATCCCTAAGTTAAATCATGACTATCTTTCTTATTTTACCTCAAGAGATATTCAAGTAAGTTGTAGAATACTCCATGAATTTTAGTAGAAAAACAGGTTTAAGAACAATGCGAAGCATTTGATCAAGAACTACTTCATCCAAGTGTGTGCAAAAAGTCATGCATAAGCCATAAATGATCTAGAACATATGCTCTACAATCCATCCTAAAGACGTGCATTAAAAATATAACTTGAAATCTCAAAGAAAATTAGAAAAATTAAAAAAAAAATTTGCTCACATTTTGCTCCCAAGAAGGCTAAAGTATATGCATAGAAGAATTGTCAATCAAATCACTCCCCCACACTTAAACTGGACATTATCTTCAATGGCTAAATAAATATAACAAGGAATAAACCATACCATGGGACCAAAAATATAAAAATGAGAAGAGATAAGAAAAAAAAATCTTCCATTCATTGGGTAATGTGTTGTATGAGAGCTGAATTCTGGAAGAACGAGGCATAGGCAAAGTACCTGGAGATGAAACGAAAGAACCCATGAAGTATCATGCCGCAGTATCCAAGATCAAGTCCACTTGATCCGTGCTGCGAAGAAGTTCACCAACATAGTGTTTCACTCAATTTCCATTTACTTTGAAAGTGCCCTTACTGGGGTGAATAATTTCGATGGTGCCAAAGAGGAATATTTTACTCACAGTGTATGGTCCTGACCATCTTGATTTCAATTTATCTGGAAAAAGTCAAAGACGAGAATTGAACAACAATACCTGATCACCTATCGCAAAGTCGAGTTGTCGAGTAAATTGCTTGTCGTGCCATGTTTTAACTTTCTCTTTATACCGTGTTAACGTATCATAAGTATCCTCGCGCAACTCCTCTAAGGCTGTGAGTTGAAGCAACCTGGACTTTCATGCTAACTCAAAATCAAGGTTCACAAGTTTTATAGCCCAATAAGCTTTATGTTCAATTTGAACGGGTAAATGACATGCTTTTCCATAAACTAACTGAAAAGGGGTTATGCCAATTGGGATCTTAAAAGCTGTCCTATATGCCTAAAGAGTGTCATCCAATTTTAGACTCCAATCCTTCCTATTATGGTTAACAATTTTTTCCAAGATTCGTTTGAGTTCCCTATTAACCACTTCAACTTGTCCGCTTATTCGGGGATGATAAGGGGTAGCAAGTGTATGGTTCACACCTAATTGTTTGAGAACTTTTTTCATTTGTGCATTGCAAAAATAAGTTCCTTTATCACTAATGAGCACCTTAGGGATACCAAAACCGGTGAAAAGTTTTTTCAGAAATTTGACCACCACTCTTGAATCATTAGTTAGTAAAGCTTGGGCTTCCACCCACTTAGAAACGTAGTCTACTACTACCAAAATATATTTATTTCCCACAGAACTAGGAAAAGGTCCCATAAAGTCTATCCCCCAACAGTCAAATACTTCACAAGTTTGAAAAATTTGTAATGGCATCTCATTAGATTTAGAGATGTTACCTGTATGTTGACACCTATCACAACTTTGGACAAACCTGTAGGCATCTTTGAACAATGTGGGCCAATAAAATCTGGAGTCAAGCACCTTTCATGCATATTATTAGCTTAGTAGTGGCCTCCAGCAAGTCCTTCATGACAATATCTTAGAATATCCTCTCCTTTCTTAGAGTCCACGCATCTACGAATGATTTGTTCTGCACAACACTTAAACAGATATGGATCTTCCCAAAATGAATGCCTTACTTTGGAGAGGAATTTCTTCTTTTGTTGCATCATGAGATCTTTTGGAGTAATTCTTGCAACCAAGTAATTAGCAAAGTCGGCGAACCATGGAGTGTTTGGAATCTCACCTTCTATGTGTAACACCACACGACTACGTACCCTAAAAGGGCGGGGATGTCGCCCCGTCCCGTAAGACAAGGGGTCTTTAAAATGAGGTATAAAATATAAAGGCAATCTCCAAAAGAATCAACTTTGATAAATGAAGAAATACTCTTATTACATCAGGCTCAAATAGGAGCAATACAAAATAAAAGAAATATTGTTCAGAAGTATAAATGACAAAAGTCTCCTAGAACAGCATAGAAAAAATAGCAAAAGCCTCTACTGTCAAAGCCCCGCTGACTCAGCAAAATCTATCTCCTGAAAACATGATGTAAAACAATGTGAGAATAAACCTCAGTAAGTCCTGTGTGTGCACATGGTGTTTTGAATAGTACATGTATGCAAAGTATAAAACATTTGTAGAAATAATTTGGCAAGTCATAAACAATCTCTTTTTGCAAGGAGTGGATTTTTCTCATTGTCACACTTGTACAAAATAAATCCTCCACTCGAATAAACAGTTATGTCACCACACGTTAGGCTCCATGAGAACAAAATGGCCAAGGCACCACACTTTGTGCACCTTGTCCGGACCAGATTACCACACGTTGGGCGTTCTGATCAAGGTGAGTGTACAGCTTACCGGGTGAGATACTCCTCCATCTCTACACCCAACAAAATCATCCGGGTGTCCATGCCGGGAATATAAATAATACCATACCAGGTACAAATGCTAGCTTGGACTGGCCTGACCAACCAACACTGTCGCCTTTTCAAACAAAGTTCATCTTCTGGAGGTGGCCTCCTGCCAGAAGACTTACGCTAGCCCTCCAAAACTAGTATTGTTAGCCTACCCTTATTGAGTACTCAACGAACATATCCGTCAATTCCTAATTCAAAATATCTCCACACATTGTCTTTGTACAACGTGGTTTTTCTCTAAAAAAGTTTTCTAAAAATTTAGGAAAGAATAGTTTTCTTGATAAAATCATTAGTTTGACAAAACCGTTCAAAGAATAATCATCCACGTTTACAACCCAAATAATCATAGTTCAACAATAGCTTTACAAAGCTTCACAACACAGACTTGCCATCACAACATTTAACAAAAGAGTTTATACAAGGACTTACTATCACAACATTTAGCAAAGGAGTTTATGCAAGGACTTACTTGATATGCCTCAGATAAATGAGATAAAATCACAACTTGTTTTCCTCAATTATCCTCCTGATCTATACCATATAATATCATGATCAGGGTCTCAATTAATTCAAATATGCTCTAATCTCATTTATTTTCACAACAATTCGCAATCCCCTATTTAAATCCAAGTAAACTATCGAATCCCCAAAGATCATATACCATGACCATACGCTCATCCAACTAATAGATATCATTAAACCTTACTTTCGGCATCAAGGGTGGGTATTCCCTTACCTTGCAACAACTAGGTAATGAGGTCTCGATGCTCCTATGGTGATCGTCCCGAGTTCACTTGAAAAGAAGAGAAAAGCTACCTTCTTTGCTCCTCTTGACCGAAAATTAAAGAAGAAGATGAAATCAGCCTCTATGTGGCGTGATTTAAGGGAAGAAGAAGGAGAAAAGAATCATTAGAGAAAACGGCATCAAGAGGTTGAGAGGATTTTTGCTTACCTTAAGGTGTGTTCGATTTTTGCTTAGAATAGTTCTTGAGTTTTTCGAAAATTTGCAGAGAAAATTTGCTGGAATTTTCGTGTGGTAAGAAGGGAGTGTCGGCTACTGTAATTTAGGTTTAGAGAAGTTTGATTTAGGGTTAGATGGTGGGCTAAGAAGGACTCCTAATGGCTTTAGGTTTCTTGGACAGCAAGGGCGAAAATTTGCAGCTTGCTGTACCTTTGATGCTGGCCGAATTCAAGAGGGATTAAGAGGAGAAAAGTGTTCTAAAATTTCTCCCTAGGCTGGCCAAAATAATGCTCAAGAGAAGGGTTGAGTGTGTTTAGGTTTTTTGGCCAAAATAAGAGAGAGTTTGTGTGAGTTTTGGTGACTGAAAATTCTGCGCAAGTGCTGTGCGAAAATTCTGTGCAAGAGTGACGATTTTTGGACTGTTTTGGCTGCTGTTTTTGACAAAATTCCAGAGGAGAAAAGTGTGGTTTTTAGGTGTTGGAAGTTGGCTTAATCAACAAAGAGTTTTGGTAGGTTTTGGAGTGCAAAGCTGTCGAAAATTCCGGGCACAAGCTGGACGAAAATTCTGGAATTTTTTGTGAAGAAAAATCTGATTTTGTGTTACTAGAGTAATCTGATTTGGTGGAGGTTGTTCTAGGTAATTTGAGCTAGGGTTTGAAGAGTTTGATTGCAATTAGGAGTGCAAGAATTTCGTGTAGCTTGTGCTTGCACAAAGCTGCCGAAATTCAGCTAGGAAAAGGGATTCTAATCCTAGTTGATTTAGGATTGAATAAAATCTGGTTTTATCAAGGATTTGGATAAGATTTCCTCTAGTCCTAGAAGAGTTTGGATTGAGCTAAAATTCCTCCAAGAAGTGGCGGCACTTGCAGGAAATTTTTCTAGATTTTTGGCTAACATTCTAGGGTTAAAATCAACAAGGTTTCCTACTAGGAAAATGACTCATTAATTCCAACTATCCATGGCAACATCTATTAAGCTAAAATCAAGCTGAAATTTTAATTATTAGCTAGGGTTTTTTCGAAAATCCTAAGGAATAAAAGATAAAAATTAAATGTGAACTTTATTCACATCAAAGTCCTTGAATTTAGGAAATAAATATAGAGACTTATTTCCTTGGAGTAATGGCACTAAAATTTCTCTAGGTTTGCTATATCTTTTTCGGCCAAGACATGGAAACTCTATGGAAAAGAATCTTCAAGAAGAGAAACTAGGATTCACAAGAGATAGGATTCGAACTCAGGCCACCACAGAAAAAATCACCATCCTCCCCGCTATTCCAAATCAATTCCAATACTAATTCTTCCTACAAGAAGTTCTTACCACCCCAATACTCATCCTTCCAAATCTTTGACCAAACCTCCCTTAACCAAATATTTAACAACACACTATTTCACCTCCATTAATTCAAATGCAATAGCAACGGAAAAATTCACATGCATCCATGCAAATAAAATAATTCTAAGCTACCACATAAAATGCAAAATACTATACAATGCATGACTTTTCTCTATAGTAAAAGGTAGTTTTGGGCGGGGTATTACACTATGAGCCAGAAATGCGTCATCGATGTCCTCTTCTATCAAGGATTCCAAACTCGGGTTATCCAATCTTGACAAGTGGTCTGCAACCAAGTTTTCTGCCCCATTTTTGTCCCTAATCTCCAAATCAAATTCTTTATCAAAGGCAAGCAATTCTTTCTCTGTTGTTGTGTAGTTTTCCTGTGCTTCTGTTAGAGTCTTGCTTGCATAGTATATAGGTTGGAAGTGCTTATTCCACCTATGTCCCAGTACTGCACCAACTGCAAAGTCACTTGCATCACATATTAGTTCAAAAGGAAGAGACCAATCAGGTGTGATTAAAATGGGTGAATTAATCAACTTTTCTTTCAGTATGGTAAAAGGTTTGAGACATTGATCATCAAAATTAAACACAGTATCCTTTTCAAGTAGAAAGGTAAGAGGTTTTGAAATTTTTGAGAAGTCTAAGATAAACCTCCTATAAAACTTGCATAACCAAGAAAGCTTCTTATTGCTTTCACAGAAGTAGGAGGGGGTAGCTTCTCAATTGCTTCAATTTTTGCTCTATCAACCTCTATACCCTTCCTTGAAATTTTATGCCCCAACACAATACCTTCTTGCACCATAAAATGGTATTTTTCCCAATTAAGCATGAGGTTAGTCTCTTCACACCTTGCTACCTTTTCAAGATTAGATAAGCACATGTCAAACGAATCACCAAAAACTGAAAAAATTATCCATAAATACCTCCATGATGTCCCCCACGAGTCCTTCAAATATAGCTGTCATAAAACTTTGGAATGTTCCAGGACCATTGCAAAGACCAAACGGCATCCAACGATATGCAAAAGTACCATATGGATACGTAAAAGTGGTTTTTTCTTGATCCTCCAGAGCTATGGGGATTTGTAGGTAGCTATAAAACCCATCCAAGAAACAATAATACTCATGTCCGGTTAACCATTCCAACATTTGGTCAATGAAAGGGAGAAGGAAGTGATCTTTCCTAGTAGCTTTGTTTAGCATCCTATAATCTATGCAAAACCTCCAACCCGGACCAATCTCATAGGGACTAACTTATTTTTATCATTGGGATTCACCGTCATTCCTCCCTTCTTTGGTACCACTTGAGTAGGACTCACCCAAACACTATTAGAAATAGGGTAAATGATGCCTGAATCTAAGAGCTTAACCACCTCACCTTTTACCACTTCACTCATATGTGGGTTCAACCTACGTTGGGGTTGCACTATAGGTTTTGGACGTTCTTCCATTAAAATATTGTGACTGCAAAAGGATAGACTAATTCCCTTTATATCAGTGATTTTCCAAGCTATAAATCCCTTATATTTTCCCAACATACTTACCAATTTGGTCTTTTGTTCTGTATTGAGATCTTTGGCAATGATCACATGAAATTTACGTTTTTTAAACAGGAACACATATTCCAAATGCTCGGGCAGGTCTTTTAGATCTAATTCGGGAGGGTCTTCTATGGATGATTTCATTCTCCCCAAACTGCTTTTCTTAATTTCCAACTTATTCATCCCATCCTCATTGTGAACTTCCTCTGGATACACCATTGATGTTTCTATCAACTCTTCCTCAATAGATTCCTACATCAATTAAAAAATAGGTTCGTCAAGAATATCAACTCTTAAACAGGAATCATCAGAAGATAACGGGTGTTTCATGCTCTTGTGGATTTGAATTACTACTTCTTCACCCCCAACCCTAAGTGTGAAACCCCACCTAAAGCCAACCCTAGAGTAAGAGGATCGGGATGTATATCATATTATTTTGCATGAATATATATGTTTTTGAATGATTTTATGTGCTTTAGAGTTGTGGATTATAGGTTAAAATGCTTAGTTTTGCTTATCGAGTAGGATGGGTAAAATGGTAAATTTGCTTGAGGTCAAATTAGGAAGATAGCTTGGGAATTAAACAAGAAGAATATGTGGGTGAGAAAATAAGAACAAAAATTAGTGTGGTTTAGTGGTTAGAGCTTGGTGAATTAATTTCTAGGGTCATGAGTTCAAATCCCATTATTTAAGCTTTTGTCATGATTATCTTAACTAAGTTTGAATTTTTGTTTTCCTGCATTTCATGGAAATAGGAATGTTGACTTAGGGGAGACATGAAGAGAATGTCCTAATCTTATCCTCATGTCCTAAAAAGAACTCTAGAGGAATTCTTGTCCTTTTATTACCTCTAACTTGTCCTAACATCTTTATAATTTAAAGCCATTAAATCCTTTCTTTTAAATTCCAAGAAAAAAATTCTGTGATAATCCCTCCACCTTGAATTTCGAAAATCAGCTTTGGAGGATGGGAAGTTGGTCGAAAATAGGAGGAGAAATAGGAAGGGTTTCCAAGAGAAAATCAATCACCATGATAGCTCCTTCAAACTCACCTTCATGTTATTCATATTCTAGTGAAGGAAAATCTGGAAATTTTCCATAATTTTTGCAGGCCATTTCTTCAAAAATTCAGCTAGTAAACCCACTTATTTTCTACCAGAAAAATGGTCACTTCATGTGGCTTGAAGGCTGGAAAATCTGTGCAATTTTAGGACTGCACAAACAGCACCAAACCAGGGAAAAATTCTGGTCAATTTTGCAGCTTTCAACCAAGAAAATGAAGCTGTTTTGATTCATCTTCAAGCCAGCAAAACTCCTCAATATTTCTCCAGCATTAAGGCTGGGATATCACCTTTGAAAGACCTTCAAACACCCCAGAGGAACCACTGAAAATCGGGCTCAAGAATTGCAGCAAATTCTACACCAAGAGCTACCAATCTTCGAAACTAAGAACAACTTGAAACCAGAATTTTCCAGCTTTGCTCCCTTCTAGCCTAGGCCGAAAATCACCTTCAACCTCTGTAAAATTGAACCTTGCTCAGCTGTAGACTGAACACCATTAACCCCACACTTACCTTGAGCATATGGACTCCATAGCCATACCACAAAACACTCCTAAGATCACTCCATTCAAACTCTTTTTTGAACTTCAAATAATTTCAACATTTTACTCCATTAAAATCACTCTTGTATTAGGCAAATAAACTAGAATTTCCTTTGCCATTTAAGACTGAATTTCGGCCAGCCTTGGGGCAACATTAACCTTCAATCAATTCAGCAAAACCACCATGTTCAGCCGGCACCATTGAAGACCATAGAAACCTCTCTTGATCAAACACCATAGCTAACCTCTTACCTTAAACAACTCCACAATTTTCTCCATTTAAATTTCAAATAAAATATGATCACTCTCTCTCTCACAAGCTGAAAACCAAAACTCTCATTCACTCCATACCATTCGGCCAGCCCTCTACCAAAATTCGTGCAGCACTTCTTCCAAATTCTCTCCATTTTCACCTAGAACACCAAGAACACACACTAACCTTCTTCAAGCCTATACCTACTCTAAACACCTCCAATCACTCTCAAATACTCCAAATCACTTCTATGTAATCTCTAAACTTCATTTCTGGTATTTATAACACAAAACCTCGCAAACAAGAATTTTCGAGCGAATCAAAATTAACTTTTCTTTGAAGGTCTCAAGAACATCAACAAGGTAAGTCAAGAACAACCTCCTTGTTCATCTTGTTCCATTCAATTGTACTGTTCTAATGCTCTCTCTCTCTCTCTCTCTCTCTCTCTCTCTCTCAACCGAAATGGTTGATCAACCATCAACCATGGCCGTTTTTCCGTTGGATCATTCAAGGCTCTCAATCGCGTGGACCTTCTTAATTCTTCATCGAAGTGTTCATCAAATCAAGTATTTTTCCTTTAATCCTTCTTTTAATTCAGTATTCGTGTCTTTTAGATATTGATAGGAAGAATGAAATATGGATAAGGGATTGAGTATATGCATATGGATTAAGGGGATGGAATTAGGACATGATGATCGTTGTATATGACTAGGATGTATGTGTTTTCCTTTCGAATCAATGTATGTTCTTCATGCTTAATGAATTTTATGGAGGTTTGAAGCATGATTAGATAATATGACACCAAAGGTGATTAGGCTTTTATGTTCTTATTTTTCCATGGGAACCATGATTGATGATTACGCTTAGTAGGATTTTGGCCATGTGATGGTATGAGATAGTTCAAGTGTATGTTCATGAATGGATTAATAGATTGTTGATGATGGAGAATGTGATCATGAATCCTTTCTAGCAATAGGAAAATCATGGAGAAAAAGTATTTTCTTGTTAAGGCTAGATTATTTTTATTAACAAATTGTATTACCTTGAATAGAATACTACTATATTTTTCTCTATAAAATTCGAAACTCTAGGGAAATTTGGAGTGGTTTATTAATTAAAATATTAATATTTTCTTTATCAAGTAAATGAGATCTTTTATTAAAAATAATATATATAATAATAAATCCTTTACAATAAATAAAATACTATTTATATTAAAATCTATTTGTTATTTATTAATTAAAATTTAAAATAATTCATTCATTATTAATTTTATTTATTACTAATTATTTATTATCTATTTAAAAATTAATTAAAGGTTATTTGTAATTAAATATTTATTTATAATAAAGCTGTTTTCAAACCACCATTTATTAGTACTATTTAGGACTTAATATTCAAACCTTAGTTTATTTAGTAAAAATAACACTCAAGCATTATTAATTGGGTCTATGATTTGTTAGCAATTATTTTAAAACCCCAAGTTATTTTAATGTATCAACTAAAACTTATTTTATAAAATTCTTTATCACCTAGCCTTAAAGCTTAGGACATTAGGGTCATGGCTAGTCATGGTTGTAACTAGTTGAGCTAAGAAATTATTTATGTAAGGCAGGTATAGCTCCAATGTAACCTTATATTTTGTGTTTACCCCAGGCGGGGTTAGGTCAGCCTTGGAAAACGTTTGAGTTGAGCAAGCAAAGAATCAGGTAAGCTCCAGCATGGAGTTTTGTGAAGACCAAAAATTACTGTGGCAAGCTAAATACGATGTATATGGACATTTATTTTGTGAAGGCAATTAAGGACTGTTTTTTCCCTTTTTATTCCGGACAAACGAATTATTTGGAAAACTAAACAAGCAGTTTTACACAAAATGCTAAACTCTTTCTAAAACCCAACTTGGACAAGACTTTTAGAAACCCTTAATTGCTATTTCCAAATAAAGCAGATTATGATCAATTTTCTCCCAAGTGGGACAATCAACGTTGAGTGCTCAATAAGGGTAGACCACCAGAACTAGTCTTTGAAGGGTTAGGGTAAGTCTCTCAGTAGGTGGCCACCTCTGAGGGGTGAGTCCTTCCTGGATAGGATGCCAGTCCGGTAGGTCATACCGGTCCGAGCTAGCAAGTTTCAGTCATGTGGACTGTGTGTTCCGGAGTGGACAACCGGTAAGTTGGGTATAGAGATGGAGGAGTATCTCACCCGGTAGGCGGTACACCTACCTTTTGTCAGCTTGCACAAAGTGTGGCATTCTGACTGTTATTTAGTCATGGGGCCCAACGTGTGGTAACCTATGGCTACCCATTTGAGTGGTTGTATTTATTGTGCACATGTATAGTTTGAAAAGTGAAATGCCACTCTTTATTTTCAACACTTATTTATTGCTTGCCAGCACCTTTTTCTTATGAAACTTTTACAACTTGCATATATGAATTATTTTATCTGAAACACTCAAAACACCCACGGGCTTACTGAGATTCTCATCTCACCACCTTTTATGCCATGTTTTCAGGAAGATCCTGCTGTGGAGGTCATTAGCTAGATGTTGCCTATGCTTTGAAGACTCGTGTTCTTTACTTTATGTGATGTTTTGAGAGATTGTTGCAAACAGTTTATTTGGGATTTGTTCCAGTACTTATCTTTTGGGTTGTAATAAGTTTAATTTTAAAGTCTTTATTTTATTTTATTTTCATGTAACCTAGTTATAAAGACCCCTTATCCTCTGGACGGGGAGACATCCCAGGCCCTGATGGGCCTAGGTAGTGGGGTGTTACATTAAGTGTTAACCTCCCCCATCAACATCAATTAATGCTTTTACTATAGCTAGGAAGGGCCTACCTAGGATTAAAGGGACTTTGGAATCTTCATCCATGTCAAGAATAACAAAATCCACTGGAAATATGAATTTATCTACTTTTACGAACACATCTTCTAATATACCCCTTGGATATTTGATAGATCTATCTGCTAGTTGAATACTCATCCTAGTGGGTTGTGGTTCTCCTAAGCCTAGCCTTTTAAATGTTTTATATGACAATAAATTAATGCTAGAACCTAGGTCAGCTAATGCATTACAGACATGAAGAGTGCTAATTAAACATGGGATAGACAGACTCCCTGGATCTTTTGCTTCATGTGGCAAATTCAGGTTGTCCTGCAACATGGCTGAGCATTCTTCATTGACGATTACTATGGACAACTCTTCCAATTGCTTTTTGTTGACGAACATGCTTTTAAAAAATTTGGCGTATTTGGGCATGTGAATTAAAGCTTCACTGAGGGGGATGTTTATGTGCAGTTGTTTAAATACCTCAAGGAATTTATCAAATTGAGCATCGTTTCAGGCTTTGTGTAGCAGGGTAGGATACGATATTTTAGGCTGAAAAGTGAGATTTTCAGAAGTTGGATAGCGGATAGTCGGCACCGGTTCCAGTGCTTTGGCCGGTGCTGGTTCCAGTGCTTTGGCCGGCGCTGGTTCAGTTCTGGGTGGCTTGGTCTCGGGGTTACTGAGTAGCCGGTGCCGATTCTCTTCTTCCAGCCGGCGTCGGTTAACGTCTGTAATGTCTGGCAACTCTTTTCCACTTCGCAATGTGACAATAGCTATTTCCTCATTAGCTATTGGGGTTAGTTCGTGAGATTTTATCACCATGTCCGTAAAAAACTAGATTTGTTGTTCAATGTTGTGGATCGTCGCTTCGAATTTCTCAAAGGTGGAATCTATTTCCTAGAAACACCTCGTGACATAAACAACAAATTTTCCAATTACGGTTTCAAGCTCTGCTGATTCTGGTGCTGCGCACGTCATCTTAGGAGTGCAATGGAAGTACTGCCATTAAACTTCCTCAGATTCCAATTTGCCATTGCTCCTAAACATAGAAGCGAGTTAGATACGGAATTAATGATTAAAACAAAATTAACAGAATACAAAGTTAGTTAGTAGAACATAGTCAAAGTTAGTAGGTTAGGTTACAAGGGTATACATACACAAAATATAAAAGACAGCACCTTTTTGCGGAAAGAACAAGTATACATATTTACATATTTCCATGGTTAAATCAACAAAATCCAAGCTTTCATGATATTGTTCCCTGGCAACAGCACTAAAAACTTGATACGTTTGGATTTGTGTGAAACCCCAGATAAAACCAACCATAGAGCAAGGGGTCGGGATGCATATCAAATTTGCTTGCATGCATAAATATATTTTTGTATGATTTTATGTGCTTAGATGTGTGATTTGTTGTCTAAATGGCTTAATTGTGTTTATTGAGTAAGAAGGGCAAAATGGTAATTTTTTATTGAGGTGAAAGTAGGGAGATAGCTTCAGGATCAAATAGGAAAAATATTTAGGAGAGAAAATAAGAACAAGAGTTGTTGTGGTTTAATGGTTAGAGCTTTGGAATTAATTCTTCAGGTCTTAGGTTCAAATTCCATCATTAGAGTTTTAGCATGATTAAATTTTATTTTTGTGTAGGAAGGCTATATTTTGGCCCTTGCATGCTTTAGGGAAGAGTAGGAGTGTTGTCCTAGGGGAGACATGATAGGGATGTCCTAATCCTACTTTTGTGCCCTACAAAAATTTCTAAGTGGGTTCATACCCTTCTTGATCCTTAGCTTTCCTTACTTCTCAATTCATTAAGTTGTTCAATTCATATAAGCCAATTCTATTTCCAGAAAATTCCAGCAAAGTACTGAGGCTTTGAAAGTTCAAAAATGTCTAAGTGTGAGACATCATGTTGGCCGAAAATGGGGAGGAGTTGTGGAAGGTTCCCAAGAGAATTAATCTCCATGGGTGAACCTTTAAACTTCAACCTAAGTGTGTTCATCTTCTTCATGTAGTAATATGGAATTTTTCCAGCTTCTTGTTCAGTCCAAGTGTCGAAAATTTTAGCCATCTTTTCCTCCCAAATGCTGCCAGAAAAATGGCAATTTCACTTAGCTTGAGGACTGAACATTCCAGCCAAAACTGAGCTGCTCAAAAAAACTGTGCAAACCAGAAAATTTTCTAGACAATTTTCGCAACATTAGTGAGCCAAAACCAGACTGTTTCTTCCAGTTTTTCACCCAGCAACTCAACCTCGTTTTTCCTCCATAAAGAAGGCTAGAAACCAGCCTTGAAGGACCTCTGAATACCCCTTCAAACCTTCTGCGACCTGACTGAAAAATGGCAACAAAATCTACCCAGAAATTTCCAGCAAACCTTGCGAAAATCTGTTCAGGATTTTCCAGCTTTGCTTCTTCTTCAGCCTTGTCTAAAACTTCCCCCATTTTTTTGTGCAAACTCTCCTTGAACAGCCATGAACTGAACTTCATCTTCTTCACCATTGTTCTACTCGAAAAACAGTCCATGGCTGTCAAACCATTAATTGAAGTCCAGAATTTCAACAAGATATTTCAGCAAACTACCATAGATTAACCCTCAAACAACCAGAAAATTCTTTCACCATTGTACACCATATTTTCGGCCACTCTAAAGCTCCTTCAACGATCATTCATCTCAGAAAAAAATCACAGCCAAGCAGCCGGCCATTGTAGCTTTCCAAAAGCTCTCCATCAACCAAGATCTTCTTACCATATTTGTTTCTTTTTGAATTTCAAACATCCAACTTTCCTTTTCCTCTCAAATCTGAAAATCCAATTGCCAAAAATCACTCAAACAATTCGGCTACCCTTCTCCCACAAAATTTCGGCCAGCTTCAACCAATTTCTCTCCATTCTTTCCAAACCTTCAAGAACACCTACTACCATTCTCACGCCTAAGACCATCCAAAACTACTTCAATCTTCTCCAAAAACTCCAGATTATACCAACTCAACTTCATGAACCCATTCTTGCAATTTTTAACATCAAATATCAAAATCCAAGTCTCTCTTTTGGATAAAAAATCGGAATTTTCTTGAAAGCTCAGGAACACCTTCAAGGTAAGCATGATCAATTATCTCCATCTTCACTTGTCTTCAACTCTTAATGAATATATATATATATATATATATATATATATATATACATATACACACACAATAATGAACTCGCTCTCTCTCTCTCTCTCTCTCTCTCGACCGAATGGTTACTTCAACCATGGCCATGTTTCCTTCTTCCTCCTTGGACAAACCAAGCTGTCCACGCGAGAGGATTCTTTCAAAACTCCTTCAAGGACGTCATCTTTCAAGTAAGCCTCTTCAACCTTCTCTTTAAATTCTAGATTCATGTCTCTAGGATGATATTGGAAGGGGATGGATTATGATTAAGGTTTGAGCATGTGTTGTTGTGTTGGAGTTGAGATTAAAGCTTGAATAAATGTATTTGTATGATGGAGATAGGATTGATGCATGAGACGATTGGTCTTGATTGATTGTATGGCGTTTTTAGGGTTTGTTGCATGTCTTCATGTCGTGAGTAGTATGAATGATCAAGTATGTTAGAGATTATGTCACCTTCGGTGAATAGGGTTTTGTGATTATGTATGATTGTTAAAGCCCTGAATATGTTTATGTTAGTAGAGTTTGGATCATGTCTTGGTAGATTTGGATCTATGTTTTATTCATGATTTGGATATTTTGTTGATTGATGTAGAGTGTATGTTCATGATTATGGATAGCAATAGGAAATATGATCATGAACTTGTTGTCCCTAAGCTAATTTTATTTCATTAATAAAATGATTAAAACTATAATTTCTTCTAGTGATTTTGAAAACCCTAGGGAAATGCGGATTTGGACTATTATATAAAATAATGATATTTTAGTCAAATAGATAATGGCTTTTATTAAAGAAATAAAATATATAGATTTTATATAAAATAAAATATATAGAAAATAATAATATCGAATAAAGTTTTTTTTTATATAAATATTCATAATAGGTAAAATATTAATTTTGTAAGTCTTATATTCATAAATACTATTAAAATTTATTTATTGTCTTCCAATCAAAACCTATTAAAATTTACTTACAACTAATTTTAGTTACCAATTATTTTCCAGCAACTAATTATTAATGGATTAGTATTTTAAATAATTCCATCTAGGTCCTAGGACCCTTCATCAAATAAACCCTAATTTATTTATAGCAAGATTTAAACCTTCAGCTTATTAGTACCTATTTCCCGAACTCTAGTTATTTTAATATCAAGCTGGATTTATTTTATAAACCCTTTTATTTATTATCTGGCCTTAAAGCTTGGGACACTAGGGTCATGGTTGTAGTAAGTTGAGTTAGGATTATTTGTGAAAGTGAATTTTGGCTTGAATTTAATTATGGCTCAAGTTTAACCCAGGCAGGGTTAGGTCAGTTGTTGGAGACCTTTATTTTGAGTAAGGATCAGGTAAGCTCCTACATAAAACTTGTTTGATACAAAATGGTTATTATGGCAAGCCAAATGTGAAGTGCGTGGATACTCACTTCTGTAAACGCAATTGAGGATTGTCTCCTATCTCATTTCAGTCAAACAAATTATTTGAAAATCAATAAGCAATTTTACTTAAACTCTAAACTCTTTCTAAAACTAGCTTTGTCCCAAACTTTGGAAATCCTCAATTGCCATTTTCAAGTGGAGCTATGATTTATTCATTTTTTCCCAAGTGGGATAGATTACGTTGAGTACTCAATAAGGGTGGATTGCTAGGACAAGTCTTTGAAGGGTTAGAGTAAATCTCTTAGTAGGTGGCCATCTCTGAGGGGTAAGTCATTCCTGAATAAGATGTCAGTTCAGTGGGCCGTGCCGGTCCAAGCTAGCAATTTTCAGTCAAGTGGACTATGTGTTGCCATAATGGACAATCAGTTTTGTGTAGGTGTAGAGATGGAGGAGTATCTCACCGGTAGGCCGATCACCTACTTTTTATCAGTCTACACAAAGTGTGACATTCTAACCGTTGTATAGTTATGGGACCCAACGTGTGGAAATCCATAACCACCCTTTTTGAGTGGTTGATTTATTTGTACATGTATGGTTGGAAAAGCCAAAACGCCACTCTTGATTTTGACTATTGTTTATTGCTTGCCAGTATTTCTCTTATGAAATTCTTACACCTTGCATTCATGGACTGTTTTCTTTGAACACTCAAAACACACGCAGACTTACAGAGATTTTTATCTCATCACCCGTTTTACCATGATTTCAGGTCAATCCTACTGTGGGGATGAGTAACTAGTGTTGCCTGCCTTGGAAGATATTTTATTATTTATTTTATGTAATGCTTTGGGAGTTGAGAGTGAACAATTTTTATTTTGGATTTCTTCATGAATTTTTTGGTTGTAATAAGCTTTAAATTTTTAAGGTATTGTTTTATTTTTATTGTGTGTCCTAGTTATAAAGACCTCGTATCCTTTGGACGGGGCGACATCACCGGTCCTGTTGGGCCTAGGTAGTGGGTGTTACAATTTGGGTATAAAAATCATATAAAAACTAAGTACATTCCCAATCAAGTTTACACTAAAACGTTAACCCCAAATTATGCATATAAGCAAGCGTACTCATCATTAACATAGCATACAGTTCGAACGAGTGTCGATCCTCAAGGAACAAGTATGCATTAATCCCTTTTCTTTCATTGTTTAACCGACTCTATAAAGTGAGAAAGAAATAAATAGAAAAATAACAAAATAAAATAAAAGAATATATACATGTCAAGGATGGAGAATTATGTAACTCAAGCCATTGTTTAGATAAACATGATCTTAAAGTATCCAATCCTTATCACAACCAACTATTCTCTTAGCATCATGAAGGATTAAAGTAGACTCACTTCTTTCCCAATCCATAAAATCACTATCTTCTAGACAAATTAGCATAACATATTCTGTCTCAATTAATTCACCCAAAAGATGTATTAAACACAATCCTTAAATAAATTTCCATACTCTGGCAAACTTAAAACATGAAATTAACCAATGAATCCATACTCTGGCAGACATCAATTAACCTTTAATTATCAGTTCTTAGCAATTAACCACCCCTTTCTCAAGCAAGTTAAGAGACAACAAATATAAAATTAGTCTAATTGAAACCACCATCAACCCCTTTCCCAAGTAAGTTAATAGAAAGAAATAACCAATCAATCTCATAATACGCCCAAGTAATTAAATACCAAGAGTAACAATCAATTAATCAAAAGATCAAATAACTCTAAAAATCATGAAAATCTAAAATAATGTCGAATTATAATAAAACAACTACTACATCATTGTTCAAGAAAAAGAAAACAAACTAAAAGAAAACACTCATAGACAAGCCTCCTTATTCTTCCTTTGAAGACCTTCTTGTACAACCCTCCTTGAATTGAAGAATTCCTCCTTTGATTTGAGTGATTTTCTAGAATGATCAATGAATTCTCCCCTTTTCCTTTGTATTTTCCATCTATTTATAGGCTTGGGAGTGCCTAAACTCGTTGATGTAATGTTCTTGGCCGAGTAGAAGTTGGAAGATACTAAAACTCCACAAATTACCAAAAACTACATAGAAAAATCACAATCCCGCATTTTCCTTATAACACAGCCGGCGCCGATTGTGTTCTGGTTCGCTACTCATTCGTCGATTTTTCTGAATTTTCCACAATGTAGTCCAACATGAAGCCAGCGCCAGTTCCACTCTATTTCGCTCTGTTTTGACAATTTTTTGTCGCCTCAAAGTTCGTATCATCAGTGCATAGCCAGTACTGGTTCCAATGCCCTAGCTGTCGTCGCCTCTCTTCTGTTTTGTGATGTTTTGCTTTGTTTTACCCCAAAAATCTGTAATAATGAACAAAATACCTTTCTAAGGGTAAAATCTCAAATATGAAGGAATATGACTGGTTATTGAACAAAATATATCACAAAAGAACCTCAAATAACTAGGCAAAATATGACTAATTTAGTCCTTATCACTCCACCTATTGTCCGCATAACTCTTTTGTCGGCTCTGGGCCGCTTTCAACCTTTCTCTGATCAGCTTGACTTTATCCGACATTTCCTGTACACTGTTCTTTCCAGACTTGCTTATATGGCCGTCTTCCGACCAACTCCAGTATAAAGGTACTTGACACTTACGTCTATACAATGCTTCATACGGGGCCATTCCAATCGAAGACTGATAGCTATTATTGTATGGCAATTTTGCATACGGTACACATTCAATCCACTTATCCCCAAAATCCAATACGCAAACTCTTAACATGTCCTCCAATATCTGAATAACCCTTTCTGACTGACCATCGATTTGTGGATGCGCCGTTGTACTGAACTTTAGACTAGAACCTATTAATTCTTGAAACTTGTCCCAAAATCGGGATGTAAATCTTGGGTCTCGGTCTGACACAATACTCAAAGGCACTCCATGCAATCTGACTATTTCCCTTACATAGGTTTAAGCTAACTTCTCCATTAATCCCTTATGTTTACCGCTATAAAATATGCTGACTTGGTCAATCTATCTACCACTACCCATTTGGCGTCTTTCTGAGTCCTTGCCATAAGGTGTCTGGTAACGAAGTCCATGGTCACCTCTTCTCATTTCCATTCAGGAACTGGCAACGGTTGCAGCAATCCCGCCAACTTTTTGTACTCCACTTTAACCTTCTGACAGGTCAGGCATGTGGAAATGTACTTTATCACGTTCTTCTTCATTCTGGGCCACCAATAAGCCCTTTTCAAATCTTGTTACATTTTACCTCTCCTGGATGAATAGCGTACTTGCTTTTATGCACCTCCTCCAAAATCCTATCCTTTAACCGGTGCTCATCAGGTACACACAAATGATCTCAAAAAAATAAAAAATCATGCTTCGTCCTATCGAAAATCACTGTCTTGCCATTTAAGCTCTTTGTCCCTGAAAAGTTAGAATTCCGCATTCAATGATTTCCCATCTTAGGTCCAGTATCAATCTTTGGTTGGTACAATAATGCTCTCTTCTTGCACTTTCATCCTTCTTTCCAACACTTCTTAGACTGCTTAAATCTCCTGCACTCTCAACTTAGCCATTTTGACTTTACGGCTCAGGGCATCAGCAACAACGTTAGCTTTTCCAGGGTGGTAGTTGATAGGACAATGATACTCTTTCAAAAATTCCATCCATCTCCACTACCTCAAATTCAAGTCCTTCTAGTTGAAAATGTATTTTAGGCTCTTGTGATCAGTGAACACTTCATACTCAAATCCATTCAAGTAATGCTGCCATATTTTTAAAGCAAATACAATGGCAGCTAGCTCCAAATCATGCGTTGGATAATTGACTTCATGAGGCTTCAACTTTTGAGAAGCATAAGCGATTACCTTCCTATCCTACATCAATACTGCTCCCAAACCTTCCTTCAAAGCATCAGTATACAGAGCGTAAGACTTATCTCCCTCTGGCAAACTCAACACAGGCACTGTCATTAACCTCCACTTCAGCTCTTCGAAACTCTTTTCGCATTTCTCATTCTAGACAAAGGGTACATCCTTCCTTAGCAACCGAGTATAGGTGATACTAGTGTTGAGAACCCTTTAATAAACCTCATATAATAGCTGGCCAATCCCAAGAAGCTTCAAATCTCCATGATGTTCTCTGGTTGCTTCCAGTCCGAAACTGCTTCAACTTTTGCTAGGTCCACCTTGATTCCATCCTTAGTTACCACATTGCCAAGAAATGACACATTATCCAACCAAAACTCGCACTTGCTAAATTTGGCATAAAGATTGTACTCTCTTAGCATTTCCAATACTAGCTTCAAATATTCCAAATGATCCTCAGGATTCTTAGAGTATATGAGTATGTCGTCGATGAAGACCACCACGAACTTGTCCAGGTAGGGTTGGAAAATTTGATGCATCAAATTTATAAATACCGTTAGGGCATTTGTCACCCCAAAAGGCATCACCACAAACTCGTAGTGACCATATCTTGTGTTGAAGGCCATCTTAGGAATATCCACCTCATTTATCCTCACTTGATAATACCCTTGCCTCAAATCTAATTTGGAATAACAACTGGACCCTTGCAACTAGTCGAACAGCTCGTCAATTAATGGTAAAGGATACTTATTCTTGATGGTCAGGTTGTCCAACCCCTGGTAGTCGATACACAACCTCAAGGTCCCATTCTTCTTCTTCACAAATAGCACTAGAGTTCCCAAGTTGATGTTCTAAGTCTTATGTAACCTTGTCTCACCAACTCTTCTAGCTGCTTCTTCAATTCCTTCAACTCTACCGATGCCATTCGATATAGGGTCCAGGATACCGGTTCCACTCCTGGAACTAAATCAATAGTGAACTTAACTTCTCGGTTGGGAGGTAGAGAAGTGAGTTCTGCAGGGAATACGTCGGAAAAATCTCTTGCCACCTCAGTATCTTCGAGGGTGCACTGATCCTTCGACTTATTTATCACATAGGCCAAATATCCTTGACATCCTTGCTTCGACAATTTTTGGGTGTTTGCTCCAGCTATCAAAAACTTCAACTCTTTTACTTTTTTACCGTTGAACTCCAACACATCGCATCCTGGTCTAATGAACTGAATAGACTTATTCTTATAGTCTACTTTAGCCCCATGCTTAGCTAGCCAATCCATACCCAAAATCAAATCATAGTCATCAATAGCTAAAACTATCAAATCTCCCTCCAAGCTTTCTCTCCCCACTTCAATCTTACAATTCTACACATACCGATCCACTTGCATCATTTCCACAAGGGCGTACTCACCAACAAGGTAAAAGGTAGTTTTACTCCATCCCAACCCAAATGATATGCACAATTCTTATTTAAATAGGAATGGATAGTTCTAAGGTCTATCAATGCATTAATGGAACGACCTTTGATAGTAAACGTACCTTCCTACACCGCTGTATCTGCTCCAACCCCTTCCCGATTAAGAGCGAAAACCTTTGCTTTCACCTGCGGCTTCTGAGTTCCACTTCTAAAGGTTCCCGCAGTATTGGCTCAATTGGCTCCCGTAGTTTGAGTCGGGTTTCCTTTCCTAATTCGGAGAAGTTTAGGGCAGACATTTCACAGATGATTCAGGTCTCTGTAATTGTAGCATTTCCGCTCAGCTCCCCTAGACCAACAATTTTTCTCTACGTAACCCCTTTTCTGGTAGTGTCGGCATAATGGAAGATTCTGTGCAGGACCAACTAGTGTCGTTCGTGCTTACTTCCCTCAGTTCTACCATTGCTGGATGGCAAGCCGCTTATTAAGTTGCTGTCTCTAGAAAGGTCTCGGCGGTTGTCTTGGTGACAAGAAAGGTCATGGTACCATCCTACTGCTATCCTCGTTCTCAGTCCGAGTCGTTACATCCACGACCCCTGAATAAGTTGTTGGTGGAGAAGATGCCAATGCCCTTCTTAACTCCTGCCTCAATCCATTAACAAATTGCCTTGTTCTGTTCTGCTTGGTATCCACCAGCCTTTTGTAGTATTTTGATAGCTAAGTAAAACGTGTTGCATACTGAGCCACAGTTATGCCCCCTTGCTTCAAAATCTAGAAGGCCTAATCATACATTCCAACTCTCATGTCCTAACTCCATCCCCTTTATCCACATACATATACTCAACCCCTACTTTATTTATTCATCCTATCAACATCTAGGAGTCATGATTCCAAAAATTAAAAATGAAGATTCAAGGAAAAAATACTTGATGGATGATTGCTTTGATGAAAGATTCCTTGGTTAGTGAAGATCTACATGAGCATGAGAGCCTTTAGTGGTCCGAAAAATAGCCATGGTTGATCAGCACCATTTCGGTGGAGAGAGAGAGAGAGAGAGACAAATGACATTAGAAAGAAATATTAGAAGTTGAGTAGAAGAGAAAGAACAAGGAGGTTGTTCTTAATTTACCTTTTGGTGTTCTTGGAACCTTCAACAAAAAAGTTGGTTTTGATCCGTTTGGAAATTCTACTTTGCATGATTTAGTGTTATAATGGCCAGAAATGAAAATTATAGGTTGAATATGGATGATCTGGAGTGTTTGGGAGTGATTGGAGGTGTTTAGGATGGGTTTAGACTTGAAGATGAGAAATGTGTGTTCTTGGTGTTTTTGAGAGAGTTTGAGAGAAAATGGCTTCGACAATTGCTAGAATTGTGTTGGCTGAATGGCCTAGTGTACATAGGAGTTTCGGTTATCAAGAATGAGGGAGAAGATTTTTAGATTTTTTTGAAATTCAAATGGTGGAAAATGAGGAGTTGTTTGAGGTAAATGATTAGTTAATGGAGTTTGTTCATGGAAGGTCTTTTGTTCTTTAATGGTGTAAGGCTGTATTAGCTAGGTTTTAATTAAAGAGTGAAGGGTTGTTCAGTACATAAGGCTGGCTGAAAATGAATTATAAGGTTGTTTAGTCCATGGCTGAACAAGGTTCGAATTGCAGAGGTTTGAGTAAAAAAATTCGGCCTTTACCTTGAGAAAACAAGCTAGAAGATTTCTAGATTTAATGCTTCAAGAACACTTGGAATGGAGATGTTTTTGGTGTAGATTTTAATGATTTCTAGATTTTCTAGCTGGTTCTTAAGGGTGTTTGAAGGTCTTTTAATTATGGTTTTCCAGCCTTCATCTTGAAGAAAAACAGAGGAAGTTCCAGCTGTTCTTATGATCTACTGGAGGCTTCAAATTCCAGCTTCAACGCAACGAAATTGCTGAAACAAAATTCTGGTTTTGGAAGGGTTGTGTAGTCTGAACATTCAGTCTGAAAATTCACTGAATTTCCAGCCTTCAACCTTACATGAAATGTCCATTTTTTCTAACAGTAATTGGGTAAGAAAGTTGGCTAAAACTTTAGAAAACAACCTTGAAAGAATTCTGGAAAATTTTCTAGATTTTCATTTACCAAAACATGAACAAGATGAAGATGGAGTTTGAAGGAATAGCTATGGTGTTTTCTTTTCCTTGGAATTCATACCTAATTCTCCTCCCTATTTTTGGCCTCATCTATCCCACAATAGTTGATTTTTGAATTCTAATGCTAGGGATTTATCACAGAATTTTTGGAATTAAAAATGGATTAATGAATTAAGGATAGTTTAAATTATAAAGATGTTAGTGTTGGGGATATGCCCTAAAGTCAATTTGTACTTATACTATTGTCGTTATGTTTTATATAATAATATGAGGATTTCCTTTCCATGAATAGTGCGTTTTGTTTTGTGGTTATCAAGTACGTGACTTGATAGTAAAACCCAACAATGAATACAATGACTATTCTAAATCTGTCCCTGATCGTTTATTATTATTGGAACAATAATAAATTAAAATTAGTATGTTTGTGACTGGATGGCTATGTTTTACTGGTCATGGATATTTGTGATATCAAGTCAAAACATAAATAAATGTTAGAGAACATTGTATTGGATATGACCCACTGTGAGAGTACTTCATGGAACATGTCATAAGTACTTTCTAGCCATAATAATATTAAAAATCCTTTGACCTAAATTCATCATAGTTTCCTACTTGATAAATTCTATATTTTGACATTATCTAAAGTTGTATTTAATTAGATAATAAATTAGACTACTGTTGGATATAGAATAAATCGAGGAGAGTAATATGATTGATTGTGAAGAAATTTGTGCCTCTCAATTATGGGAGAGATATCCATGGGCCCCTTGATAAGTTAGACTGTTAAAATGCATTGCCGTACTTAAATATATCAATCTAAGATATTGATATCATTTGTTTGAACAGTCTACAATGAAATCAAGAAATAATTGATTGAGCTTAATAAGGATGACATGTTCTGTGCCTTATGCTTAATCTAGATATCATGTGACAAAAGGACTAAATATAAAATTATGGTTTGGTTCAAAGAGATCACCGATCTTCATTTAATCTGGATAGTTATAATGTTTTACTAGAAACCGTTTATAACTTGTAGGCCATTTAAATATGATTTAGGCACATTGCCAGTGTTAAATGAACCTATAGGGTCATACAATAAGCGAACTTGTTAGGTTATTTTCTGGTAACCGGATTCGATGAATCTGGAAACATGTCTAAGTTAATTGAACTTAGAAAATCTACCAGATACAATGAATCTGGAAATATGTCCACATTCAATGTATCTGAATGATGTCCTGATTATAAGAATCTGACTCGGTAAATTAATTAGTTAAATTACCGAGAAAATGGCAGAATCTTATCGTATCAGTTTTAATTTAATTTGAATTTAAATTAAAATATGATAAGATATTATTAGGGTTGGACTCTAAGAGGTTCGGAGTGGGTTTTTAAGAAAAACCCTAGCCGTCTTCTTGGGGGTGCCAATTCTGTTGTAAAATTCGTGCCTTCATCCACCAGAAAAATAAGCCTCTCAAAAAACCTAGGTGCTAGCACTCCCCGGGTGATGAGTGAGTTCGCGGTGTGTATCCGATAGAGGACGTTCGCACAACTGTAGCGTCTGGTGATCGTTCGGGTTGCACGCACAACAGCACAATCGGAACTGAAGAATATCGATTACACATAACAGAGGTAAATTTGCAAACCTACGATCTTCTTAATCGTTTACTTGGATCCTTGGAAGGGATTCGTAGATGTTTTCCGCGTTTAGGAGTCCACGAATTCTATCAGTTAGGACAAGGCTAGCTAAATTAAAGGGAACAAGAATTCCTCTAGAATTCCTTTTAGGACAAGATCACATGATCAAGACATTACCTTCATGTCTCCCTTAAGACAACATTCATATCTTTAAGGAATGTAAGAAAATCAAAAATTCAAACATGGTTAAGATAATCATGAATAAAACTTAAGTAATGGGATTTGAACTCAAGACCTTAGAGATTAATTCACAAAGCTCTAACCACTTAACCACACTAACTCTTGTTCTTATTTTCTCACCCAAATATTCTTCTTATCTAAACCTCAAACCATCTTCCTATTTTAACTTCAAGCAAAATTACATTTTTATCCTTTCTACCCAATAAGTATTAATAAGCCATTTAACCTATAAACCACAATTATAAGGCACATAAAATCATTCAAAAAGTATATTTTTATACATGATGACATGATATACATCCCATCCCCCTTACTCTAAGGTTGGCTCTAGGTGGGGTTTCACAACTTTGGGTGAGTGATGGCCGAATGGCCTTGCTAGGAGGATTTCAGTTATCCAAAGGAAAGAAAGAGACTAGAGTTAGTTTGAATTTCAAAATGAGGGGTAAATGGAGGTTTTTGAGGTAGAAGATTTGTTAATAATGATTTCTTCTTGAAGGTCTCTAGTCCTTCAATAGTGGGTTACTAGTCTAGCTATATCTTGGTTGTGAAATGGAGAATTATCCTAGCCTTAGTGCTTGCCAAAGATGGTTGTACAAGAAATGAAGAAATTCTGGTTTACTAGTCTAGCTAGGTGAGAGTTTCAGGGAGTAAAAGGTGAGATCTAATTTTCAAGTTTGAAATGCTTTGAATGGAGTGAAGTTATGAAAGGTTTAAGGTGGTTTAATGGAGTTCCAATGGCCATGGTTGATGAAGAAAACAAGTGATAAGGGCTAAAAGCACTATTATTTTCCTAGTTATTTGAGGTTGTTTTGAGATACACTTGTTGTAATAGCTAGGCATATTCCTTCCTATTTGACATTTTGCTTGTAGAAAGTATTTTTGGCAAATTTGTGCAGATTTGAGTTAAATTCGAGCAAAAAGTGAATAATTCTAGAATGCACTTGGCACTAAGCCTAGCCAAGGGACAAGGCATCGGGTCCATTCGAGTCAAGCAGGGGAAATAGAGCAAATTTCAAGAATAAAATAAAACAACTTGGCGCTAGGTCTGGTAAGTGGACCAGACGCCAGGTCCATTCTATCTGGCCAATGAAAATAGTGCAAAAAACTAGAGGAAGAATAGATTGCACCTGGTGCCAGGTGGGTCGAAGGGACCTGATGCCAAGCCCACTCTGAAAGGTAAAATCCTGTGCACAAATTTGAAATTTTTCTAAAGATTTTGATATTTTCTAATTCCTACTCAGCCAAGATCTCTCGGGCAATAAATTTAGCATCAAAGAGGCCTGTAAAAGAAAAAAAAACACAAGAGAAAAAAGAGATAGAAAAGTGAATCCAATAGCTAAAATTCAAAACACTCATTGAATGAGGAATTCACTAAATCAAGGAGGGTTGTTCAAGGAAGTCTTCAAGGAAAAAGAAAGAGGCTTGTCTATGAGTGATTTCTTTTATCTTTGTTTTCTTCTTCTTAAACAACTATGTATTTAATTTTTCCATTGTAATTTGACATTGTTTTTTGGGATTCGTGATTTATTTAGTCAATTAAGCCTTTTGATCAATTGATTATTGTTCTTGGTATTTGATTACTTGGTTTTCTTATGCAATTGGTTGATTGATTTTTGTTATTAACTTGCTTGAAAAAAAGGTTTGCAATGACTCAATTAATTAATTTCATATTTATTATCTTTTAACTTTCTTGAAAATGGGTTAATTGTCTAGAACATAGGTAATCAAATGTTAGTTGATGATTGTTAGAATATTGATTCATTGGCTAATTTCATGTTTTAAATCACCCAAAATATAGGGGTTTATATGAGGATTGATTTTAACGCATCTTTTGAATAAGTTAGTCGAGATAGAATATATCCATTAATTTAATTAGAAGATAGTGATTCCATGGATTGCAAACAAAGTGGATCTATATTAAATCCTTCATGAAACCAAGATAATAGTAGATTGTAATATTGGCTAAGTGATTCATTATCATGTTTTCAAAAGCTTTTGTCTAAATTGTAGAATTTCACATCCTTGAGTTGTATATATTTTTTTTTTCTTTTTATTATTTTCTCACTTTATTTGGTAGGTTAAACAATGAAAGAAAAATGATTAGTGTTTACTTGTTCCTTTGAGAATCGATACTCGTTAATTCCTTATGCTATACTTACGATGAGTATACTTACTCGTATGTGTATTTTGGGATTAATGTTTTAATTAAAACTTGACTAAGGGATGAAATTAAATTTGATGATTTTTATGCACCCAAAATTTACACATCAACAAATGTTTAGCCATGGCTTCAAGGTGGCTGAAATGATAAAGGTGAGTGAAGAAGAATTTGGTTTTTACCTTTGCTATGCAAGCAGGAAAAAAATTCTGGAATTTAGCTACAAGAACTCTTAGAATATGGAATGATTTGTTAGCATAAATTTTGAATTATTTTAAATGGATTTACAGCTGAAAAATAGGAGTGTTTGGAGGTCCATTAATGGTGGATTTTCAGCCACCATCTTGGAGAAGAAAGAGGAGAATTTTTGGTGATTTATGCATGGGTTGATTGCTTAATCTCCATGACTAAAGACTTGGTAGTTTGCCAGAAAATTTTCTGGTTTGGTGTGATCATATGAGCTGCGAATTTCCAAGGAATTTCAGCCTCTTACTCAAACAAAAATGGTTGCTTGCTAGCAAGAAATGAATAGGCAAATGTCCTACAATTTTCGGAAATCTAGCCAAGAAGGAACGTTGAAAAAAAAATCTAGATTTATACCAAAACAAGAACAAGCAAGGCATAGTTCTTTGAAGAAGAAACTATGGTGATTTAATTGGAAACCACCTAACTAGTTTTCCTCTTATATTTCGGTCATCTCCTATCTCAAGAGCTGAAATTTTCTTTCGAAATTCAAGTCCAAGATTTATCCAAGACATTTATTAGAAAATGAAAAGAATTAAATAAATAGGAGTATTTTAAATTTAAATAGGTTAGGACATGGATTGCTAAAATGGTAGAGGTTAGAATTCTTCTAGATTTTCTTTTAGGATAAGATCACATGGTTAAGACATTACCATTGTATCTTCCCGAAGACAACATTCCTAGCTTCATGGAATGTAAGAAGAAAATTTCAAAAAATAGTTAGGATATGTAAAAATAACACTTAGTTGATGGAATTTGAACTCAAGACCTTAGAAGTTAGCCCCAAAGCTCTATCCACTTAACTACATTAATTCTTGTTCTTATTTTCCCAACCTAATTTTCTTCCTTTCTAATTCTCAAACCTCTTCCTAATTCGTCCTCAAGTAAAATTCCCTACTTACCCTCAATACTCAACAAGCATTAATAAACCATATAACCCATATATTACAATTCTACGGCACATGAATTCATCTAAGAAATATATTTTTATGCAATATGATATGATATGCATCATATCCCTCTAATTCTAGGGCAGGTTTAGGTGGGTTTTACATCCTCCCCTCCTTAGAAGAATTTTGTCCCGAAATTCAGCGTGGACCTTTATCTTAAGTCGAGGTATTTCCGCTTCACCCATTCTTCAGTCTCTCACGTGGCATCATGGGTGCCATGATGCTTCTACTGCATCTTCACCATTGGTATCTGTTTATTCCGGAAGGTCTTAATACTTCAGTCTAAAATTTTAACCGATTTCTCCACGTAACTCAAGTCGGGTTGCAATGCCAACAGTTTATCGTTCAGAACATGTCTTGGGTCAGCATTGTACTTCTTCAGTTATGACACATGGAATACATCATGTATTCCAGTCAAACTATCTAGCAAATCCAGCATATAAGTAACAGGCTCAATTCTTTTCATGATTGGGAACGGTCCCAATTATCCCGGATTCAACTTTCCACCTTTTTAATGCTTCAAGATTCCCCTCCTAGGAGTCAATCTCAAAAACACACTGTCTCCTACCTGGAAATCCAACTCTCTTCGTCTATTGTCTACATAACTCTTTTGTCGGGTCTGATCCACTTTCAATTTCTCTCTGATCATTTTCACCTTATCGGACATTTCCTGAATGCAAACTTCCCCAGACTTACTTATGTGACCGTCTTCCGACCAACTCCAATACAAAAGTACTTCACACTTACGTCCATACAACTCTTCATACAGAGCCATACTAATTGAAGCCAACTCTGCGTATGGTATGCAATCAATCCATTTATCTCCAAAATCCAATATGTAAGCTCTTAGCATACTTTCTAATATCTAAATAACCCTCTCTGACTGACTATCAGTTTGTGAGTGTGTTGTCGTGCTGAACTTCACATTAGAACCTATTGATTCTTGAAACTTGGTCCCAAATCGACATGTAAACCTTAGGTCTTGGTCAGACACGATACTCGAAGGTACTCCATGCAATCTAACAATCTCCACACATATGTTTATGCTAACTTTTCCATTGAGTCTTTTACATTCACCAAAATAAAATGCGCTGATTTAGTCAATCTGTCAACCACTACCCATATGGCATCCGTTTGGGTCTTTGCCATTGGTAGTCCAGTAACGAAGTCCATGGTTACCACTTCCCATTTCCATTCCGGTATTGGTAAAGGTTGCAATAATCCTGCCGACTTCTTGTGCTCTGCCTTAACCTTCTGACAGGTCAGGCATGTAGAGACATACTTCACAATGTCCTTCTTCATTCTGGGCCACCAATAGGCTTTCTTCAGATCTTAATACATTTTCACTTCTCCCGGATCAATAGCATACTTGTTCTTATGTGCCTCTTCTAAAATCTTTTCCTTCAGCTGCTACTCACCAGGCACACAGGCAATCTCGAAGGTACATCACTCCTACCTTATCTTACTAGAAATTACTGCTTTCCTGCTTAAGTTCTTTGTCCTTAAAATGTTGAAACTCTACATTGCTTTACTATGCTTTGATGATTTTCTTCCTTAAATTTGGTATTAATCTCATACTACTGACAATAATCCTTCATTCCTGTACCTCTGTCTTCCTATCAACGTCTCTTGAATTGCCTGAATCTCTTGAATTCTCAATCTGGCCATTTTGACTTTACGACTCTGGGCATCAGGAACTATATTGGTCTTCCATGGGTGGTAGTTAATGGGACAACGATATTTCTCGAAAAATTCCATCCATCTCCGCTGTCTCAAATTCAAATCCTTCTGAGTAAAAATATATTTCAGACTCTTGTGATCCGTGAATACTTCATACTCGGCTCCATATAAATAGTGTCGTCATTTCTTCAACGTAAAAATAATGGCAGCCATCTCCAAATCATGCGTCGGATAATTGACTTCGTAAGGCTTCAACTTCTGCAAGGCATAAGCTATTACGGTATACAAAGCATAGGGTTTATCTCCCTCTAGCAAACTCAGTACCAGGGTCATCATTAATCTCCGCTTCAGCCCTTGGAAATTTTTCTCGCACATCTCACTCCAGACAAAAGGTACATCTTTCTTTAACAATCGGGTCATAGGTGATGCAAAAGTTGAAAACCCCTTAATAAACCGCCTATAATAACCAGCCAACCCCAAAAAAGCTTCTGATCTCAGTGATATTCTCTGGCTATTTTCAGTCTAAAACCGCTTCAACTTTTGCTAGGTCCACTTTGATTCCATCCTTGGATACCACATCACCATGAAATGACACATAGCTAGGTCACACAATATACATGTTCTAGTAACAAGCATCCATGTGTTAATTTTAAGTATCATAATACTCACAGATATGAGAACCACCGTCTGATCAAATAAGGAAGTATAACACATGCTAGTTTTAGCATATTAATTATATCTTATCTCATTAATAGTACGACTAGGGATAATTTAAGTATGAACACTATCTAGTGTAGTAGGAATCTCAAATCATGATCTCTATCATGATTTTCTTAACACAGTGTTGCACTTGGAACTTTATTTGACAATTATTTTACACAAAAGCATAAATAAAATAAACTAAAAAATAAAGAATGCCTTATTTTATTTAATAATGTACAATATAGAGAATACATGTTGATTGCCTCTAGGGCATAACACTAACAAGTAGATAAGAGAATAGTATTTTTGTTAACTGTACCTAGGATTCCCTTGTAGAACGGAGTAACTGAGGGAAGAAATAGAATATTAATGGAAATGGTCAAAAGAATGATGAGTCATGCAACTCTTCCTATTTCCTTTTGGGGGTATGATCTGAAAACGGTAGCATATATTCTGTATTTGGTACCTTCTAAATCATAGGACACCTTATGAGATATAGATTGGATGTAAGCTGATAGGGCCTAAATTAGTCATATATTTTCTAGTTATTTGACGCCATTTTGTGATACATTTTGTGTAATAACTAGTCACATTCCTTCATATTTGAGATTTTACCCTTAAAAAGATATTTTGTGCATTATTTCAGATTTTAGGGGTAAAATAAGGCAAAATCATCGCTAAACAGACTAGAGTCGATGGCAACCAGGACAGGAGAGGCAGCGTCAGCCACGTGCTGCTAGCACGCACTTCGAGGTAATAGAAAATCAGTGAGACAAAAGCTGAATAGAACACAGCCGGTGCCAATTGGAAGCCTAGAGGCGGCGCCAGCTGCAATCTAGAAAACTTGGCACAAAAATCATGAAAAATTAGCAAACAGATAGAAAGACAGAACACAACCGGCGCCGGCCCTAAGCTGGACAAACGGCGCTGACTGCGCACTAGTACAAAGGCGGTGCCACAATTTTTGTGTTCATTTTTTGCAATTTTCAAAGTTTTAGTATTTTCCTACATCTATTCGGCCAGAAACCCGAGAGGGACGAGTTTAGGCACTTCTGAAGCATATAAATAGAGGGAAAACACAAGTCAAATGGTTGAATTCTCGAAGCAAAACATAAGATCACTCAAAATCAAGAAGGAATTCATCAAATCAGGGAGGATTGTACAAGACAGTCTATGAAAGAAGAAGAAAGAGGCTTGTCTATGAGTGCTTTCTTTTAACTTTATTTTCTTTTCTTGAACAATGATGTATTAATTGTTTTATTGTAAATTGACAATGTTTTCAGTATTCATGATTTTTAGAGTTACTTTGATCTCTTGATTAATTGATTATTATTCTTGGTATTTAATTACTTATGCTGATTACGAGATTAATTTGTTGTTTCTTCCGATTAACTTGCTTGGAAAAGGGGTTGATGGTGGTCTCAATTCATTAATTTCATATTTGTTGTCTATTAACTTGCTTGTAAAAGGGGTTAATTGCTAAGAACTGGGTAATTAAAGGTTAATTGATGTCTGCCCGGATATGGATTCATTAGTTAATTTCATGTTTTAAATTTGCCAAAATATGGGGATTTAATCAAGGATTGTGTTTAAGGCATCTTTTAGGTGAATTAGTTGAGACAGGATATGTGATGCTAATTTATCTAGAATATAGTGATTTCATGAATTGAAAAAGAAGTGAATCTATCTTAATCCTTCATGATGCTAAGAGAATGATTAGTTATGATAATGATTGGGTACTTTAAGGTCGTGTTTGTCAAAATAATGGTTTGAGTTACATAATTCTCCATCCTTGACATGTATATATTCTTTTATTTTATTTTATTTTACTTTATTTTCCTTTTTATTCTTTTTCACTTTATTGAGTTAGTTAAACAATGAAAGAAAAGTGATTACTGCATACTTGTTCCTTGAGAATCGATACTCGTTTTAAACCCTATACTATGCTTAATAATAAGTACGATTGCTCATATGTGTAATTTGGGGTTAACATTTTAATTTAAACTTGATTGGGAATTGCTTATTTTTATATGATTTTTTTATACCCAAATTCGTACACATCATAAGCCCAGTGTGAATCATCTCAAAGTATAGGGAATATTTAGTTTATGTACTAACTAAAAGAAATAAGCTAAATCCAAGATTAAATTGCTACTTTGTAGGGTATCTAAAAGGAACAAGGGGTGGATATTTTTATCATCCTTAATAGTAAAAGGTACTTGTGAGTATCATGCTAGGTACTTGGAGGATAAACAAAGTGTATCCATTATGGTTTTGAATAAGGTGGAATTAGAAAAGAAGTTAAATAATACTTCAACTTTTAGTACCCTTTAAGAAACTAAAGAGGCACAACCAAATGTTCTCATCAGACTAAGCCACATCATAGTAGGAAGACATCTATGGTTCTAGAAAGATGGACTAAAAAAGCTTTTAAAATAGTCTCTCACCATCAGGAACAAGATCCCACTAAATATAATGAAGCCACTACTGATGTTGATGCAGAAAAATGGCAAATGGCAATAGATGGTGAAATTGAATCTATGCATCTCAATCAAATCTGGGATCTTGTCACTCCACCTAAAGGGATTAAACCCATAAGTTGCAAGTAGGTATACAAGAGAAAGAGAGTTATAGATGGAAAAGTAGAAACCTATAAAGTAAGTTTGGTTACAGAAGGTTATACTAAAAAAGAATAGATCAATTATGAGAACTTTTCACCTGTAGCAATGCTTAAGTCCACTCATATTCTCTTGGTCATCGCTTACTATTATGACTACAAGATATGGTAAATGGATGCCAAAGCAACCTTTCTTAATATCTATCTTAGTAAAAACATCTACATGACCCAACGTGAAAGCTCCATTGTGAAAGGCCAAGAACATATGGTTAGCAAGTTTAAGAATTCCATTTATGGACTTGAGCAAGCATCACGAGTATGGAGCATATATTTTGATGAGATTATAAAGTCTTATGGTTTCATACAAACAAGGATGAACCATATGTGTCTAGGAAAGCAGATCGGAACAATGTGTCATTTATGGTACTTTATGTAGATAACATTCTACTCATTAGGAATGATGTAGGGATATTGTCATCTAGAAAGATTTGGCTATCAAGTCATTTAGTATAAAAGATATAGGAGAAGCTAGCTATATTCTTGGTATAAAGCTTCTTAGAGATAAGAAGCAAAGAATATTAGACTTATCCTAATCTACTAATATTGATAAAATATTGGTCAAGTTTATCATGAATCAATGCAAATGGTCAATTTACCCTTTAAGCATGGATTGACCTTATCTTCTAAGCAGTGTCCTAAGACACAAAAAGAAAATGAAAGAATAAGCAGAATTCCCGAGAATAAGTAGAATTCTCTATACTTTGGCTGTAGGAAGTCTCATATATACTATGTTTTGTACGAGGCCAGATATCTGCCTTAGCTTAGGTGTGGTTAGCAAATATCAGTCAAACTTAGGGAAAGAACATTAACAAATTGTGAAGTATATACTCAAGTACCTGAAGTGAATGAGGGAATATATGCTTATCAGTAGAGCTAATAAGTTAATTCCTACCGGTTAGACTGACTCAAACTTCTAGGCAGATAAAGATGAAAGAAAATCCACTAAAGGATATATTTTCACTTTGTCTAGAAGGGCTATTTCATGGAGGAGTGTTAAGCAATCTTGTATTACTGATTCTACTATGAAGGTTGAGTATGTGGCAATTTCAGAAGCTTTAAAAGAAGTGGTTTGGCTCCAGAAGTCCTTTACAGATCTTGGAGTTGTGCTACAAATGAATAGACCTATTACTCTATGATGGAACGCAGAAACAGGGGAGCATGCACCGTGCCAAAAAAAATTGGAGAAAAATTAAAACGCGAGCCATAAAGGCCATGCGGAAGCGTGAAGATCATACCTTTGAGTTCCTTAACCCTCCTAGGTTGCGTAGGAACAGATTGAACTGCTGGAATCGCCTCACTTTGCACACTTGAAGGACCTTCCGGTTGAACACCCGCTAGCCTTCGACTTCGCCTCGTTTGCATTAACGCTTAGCTCTCCAGCTCTCGGGATATTCCTCAGCCTAACCTCTAGTCGGTGAACACTATGGTGAAGAGGAAGGGTCTCAATTCTCCTTGGTTTACCTGCTATTGGTTAGCAAAGTCTAAGGAGAAACCAAGAAGAAGAAAACGCGAGAGAGAGGAGAGAAAGAGACCACGTGAGTCTTGTGGCTTGGGAAAGAAAAATTAGGGTTTTTTTTCTTTTCAAAGAGTTGTTTATATTTGGCCTAAACTAGGTCTCTCAATCTCTGATAAACATCTCCCCGGGATTTCAAAATACCCGGATTTTATACTGAGAAACAGTTTGGCCTAACCTTAAACTCCTCTTAACTGTATCTGGAAAAAACCCTAAGGTCCAAGCTATTGGGCCAGATAAATATTTATTATTTTTCTTGGACCCAAAAGGCCCAAAATAATAAATATTAATTATTTATTTTCTGGGCTTACATAAGTAACCCAATAAATAATTAATGAGCCCAAATGAACCATAATAATTAATCTTTAATTATTTATTTCTTGGGCCTATACAAATAACCCAATAAATAATTAAACATTAATTATTTCCCCTAGTTTAAGCCCAGGTTAATTTCTTAATTATTCATATTGGACCTAGGCCCTGAATAATTAATTAACCAAATAAACTAAATAATTAATTTCTCTCAACTTCTATTTTATTTATTTATTTATTTATTTTATTCCTGTCCAATAATAAATTAGACTTCCTGAATAAAATAAAATAAAACAAAATAAAATAAAATCCTCTTCAACTGAGACCAATTCCTCAACCCAAAAATAGTTAGGACTTACGGGCTATCCCGAAGACCAAAAAGACACATCGCCTTGGCTGCTAAAATGACCAAAATACCCCTTCTATATAAATAGCTGTATTTTGTATTTTAAATATTTCCTAATATCACCATAAGGAAATATTAACCCCAAGGACAATGTTGCATTCGCAAAGTCTCCGACCTACAGGTATAATGACTAAAATACCCCTCTACACATCGTCGTACATTTAAAGAGGAAGAAGTGTACTAACACCCCCCTAAATGACATCTACCATCCTTAGGCTTCTAGTCCAATGATCCACGACTTCCTGGAGTGTTTCCGCTTTCCAAGGGAGCTACCCTAAAGCAAACATCCAAGTCATGTTTCCTAGGGCCCTAGATAATTTAGACCATTCGGACAACCACAAGGGCGATATAGTGCGAAACTATCTTGTATAAGTCTGTCTTAACTAACTAGTCACACATACCCAACATGCAAGTATATTGGCCCTATGATAGAACCTCAACTACAGCAAATCAAAGTATATGTTTCCAGCTTCGCCAGACCACCAACTCATACTCAAGTCGTAGAGTACTAGTCCACGCTGTAGCGGTAGTAGTCTAGGTTTCTACCATATAGTACTTTGAGAAACCACTACTACGAGGTCCTGTTCTACGTATTCGAAATACGCTTATGTCATGAAGTGAGTGGACTACCCACTGGCTAAAGGTAAGCCATTCCCCATTTGGAATTCATAACATAATAACCTAAACATGATGAGGTTCCCAGTCTCATCAATAGGTTAAGAACAAATGTTTATGTGTTAAATAACATGTGATCCATACCTTACTGTAAAAGACCACCATTCACATGGATCACTTATTTAAACACAATGGGTCTGTTCCAAACGAAAATCGTGCACAAACAAAAAGTAAATTCACAAACAATTTCTGAAAATAAATTCTTCTATTAAATAATTCGATTTTACATCAGAAACCTAGTCTAAGAGGGCATATAATCCAACAATCTCCCACTTGCACTCTAAGACTAGGTAAGTCCATAGGTGCCCACCCCTATGGCGTCTAAGTGTCTCTTGAAGACCCTCTCAGCCAAAGGCTTGGTGAATGGGTCTGCTAGATTGTTTTCTGAGGTAATATGCTCCACCACGACTTCCCGTCTCTGGATGAAATCCCGGATCAGGTGGTACTTCCTCTCAATGTGTTTCCCCTTCTTGTGGTTCCGAGGCTCCTTAGATTGCGACACTACTCCAATGTTGTCGCAATACATCACAACCTGCCTATCCATATGTGGTACGACTCCAAGTTCTGAAAGAAACTTCCGGAGCCAGACTGCTTCCTTGGACGCCTCCGAAGCTGCCACATACTCAGCTTCCATAGTTGAGTCAGCAATACAAGATTGCTTGATACTCCTCCATGAAATTGCTCCTCCAGACAAGATGAAGACATATCCACTAGTGGATTTTCTCTCATCCTTATCCGCTCGGAAGTCCGAGTCCGTGTATCCTGTAGGAACCAAATCATCGACCACGTAAACCGAGCATATAATCTCTCGTTCCCTTGAGGTACTTGAGAATATGCTTTACGACTTGCCAATGAACCTCCTCCGGGTTTGACTGATATCCGCTAACTAAGCCCACGGCAAAGCGGATATCCGGCCTAGTACACGACATAGCGTACATGAGACTTCCCACAGCCGAAGCGTAGGGAATCCTACTCATTCTATCCTTTTCTTCTTGAGACTTAGGACAGTCCTTCGAAGAAAATGACAACCCATGTCTGCAAGGGATTAGAGCTCCCTTGCATGAGTCCATGCTGTACTTGGCCAGCATCTTGTCAATGTATGTCGCTTGGGATAATCTTAACATTCTCTGCTTCCTATTTCTAAGAAGCCTTATCCCGAGAATGTAGCTGGCTTCTCCCAAGTCCTTCATACTTAATTGACTAGACAGCCAAACCTTTGTAGATGACAATGCCCCTACGTCATTTCCAATGAGTAGAATGTCATCCACATACAGGACAAGAAAAACCACATTGATGCCTTCAAGTTTCCTGTACACGCATGGTTCATCTTCGTTTTGAATAAAACCATAAGACTTTATAGTCTCATCAAAACGAATGTTCCATGCTCTTGATTCCTGCTTAAGTCCATAAATGGACTTCTTAAGCTTGCAAACCATGTGTTCCTGGCCTTCAGCAATGAAGCCTTCCGGTTGGGACATATAGATGTCTTCGCTAAGATGGCTATTCAAGAATGCCGTCTTGACATCCATTTGTCATATCTCGTAGTCATAGTGACAGGAGATGGCAAGGATGACAGGCGATGGCAAGAAGGATGCGAATGGATTTAAGCATGGCTACCGGGGAAAAGGTTTCCTCATAGTCGATACCCTCTTTCTGAGTATACCCTTTCGCCACAAGCCTAGATTTGAAGGTTTCCACCTTCCCATCCGCTCATCTCTTCCTCTTGTATACCCACTTGCACCCAATGGGTTTTATCCCTTCAGGTGAAGCTACAAGATCCCAAACCTGATTGAGGTACATAGACTCAATCTCGGCATTCATTGCTTCATGCCACAGATTAGCATCGGCATCAGCAATAGCCTCCTCGTATCTAGCGGGGTCTTGTTCCTGATGGTCGGAAACCAACTCAAAGGCTTCTCTAGTCCATCTATCCAGAACCCTAGACACTATCCCACTACGACAAGGCTCCATTTGTACAGGCTCTTGAGGCTGTGCCTCTTCTTGTTCCAAAATCGGGTCAGTAGAAGTTGATTCCATAGATAACTTCTCCTGCAGTTCCAGCCTCGTTGAACCTTTAGTGGAAGTACTTTGATCATCTTCCAAGTATCTAGCATGGGTACTGACTAGTACCTTCTGCTCCTTAGGATGATAAAAGTAGCCTCATTTTGTCCCTTTTGGATACCCAACAAAATAGCATAATTTTGATCTTGGTTCCAACTTGTCTCCCTTAATCAGTACATAAGCTGGACACCCCCAAATCCTGAGATGATTCAGACTTGGCTTACGCCCAGTCCACATCTCATAGGGAGTCCTAAGTACTGACTTGGAAGGTACCAAGTTCAGAATATATGCCGTTGTTTCCCGGGCATATCCCCAAAAGGACACTGGAAGAGTAGCATGAGACATCATGCTTCGGACCATTTCCATCAATGTCCTGTTCCTTCTCTCAGCTACTCCATTCTGCTGGGGGGTTCCCAGCGCAGAGAGCTAGGATACTATCCCATGATGTACCATGTAGTCCTTGAATTCACCTAGGAGGTACTCTCCACCACGATCCGATTGTAAGGTTTTGATTAATTTACCTGTCCGACGCTCCACTTCAGCCCTAAACTCTTTGAACTTGTCAAAAGAGTCAGACTTGCATCTCATCAGGTAAATGTAACCATACCTCGTATAATCATCCGTGAACGTGATGAAGTACTCATAACCTCCCCTAGCTGGTGTAGACAATGGACCGCACACATCAGTGTGAACAAGACTCAACACCTCATTGGCTCTATCCGCCTTTGGTGTAAAAGACTTTTTGGTCATTTTTCCCATCAGGCAGGATTCACACTGAGGCCAACTTTCCAATCTCAATGAGCCCAAAGGCCCATCATGGATTAGCCTCTAAATCCTGGTTGAGTTAATATGACCCAACCTCAGATGCCAAAGGTATGAATCATTGATATTGGTCTTTCTCTTCTTAGTTAAAGGTTCAGACAGAGCGTTATTTGATTGGTTGTTAATAGGGTTTAAAAAGAACAAATTTCCATACATGTGCCCAGTACATAAAATTTCTCCATCTCTACTGATAGAAATACCAGAATGGAAAGATAAAGAATATCCTTGATTAATAAGTTTTGCAACTGAAATCAAATTCTGACGAAAACCAGGTACATATAAAATGTCGTTTAAAACTACTATCTTATTACAATCAAAAATAAGATCCAGCTCTCCTACTGCAAGGGCCCAGACTTGTGCTCCATTACCCACTCGATGCCCATGTTCGCCCTTCTTGAGTCTTCTTATCTTCCAAAACCCCTGCAAGGAGTTACAGATATGATCAGTGGCTCCTGAATCAATAATCCATGTGGAAGTTGATCCTACCATTGATATGGACTCTAGATAGTAAACATTACCTTTGGGGTTTTTCTTGGCCTGAAGATTTGGACACTCTTTTTTCCAGTGTCCCTTCTTTCCACACTTGAAGCACTTGCCCTTTGGTTTGTCCTTCGGCTGGTTCTTGGGCTGGGCTGCTGCATTCCCTTTCTTCCTCTTGAACTTTCTGGGCTTAGGCCCAGTTCTTGAAGAAGAGGCCTTAGCAATCATGGCATTAGACTGTAGCTTCATGACCTTCTCCGCCATCTGGAGCTCCTTCATCAGTTCAGTCAAACTCATGTTCAACTTGTTCATGTTATAGTTTAACTTGAACTGAGTGAAAGAGCCCGGTAGAGATTCGAGAACCATGTCCACTTAGCTCTCGGGGTCAATGACAGCCCCTAAGATTTCTGCCTCCTCGAAAGCAGCAATCATCTTGAGCATATGCTCTCGGACTGATGCTCCCTCAGCCATCTTAGTGTTTACAATTGTTGGAAGAGCCTCCTGCCTTGCGGGCCGGCTCTTGTCCGCGAACATAGTTGCCAACGATTGACTTATGTCATATGCGAAGCCATGTGCTCGTGTTTTGATCGGAGCACATTAGACATGGAAGCTAACATATAGCAACGTGCCATTTCGTCGGCTTTCTTCCATGCCTTTTCGGCCTCTCGCTCTTCGGCGGTGGAACCTTCCCCGATAACGAGGCGGGTTTCGTAAAGGACATACTTATACTCCTCAGCTGTGAGTATTATGTCCAGGTTCCTTTTCCAGTCCACATACTTTGGACCCGTTAACTTATTCTCCCTGAGAATAACGGCCAATGGACTAAAAGAACCTCCCACCATTTCTGAAAATCGAAAATAAAAGAAAGAAATTAGTTTGTGAAAAAAAAAATTAGTGCACTGAAAATAATTTGGCTCTTAGGAAAACTGACATAGCTTCTTGGGAAGATTAACAGTTTCCTAAGCTAAGTGTATTAACCACCACAAATTAATTTCCCTTCTAGGTAATGGTCTAGAGAATAACTCCATCGTGGGATGGCCGTTTCCTCTCATTTCCTATGGACATACCTCGCACTATAACCTCCAACGTGGGCTGGCCGATCATAGTACGTGCCCCGGGTTATTAATTACATCCTTCCATTAGATCTAGATCCTTGTGGTATCCCCATCCTATACGGGTTCACTCCCAGGGCGATGCGAGGGGATCCACGATCTCTAATGAGGACCGTGATGGAAGCCGTGGGGCCGTTGGAACCCCTATCCCACTTAGTCTTTTAAAATAAAGGTTTTCTGGAAAATATCCTTTTGAAATTTCCATTAAGTTTTTCTTAACTCAAAAATAAAATATCTAAGTCCAATAAAATCTCTATGTCAAGGCTTATATCCTTTGAGAGATTTCCTCCATGGACTAATTTTATATAAGTTAAAACTTAATGATTTCAAAAATTTTCCAATTAAAACTTTCTAGAGACTTTGGTCTCAAGTTTATTTGACAAAATCATTTTTCTAGTCCAAAACAAAACAAAATGGCTCTCCATTTTAATTTACAAAAATATCTAAATCCAATACATTTTCTATGTCAAGGATTAAATCCTTTAAGAAAATATTTAAGGATTAATTTTTGTACCAATTAAAATAACCATTTAGTTTTTAAAGAAAAATATTTTTCCTTGCCAAAACAAAAGGTTCCCAAAGACTTTGGTCTTTGAGAAAAAACACACATAGGTACATAAAAAAATAGCATGCTAGAAAACAATAAACGTTTTCATGCTTTTCTATTTTTTAAACCTAAGTGCCCAAATAATAGAATTAAACACATTATTTAATTAATGATCTTGTTTAATCCTAAAATCCCTTACTAATATTTTTCATGCAAATATATTCCAAGAATATAAATATTGCAAAAATATTAACTTCGCCTGGTATGGGACCCAAAACGAAAAAGGAAAAAAATATAAAAAATTTGCCAAAATTGGCTGGTGGTCCACTGCACCGGCCGCACAGGATCCGCGCCAGAATGGCCTGCGGTCCACCGCAGCCACAATGCACCGCACCGCACCAGATCGCACGCCAGCCACGACCCGTGGACTACGCCTGCGCCCGCGACCCGCGCCCGGTTCTCCTCTACTGCCGACCCGCGATTCAGCCCGCGAGCTGCCCCGGTTGGATCAACTCTGACCCGCGCGCGAACCCAAAAGCCAAATGAAATTCAATTGCAAATTTTGCAATTGAATTCGGCTCAAATCAAAGGAAGTGGCTCGACTTCCGCGGCTCATCAGCGACCGGCTTCTCTCACCAACAGCAACGGCACGGCTCGACGGCTCGGCTTGGACGCGGCGGCTTATGAACAGTTTTCTTCTTCTTCGTTTTTCACCCGCACGAATTTTTTTCACAGAAGATTTTTCCTTCGATTTTTCTCTGTCTTCTTTGGCATCTTTGGACATTTTTACTCATAAAAACTCATCCACAACATAAACACAACCGCCTATACCCATTAAAATTGGGTTTACACGATTAAAACACCAAAGCCAAAAAATTTACAGAGATCCTATGCTTCCACTGTGAAGCTTACAAATCCACCTATCCCATACCAAAACAGCAAAGGATCACAGGTATAATCATCTTCTCCATTTTATTAACTACCATGCTCCCTATATTCATCAAAACCAATGGCTCTGATACCACTTTGATGGAACGCAGAAATAGGGGAGCATGCACCGTGCCAAAAAAAATTGGAGAAAAATTAAAACGCGAGCCATAAAGGCCATGCGGAAGCGTGAAGATCATACCTTTGCATTCCTTAACCCTCCTAGGTTGCGTAGGAACAGATTGAACGGCTGGAATCGCCTCACTTTGCACACTTGAAGGAGCTTCCGGTTGAACACCCGCTAGCCTTCGACTTCGCCTCGTTTGCATTAACGCTTAGCTCTCCAGCTCTCGGGATATTCCTTAGCCTAACCTCTAGTCGGTGAACACTATGGTGAAGAGGAAGGGTCTCAATTCTCCTTGGTTTACCTGCTATTGGTTAGCAAAGTCCAAGGAGAAACCAAGAAGAAGAAAATGTGAGAGAGATGAGAGAAAGAGACCACGTGAGTCTTGTGGCTTGGGAAAGAAAAATTAGGGTTTTTTTTCTTTTCAAAGAGTTGTTTATATTTGGCCTAAACTAGGTCTCTCAATCTCTGATAAACATCTCCCCGGGATTTCAAAATACCCGAATTTTATACTGAGAAACAGTTTGGCCTAACCTTAAACTCCTCTTAACTGTATCTGGAAAAAACCCTAAGGTCCAAGCTATTGGGCCAGATAAATATTTATTATTTTTCTTGGACCCAAAAGGCCCAAAATAATAAATATTAATTATTTATTTTCTGGGCTTACATAAGTAACCCAATAAATAATTAATGAGCCCAAATGAACCATAATAATTAATCTTTAATTATTTATTTCTTGGGCCTATACAAATAACCCAATAAATAATTAAACATTAATTATTTCCCCTAATTTAAGCCCGGGTTAATTTCTTAATTATTCATACTGGACCTAGGCCCTGAATAATTAATTAACCAAATAAACTAGATAATTAATTTCTCTCAACTTCTATTTTATTTATTTATTTATTTTATTCCAGTCTAATAATAAATTAGACTTCTTAAATAAAATAAAATAAAATCCTCTTCAACTGAGACCAATTCCTCAACCCAAAAATAGTTGGGACTTACGGGCTATCCCGAGGACCAAAAGGACACATCGCCTTGGCTGCTAAAATGACCAAAATACCCCTGCTATATAAATAGCTGTATTTTGCATTTTAAATATTTCATAATATCACCATAAGGAAATATTGACCCCAAGGACAATCCTGTATTCGCAAAGTCTCCGACCTACAGGTGTAATGACTAAAATACCCCTCTACACATCACCGTACATTTAGAGAGGAAGAAGTGTACTAACACCCCCCTAAATGACATCTAACATCCTTAGGCTTCTAGTCCAATGATCCACGACTTCCTGGAGTGTTTCCGCTTTCCAAGGGAGCTACCCTAAAGCAAACATCCAAGTCATGTTTCCCAGGGCCCTGGATAATTTAGACCATTCGGACAACCACAAGGGGCGATATAGTGCGGAAACTATCTTGTATAAGTTTGTCTTAACTAACTAGTCACACATACCCAACATGCAAGTATATTGGCCCTATGATAGAACCTCAACTACAGCAAGTCAAAGTATATGCTTCCAGCTTCGCTAGACCACCAACTCATATTCAAGTCGTAGAGTACTAGTCCACGCTGTAGCGGTAGTAGTCTAGGTTTCTACCATATAGTACTTTGAGAAACCACTACTACAGATCCTGTTCTACGTATTCGAAATACGCTTATGTCATGAAGTGAGTGGACTACCCACTGGCTAAAGGTAAGCCATTCCCCATTTGGAATTCATAACATAATAACCTAAACATGATGAGGTTCCCAGTCTCATCAATAGGTTAAGAACAAATGTTTATGTGTTAAATAACCCGTGATCCATACCTTGCTGTGAAAGACCACCATTCACATGGATCACTTATCTAAACACAATGGGTCTGTTCCAAACGAAAATCGTGCACAAACAAAAAGTAAATTCACAAACAATTTCTGAAAATAAATTCTTTTATTAAATAATTCGATTTTACATCAGAAACCTAGTCTAAGAGGGCATACAATCCAACACTATATATTGTGATATTTCTAGAGCTGTGTCATAATGGAAGGAACTAAGGAACTACAGGAAGGGCAAGCACATTAAGAGAAAGTTCCACCTAATCCAAATGTTCATCCAAAAATAGGAGATAGTGGTTGATTAGATTTCCTCTTCAAATAATCTGGCAGATCTCTTTACCAAGCCTTTAATGGAGAAAGTATTTTGGAGACACTTGAACATCATAAGGGTACGCACATATAGACTATCATTATCTATTTTGTGCAAGTGAGATCTTGTTGGAATGTATGCCTAAAATAGACTATGTATTTCTATATTATGAAAAATAATAAAATATTTATCCATTAGTGGTTATTTGTTTATATATAGTTGTACAATATGGTCCAAATGTATTAGTAAGTATTCTACATGATTAGATTGTGCTTTCACAATGAGATATAAATCATGGACTACTAACACACAAGCTAAAATGTTCTCAATCGATTAACGAAATTAGATATTTTATCAAAGTTTAGATTATTACACTATGGTTTCTAAATAGAAAATTATTACCTTTAACCAGTGAATAGTAGCCTTATGCTAATAGTGCAAGTGTTTTTGAAATAAGTAGAATTAGACTACGTGATAGTAGCCTTTATAAAAGTACCATAATAAATAAAGATTGAACTATTGCTATTACTACATGGACAAGTACCCTAAGACTAGAATGTAAATTAGTGGTCTGGTAAAGCTGAACTTATACACTTTGATATATAATAGGTGAAGTTTTATTGTATGACTAGTAACTTTTTATCTTGGCTATATGACTCTAATTAATTAAGACAGATTTCTACAATAAAGCTTCTATAATTTATTTAGTGAAGATATCACCTCCTTATGATTGTTTAGAATAATCTAAATAATTTAGGGCCTTGGGAAATGTGGCTAAGTATATATACTTTTGGGTAGCTCTCTGAGATAAATGGGTATATATTGGAAGCCATGGATTGTAGGACTAGATATCAAAGAATGGTATATATCATTAATAAATGTGGTAGTACATTTTTCCTATCTCAATAATAGATATTACGTAGAGGAATATTTTCATCATTATACCTATAGGTCAAAGACAATACACTTGCAATATTATTCTTGGAGTATATAATTTTATATGGTGATAAATAAAATATTTAAAATGATAAAATACAGTTATTTGTTAGCATGGGTATTTTGGTCATTTTAGTAGTTAAGAATAATATGTCTTTTAATCTCCAAAGTAGCTCAATTAACCTTAATAAATTTATTTACTATATGAGCTTATTGAATGAAATTAATATTGGAAGAATTATTCTATGAGTTCAATAATTATTTATTTAGGTTAGAATAATTAATTGGGCCAATTTAATTAAATTGGTTTATTAATTAATTATCTTAAGTAATTTTATATTGGATAAAGTGGATCAATTAATTAATATGAAAGCTATTTAATTAGTTTTGGGCTAATTGAGAAAAAGCCTGGCCCACTAAGGTAGTTGAGATGGCAAGGGGTTTTTAGAAACCTGGGCTGCTGCCTCAAAGTAAAAAAGAAAAAAAAAAAGGAAAGAAGGAAAAGGTGTGACAGTGGGAAAAGGAAAAGGAAACATAAATTGGAATGTTGTTGTTTTGTAGTGTGTGTGTGTGTGTGTGTGTGTGTGTGTGTGCATGCTTGGAGAAAAAAGAAAAAAAAAAAGGCAACAGCTAATTCTTTTCCTTAAAACCACTATTCTTCCTTCGGTTTTTCTTCTTCCGTTTTTTCCTTTCTAGTTAGCTCTTCCTAATTTCTTCATACGTTTTCATCCTTGTTCTTTTGTCATTGATTGAAAACCTATAGGAGGTTTGAGAATACTCTAAAAGATCAAGAGCTAGTGATTTGGTGCGTATTTGATGCAAATGAGTAGACAATTAGCTAGAATTCCCGCGGAATAGATAATCGTTCTAACTCAAAAGACTCTGTCAAACTCAAATCTAGTTCTGGTTGTTCAAATTAAGCATCACAAAAGTAAGTATTCCAAAATTATTTATGGGAAAATTTTTGAATTGCATATTTCTATTACGTATTTTGTTTTCTCACGATCCTTCATATAAAGTTGGATGGCCTGAATAATGTTTGGTTGTTTGCACTTAAGCATCTAAAAGCCGGGAAGGAAAAGATAGCTAGATCTTACAATCTAAAAGTCTGGAAGAAAGTGTTCAAATAGGGCAACTTGGTCAGTAAAACCATCTTACCAGCCAATCCAAAAGACCCATGGTTCGACAAGTGGTTACCTACATGGAAAGCCTTCTACTTAGTTAGTCAAGTCATACCAAGGGAGCTTACAGGCTAATGAAACCAGAAGGCAAGAATTGAAAAAAAGTACCAATGGTAAATTCTTAAAGCTCTACTATCTTTCCATGTGGGAAGGGATTCAAAATTAAGAAAATCTAAGAGAATTTTCCTAGCTATAGGTCAATCATTTTTATAGCCATAAAAAATATAGATATATATTTAAAAAAAAAAAGTTTCTAGTTACCACACCTACATGCCAACCAGATTTGTATCCAAATTATTTTTCAAATTGAATAAGTAGTAGATCACTCGGAGGCTGGTCAGGTAAACAGTTTGCAGAGGAGGCTTCAAAGAGTCCAACTACCATTTTTATAAAGTTGAGAAATTATTTGTCCTATTACAACAGGACAAATAAAAGGGCAAGTGTTGACACTCAAAAATGTAACTAGCCAGACATCAAGACGTGACTAGACAGGCCAATCAAAACATGACTGAACGGGCTAGTTAGGAGTATCATTTGAATGGGTCAAATAGGTGCAACTGTGTGAAACCCCAGTCGAAACCCACCTTTAGAATAAGGGGGTTGGGATGCATATCATATTTTATTGCATGTTTAAATATATTTTTATATGATTTTATGTGCTTTGGATTTGTGATTTATAGTCTCGATGGCTTAATTATGTTTATTGGGTAAGAATGGCAAAATGGTAATTTTTGCTTGAGATGAAAATAGGGAGATAGCTTGAGGATTAAATAGGAAAAATATTTGGGAGAGGAAATAAGAACAAGAGTTGATGTGGTTTAGAGGTTAGAGCTTTGGAATTAATTCTTGAAGTCTTAGGTTCAAATTCCATCATTTGAGTTTTAGTATGATTAAATTTTATTTTAGTGTAGGAATGCTATATTTTCGGCCTTGTATGCTTTAGGGAAGAGTAGTGGTGTTGTCCTAGGAAAGACATGATAGGAGTATCCTAATCCTACTCTTGTGCCCTACAAAAATTTCTAAGGGAATTCATACCCTTCTTGATCCTTAGTTTTTCTTGCTTCTCAATTTCCAAGTTGTTCAATTTATTCAAGACAATTTCATTCTAGAAAAATTCCAGCAAAGTTCTATGGCTTTGAAGGTTCGAAATGTCTAATTGTAAGACATCTTATGGACCAAAAATGTGTAGGAGTTGGGGAAGGTTTCCAAGAGAATTAATCTCCATAGTGAACCTTCAAAACTCTACTCTAGCTCTGTTCATTTCCTTCATGAAGTATTCTAGAATTTTTTTTCAGCTTCTTGTGCCTTCAAGGTGTCAAAATTTTCAGCCATCATTCCCTCCCAAATGCAGCCAGAAAATGGCCCTCTTGATCAACTTGAAATCTAAAATTTTCTGGCCAAATTCGGACTACTCAAATACTGTGCAAAACCAGAAAATTTTCTGGGCAAAATCTCAGCATAGGTAAGCTTAAACCTAGCTGTTTTCTTCCAGTTTTTCTCCAGAATCTTAGCCACATTTTCCTCCATAAAGAAGGCTGGAAACCAGCCTTGAAAGACCTCTGAATACCTTTTCAAGTCTTCTGAAAGCTGACTGGAAAACAGCAGCAAAATCTGCCCAGAAAAATTCCAGCAACTTGTGAAAACATGTTCAGGAATTTTCCAGCTTTGTGCTTCTTCAGCCTTGTCCGAAATCTTCATCATTTTTCTGTACAACCTTCCCTTGAACAGCCATGAACTGAGCTTCATCATCTTCCCCAGCATTCTGCTTGAAAATCAGTCCATGGTTGCCCCTAAAAACTCTCCATCAATCACTCCAATCAAACCATTGATTGAAGTCCAAAATTTCAAAAATCTATTTTAGCAACCTTCCATGAATTAAACCTCCAACAACTAGAAAATCCTTTCACCATTGTACGCCATATTTTTGGCCACCATTAAGCTCTCTTGAACAACTTTCATTCCAGTAAAAATCATAGACAAACAACCAGCCATTAGAGCTTCCCAAAAACTCTCCATTGATCAAGATCTTTTCACCATATTTTGTTTCCAAATTTGGTTCCCTAAAATATTCTTTTAGGATTTCAACAACCAGCCTTTCCTTTTCCTTTCAAACCAGAAAAATCATCTACCTAAACTACACAAACAATTTGGCCACTACACACACATAGAATTTCGGCAGCTCCAATCTAAAATCCCTCCATTCTCTTCAACCTTCAAGCACACATAGAACACCAAGAACACTTACTCCTTTCTTTTGCCTAATACCTCTCCAAACCACTTCAAACTTCTTCCAAAAATTTCAAATTTCATCTACTCACTATCGTGAGTCCATCCATACCATTTTTAACATCAAACTCCAAAATCCAACTTGCTCTTTCGGATAAAAAAAATCAGAATTTTTGTGAAGGCTCAAGAATACCTTCAAGGTAGGTTTGTTCAATCAACTCCATCTTCACTAATCCTTGATCTCTAATGAATATATATATGAATAAGCATGCAAATGGACTCTCTCTCTCTCTCTCTCTCTCTCTCTCTCTCTCTCTCTCTCTCTCTCTCTCTCTCTCTCTCTCTCTCTCTCTCTCTCTCTCTCTCGGCCGAATGCCCTCTCCTTCTTAGCCGAATGGCTTCTTCACCAATGGCCATGCTTTCTTCATCTTCCTTGGACAGATTTAGACATCTAGGAGTTTAGATCCATTTGAAACTCATTCAAGGTATTCACCAATCAAGTAAGCCTTTTCAACCCTCCTTTAAAATTCTAGATTCATGTCTCTAGGATGTTATTGGTAGGAGATGGATTATGAATAGGGTTTGAGCATGTATTATTGTGCTGAGTTGAGATTGAAGCATGAATAAATGTGTATAAGATGGAGATGGGATTGATGCATGAGTTGATTGTCTTGGTTGATTGTATGGTGCTTTTAGGGTTTAATGCATATCTCCATGTCGTGAGTGGAATTTGTGTTCAAGCATGTTAGAGATTATGTCACCTTTGGTGAATAGGATGTATATTCATGTATGATTGTTAAAGCCGTGATTATATTTATAATAGTAGAGTGTGGATAATGTCTTGGTAGATTTGGATCTATGTTTTATTCATGATTTGGATGATTTGATGAATTGGTGTAGAATATATGTTCATGATTGTGGTTAGCAATAAAAATGCAATCATGACCTAGTTGTCCCTAAGCTAATTTTATTTCACCAATAAAATTGTTCAATGCTATGATTATTCTAGTAAATTTTGAAAACCCTAGGAAAGGTGGATTTGGACTATTATATATATAATAAGGTTATTTTAGTCAAATAAATAATAGATTTTGTTAAAGAAATAAAATATATAGATATTGTATAAAATAATAATATCACATAAAGCCTTTTATGTAAATAATCATAATAAGTAAAATATTAATTTTGTAAGTCCTATATTCATAAATACTATTAAAGTTTATTTATTATCTTTCAATCAAAATCTATTAAAATTTACTTACAACTGATTTTAGTTACCAATTATTTTCTAGCAAATAATTAATAATAGATTATTATTTTACCTAGTACCACCTAGGACCCTTTATCAAATAAAATCTAATTTATTTTAGCAAGATTTAAACCTTCAACTTATAGTACCTATTTTCCAAACCCTAGTTATTTTAATATCAAGCTAGAATTATTTTATGAACCCTTTTATTTGTTACCTAGCCTTAAAGCTTGGGACACTAGGGACATGATGGTAATAAGTTAAGTTAGTTTTAATTGTGAAAGTGAATCTTCGGCTTAAGTTTGATTGTGATTTATACTTACCCTAGGCGGGGTTAGATCAGCTATTGGAGACCTTTCTTTTGGGCAAGGATAAAGTAAGTTCCCTTACATTCATGAAATTGATTTTATTTTATTATCTTGGTTTGAAAGAAAGGTTGGTGGGTATCTCTTGCAAACACGAAATATTAGTACGATAGCTAATTTTTGAAAATTTCTATATTTGGAACCTTTTTATTTTGGAAACTTTCTACATTTGGAAAAACTTCTAATTTTAGAAACTTCTAGATTTATAAATTTTAAAATATGTCAAGCATGACTTAGGAGCCAAGCATCAAACATTTTGATTTATTTTTGAATATGCAAGAGATGAATTCTTGATCATGCATATACTTTTCAAAAATCATAGCATGACTTATTTGAGCATGTGGCTCCTTCACTATGAATACTTGGAATAAATTATTGACTTAAAACCATGCCTTCTAAAATTTTTGTACGAGTTGAAAAATGTTGTTTGGAATTGTATTGAGCTAAATTTTGTAGGTTCCACTTTGGAGCCTTATGAATTGTGAAGATTGAATAACGTTGAGTACTCAATGGGGGATAGACCTTTATACTAGCCTTTGGTTGGTCTGGGGATATCTCCCGGCAGGTGGCCACCTCCGAGAGGTTGACTCTTTTTGATCAGGGTATCAGTATAGAAGGTTGAGCCGTCCTTAGCTAGCGACGGGGTTCTAGTAGAACTGACGACCAGAAGTGGGACAACCGAATTGGTTTGAGTGAGAGAGGGAGGAGAATCTCACTCGGTAGGATGTACACCTACCAGGTGTTGGGGGTCAAGTGCTTCACAGAAGTGAAAGCCACCTCTGTGCCCTTTCACCACCTGACGGGGGTCATGTGCTTCACCTGGTGTGAGAGCCACCGTTGTGCCCTGTCACGTTAACTTGGTTGCTTCAATTGATGAGCTATTTTCGTGGAACTGTTCTAAAGTGCCATTGGAATTTTATTCGAAGCTCAATATCTTTTAATTATTCGTAGCTTTCCAAACAAAATATTTTAAGAGCATTTTGCTTCATGACTTCTCACTACTGTCTTTCAAGAAGTGAGAGTTAAATTTGTAAAGAATGCATGACCAAGCTTTTGATATACTGTTAGTGCATGCATCATGAAAAGTGTTTTGACTTTTTAGTCTAACTCACACACGGGGCTTACTGAGATTTTTATCTCATCACCCTTTTTACCATAATTTCAGGTCTATCCTACTGTGGGGATGAGTAGCTAGTTGTAGCCTGCCTTAGAAGATTTTTCTGATATTTTTTTGTGTAATGCTATGGGAGATGAGAGTGGATAATTTTGTTTTTGGATTTATTTCGAATTCTTGGTTTGTAATAAATTTTAAGTTTAAAGTATTATTTTTATTCTATTGTTTTGATTATGTGACCTAGTTATAAAGACCCCTTGTCCTTTGGACAGGGCAACATCCCCGGCCCTGTTAGGCCTAGGTAGTGGGTGTTTCAAACTAGGCTAAGTAAGAAAACTAGACTAGGCAGCCTCCAATAGCATCCAGGCAAGTCAGAAAAGTAGCCGGCCAAGAGTTTAACTTCAATCAAGACATTTCCTATCTTCAAGAAAGTTGGGTATTGAGGATAATACAAGAATTTCTTTCCAAGTAACCTCTCACATTGCCATTGATGATCATAGAGCAGAGGAAAATAGCCACAATCGCCATTTTCTCCATTTTTAGTCAAGATAGTGTGACTTGGAAACTTGGGCTTGAAGGAATTCTCCCTATAAAAATTGGAAGATGATCAGAAGGAAGTGAGGATATCAAAAAATCATCTCAAGAGTATATTTCATTCCTTAATTTCATTTGAAAGCTTATTTTACTATTTTTTGTAAAAACTCAATTGAGCCTCGCAAGCTTTCTATTTCATTGCTATCATATATACACTATCACAATATTACAATTAAGGAAGAATATCTTTACAATATCAATTTATCATTACCTATAGCTATCAATTATATTAATTCATGATTGCCTATAGCTATTAATTTAGGATAACATATACATATCTTACAGAATGCACACAAAAAGGAAACTAAATATATTAGCTATCTTTCTTGGATTCTTTGAGATCCACGTGAACCTCATTCTCACATTGTATTTCTTCATACCCACTCAAATTAGCATCTAGATTCCGAATGCCTAGTTTGCCTAATGTGGAAATAAAAACCTTGTAGCCAAGTGACTTAGTAAATATATCAGCAAGTTGTTGCTGACCACTAACCTTGATAGGTTGGACTTCTCCACTCTCGACACTTTCCCTAACAAAGTAGCAGTCCATCTCAACATACTTTGTGCGCTCGTGGAAGACAGGATTCACAGCGATGTGCATTGTATCTTGATTATCACAGTGAATTTTAGTGGCTTGAACTTGCTTGATCCCTAGTTCACTAAGTAGGAAACACAACCATAGAACTTCAGTGATAACAGTTGCTAGACTGCAATACTCTGCTTTAGCTGATGGGTGGCCAACAACAGTTTACTTCTTGCTCTTCCAAGATATGGGTGATTATCCAAGAAAAATAATATATCCCATTGTCGAATGCCTGGTTTGTTTACAACTGCCCCAGTCGGCATCACTATCAACACACAGTTGGAGATCATCATCTTTAGCAAGCAAGATCCCTTGACCAGGAGTACCCTTTGAGTACTTCAAGATTTTGAAGACAGCCTCCATATGCACTTGTTCTAGTTTCTAAACGAATTGGCTCAAGAAGCTCACTGAGAAGGATATCTCTGGTCACGTAATTGTGAGGTAGATTATGCTTCTAATGAGTCGGCGATAGCGGCTAGCTACTTCCTCATCAAGAACTGGACTTGGTTGAAAGTTTAGGTTTTGTTCCAACGATACCTCAGTGGGTTTACTCCCCAGTAATCCACATTTTTTCAGAATGTCCAAGCTATACTTGTGTTGGTTTACAATATCCCTTATAGTGTCTGAGTTACTTCTATCCCTAAGAAGAATTTTAATAACCCAAATCTTTAATTCCTTAAAGCTACTGTAGATGACTCTTAACTTCAACTATTTTGGTCTTACTATTCCCTGTGATAATAACATCATCAATATAAACAAGCAATACACAATTAAATCATGACTTTTCCAGATAAAGAGTGAATGGTCTCTTTTTAAGTGACTGAAAGCCTATCTTAAGTCGTACTAAAGCCAACTTCTTGTACCAGTTACGTGAGGCCTGCTTGAGACCATATAGAGACTTCCTCAAGCAACACACTCTAGTGTCATCTAATTTCTGAAACCATTATGTGATCTTCATGTAAATTTCTTCTTGAAGATCTCCATGTAAGAAAGCATTGTTCATGACTAGTTGGTACATGTTCCAAGATTTCTTGACTGTAACTGCCAATACACATCTTACTATAACTATTTTCGCAACTGGTGCAAAGGTTTCTTGATAATCTATCCCCTCCAATTGTGTAAAACCCTTTGCTACCAGCTTAGCTTCATACCTTTCGATTTCTCCGTTGGGTTTATAATTCATCCTATAAACCCATTTGGAATCGATTTCCCTCTTTCCCTTGGGTAATTCTATTAGTTCCGACATTCCATTAGCCTCAAATGCCGTGATCTCATCCCACATCGCTTGTCTCTAATGCTCACTTTTTGCTGCTTGAAAGTGTTAGTGTTGTGCCCTATAGGCAATCACTTGTACCATGTATATTGCATAATAATTAATAAAGAGGCATTCTTTATCTTTCAATTTGATTGTCATATCTTAATATGCATATAAACTGTTTGATAAAGTCCCTAGTACAATACAATGTTAAGAAAATCACGATAGAGATCATAATGTGAAATTCCTACTACACTATGTAGTGTTTGTACTTTAATAATCCCTAGTCATAGTATTAATGAGATGTGGTATTATTAATACGCCAAGACTAGTACATGTTATATCTCTTGATTAGATCAAGCGGTGGTTCTCATAACTGTGAGTATTGTGATACTCAGGATTAATATGTGAATGCTTGTTATATGAACAAGTTTATTAGATGACCTAGCTATGAGATAATCATTTGGAATTGAGTGTTAATGATAGAATCTCATTATAGCAAATGTGCAAGTATCCTTAGACTTGAGATCTCCAAAGTATTTTATTTATCGAGCGTTGTACTTTGATTCTAATCATTAGAGTATTACAAGGACCGCCTATGGGATAGACATTGGGTACAATGTAAAGAAAACAAAAATAGCTGAGAATGTCAATAAAGGATTCACCACTCTGAATAGTAGGAAAGTATATTTCAAGGCCACGTGTAGAAATTATTACTCATGAAGTCCTTAGTTAAGGCGACTATGTGTTGAAAATAGTTCCAAATTTGATACACATATCGAGCAATAGATTTCTTGAATAAGTACTAAAATATTAAAGCTAAAATTAATAATATTCTGGAGTTGGCACTAATTCTATGCTCTAGACCGAATGAGATATAGTATGGTAAAAGAAGTTTATTGCACTGGTTATTTGCTATTGAAAGGTTCAAGTCAAGCCGCTTGACTTTTCTGGACTTTTGGGTGATCAAGAGTCAATGCTAGACGTTGCTCTTGATCTGCTAAATATGAATTTATTAATTAGAGAATTAATAAATTAATCCTATTTTTTATTTAAAATTATTAATTCTAAAGCTGTTAGAATTAATTCATATTATACTACCAATAAGACCAGGAAACCTAATAGGTCACACACAATAAAGGATTGAACGCTTAATATATATTATTTGATAATATTGTGAGGTTAATTAAGAGAAGAAAATATATTTATAGGTGAATATACAATAAGTTTGTTATAATTCATGGGATTTGGTTGTAATTATATAAACTTAAAGGTCCTAATTGTAGACATTGGATCTTTGAGGACTTAATTGCAATTAACAAAAATCTTATAAAACTATAAATATGGAAATTGTTCCCTTGTGCAGACATTGGAAAATAGATGAGTGATTCGGACGTTCCCGTCTTCATCCTTTTCTTCTCCAATTAAAACATAGCCACTCCACTTCTACTAGCATAGTTTTGAACGGGCTTTGTGAGTAATTCAACCTTGTGTGGATTACTGCTAGAGATAATCCTACTCTTGGATTGTAGTGGCACAAGGTGGACGATTAAAGCAGAGGAATTGGTTCCTTGGTGGCGCAAGAAAATTTTGTTTTCTGCTACAGAAAAGTAATCTATGTTTCCTTCTTCTATTCCCGTTTAAATTGCAAACACGTGATCCTTGGGTATGGATTTCATAGTTATTTCCGTTGTGTTCTTATTTGATAAGAATGATAAAATCCCAACAAAAAGTAATGCTTTGGCTCATCTTGTGAGATGGCATTCATGAAGGCTTTATGAGATACAATAAAACTAGAATATGAAAGTGAATATAACAAGGGATAACTAACCAAGTTCCCTGATGGGTTTGAAGTAGGGTGTGATTGCATGAGAGAGGGTGGCAGCTCAATCTCGTAATCTTCCAATCTTTTTTGCTGTTTTCTTTCTCATTTGGCAAGAACTTCTACTTTAGGATTAACAGTTTCTAAACCAATATTGGCTACTGTATTATCACTTGCCAAAGGAATCTCCTCCATTTGCGTCTGATTTTCTAGAGTTTCACCATCTTGATTTCCTCCAATAAAGAGTTGCTCGTAATTTGCATCTGCATAATGAAATTTCTCACTTTGAATGAGAATAGCCTCGTTAAAACTAGGTGCCAAGTGCATTTGCTGGGCTTGCTCTTCTTGGGATTTCATCATGCTTATCAAATAAAAATGCAACGGAAATAACTATGAAATCCATACCCAAAGATCACGAGTTTGTAATTAAAATGGGAATAGAGGAAGGAAACGGAGATTACCTTCTAGGGCAAAAAATAAAAATTTTTCTTGCGCCAACTCCTCTGCTTTGATCGTCTACCTTGCGCCACCACAATCCAAGAGTAGGATTATCTCTAGCAGTAATCCACACAAGGTTGAATCACTCACAAGCCTGGTCAAATCTATGATAGTAGAATAGAAGCAGTTAGGTTTTAATTGGAGAAGAAAAGGATAAAGAAGGGACTTCCGAAATCCCTCTCTTGTTATGATCGTTCAAGTCCCTCTCTCATAATGAACGAACTTTCCATGTTTATAGGTTTTAGAATTTATGTTAATTGCAATTAAGTCTTCCAAGATTCAATGTCTATAATCGGGCCCTTAAAGTTTATATATTTGCAACCAAGTCCCATGAATTATAACAAACTTATAATTCACCTATAAACATATCTTCTTCTCTTAATTAACCCCACAATATTATCAAATAATATATATTGAGCATTCAAACTTTTATTATGTGTAACTCATTAGGTTTCCTGGTCTTATTGGTAGCATAATATATATTAATTTTAACAGCTTTAGAATTAATAATTCTAAATAAAATATAGGATTAATTTATTAATTCTCTAATTAATAAATTCATATTTAGCATATCAAGGCAACATCTAGCAATGACTCTTGATCACCCAAAAGTCCAAAAAAGTCAAGCGGCTTGACGTGAACCTTTCAATAGCAAATAACCAGTGCAATAAACTCCTTTCACCATACTATATCTCATTTGGTCTAGAGCATAGAATTAGTGCTAACTCCATCCAAAATATTATTAATTAGGGCCCGAATATTTTAGTACTTGTTCAAGAAATCCATTACTCGATATGTGTATCAAATTTGAAATTATTTCCAACACATAGTCGCCTTGGCCAAAGATTTCATAAGTAATGATTTCTACAAGTGGCCCTGAGATATACTCTCCTACTGTTAGGAGTGATGAATCCTTTATTGACCCTCTCAACCACTTTTGTTTACCTCACATTGTACCCAATATCCATCCCATAGGTGGCCCTCAGTCTAATTCTAGTGATTGGAATCAAAGTACAATGCTCAGCAAACAAAGTACCTTAGTGATCCCAAGTCTAAGGATACTTGCACACTTGCTATAATCAGATTCTATCACTGATACTCAATAGAATATCCAAGTGATTATCTTATTGCTATGTCATCCAATGAACTTGTTCATATAACAAGCATCCACGTATTAATCCTGAGTATCACAATACTCACCGTTATGAGAACCACCGCTTGATCTAATTAAGAGATATAATATGCACTAGTCTTGGCGTATCAATAATGTTCCATCTCATTAATATTATGACTAGGGATTATTCAAGCACAAACACTTCATAGTGTAGTAGGAATCTCACATCATGATCTCTATCATGATTTTCTTAACACTGTATTGTACTAGGGACTTTATCAAACAGTTTATATGCATATCAAGATATAACAATCAAACTGAAAGATAAAGAATACCTCTTCTATTAATTATTATGCAATGTACATGGTACAAGTGATTGCTCTATGGCACAACACTAACAATCTCCCACTTGCACTAGAGCAAATCATTCATATATCGAATACCGAATGACTAAACATGTTTTTCAGGATTCTTCTGAGAAAGTGATTTAGTGAGTAGATCAGCTATGTTCTGATCCGTGAAAATTCTCTCTATCTTTACATCTCATCTATCTATGATCTTTCTAATCAGATGATAGCACTTAAGTACATGCTTGGATAGTTGATGAGACCGTGGTTCCTTTGCTTATGCAATGGCTCCATTGTTGTCACAATATACAAGTATCGGATTTACAATGCTAGGCACCACTCCAAGTTCAGTAACGAACTTCTTAATCCACATTTCTTCTTTAGCCACTTCAAAAGCTGCTATGTACTCTACTTCAATTGTCGAATTGATAGTAGTCTCTTATTTAAAACTTTTCCAACTTTCTGCCCCACCACCTAACATGAATATGTAGCCAAATTGTAATTTGTAGTCGTCCTTATTAGACTGAAAGCAGGCATCAATATACCCCCTTACTTGTAAATCACCATCTCCATATACCAAGAATACATTCTTAGTCCTTCGTATATACTTGAGGATATTCTTTACAGCCGCTCAATGACTCTCTCCAGGATCAAATTGGTATCTGCTCGTCCAGCTAAGAGCACATGATACATCGGGCCTAGTACATATCATAGCATACATGATAGACCTAATTGCTAAAGCATATGGAATTCTACTCATATGATCCCTTTCAACTTATGTCGTTAGAGACATCAACTTTGAAAGGCTTACTCCATGTGTCATAGGTAAGGATCCTCTTTTAGATTAATCCATGCCAAACCTCTTCAACACTTTATCTATGTATATAGACTGCGAAAGACCTAGCAACCTTCTTAATCTATCTCTATAGATCCTTATTCTCAAAATATAGGTTGCTTCTCCAAGGTCTTTTATGAAGAACATCTTGGATAACTAAATCTTTACAGATTAAAAAATGGAAACATCATTTTCTATTAGTAATATGTCATCTACATAAAGTAATAAGAAAATAACTGCACTCCCACTAACCTTCTTATACACACAAGGTTCATCCATATTTTGAATGAAACCAAATTCTTTAATTGTCTCATCAAAACAGATATTCCAACTCCTAAATGCTTGTTTAAGTCCATAGATGGACCTTTGCAACTTGCAAACTTTTGTGGCATCTTTGGATGTGAAACCTTCAGGTTGTGTCATATACACTTCCTCGATCAGGTTTCCATTAGTGAAATTTTTTTCACATCCATTTGACAAACCTCATAGTCATAATGAACGGAAAGTGCTAGATGTATTCTTATGGAGTTTAGCATAGCGACTGGTGAAAAGGTTTTGTCATAGTCAACACCTTACTGTTATCGATAACATTTTGCAACCAAGCGTGCCTTATAGGTAACCACATTACCATCCATGTCGATTTTCTTCTTGAAAACCCATTTGCACCCTATAGGCTTAATTCCTTTGGGTGGATTAACCAAAGTTCATACTTGGTTGTCATACATGGAATTCATTTCTAACTTCATAGCTTCAAGCCATTTGTCAGATTCTGAACTATTCAGAACGTCCTTGTAAGTAGTAGGCTCATCTTCTTCTATGAATAATACGTCATTATGGTCACTTATGAGAAATCCATATCTCTCAATGCCACTCGTATCCTACTCGACCTCCGAGGTTCTTATGTGTTAGAAGATTCATCAATAGTTGTGGGTTCAGACGGTTGATCAATATTTGTTTGTTCTTTTTGAACTTCACTAAGTTCAAGCTTACTCCTACCATCTCCTTTAAACATATGCTCCTTCTCTAAGAAGACAGCATGTTTTGAAACAAAAACTTTATCTTCAGTAGAAAGATAGAAGTAATATCCAAAGGACTCTTTCGAATATCCAACAAACAAATATTTGTCAGACTTACTTTTAAGTTTATCTAACATTGCCCTTTTAACAAAAGCAAAGCAACCCCAAATCCTTAAATAAGATACCTTTGGTCTCTTACCAAAAAAGAGCTCATAAGGAGTTGTATCAATCATTTTTTTATGAAACTCTATTTAATATATAAACAGCAGTCTCCAGTGCATATCCCCAAAATAATTTTGATAACTCTGCAAAAGCCATCATGGTTCGTACCATGTCTAGATGGGCCACATACATCTATATGTATTAGTTCTAATAACTCTTTAGCCCTTTCTCTTTTTTTAGAAAATGGAGTTTTAGCCATTTTACCAAGTAAATAAGATTTGCATGTGTCATATGATTTATAATCAAATGACCCCAAGTCACCCAACTTGTATAACTTAGACATGTATTTTTCATTTACATGGCCTAAACGACAATGCCATAGGTAAGATGAGATTGAGTTATCTTTTCTTTGTTTCTTTACATTTATATTAAGAATTAGATTATTCATGTCTAGAACATATAAACCATTAACCAAAGTTGCAGAACCATAATGGATATCATTTAATGAAAAAAATAACGTTTATTCTTAAAATTTAAATGAAAACCAAATAAGTCTAAACAAGTAACTATAATAATGTTTTTTAATAAAACAGGTACAAAATAGTATTTTTGAAGTTCTAAAATTAATCAAGAAGGTAGATTAAGATGATAAGTTCCCACAGCTAATGCAACAACATTTGCTCCATTTGCAGCTCACAGGTTCACATCACCCTTTTCCAACCTTCTACTACCCTTTAGTCCTTGCAAATTATTACATAAATAAGATCTAAAACCGGTATCCAATACCCATATCTCATTACTAAATGCATTATTAATCTCAATCCTAAACATACCAGGAGTAGAAGTAGAAGTTCTTGCAAGCTTCTCCTTCTCCTTCTTTTCCTTCATAGTCTCCAAGTAGGATTTACAGTTGCGCCTCCAATGACCCATTTTACCACAATGATGACATGGGCCTTTAGTGGCTACTTCGTTCTTCTTCACACCTCATTTGGGCTTAGTAGGATTATTCTTCTTCTTGGAAACTTTCTTCTTAGAAGACGAAGAACTTACTAGCAAGATTGCCTTATCATCCTTCTTCATGAATGATTCGACAGTCTTAAGTAAATTGATAAGCCCAGGTATGGTAGTCTCAGCATTGTTCATGTGGTAGTTAATCACAAATTGTGAAAAACTACTTAGTAATGATTGTAGAATTAAGTCAACACTTAAATCGTGATCCATTACAAAACTAAGAGACCCAAGCTTTTTAATATAACCCAACATCTGCAGCCCATGAGTGGCCACTAAAGTACCCTCAACCATCTTAGAATGGAATAGTTGCTTACGGAGCTCATATCTCTCAATTCTAGCTTATTTATCAAACAGCTCTCTTTAAGATAGAAAATAATGGTTTAAGCATCCATATACTCATGCTATTTTTGTAACTCAAGAGTCATTGACGCAAGCATAATACAAAATGCAGTGTCACTGTCCTCCTTGTGCTTCTTGTGGACAGCATGCTCATCAGTAGGAGCATCTTGCGATAGAGGTGGCGGAATAGGAACATCTAGTACGTAAAGCAACTTTTCCGACTTAAGAATGATTCTCAAGTTTCTATACCAATCTAAATAGTTTGATTCAGTAAGCTTATTTGTTTCCAAGATGTTACATAGGTTTAGGTTTGTCGACATAATACAAGTGACCTAGATGTAAAGATAGAGTAATTAGAACATGTATATGCTCATAATATGCAAGTAATTAGGTCTTTAATTAAATGTATTTTTATTCTACTATTTTACTCAAATCAATAGCCCCCACTATTGACTCAGAAAATCCCGTTAGAAGCTTTCCTAGTGGATCAGTATCCAAATTTCTTAAGAATAACCTTGGGTTTGCCCAACAAACCACTTTAAGTTCAGTGGTTGGTATCCAATACCAATTACATCAAATGTAACTATTGTATCATTGGGTGATTAATATCTTATAATCATTAAAGTATTTAATATTATCCTAACCTTGACTCTAATATTCTATATGCTTGGGTTAGCCCAATCAAGATAAAGAAATTAGTTAAACCCAATCCATTAATCAGGATTTAAATTCCATAGCTTGAACATACTCAATATCAAGTAAGCTTGGATATGCCCAATAACCTAGTCTCGAAAAAGGGCTCTCATTCTTACTATATTAATGGAAGGCATTAGATTTAATATTATTTGAGGGATTTATTCCTTTTAGTTGTCTCATCGTTTGACATGCATTCAATTTATTAATAAGCAGCATAAATTGATAAACATGATAATAAACAATTACGTGGCATGGTTATGGACTCTTTAGATTAATTTTCTTGAGCCATCAAGGAAATTAATATGGTCAACCCTATGTGTTCATGCATGATTTAAGTAGAACGTATTACAATCTCTCTTCATTTTGATTGCGAACTTTAGAATCTTGTAAAATTAAATTCTACCTCAATCTAACCTATATAAACTAATTATATAATTTCCAAAAGGAAGAAACCTCGAGTTACATTCGAGGGGAGTTAGATGAGAAGAGAATTACATAAGAATTTTGAAATAAGGTAGAATACGTAGGCCCTATTTAAATAAAACAAAGCGATAAAGATGCATGATCAGATAAGTTTGGTCTTAGTCCATAACCATCCACTATGCCAACAAAACGTGCTTAAATACAGCATATAAAACATCCAATGCACAAACATCCAAAATCAGTGTTTTGGAGAAATCTGGGTCAAAATTTAAATTTTGGAAAGTTCTGAGCCGAAATTAAATTTTTACAAAATTATGGGTCCTACATGTAATTTTGAAAATATTTTTATCCAAAATCATGGGTTGCAAATAAATTCTAATCATTATTAGAACCTATTCTCAAAATTAGAAAAGATAAAAAAAAAAAACTTTTCTTTTTTTATAAAATAGTGCTGGAACTGAGTGCGCCTGGCGCCAGGTTGGTTGAATGTACTCGGCGCTTGGTTTGCTCTAAAGGCACGCACAAGGGAAGAACAGAGTGTACCTAGCGCTAGGTGGGTCGAACGTACCCGGCGTCGAGTAGGCTCTGGAGGCAGAAAAATCACTGTTCACCTTCTTCCTTGAATTTTGTTGTAAATTTTCCATGAACAGCAATGTAATTTTCATACTTTTCGAAAAAATTTCGATATCAAGTATTGTTAATCAATACTAATAACTAACTATAATCTACATCACAATTTAAATAACAATCTAAATTGTTGAATCAAAAGTTTGATTGCAGAAAATCTTAAGCCAAAACAGAGACCCACATGGAAACAACTTCCAACCAATTTTTAATGACCCAAAGACTCTTCAAACCAGAAAATCCAGACACGCCATACAAAGTAGTAGACATACAATTACCATGATCACACAGTTATATGCTCAGAAATGACTTCAAAGCGATTAAAGACCTATTAAAACAAAAACACGAAGGTTCTAATACCACTATTGGGATTTCATCATGCTTATCAAATAAGAACGTAGCGGAAATAAATATGAAATCCATGCCCAAGGATCACGTGTTTGTAATTAAAATAGGAATAGAGGAAGGAAATGGAGGTTACCTTCTATGGTAGAAAAAAAAATTTTCTTGCGCCAACTCCTCTGCTTTGATCATCCATCTTGCGCCACTACAATCCAAGAGTAGGATTGTCTCTAATATTAATCCACACAAGGTTGAATCGCTCACAAGCCCGCTCAAATCTATGCTAGTAGAAGAGAAGTGATTAGGTTTTAATTGGAGAAGAAAAGGATGAAGAAGGGATGTCTGAAATCCCTCTCTTGTTATGATTGTTCAAGTCCCTCTCTCATAAGGAACGAATTTTCCATGTTTATAGGTTTTAAGATTTGTGTTAATTGCAATTACGTCCTCCAAGATCCAATGTCTATAATTTAGCCCTTGAAGTTTATATAATTGCAACCAAGTCCCATGAATTATAATAAACTTATAATTCACCGACAAACATACCATCTTCACTTAATTAACCCCACAAAATTATCAAATAATATATATTAAGCATTCAAACCTTTATTGTGCGTGACCCATTAGGTTTCCTACTTTTATTGATAGCATAATATGAATTAATTCTAACATCTTTAGATTTAATAATCCTAAATAAAATATAGGATTAATTTATTAATTCTCTAATTAATAAATTCATATTAACATATCAAGAGCGACATCTAGCAATAAGTCTTGATCACCTAAAAGTCCAAAAAGTCAAGTGGCTTGACATGAACCTTTCAACAGCAAATAACTAGTGCAATAAACTTCTTTCACTATACTATATCTCATTCGATCTAGAGAATGGAATTAATGTCAACTCCATCCAGAATATTATTAATTCTGGCCCGAATATTTTAGTACTTGTTCAAGAAATCCATTACTCGATATGTGTATCAAATTCGGAACTATTTCTAACACATAGTCACCTTGGCCAAGAACTTCATAAGTAATGATTTCTACAAATGGCCTTGAGATATATTCTCCTACTATTAGGAGCGGTGAATCCTTTATTGACCTTCTCAACTACTTTCATCTACCTCACATTGTACCCAATATCCTTTCCATAGGCGGCCCTCAATCTGGCTCCAGAGATTGGAATCAAAGTACAATGCTCAACGAACAAAGTACCTAGATATCTCAAATCCAAGGATACTTGTACACTTGCTATAATAAGATTCTATCACTGACACTCAATAACTTATCCAAGTAATTGTCTCATAGACAGGTCATCCAAAGAACTTATTCATATAACAAGCATCTACATATTAATCCTGAGTATCATAATACTCACAGTTATGAGAACCACCACTTGATCCAATCAAGAGATATAACATGCGCTAGTCTTGGTGTATTAATAATATCCCATCTCATTAATACTATGACTAGGGATTATTCAAGCACAAACACTACATAGTATAGTTGGAATCTCACATCATGATCTCTATCATGATTTCTTTAACACTGTGTTGTACTAAGTACTTTATCAAATAGTTATATGAATATCAAGATATAACAATCAAATTGAAAGATAAAGAATGTATCTTTTATTAATTATTATGCAATATACAATGTACAAGTGATTACCTCTAGGGCACAACACTAACAGCACAAATTCCCACGTCTGTTTCTGCTCGGTGTCCACCAAACACATGCAATACTTAGATAGTTAAGTAAACCATGCAACATACTGGGCCACGGTCATCTCTCCTTGCTTGAGCGTTTGGAACTCATCCTCCCTATTCTCTATTATCCATTGCAGAATGTACTCTGCTCTAAAATCCTCAACAAAGTTCTCCCATGTCCAGTCATAATCTTCCCTCTCCCAGTCTTCCTGGACTCGTTGCCACCAAGCTCGGGCAGGTCCTCCCAACTTGAATGCAAAAAACTTCACCCTCCTCTTCTTGATAAACTGTAGCGTTGCAAAAATGTCCTCCATGTGCTCAATCCACTGCTCCACCTTCTCGTCCTGTTCCGCTTCTCCCTAGAACATTGGAGGTTGAAATTTTAAGAATCGTTCCAGTGCATTATCTTCACCCTTAGGTGCCTTCTTATCCACCTGGTCCACTTTCTCAATCAAATGTTGAAGAATGGCAACCATTTTGTCAAAGGCTTGCCCCATGGTCACTTCTCTGGACCTTCCACATGTCAACTCCTGCTCCTGCTCGGAATCCTCCTCCACCTTTGGTGTGGATCACTGTGCCTACTTAAACTCGGGAACCAATGACTCACTCTCCTGAGTAGTCATACGTCTTGGTTCCATCTATTTGCACCCAATACAAGGTTCATTCAGGGAAAAGTTCATGACATGTAATGAATTGGCTCATGGATTAGAAACAATTAGCAATTCGATGAGAAATGAATTTTGCGAATAATACTCCAAATAGTATAGAAAAATCAATCCAACTTGGTACAAAATAAAGGAATATCCTACTAAGCTTGCAAAATAAAATGCAAAATAAAGAGTAACTGCTGAAAATAAATAAATGACCACTCGCGGGACCACACATAAAAGGCCAGTCTCAACTGCGCATCTTCTAATCATCCTAGGGTTTTGATACTATTCAATAAAATCAATTGCCTAAACCTAGGCTCTGATACCACTTGTAACACCCCACTACCTACGTGCCCAAATAGGCGGGATGTCACCCCGTCCAAAGAGCCAAGGGTCTTTATAACATGGTACAAAAGGAACGAAATGACTACATAAATTTAGCGATAATCTTATTACAACCAAAGTTAAAATTTATACAAGTCTAAGAATCTAAAACTAACAATCATTTCTCGAAAGAAATAAAAGCATAAATAAATAAACTGAAGGTCATCTCTTTTCTCTTCAACCTTCTCAATAAAAGCACTCCCCTAAAAACATGATGTAAAATAGTGTGAGATTGGCATCTCAGTAAGTCCTATGTGTGCGAATGTCATATATAAATATTTCATGCATGCAGGTTTATCAAAACTACAAAATCATGTTTGCAAGACTTTTCCTCAATAAATAATTATTCAAAGGAGCATTGCTCATCATATCCAAGCAGTTCTCAATAAATCATCATCTCATCATAATCATAAGTTCATTATGTAGGGATTAGCAATAATTCAAATAATAGTATCACAATGCATATCATGGCTACCACCATGATAGCGTCCCAATGTAACCTTTCAACAATGGGCAGTGGGGGGTCCTCCCACTTAGGTGAGATACTCCTCCATCTCTACACCCAACACACCAGTTGTCTAATCCAGATAAATAAAGTCCACATGGACCCATATGCTAGCTCGGACTGGCCTTAGTCTAAGTAGCACTATCACCTCTTCAAGTTGAGTTCATCTTCTGGAGGTGGCCTCCTGCCAGAAGACTCACTCTAGCTCTTCAAGACTAGCACCACTAGCCTACCCCCGCTAAGTACTCAACGCTCCCCATTTAGGGGCAAAATCATTTCCCTGATTTTCATAATCATTAATTACCTTGTCATTGTAAAATATGGCTTCTCACAATAAGTTTGCCAAAATATTTAGTGATAAAGAAAAGAAATTATTTTTACTTTAAAAGTTGAGATTTGACAAACTCATTTAGGGAATAAAATGACCACGTTCTTAAACCAATTATTAAAATACCTCAGTACAATTCATCATATTCAACCAACGTTTCAATCATCATGTCAATCATCATATTATTACCATTTCAAATATCATTGCACAAAAATACTTACAAACATGTAATATTTAGCAAAACAGTTATGCAGGGACTTGGATATTCTCAATAATTAGCCAAAGCAATGCTTGATCTCTTTTTCACTTTCTTCCTTATCTAGAATCATTGTTTCTATGGTTAGAATCGAAAGAGTGCTTATGGCCTAGCCACTATTCTTTCTTGCAACATGAATCCCCATGATCCCATAGATCAACCATGGCATCTAAACAAATTAATTGAATAAACTATGCCCATAACCTTTTCTCTCTCGTTATGCTACTCATCATCAAGCATGCATATACTCCATTGAAATAATCAACATGATAACTCCCATACTCAACTATCATGAAATCCATATAATAACCCCATATGAATCAAAAGATCTCATCTCTAACCAACCATAAGATGGATCTAGGTCCAACATAATATGATATCATAATATTTCACCCCATATTCACCTAGATCAACTATTGCTCCATCAAAACTCAACTATCCCATCCATTCATGCTTTTCATGCTATACTAAAATCAGCCTCATTCAAATCAATAGGGATTGAGTCTCAAAATACCTCTTGGAAAGATATGACAATGAAGCAAATGTGACTCCTTGGTGATCGGTTGAGCTCACTTGAGAAGAAGAGATGATTGGGTCCCTTAATTCTTCTTGTTTGAAAATCACAAAAAATAAGGGGTGTAAATTAGTCCCTTTTGATCAGGATTTAGGAGAAGAAAATGAGAAGAATTGAGGTCGAGTTGATAAAGAGTTGAAGAGTTACTTACCTTGCTCTTAGGTTTCAATTTTGGTGGAGATTAGAGTTGTGATGGCTGAGATCTTAGAGAGAAAAGGTGATTATTTTTTTTATCGTGTAGAAGAGAGGTTTAGGGCTTGATTAGTGGCTGTTTTGATGAAGAGTATAGGTTAGGTTTAGGTGTTTTGATATTTGGAAAGACTACATCTTGTTTTGGACTCTTGAACAAACAAGAAAAAAATGGTAGCTTTTGCTCTTCTTGGTTTGGCTGAAACTGCAAAGAATAGAAGGAGTTTATAGTTGTGCTCTATGGTGCTAAAGTGGCCTAGATAATGAGAGGAAAAGGAGAAAAGTATAGGCTGATTTCTGGTTCAGTTTTGGGCAGAAATAGGGGAAGAAAACTTTGGGTCTTGTGCTGTGATTTTTGCTTAAAACCAGAGGGGAATTTGAAAGTAAGGGAAGCTGAAATTTTCATGAGTGTGTGTTTTTGTGTGTGTGTGTGTGTGTGTGTGTGTATGTGTGTGTGTGTGTGTGACAGGTTTTTGTTTAGCTTAGGAGCACTTTGAGAAATAAGAATGGAAAGGTTTGCAAAAGTTGTGATTTAAACTCAAGTCACCAAGTATTAAATACTATGTTTCAACCACTAAAATTGTTAGGTATCTCACGCATATCATATATGGCGCAGCAAAAAAATAAGAACGAGATAACAACCCAGGACCTGCATACGAGTGGAAAAGAAGACATAAAGAGAACAAAGGTAACAGCTTTACCTTTCTTTGAGCATTTGAAAAATAAAATTTTTCTTCTTCAAGTCGAGGCGTGATCCAGCAATCCTCTTAATCGAACACCACGAGAGTTGAACGTCCAACCACTATAATCACAATGTGTGATTATCTCTAACAAAAATCCACACGGAGGATTACACTCAAGTACCAAGATGTTTATGTGCTAGCATAAACCTGTTAGTGTTGTGCCCTAGAGGCAATCACTTGTACATTGTATATGATACATTTTATTTTAATAAAAGGCATTATTTATCTTACAGTTTCATTTGTTTACTTTTGTGTAAAATAACTATTAGATAAAGTCTCTAGTACAATACTGTGTTAAGGAAATTATGATAGAGATCATGATATGAGATTCCTACACACTGTATAGTGTTAGTACTTAAATAGTCCCTAGCCATAGTATTAATGAGATAGGACATCATTAATGCGTGAAGACTAGCATATGTTAGACTTCCTGATTTGATCAGGCGGTGGTCCTCATATCAGTGAGTATTGAGATACTCAAAGTTAACACATAGATGCTTGTTAATGGAACAAGTTCATTAGATGACCTAGCTATGAGATAATCACATGGATAACTATTTAGTGTCAGTGATATAATCTCAATATAGCAAATATGCAAATATCCTTAGACTTGAGATCTCCAAGGTACTTTGTTTGTTGAGCATTGTACTCTAATTTCAATCTCTGGAGCCAGATTGAAGGCCACCTATAGGATGGATATTGGGTACATTGTGAGGTAAATGAAAGTAGTTGAGAGGGTCAATAAAGGATTCACCACTCCTAATAGTAAGGGTGAATATCTCACGGCCACTTGTAGGAATTACTACTCGAGAAGTCCTTAGCCAAGGCGATTGTGTATTGAAAATAGTTCCAATTGATATATATCTAGAGTAGTGGGTACCTGGTACAAGTACGATTATATTCGGGCTAGAATTAATATATATTCTGGAGGGGGTTGGCACTAATTCTGTACTCCAAACAGAATGAGATATTGTATGGTGAAAGAAGTTAATTGTATTGTAGTTTGTTATTGAAGGGTTCATGTCAAGCCACTTGACTTCCTGGACTCTTGGGTGGTCATGATGTGTTGCTAGATACCGCTCATGATCTGAGAATATAGGTTTATTAATTGATGAATTAATAAACCAATCCTAATTAGAATCAATATGATTAATTCTAATTAATTATGGGTTATTAATCTCAAAGACATTTGGATTAATTCATATTCGCTACCAATTGACTGGGAAACCTAATAGGTCACACACAATAGAGGATTATATACTCAAGATGTTTTTTGATAACATAGTGGGGTTAATTGAGAGAAAGAGAAGTTAACTATGTTACTAGTATGATTGTAGTGCCACTCTCATGGGTTGACATGGTCTGTTGTAGTGAGTATAATTGAGATTACAGGGTTCTAGCCTCAGAATCTCTATTTTAATACCATGTAAAAACTCAATTGAGCTGCGCAAGCTTGATGTTTCATTCCTATCATATATACACTAGCACAATATTATAAATCAAGGAAGAATATCTTTACAACATCAATTTATGATTGCCTATAGCTATCAATTATATCAATTCATGATTACCTATAGCTATTAATTTAGGATAACATATATATAACTAACAGAATGCCCACAAAAAGGAAACTAAATGTATCGGCTATCTTTCTTGGAATCCTTGAAATCCACGTGAACCTCATTCTCACATTTCATTTCTTTACTTTTCTTTATAACTTTTTGTTAAATTTATGTACTTTTATAGCTTTCAATCAATTCCAGTCAAATCTTTCTTTCAAATTATTGAGTGTTTGTGTTCTCGGAGCTATTACTTTGGTCCCAAGTTCATTCATTCCAATTCATACTAGATTATTGCATTCACTTCATGAATTAAGCTTGCTGGGAGGTTTTTTGGCGTACTCCAAGGGACCTTATTGTTTAATCCTCAGCTTCCTACCCGTTTCCCAGAAATAGTTACATGGAAGAAGTATTAAAGTATATGGAATACCTAACAGGCCAAGTATTGTCTTCAACCAATCCAATCATAGCTAAACTCATCTGGCCAATCACTGACTTGACAGCCACACGATGAATTCCAAATTCAATAGTTGTAAAGAGTTACTTTTCAATTAATAAAAGTCGACAAAAAAATTAAATTATTTGTACAAAAAATAAAAATCAACCATTTCTATTTTCTTACTTCATCACTGGAAAATAAAATAAAAGCCAAGCACAAAATGAACTAAAAAACAAAGTAGAAAAATAATTATATATTTAATTATCAGATTAATTATGCTACCAAAATGCATCCAAAAAGCAACGAAAATTATAACTTCTCTCTTAAATAGTTGACTATGCTTATAATTTACTTTGTTATATTTAATAATTCAATATTAATCTTTAAACATATCATTAACTCTTGGAAATCTATACTTAATATTTGATGCTTCGAAAATATGTGGTTTTAACATGTCAATAAAAATATTTAATTCAAAAATATCATCATGCATAGTATATCAAATAAATAGTATATTTCTTTCTCTTAACAAATTTTTTTGAGATTTTTAATATAAAGAATTTAATTTCTATATAGGTATAGGGCCTGGGTATTGAGTGTGGCATTTCTTATATCTAATGAATTTCTATAGTTATTTCATGGAATTCAAACAAATATTTACACTACAAGAAAACAGGATATTAGCGACGGTCATTCCCATCATTATGCCATCGCCTAACAATCTTAGCAACGGTCTAACGGCGGGCACAACGGTAGCTGAAATCCCAGTCACTAAATAAAATATTTGTGATGGGATGGAAAAGCCGTCGGAAGTAGTGATGGCTTTGCGATGGAATATCACCAAACCAGCAACCGGCCAAAGTTCGTATTAGCGACGAAATAATGACAACAATAAAGAATTTTGAATTTCTATTAATTATAAATTTATTTACACCATTAGCAAACCGTCGCTAATGTTGCAACAGTTTGCCAATGGTTTATTTAGCATCATTGCTAAACTGTCATTGGATTGGTGATGTTTAGCGATGGATTAATTTCGAATTTTATAATGTTGACAATATCAAGCCGTCGCTACACCCTCGCATGCATAGAAATGGTGTAGCGATAGCTTGAACTCTAGCTAAGTTGCTATGGTTTAGCAACAGTTATAGATGGTTAAAATGAAAGTTTTATTGCCGTAGGGACGCCTTGCTAATTATTGGTGTAGCTAAACCATCGCTAATATTTTTCCATATTTCAATGCCCATTGTGTATTTATCTTTAACCCCCTATATCATATATCAAACAATATATACCACACAAGTGCTCCATCACAATAAAATGTAAATTGTTCTTATTAAAATGCAAAAAATAAATAATCTTCTCAATAATAGAAAATACATTTTTTCAACGCAAATGTATAATGTGAAGTAAGTGTAATATACAAGATAACGTCTTTAATAAAATCCTACAATACGGGAGCAGTGGCGCCAGCTAATAGAGGTAGGGAAGGAGGAGGACGAGAATGCCTCGAAGGATAGGGATCTAGTGGCAGAATAAAGCTGCCCCCCGTCTCGTCCACATCATCATCTTCCTAAATCGGCAGAAATGGTGGAAACACTATACCAAACTTCTATGACATCATGCTCATAAATCCATAGAAATGATGCTGTATATGATCCACATTCTTGTCAAAATCCTTCTTCAACTTATCTCTCACAACATACACCCTCTCCTCAACCCTCCTCTCTACTATGTCCTTTATGTCAACAGGTGTAGAGGATGTGGATGGCAAAGAACCCTAGTTGAGCTGTTGTCTAACTTGTGAAGCGTCTAAACCCAGTCCAAACACGCGTCCTCAATTGTACCAGCCTACTGCCTTAAGAAATAGTGACATCTCATCGGGGACGACTGAAGACATAACAATAGTAGATGAGGAAGAAGATGCATGAGTAAGACGCTCCCTCTCAGTCGTCACGTCCTCTTGAAATTCAATCAATAGTATTTTATTTAATAAAATGTAAATTACCAAAAAGTAATTTAAAGTACTGAAAATTATTAATAATTACCAATATCTTGCGAGAGCGCTCGCTGACATGCTGTCCCTATCTCTCCCCACCCTTAAATATGTTCAGCCTCTTGTACCACTCGATATGGCTGAAGGTATCACCAAGCTTCTGTCGCAGTAATTAAAATTTTAATTCATAAGATTAGTGTCCCAAAAAATTAATTGTGAGATGTAAAATTTCAAAATGTATAAATAATTGATGTAATTTACCCTACGCTTCTCGTAAACTGTATATGACACTAAGCCTTTTCCCCAGTAGCCATGCTTAAGTCCATCGTATCCTTCTTGCCATTGCATGTCATTATGACTATGAGATATGGCAAATGGATGACAAGATGGCATTTCTTAATGGCCATCTTAACGAAAATATCTATATGTCCCAACCGGAATGTTTTATTGCTAAAGGCTAGGAACATATGATTTGCAAGCTTAAAAAGTCCATTTATAGACTTAAACAAACATCTAGAACATGGATCATTCATTTTGACGAGACTGTAAAGTCTTACGGTTTCATTAAAAATGAGTATGGACCATGCGTGTACAGGATATTGGAAGGCATAAACGTGGTTTTTCTTGTCCTATATATGGATGACATTCTACTCATTGGGATTGATGTAGGGACATTATCATCTACTAAGGTTTGGCTGTCTAGTCAATTTAGTATGAAGGACTTGAGAGAAGCCAGTTACATTCTCGAGATTAAGCTTCTTAGAAATAAGAAGCAGAGAATATTAGGATTATCCCAAATGATATACATTGACAAGATGTTGGCTAAGTTTAGCATGGATTCATGTAAGAGAGCTCTAATCTCTTGCAGACATGGGTTGTCTTTTTGTTCTAAGGATTGTCCTAAGTCTCAAGAGGAAAAAGACAGGATGAGTAGGATTCCCTACGCTTCAGCTATAGGAAGTCTCATATACATCATGTTGTGTACTAGGCCAGATATTTGCTTTGTCGTAGGCTTAGTTAGTAGATATCAGTCAAACCCGGGGGAGGTTCATTGGCAAGCTGAAAAGCATATTCTTAAGTACATCAATGGTACAAAAGATTATATGCTGGTTTACAGGGTTGACGACTTGGTTCCTACTTGATACACAAACTCAGATTTCCAAGCAGATAAGGATGAGAGAAAATCCACTAGTGGATATGTCTTTACCATGTCTAGAGGAGCTGTTTCGTAGAGGAGTATCAAGAAATCTTATCTTGCTGACTCAACTATGGAAGTTGAATATGTGGCAGCTTCAGAGGCATCTAAGGAAGCAGTCTAGCTCTGGAAGTTCTTTTTAGAACTTGGAGTTGTGCCACACATGGACAGACCGATTGTGGTGTATTGCGACAATTCTGGAACAGTCTCGCAATCCAAATAACCCAGGAACCATAAGAACGGAAAGCACATCCAGAGAAAGTACCGCTTGATCCGAGATTTCATTCAGAGATGATAAATCGTGGTGGAATAGATAGCCTCGGAGAACAACCTAGCAGATCCCTTCACCAAGCCTTTCACTGAAAGAGTCTTCAAGAGACACTTAAACGCCATTGGGGTGGGCACCTATGGACTTTCTTAGTCTTAGAGTGCAAGTGGGAGATTGTTGAAATATATGCCCTCTAGACTAGTTTATCTGATATAATTATCGAATTTATTTTCAAAATTTGTTTGTGAATTTACATTTTATTTGTGCACAATTTTCATTTGGAAATGACCCATTGTGTTTAAGTAAGTAATCCATGTGAATGGAGGTCTTTCACAGTAAGGTATGGATCACGGGTTACTTAACATATAAATGTTTGTTCTAAACCGATTTATGAGAATGGGAATCTTATCATGTATAGGTTATTGTGTTATGAATTCTAAATGGGAAATGTATAACACCCAACATTTTCTTCTTGTTGTAGTAGGCCGGGCTTAGGTGGGATATCGCCCCGTCTGAAGTCTCAGACTAGGGGTCTTTATAACGATTTAATCTTAAAGTAAGCAGGTAAAGTTGAAACTTATGTAAATCTATGAAACATGCTCTTTATTTATATAAACATATGAGTCACGATGGTACATTGTCATAGTTCCCAAAATACATAAGCTGAAACATCTCGTAGTCTATATACAATGATCACTCCAAAGGATTTACTATCCAATGCTATAGAAGAAGTCTTGGAGTACCATTGTTATTCTTCAACTCCAATCCCTAAAAAAAAATAGACAAACATACGTGTGAGTGGTATACTCAGTGAGTCCCGTGTGTGTGCCAATGTTTTGCTTAGAAGAGAAAGACAATTTTCAAAATCTTTGCTGAAGTAAATTTTATAACAGGGAAAATAGCAGTGATTGATAAGTTCAGGTCATCTTATCATGTCCGTTCGAAAAACAGTAATTTCCAGACATATGGCCCCTCATTTTAATAAATTGCGGGTTCTTCCCCTTTTAGAAATGTGACCCGCGTGCAAAGTTCAAAGAACTTCACCTTCGGCTGCACGGTTTCTTGTGCAAGGGACTGCGCCTTACAACACGTCACCCATATCAGGCCGGAAGGGTGAGCAGTGTACAAATGTACCTCACTGTGCACTTAGGGATCTTTTACTCGCCACCATCAGCCAGGGGTCCCAATCATGACGTCAATCACTATCGAAGTGGCAAGGAGTCAAATGCCCCAAGCATCCCATCCTTATTCTAGCGAATGACTCAAAATAACAAGCTTTCACAAATGCGTTCACAAACACAGCAATTGTCAGGGACTAAATGGCTAGCCAGAATGACTTATCCCAATATCCTATCGCCCTGTTTGGAGTAAGACAATCCCCAGAACTAGCCAGGTTACTTGGGGTCGTCTATCTCCAACATAGACTAGTACAAAGGTCAAAGTCTTTGCTAAGTACTTAATGCAACAATACCAACCCCATCTGACTGATTAGGCAAGATGATCATCTGATCCCACAGGATCTTCAAATCAAAACATTTTGGGGCCAAAATAACATTTTCCAAAATTATGTTGAAACCAGATAAAAGGTTCTATTCACACATCAAAACGTGTTTCCAAGAGCAACCGGGTTATTTTCCCCGTACTTGAACACAAAAGTCATTTCCCAAGGGCATTCGGGTCATTTCACCCATGCCCGATTCCACAAGACTTTTTGAGGGTATCCGAGTCATTTAACCCTTACTCGATTTGAGAAATATGCACAAAAATTTCAATAAGGATATTTCGGTCATTTACCGAATACCCGAGTTCCAAAAGTTTCATAAAACATTCCAATAAGGATATTTGGATCATTCTCCAAATACCCAATTATAAAGTTTATCATTTTTTGGAAATCCCAAATATTTAATCTAAAATGACTAAATTCACATAATTCATGTTTTAATCATCCAATAAGGTTTTCAACCCAATTATGAAATTCATTCAAGTCAAAATATCATAAAAATAAGTCTTGCTCATGTATTTCGTAAACACATTTAAACATTTCCAAAACGGTATAAAACATGTCATTTCATGGAAAATTAAAGCACACTAGCCTTTAAAAAGGTTTTAAAAATCATAGGGACTCACCTTGTATAATATGTCGAAGTTGTACTCGTGTATAGTCCTAAAGGAGTTCCCTCGACTTGATTCACCTACACCATTAGTATATCTCCGTATTATTACTTAATGAGTTCAAATGCTTAATGGTTCTAATAAGGTTTCTAAGACTTTCTTAAAGAAATAAATGGATTAATGCCTTTGATGGTTTTTCTGGTTTTACAGCTTTACCACCCTTCACCATTTTTCACATAACTTATTCAATATAGGTCCGAATAAGGTGAGGTTACTTTCCTAATTTTCCTAAGACATCCCTCTATCACTTTCAGGTCATGAGGCATATAATCTCCATCCCATTTTGTACAGTTTCTCAGTTACTTTTACTGTTCCGAACTTTGGAATTCAATTTTGCCATCTTCCAGTGTTTTGTACATATCTCTTTCGTTACAGGTCCAAATGAGGTAAAATTACTTCCACAATACTCCTAGGACATTTCTATATCAACTTCAGGTCATGGGGTATTCAAATATCCTTCTATTTGATTCATTTTTGCAGCTAGGCTTACTATCCCGAGTTGAAGTTCACAATTACAGTTTAGGAGCTCAACTTGTTTTAACTTATTCCCATGGTTTCTTCAACATATCCTACCTCATTTAAACCCTTAAATACTTAATTTAACATCCCAATATCAGTATTCTAATATGTTTTAATGCCCAGAACTTCTCTTTTGTTCAAACAAACAAATTATTCCAAGCTTACCAAACCAGTAAATTTTTAACAGCTTTCACCATTCTTACTATTCATAATCTTGTAGCCATTCAAAACCCTCACAACTTGTTCCAAATCCTTTCTAACTAGTCTAGGACATGTTTAGGATCATTTATGCTCAATTTACAGTCATATCTACTCAGATTTCCTTTGATATTTTTAAACATCACAAGCTAGTGAGTTGTTAATAACATATGGCTGTCCTTGTTTTCTTTATCACTTCCATCTATTTTCTTTTCAAATGTTCAATAAACCATCACTCCAATACAGCTCAAATGAACTGAAAACCATGCTCAACCCATCACCACACTAACCGGTCAGTCAAACATCCATCACAACACTAAAGTATTTTTATTACTCAACATCAACAATTCATATGCAATTAGCTAGCTTCCAACTTCTAGTATCACTTTCTTAGGCGTTTTAAGAGTGATCCCTTACCTTTCCAAGATGAGGGCAAAGCTGTATACTCCTTTCCTTCCTTTCTTCTCCTTCCTTTCTCCTTGCTGCAAGTTTCTTTTTCTTCCTCCTTGCTACCGGTTGTCTTCTCCTTGCTCCCTTACTGCCGGAAATCTCCCTCTCTCCCTTAGTCTCTCTTTTTCTTGTTTTTCCTTTCCTCTCTTCACTTTTCTGATTTTTCTTCTTCTCCTCCCAGCTTTGGCCAAAATTCTCCCCTCCTTACTCCTATTTATAGAGCTTAATTCTCTTGGTCTTGCTTTAAGGTGAGTTGGCATTTCTAGAAGTCTTTAGACTTCTCTAGTATTCACAAGAAGATTAAGGATTATGCTAGAAGGTTGTAGAATCTCTTAAAACATCTTAGGGCTAATGTACACTTAATCATGATAAATTTACCCTAAGCTAGTTTAGCTTAATTATGATCACTTGCCCTAATCTAGTTTAACTTAATCAAGCTTAATTAAGGAAGTCTAAGAATGATTAATCTTGGTAAAAAATGTCATGCTTGTGGGCCATCTTCATTTATTTCTTGCGGGCCCCCTAAAATATCTTGTATATAATATAATATAAATTAAGATATTTATGGCATTAGTTGTTATATATATATATAAATGATAATAGTAAAAATAATATAATAATTCAATATAATTATTGAATTTAATAATACTATAATTTAATATTATCAAGAAATATTTGTATTAAATAATAGATATAAAATTAATAGTAATGGATAATAGAATAAAAAATAATATTATTATTATCATTAAACTACAATAATAATGATAATAGAATAAAGTAAAATAAAATAGAATAGAATAAAATAAAATAATAACAATATTAGTAATAATACTAATATTAATAATAATAGCACTAGGGATGGCCATTCTATAACACTATGAATAATATTATTAATTTATAGCCTTAATAATATTATTAATAATAAGGGAGGGAAAATATATCATTAATTTTTTTTGTTATATGTGGTTTCATTTTGGACGACGAGTTATTACAAAATGGCTTACCTTTACCAATGAGTAGTCAATTCACTTCATATCATGAGCATATTTCGAATACGTAGAACAGGACCTGTAATAGTAGTTTCTAAAAGTACTATTTAAAAGAAACGCAGACTATTACTGCTACAATGTAGACTAATACTCTATAGCTTGAGTATGAGTTGGTGGTCTGAAGAAACTAGAAGTATATACTTTGATATACTATAATTGAGGTTTTTTCGTAGAGCCGATATACTTGCATGTTGGGTATATATGACTAGTCACTTAAGACAGACTTGTACAAGATAGCTTCTACACTATATCGCCCCTTATGACTGTTCAAATGATCTAATTATCCAGGGCCCTGGGAAACATGACTTGGATGTTTATTTTAGGGTAGCTCCCTTGAAAAATGGAAACATTCCAGATGTCATGGATCATTGGACTAGAGGTCTAAGGATGGTAGATGTCTATTAGAGATGTGTTAGTACACTCTTCCTCTCTGATTGCACGGCGATGCGTAGAGGGGTATTTTAGTCATTACACCTGTAGGTTGAAGACTTTGCTACCGCAGCATTGTTCTTGGGGTTAATATTTTCTTATGATGATATTAGAAAATATTTAAAATGCAAAATATAGCTATTTATATAGCAGGGGTATTTTTATCATTTTAGTAATCGAGGTAATGTGTCTTTTGGTCCCTGAAATGGCCCTTAAGTCATGAAAGATTTATGTTAAGGAATTGGTCTTGATAATTATGAGTTTTATTTTATTAGTCTAATTTATTATTTGACTAGAATAAAATAAAAGATCCAAGAGAGAGTATTTATTTTATCTAGTTAATTAGTTAATTAATTATTCAGGGCCTATGAAACCCCACCTAGAGCCAACCCTAGAATAAGAGGGATGGGATACATATCATGTCATCATGCATAAAATATGCCTTTTTGAATGATTTTATGTGCCTTAGAATTGTGGTTTATAGGTTAAATAGCTTATTTATGCTTGTTGGATAAAAAGGGTAAAAAGGTAATTTTGTTTGAGGTCAAAATACGAAGATGGATTGAGGTTTAGATAAGAAGAATATTTGGGTAAGAAAATAAGAATAAAAGTTAGTGTGGTTAAGTGGTTTGAGCTTTGTGATTTAATTTCTAAGGTCTTTAGTTCAAATCCCATCATTTAAGTTTTATTCATAATTATCTTAAACATGTTTGAATTTTTTATTTTCTTACATTCCTTAAAGATAGGAATGTTGTCTTAAGGGAGACATGGTGGTAATGTCTTGACCATGTGGTCTTATCCTAAAAGGACTTCTAGAAGAATTCTTGTCCCCTTTGATTTTGCTAGCCTTGTCCTAACATCTTGAAATTTAAACTATCCTTAATTCATTAATCCATTTTTTCACAAAAATTCTGTGATAAATCCCTAGCATTAGAATTCAAAAATTAGCTCTTGTGAGATAGGGATGGCCAAAAATGGGGAGGAGAATTAGGTAGGGATTCCAAGGAAAAGAAAATACCATAGCTATTCCTTCAAACTCCATCTTCATCTTATTCATGTTTTGATAAAGAAAAATCTGGAAAATTTTCCAGATTTCCTTCAAGGCTATTTTCAAAAGTTTTAGCCAACTTTCCTACCCAATTTCTACAAGAAAAATAGACATTTTATGTAAGCTTGAAGGCTGGAAATTCAGTGAATTTTCGGACTGCACAAACATCCCAAAACCAGAATTTTGTTTCAGTAATCTAGCCACATTAAACATGGAATTTGAAGCCACCATTAGAACATAAGAACAGCTGAAACTTCCTCTGTTTTTCTTCAAGATGAAGGCTGGAAAATCACTATTAGAAGACCTTCAAACACCCTTAAGAATCAGCTACAAAATCGGGCCAAAGAGAACAGAAAATTCTGCACCAAAAACATCTCAATTCCAAATATTCTTGAAGCTTAAATTCCAGAAATTTTCCAGCTTGTCTTCTCAAGGGTAAGGCCGAAATTCTTCACTCAAAACCACTGCAATTCAGACCTTGTTCAGCCATTGACTGAACATCTTGGCCTCTACACCAACCTTGAATGTTTGGACTCCATGATCATACCTCAAAAAGCTCCTAAGATTACTCTATCCAAAACTTATTCAAACTTCAAACTAAATTTAAGATTTTTGTTCCATTAAAACATACCTATAGCTAAGTGATTAAACCAGAAAATTCTCTGCCATTATAAGACCATTTTCGGCCATCCTTAGGTACTAAACAACCCTCCATTCTTTGATTAAAACCTAGCTTATTCAGCCTTACACCATTGAAGAACAAGAGACCTTCCATGAACAAACTCCATTAACTAATCTTATACCTCAAACAACTCCACCTTTTTCTTCATTTGAATTTCAAAATTTTGAAAATCTTCTCTCTCATTCTTGATAGCCAAAACTCCCTTCTACACTAGGCCATTCGGCCATCACAATTCTAGCAACTCTCAAAATCTATTTTCTCTCAAACTCTCTCAAAAAACACCAAGAACATACTTCTCATCTTCAAGCCTAAACCAATCCTAAACACCTCCAATCACTCACAAACACTCTAGATCATTCATATTCAACCTATAATCTTCATTTCTGCCATAACACTGAATTACACAAAGTTGAATTTCCAAACGGATCAAAACTAACCTTTTTTGTTAAAGGTTCCAAGAACACCAAAAGGTAAAATAAGAACAATCTCCTTGTTCTTCCTCTTTTACTCAACTTCTAATATTCCTTTCTAGTATCATTCATCTCTCTCTCACTCTCTCTTTCTTTCTTGTCCGAAATGGTGATGATCAATCATGGCTACTTCCGGACCACTAAAGGCCATCAAGCTCGTGAGGATCTTCACTAACCAAGGAAAATCCTTCATCAAGTCATCATCCATCAAGTATTTTTTTCTTAAATCTTCCTTTTTAATTTTTAGAATCAAGACTCCTAGATGTTGATAGGATGATTAAATAAAGTAGGGGTTGAGCATACGTATGTGGGTGGAGGGGATGAAGTTAGGACATGAGAGTTGGAATGTATGATTAGGCCTTATGGATTTTTCTTTTGAATCAATATATGCTCATTATGATTAAAGGGATTTATGGGTGTTTTGATGCATGTTAGATATTATGACACCATTGGTGATTAGGCCTTTATGTTCTTATTTTTCAATAAAGCCATAGATGATGATCATGCCTAGAAGGAGATTATCCATGTGTTAGTATATGTTGATTCAAGTGTATGTTCATGGATGGATTAATATGTTATGTGAGAATATATTCATAGATCTTCTCTAACAATAGAAAATTATTGGAAAAACTATTTTCTATTTATTCTAGAATTATTTTACTAACATTATTGTTATTAATTTAATTAGAATTGTTATTCAATTTAATCAATAAACTTCGAAAACAATAGGTAGGTTTGAAATAGAGTATTATTTAAAATATTAATTTTATTAGTTAAGTAAATAAAATCCTTTTATTAAAAATAAATAATAAAATATTAGAATTAATTAATATCACATGACCTTGTAGACCATAGTAATAATATTAATTAGCCTTACTAAAACTTTTACCTATATCCATAAATATTATTTATATTAAAATTTATTATTATTTAATAATTAAAAATTAAGTATAATTCATTCATTATTAATTTTATTGACTACTTATTATCTATTAATTATTAATTAAAAATTAAAATGTAATTTATTATTTATAATAATAATGCTATTTAAATATTACCATTTACTAATATTATTTAGGACTTAGTATTATCCAATATTTAACACTGATTTATTTATTAGCAATAATACGCATAAATTATTATCTGAAACTATAGCTTATTATTATATATTTTATAACACCCATTTATTTTAACTTATCAAGCTAGATATATTTTACTAGTATCAAAGCCTAAGACATTATGGTCAGGGTTAGTTGTGGTTGTGACTAGCTGAACTAGGGGTTATTTATTTAAGGCAAATATGGTTTGGATATTGTCTTATACCTTGTGTTTACCCCAGGTGGGGTTAGGTTAACCCTAGAAGACTTTTGAACCCAAGAAAAGCAAAAGATCAGGTAAGTTCCTGCATGGAACCATTTGAAGACCAGAGTTATCGTAGCAAGTCAAACTCAATGTATATGAGTATTTGTACTATAAAGACAATTATGGACAATTTTTCTTTTTCTTTCAGTCAACCATATCATTTAAAACTAAACAAACAATTTCACACCAAACGCTAAACTTTTCCTAAAAACTCAATTTTGGCAAGAATTTTAGAAACCATAATTGCTAATTTCAAGTGAATCATTATATGGGCTTTTACCTCCCAAGTGGGACAAACAACGTTGAGTACTCAATAAGGGTAGACTACTAGGACTAGTCTTTGAAGGGTTAGAGTAAGTCTCTCAGTAGGTGGCCACCTCTGATGGGTGAGTCCTTCCCGGATAGGATGCCAGTCTTGTAGGTCATACCGGTCCGAGCTAGCAAGTTAAGTCAAGTGGACTGTGTGTTTTCGGAGTGGACAACCGGTAAGTTTAGGTGTAGAGATGAAGAAGTATCTCACCCGACAGGCCGTACACCTATTTTGTGTCAGTATGCTCAACGTGTGGCATTCTGATCATTATACTGTCATGGTGCACAAAGTGTGGTGCCCTGGCTACCTCTTTTGAATGAATGTATTTTTTGTGCACATATATGTTTTAGGAAAGCAAAACACCACTCTTCATTTATGAAATTTATTTGAGGCTTGCCAGTAATTTCTTTATGAAATTTTTACAACTTGCATACATGAACTGTTTTACCTGAAACACTCAAAGCACACACGGGCTTACTGAGATTTATATCTCACCATCTTTTATACCATGTTTTCAAGTCGATCTTACTGTGAAGGTTATTAGCTAGAGTATTGTCTATGTCTTGAAGATTCATTGCTATTTTTCCTATGTATTTCTTTTGAGAGATAGTAGCAGGCATTTATTTTTTATCTTGTTCATGTATTACTTAAGTTGTAATAAGTTTAATCTTGATTTATTTCTTTTATTTATTTTGGTGTGTTCTAGTTATAAAGACCCCTTATCCTATGGATGGGGTGACATCTCCAACCCTAATGAGGGCATAGGTAGCGCGGTGTTATAGGGCCTAAGGTCCTGATTGAATAATTAGAAAATTAATCTGGATATAAACTAGATAAAAGGTCTGAAATTTTATATTGGTCTATTTAGACTTGTTAATTATTTATTGGGCTATTTAATAAAGTCCAAAAACTAAATAATTGAGATTTATTATTTATGAGTGTTCAAACCCAAGAATAAATAATTTTATCTGGCCCAATGAATAAGACTAAGGGTAAAATAAAATAAAAATATTAATTTAATTAATTAATTAAAATAAAAAAATAACACATGATGGAACCCTGTTGTTTTGCGTGCAAGATAACAGAAAGCATGGATGCTTTCTGTTTGCACTCGAATGGCTTCTCTCTCGGGAATTGATTCATATGAATGGAAAATGAATTGAAATGATGGTTGGAGTTTTGCACTTTAGGTAGTTCGTCATTCATAGAAGTAAAGCAAAGAAAACAAGCTCTTCGTTGTTCATGTTCATTCACAGAAAACAAACCTATTAGCCTTCAAGGCTTATCATAACCCAACCTTTAAGCCTTCACCGGCTGTGTTGCGGGCACTATTTTAGAATATCAAAGGCTTCGCGTGAATGAGATGTAGTAGACGTTTACAAAGACGTGATCCAATAGCCTCAAGTATCCTTGTACAGATATCTACACCAGTGCTAAGAGGGCCATTCAATCACAGAGGTAAATTTTTCGTTTTCCTAGCATGCTTTCGTTTTGATAATTTTTGCCATTTTAAGCCTTCAATTGGTATCAGAGCCATGGTTTGGAAAATGTAGGAAGCATGCTAGGCATAACTAAAATAAGAAAATATTTGTTTTGGTTGAAGTCTATGATCCTTCGTATTTACTGGTATGGATAGTTTTACTGTAAGCTTCTCGAGTAGAAGCATAGGAACAATGTATTTTACTTGCTTTCATAGATATCATATAAACCCAGTGTTTTTAAGGGCATGGGTAGTTGTTTGGATGAGTTTTGATTGATAATAGAAGAAGAAATCGAAACAAAGCTCGCAGGATGCATTCTAGAGAAGAAGGCACTGTGCAAGCCAACCGCCAAGCCGAGCCGCATTGGGATATAAGAGGAGACATTGAGCCTCAGCTCCAAGCCATGCACGGCTCGATCAGGGCGAGGAAGCAACAGCAAGGAAATCTGCAATTGCATTTTGCAATTGCAGAAGTAATGTTGACCGCGCAGCTGGTGGGGCGCGGGCTGGATCGCGGGCACCCGCCCGAATCCAGCATGGCGGGTGCACTGGACCCGACCCGAGTAAAAAAAAATTGTTTTTAGACTCATACCAAGCGAAGTTATTTTTATTACAATAATTAATATTCTTTGAATATTTTGTATGAAAAATAATAGTAAAGGAAATTTTAGAATTAAACAAGACCATTAATTAATTAATGTGTTTAATTCTATTATTTGGACACTTAGGTTAAAAGAATAAAAAAGTATGAAAACGTTTACAATTTTCTAGCATACTTATTTCTTTTTGTACCCTATGTGCACGTTTTCTCAAAGACCAAAGTCTTTGGAAATTTTTGACAAAGAAAAATATTTTTCTTAAATCAAATGGTTAATTTTAATTCGAACAGAAATTAATTCTTGGATATTTTGTCAAAGGATTTTATCCTTGACATAGAAAATATATTGGATTTAAATATTTTTGTGAATTAAAATAGAAAACCATTTTGATTGAATTTTAACAAGAAAAATTATTTTTGTCAAATTAAACTTGAAATTAAAATCTCTCGAAAGTTTTATTGAAAATTTTTTAAATTATTAAATTTATTAACTTAAATAAAATTAATCCATGAAAAATTTTTGCAAAAGGTATAAACCTTGATATAGAAATTTTTATGAGTTTAGATATTTTATTTTGAGTTAAAAGAGAACTTAATTGAAATTTTCAAAATATATTTTCTAAGAAAAATCCTTATTTTAAAACACTAAGTGGGAGAGGAGTTCCAACGGCCCCACGGCTTCTATCACGATCCTCATTAGAGATCGTGGGTCCCTTCACATCACCCTGGGAGTGAACTCGTATAGGATGGGGATACCACAAGGATCTAGAACTAATGGATGGATGTAATTAATAATCTGAGACACATGCTATGATCGGTCAGCCCACGTTGGAGGTTATAGTGTGAGGAATGTCCATAGAAAATGAGAAGAAATGATCATCCCACGATGGAGTTATCTTCTAGATCATTACCTATAAGGGAAATTAATTTGTGGTGGTTAATACACTTAGTTTAGAAAACTGTTAATCTTTCCAAGAAGCTATGCCAATATTTCTAAGAGACAAATTAATCATATTAAAGATAATAGTGATAGGGTTAACTATTATCGGAATTAATATGAGGATAAAGTAACAAATTTTTTATTTTTTCACAAACTGAATTTTCTTTTATTTTCGATATTTTAGAAATGGTTGGTAGAGGTTCTTTTAGTCCTTTGGCCGTTATTCTCCATGAGAATAAGTTAACGGGTCCAACTTATGTGAATTGGAAAAGAAACTTGGACATAGTACTCACTGCAGAGGAGTATAAGTATGTCCTCTTTGAAACCTGCCCTGTTATCAGGGAGGGTTCCACCGCAGAGGAGCGTGAGGCTGAAAAAGCATAGAAGAAGGCTAATGAAATGGCTCGATGCTACATATTGGCCTTCATGTCTAATGTGCCCCAATCAAAACACGAGCACATGGCCACTGCATATGACATTAGGCAATCATTAGCCACTATGTTCACTGATAAGAGCCAGCCCGCAAGGCAGGAAGCTCTTAGGACGATCATAAATACTAAGATGGCTGAGGGAGCATATACTCAAGATGATTGCTGCTTTTGAAGAAGTGGAAGTCTTAGGGGCTGTTATTTACCCCAAAAGCCAAGTGGATATAGTTCTCGAATCTCTATCGGGCTCTTTACTCAGTTCAAGTTGAACTACAACATAAACAAATTAAACATGATTTTAACTAAGTTAATGAAAGAGCTCCAAGTGGTGGAGAAGGTCATGAAGCCATAGCCCAAGGCTATAATGGCTAGGACTTTTTCTTCCAGAATTGGGCCTAAGCCCAGGAAGTTTTAGAAGAAGAAGGGAAACGCATAGGCCTAGCCCAAGAACCAGCCCAATAAGCCCAAAGGCAAATGCTTCAAATACGGGCAGAAGCGACTCTGGGAAAAGAAGTGTCTAGAACTTCAAGCTAAGAAAAACTCTACAGGTATTGTTCTCTATCTAGAGTCTATTTCAATTGTTGGATCAACTTCCACTTGGATTGTTAATTCTGGTGCCACTGATCATATCTGTAACTTCTTACAGGGGTTTAGGAAGATAAAAAGACTCCAGAAGGGCAAGCATAGACTAAGACGAGTAGGAAATAGAACACGAGTATTGGCCCTTACAGTGGGAGAACTGAATCTTATTTTTTATTGTAATAAAGTAGTTGTATTAAAACATATTTTATGTGTACCCAGTTTCAGATAGAATTTGATTTCAGTTGCAAAGCTAATAAATCATGGATATTCTATTTCTTTCCATTCTGGTATTACTATCAGTAGAAATAGAGAGGTTTTATGTACAGAGCACATGTATGGAAAATTATTCTTTTTAAATCCTACAAATAATCAAATAAATAACGCTCAATCTAAACCCTTAAATAAAAAGAGAAAGACCAATGTCAATGACTCATATCTTTGGCATCTAAGGTTGGGCCATATTAACTCAACCAGGATTCAGAGGTGAATCCATGATAGGCCCTTGGGCTCATTAAGATTGGAAAGTTGGCCTCAGTGTAAATCCTGTCTTATAGGAAAAATGACCAAAAGGTCGTTCACCCAAAAAGCTGATAGAATCAAAGAGATATTGGGTCTTGTTCATACTGATGTGTATGGTCATTTATCTACTCAAGCTAATTGGGGCTTTGAGTACTTCATCACTTTCACAAATGATTATACAAGGTTTGGTTATGTCTACCTGATGAGGCGTAAGTCTGACTCTTTTGACAAGTTCAAAGAGTTTAAGGCTGAAGTGGAGAATCAGACAAGTAAACTAATCAAAACCTTACAATCAGATCGTGGTGGAGAATACCTCCTCGGTGAGTTTAAAGATTACATGGTATATCATGGAATAGTATCCCAACTTTCTGCGCTGGGTACATCCCAACAGAATGGAGTAGCTGAGAGAAGGAATAAGACATTAATGAAAATGGTCCGAAACATGATGTCTCATGCTACTCTTTCGATCTCTTTTTGGGGATATACCTTGGAAACAACGACATACATTCTGAACAAGATGCCTTCCAAGTCAGTACCTAGAACACTCTATGAGATGTGGATTTGGCGTAAGCCAAGTCTAAATCTTCTCAGGATATAGGCTGTCCAACTTATGTACTGATCAAGGGAAATAAGTTAGAACCAAAATCAGAATTATGCTACTTTCTTGGGTATCCAAAAGGAACAAAAAGAGGTTACTTTTATCATCCCAAAGAGCAGAAAGTACGGGTAAGTACTAGAGCTAGATACTTAGAAGATGATGAAAGTACTTCCACTAAAGGTTTAACAAAGTAGGAACTCGAGGAGAAGTTATCTATGGAATCAACTTCTTCAGACTGGATTATGGAACAAGAAGAGGCACAGCCTCAAGAACTTGTACAAACGGAGCTTCGACATAGTGGGAGGATATCTAGAGTTCCAAAAAGATGGACATGAGAGGCTTTTAAGCTGGTCTTTGACCATTAGGAATAAGATCCCACTAGATACGAAGAAGCTAATGCTGATACCGATGCATATCTATGGCATGAAGCAATGAAAGTCGAGATTGAATCTATGTACTTCAATCAAGTTTGGGATCTTGTAGATTCACCTTAAAGGATAAAACCCATTGGGTGTAAGTGGTTATACAAGAGGAAAAGGGCAGAGGATGGAAAGGTGGAAACCTTCAAATCTAGGCTTGTGGCGAAAGGGTATACTGAGAAAGAGGAAATCGATTATAATGAAACCTTTTCCCTGGTAGCCATGTTTAAGTCCATTTGTATCCTCCTTGCAATGGCACATCATTACGACTATGAGATATGGTAAATGGATGTCAAAATAGCATTTCTTAATGGCTATCTTAACAAAGACATCTATATATCTCAACCGAAAGGTTTTATTGCTACAGGCTAGGAACATATGGAATGCAAGTTTAAGAAGTCCATTTATGGACTTAGGCAAGCATCTAGAATATAGAACATTTATTTTGATGAGACTGTAAAGTCTTAAGGTTTCATTCAAAATGAATATGAATCATACATGTATAGGAAATTGAAAGGCATAAATGCGATTTTTCTTGTCCTATATGTGGATGACATTCTATTCATTGGGATTATGTAGGGACATTATCATCTACTAAGATTTAGATGTCTAGTCAATTTAATATGAAAGACTTGGGAGAAACCAGTTACATTCTCGGGATTAAGCTTCTTAGAAATAAGAAGCAGAGAATGTTAGGATTATCCCAAACGACGTACATTGACAAGATACTGGCTAAGTTTAGCATGGACTCAAGTAAGGGAGCTCTAATCCCTTGCAAACATGAGTTGTGTTTTTGTTCTAAGGACTTTCCTGAGTCTCAAGAGGAAAAAGACAGGATGAGTAGGATTCCCTACGCTTCGGCTATGGGAAGTCTCATATACGCTATGCTGTGTACTAGGCAAATATCTGCTTTGCCGTAGGCTTAGTTAGTAGATATCAGTCAAACCCTACGGAGATTCATTGGCCAGCTATAAAGCATATTCTTAAGTACATCAATGGTATGAAAGATTATATGTTGGTTCACAGGAACGACGACTTGGTTCCTACTGGATACACAGACTTAGATTTCCAAGAAGATAAGGATGAGAGAAAATCCACTAGTGGATATGTTTTCACCTTGTCGGGAGGAGCTGTTTCATGGAGGAGTGTCAAGCAATCTTATATTGCTAAATTAACTATGGAAGCTGAGTCTGTGGCAGCTTCGAAAGCATCCAAGGAAGCAGTCTGGCTCCGGAAGTTCTTTTCAAAACTTGGAGTTGTGCCACACATAGACAGACCGATTGTGGTGTATTGCGATAACTCTAAAACAGTCACACAATCCAAAGAACCTAGGAATCACAAGAAGGGGAAGCACATCCAGAAGAAGTACCACTTGATCTGGGATTTCATTCAGAGACAGAAAATCATGGTGGAACAGATAGCCTCAGAGAACAACCTAGCAAATTTCTTCACCAAGCCTTTGGCTGAGAGAGTCTTTAAGAGACACTTAAATGCCATTGGGGTGGGCTTCTACGGACTTTCTTAGTCTTACAGTGCAAGTGGGAGATTGTTGGAATATATGCCCTCTAGACTAGTTTATCTAATATAATTATCGAATTTATTAATAAAAGAATTTATTCTCAAAATTTGTTTGTGAATTTACATTTTATTTGTGCATGATTTTTATTTGGAAAGAACCCATTATGTTTAAGTAAGTGATCTATGTGAATGGCGGTCTTTCACAGTAAGGTATGGATCACGGGTTACTTAATGCATAAATGTTTATTCTTAACTGATTGATGAGAATAGGAATCTCATCATGTATAGGTTATTGTGTTATGAATTCTAAATGGGGAATGGCTAACCTTTAGTCAGTGAGTAATCCACTCACTTCATAGCATGAGCATATTTCAAATACGTAGAACATGACCTATAATTGTGGTTTCTAAAAGTACTATTTAAAAGAAACTCAGACTATTACTGCTACAGGTGGACTAATACTCTACAACTTGAGTATGAGTTGGTGGTCTGATGAAACTAGAAGCATATACTTTGATGTACTGTAGTTGAGGTTTTTTCGTAGAGTCGATATATTTGTATGTTGGGTATATGTGACTAGTTAGTTAAAACAGACTTATACAAGATAGCTTCTTCACTATATCGCTCCTTTTGACTGTTCAAATGATCTAATTATCTAGGGCCCTAGGGAACATGACTTGGATGTTTACTTTAGGGTAGCTCCCTTGGGAAGTGAAAATATTCCAGGAGTTGTGGATCATTAGACTAGAGGTCTAAGAATGGTAGATGTCTATTAGAGAGGTGTTAGTACACTCTTCCTCCCTAATTGCACGGCAATGCATAGAGGGGTATTTTAGTCATTACACCTGCAGGTTGAAAACTTTACTAACGCAGTATTGTCCTTGGGGTTAATATTTCTTTATTGTGATATTAGAAAATATTTAAAATGTAAAATATAGCTATTTATATAGCAAGGGTATTTTTGTCATTTTAGTATCCAAGGTAATAATGTCTTTTGGTCCCCAAAATGGCCCTTAAGTCAAGAAAGATTTGGGTTAAAGAATTGGTCATGATAATTATGAGTTTTATTTTATTAATATAATTTATTATTGGACTAGAATAAAATAAAAGATCCGAGAGAAAATATTTATTTTATCTAATTTAATTAGTTAATTAATTATTCAGGGCCTAAAGTCCAGATTGAATAATTAGAAAATTTATCTGGATATAAACTAGATAAAAGGTATGAAATTTTATATTAGTCTATTTGGGCTTATTAATTATTTATTGGGCTATTTAATAAAGTCCAGAAACTAAATAATTGAGATTTTTTATTTATGGGTATTCAAACCCAAGAATAAATAATTTTATCTAGCCCAATGAATAAGACTAAGGGTAAAATAAAATTTAAAAAATAAATAAATAAAAATATAAAAAATATTTATTTATTTATTTATTTATTTAATTAAAAAAAAAAAAACAACACATGATGGAACCCGTGTTGTTTTACATGCAAGAAAACAGAAAGCATGGATATGCTTTCTGTTTGCACGCGAATGGCTTCTCCCTCGGGGATTGATTCAAATGAATGGAAAATGAATTGAAATGATGGCTAAAGTTTTGCACTTCAGGTAGTTCGTCATTCATAGAAGCAAAGCAAAGAAAATAGGCTCTTCGTTGTTCATTTTCATTCACAGAAAACAAACCCATTAGCCTTCAAGGCTTCTCAAAACCCAACCTTTAAGCCTTTACCGGCTATGCTACGGGCACCATTTTGGAATATCAAAGGTTTTGCATAAATGAAACTCAATTGAAGTTTATAAGGACGTGATCCAATAGCCTCGAGTATCCTTATACAAACATCTACACCAGTGCGAAAAGGGCCATTCAATCACAAAGGTAAATTTTTCGTTTTCCTAGCATGCTTTTGTTTTGATGATTTTTGTCATTTAAAGCCTTCAACTCCTGTGTGGCCCAGTGCTGCTCCATCACCTCCCAGTGCCGAGAGTCAATCCAAGAGGGAGTCTGGCCAGCCGGGGATGTCCTCTACATCCTCGAGAGGGTGTCGGAAAAGCAGGTCCGGCACTTATACTCCCAGTTGGACCGGATCTTAGCACTATACTCATCGGCCCAACGAAATAGTTTCTACAAAAAAGAAAATTTTAATTCATATATCTAAGTTGTTAGTTCAAAACAAATGATTAAATATATATACAAAGGGAAAAAAAGTAATGTAGAATAATTTATACAATACTTAGTAACTTACCTTAAACTCACCAAACCAGACGTTCTTCACTCTCATCGAGGCATCGGTATATGTCATGTAAGGCGCATCGAAGTACCTCTTGAAATGGATGTGATCTCACGTACACATCTGTCGAAACCAGCAAATCTTCAAAAGTAATGCAAAATAGTTAGTAGCAATAAGACTCATTTAATATCCGAGGAGGAACGTAAGACTATGAACATACCCGTCCTCTCATGGTATAATCAATGGTTAGGGATATTGTGCCTGTGATCCAAGATGATGCGACGCTAAGGACGATGGAAGTACAGGGGACTCTCTGTCCTACTCGACAGGTGGTATATGAGGAGTATATGTAGGTGAGGGTGTTCGGTCTCATGACCGAGTACGCTATGAGTCATCAATAGGCAGCTGATCTCTAGAAAACATATCTAAGTAGAGGAATAAAATTGTTACAATTTTTTATTGCGGTGTAAAGAAATTAGTAACATATTCTTACACTTAAAAAGTTCAAAAAATTTATAGCTTGCTCTTCGGAGTATAATAAGTAAATAAGATGAAAAAAATACGTTAAAAAATACTAAGTATATAATCTGTACTATTTGCTTGTGTCGTTATCTGAACTGTACTCCTCTGAATCAACTTCTATCTTAGAATCTGTCTCCCAATTATCCTCATCATCATCCTCATCCTCGTGCAAGTCTCAATCCTGATCTAATATCTCTTCCGGAACATCCAACATCTTATTTATGCCTTCCACGTGTGTTATGGACCCAAGATTGACCACTAAAGATATAGTTATTGTAGCATTGACATCAACTTCTTCTTGATAAGCTTTGTTAGCAATAGGTGCATCAAACACATGGCGTTCTTTAGTTTTGTAGACTACCATCCATTCGGATTTCTATCTTTTAGTTGAAAGATATTTAGCAAAGCATACTTAATGTGCTTGCTGGGCTAATACAAAAGGGTCATATTTAGGATAACACCTCTTATAGTTAATATCAACTAACTTATATTGAGAGTGTACCCTCAATCCCTGATTTGGTGTAAGGTCAAACCAATCACACTTAAAAAGTACAACTTTTTAGATTAGTTGACTATGAAGTTGAAGTTCAAGAATCTCTGTTAAGACTCCATAATAATCAACACTGCCATGCTCATACTCGGCGCCTTTAACACAAACTCTGTGGTTGACACTTTTTCTATGTTCTACATGGTCACTCGTGTGAAATCAATAAACATTAATTACGTATCCTTGAAACGATTTCACCTCTCTTGAGGGTCCCCACGAAAGGTATTGCAAACATTTGTTTGTCACTCCATTGGCTAGGTCACGCACCAAGAAGAAAGTTGTATTTTGTAAGTTCACATTTAGGGTTTACTAACTGATAATTGAAACCTTTAAGAAGTTGCATAATTTTTTAACCATCCAGCAATTTAGTTCTCGATCCTTCTTTCGACTTCAAACTCTGTAATACCTATGTGAACATTGCAGAAAAATCCTAATATATGGTTGAACCTCATTGCAGTTCATCAAAATGTAATTTGTGGCAGCACGGAATTCCTCGGATGTCAAGAATCAAGTTTGTTTCTTCCTGAATGCCCTTCCTGCAACATTTCATATTGAGAGTAAAGATTGTTCATGCATATGCTCAATTATTTCCTCTACATTGCGTGCCACTTGTGTATGTCTTGTTTGAACATATGGCTCAAAGTAATAGGAAAAGAACATTGATGCCTCTTCGACTATGTATGCATTACAAATTGATCCTTCTACCTTCACCTTATTTTTCACTTTGATCTTTAAACGATGCAAGAACCTATTATTTGAAACATGGCAAACTTGATCACAATTTTGCAGACCATATTACTATCATTTACTATAATGTCAATAACTAGCATATTGAATGCCTATATACCTTTCAAAGGGCTACATCCATCTGTATTGAGTTGGACCACAAACAAAAGCTTTATAAGATAAGTGAATCACTAGATGCTCCGTCACATTTAAGAAACCAGGGGGAAATATTTTTTCTAGTTTACATAACAACACACGAATTTCATTCTCCAATTTCTTCATGTGAGCCACTAACAATTTAGATGAGCACAAATCCCTATAAAAAAAACTCAATTCCGTCAACACGTTCCAAACATTGGTAGGAAGAAATTCCCTTAAAGCAATTGGAAGTAACCGTTCCATAAACACATAGCAGCCATGACTTTTCATGCCAGACATCTTCAACTCTTTCAAATCAACACATCTTGATAAGTTTGAAGCATATCCATCTGGAAGTTGCAACTCCTTCACCCATTCAAGCAGCGAGTGCTTAGCCTCTACACTCAATGAATAACATATTTTTGGCACGGACACCTTTCTTTTACCTACTCCACAAACTTTTAGTTCAGGCCTATGGCAATATGTCTTAAGATCACATCATGCCTTTAAGTTATTTTTTATTTTTTCCTTCACATCCATAATAGTATCAAAAACATTGTCGAACATAATTTTTTCATTATACATGATATCTATGCTATGGGGCACTAGTAGAGTGCGCCAGTAAGACAAATCCCAAAAAATGCTCATTTTCACCCAATTATGATTTACACCTCTATCATCGCTCTGCCCCAATTCGTATCCTGAATCTATTATTCTTGGAAAACGGCACATTCTTTCCCACACTTGGTCCCCTGTTAGACATGACGTCGGCAATAAGGTTTCTTGGCCTCTGTCCCTTCTAAATAATTGTGTATCCCTCCTAAATGGATGATCTAGTGGTTATCCCTCCTAAATGGATGATCCAGTGGTAAGAAACGGTGATGACAATCGAACCAAGAAGTTTTACCCCCAAACTGCAGCTGAAAAGACTTTGTACGCTCCATGCAATATAGACAAGGAAATCTACCTGCAGTGCTCCACCCACTTAACATTTCAGAAGTTGGAAAATCATTTATCATCTACAGAAGCACAGCTCGTAGCTGAAAATTTTGTTTCTTAGATATGTCGTATGTGGGAATACCATCAGACCATAACTTATTCAGTTCATCTATCAATGGTTATAGATAAATATTAACTTTGTGTTTAGGGTTCTTTGGGCCCGGAATAATGACAGTCAAGAACATTACTGGATCTTTCATGCACATCCACAGAGAAAAATTATATGGAGTAAGTATAACTGTGAAACCTCACCTAAAGTCAACTTTAGAGTAAGGGGGTTGGGATGCATATCATATTATTCTATATAAAAATATACTTTTTGAATGATTTTATGTACTTTAGAATTGTGGTTTATAGGTTAAATAGCTTATTTATGCTTATTGGGTAGGAAGGGTAAAAAGGTAATTTTACTTGAGGACAAATTAGGAAGATGGCTTGAGGCTTAGATAAGAAGAATATTTGGGTGAGAAAAGAAGAACAAGAGTTAGTGTGGTTAAGTGGTTAAAGCTTTGTGAATTAATCTCTAAGGCTATGAGTTCAAATCCCATCACTTAAGTTTTATTCATGATTATCTCAGCTATATTTGAATTCTTGTTTTTCTTACATTCCATAAATATAGGAATGTTGTCTTAGGGAAGACATGAAGAGAATGTCCAAAATCATATAATAATATCCTAAAAATAATTCTAGAAGAATTCTTGTCTCTTATATTATCTCTAGCTTTGTCCTACCCTTTTCATAATTTAAATCATCCAAAATCCATTAAATCTCTTCTTTTAATTCCAAAAATTCTGTGATAATTCCTTGGCCTTGAATTTCAAAAATTAGTCTTGAGGGATAGGGGAATGACCAAAAACAGGAGAGGAATTAGGATGGGTTCCCAAGAGAAATAAACTACCATGGTTAAACCTTCAATCCTACCTTCATGTTGTTCATATTTGTAGTGAAGGAAAATCTGGAAATTTTTCCAGAATTTTTGCAGAACAACTTTCAAAAAATTTAGCCAATAATCCTACCTATTTGCTGCCAAAAAAATGGTCATTTCATGTGGCTTGAAGACTGAAACTTCTGTGCAATTTTCAAACTGTTCAAACTGCACAAAAACCAGAAAAAATCCTGCACAATTCGCAGCTTATGAAGCTAGAATTGAAGCTGTCTTTTTGTCATCAATTCATCTGAAACACCCTATGTTTTTCTCTAGAAAGAAGGCTGGAAAATCACCCTTAAATGACCTTCAAACCCCCTCCAAAACCATCTGCAATTGGGTGAAAGAAATGCAGAAAAATTCAGCACCAAAAGTCTTCATCATTCGAAACTCTTGAGCATTGAATCCAAAAAAATTTCCAGCTTTGTCTCTCAATGCCAAAGCCAAAGAACACCCTTCAAAGCTCTGAAAATTGAACCTTGTTCAGCCATGGACTGAACATCATTGACTTCCACACTTACATTGAGTGCTTGGACTCCATGATCACACCTCAAAAACCTCTTAAGATTACTCTATCCAAAACTCTTTTGAACTTCAAAATAATTCCAGAATTTTGCTCCATTAAAACATTCTTGTATCAAGTTAACAAACTAGAATTTTCTCTACCATCATAGACTGAATTTTGGCCAACCATATAACCTGAACAACCTTCATTCATTTCAGCAAGATTAGCTTGTTCAGTCGGCACCATTGAAGAGCAAAGAAATCTTCCTTGATCAATCACCATTAGCTAATCTTCTACCTCAAACCACTCCTCATTTTTCTCCATTTAAATTTCAAAAAAATCTGATCACTTTCTCTCCCTCTAGCTGAAAATCGAAACTCATATCTACTCCAAACCATTCAGCCAACAGCATTCCCGAATTTCACAGCCTTTTCTCTCAAAACACCAAGAACACACACACTACACTTCTTCAAGCCTAAACCTATCCTAAACACCTCCAATCCCTCTCAAATACTCCAGATCACTCATACATAATCCCCATACTTCATTTCTGGCCTTTATAACACAAAATCATACAAAGGGGAATTTTTGAAAGGATCAAAATCAATTTTTTTCTTGAAGGTCTCTAGAACATCAACAAGGTAAATCAAGAACAACCTTCTTGTTCTTCCTCTTCCATTCAATTTTCAATATTCCATTCTAATGCTCTCTCTCTCTCTCTCTCTCTCTCTCTCTCTCTCTCTCTCTCTCTCTCTCTCTCTCTCTCTCTCTCTCTCTCTCTCTCTCTCAGCCGAAATAGTTGATCAACCATGGCTGTATTTCCTTTGGACCACTCAAAACTCTCAAACGCGTGGACCTTCTCTAGTCTTCATCAAGTGATCATCTACCAAGTATTTATTCTTAAATCCTCCTTTTTATTTCTGAATTCATGTCTCTTAGATGTTAATAAGAAGATTGAATATGAATGGGGGATTGAGTGTATGCATGTGGATACAGGGGATGGGGTTAGGATATGAGGATTGATATATATGATTAAAGCTTTATGGATTTTTCTTTTGTATCAATGTATGCTCATCATGATTAGTGAGATTTATGGATGTTTGAAGCATGTTAGATGTTATGACACCAAAGGAGATTAGGCTCTTATGTTCTTGTTTTCCATAGAAGCCATGAATGATGATTATGCCTAGTATGAAATTAGCCATGTGATAGTATATGTTAATTTAAGTATATGTTCATGAATAGATTAGCCTATTAGTTGATGTTTGGAAATGTGTTCATGAATCCTTTCTGGCAATAGGAAAATCATGGTGAAAGATTATTTTCTTGTTAAACCTAGGTTATTTTTGTTATACAAATTTTATTACTTTAATTAGAATTACTACTATATTTTTCTCTATGAAAATCAAAATTAGTAGGAAGATTTGGAATAGAATATTAATTAAAATATTAATATTTTATTGGTCAAATAAATAATATATTTTATTAAAAATAATATATATATATAATAAATAAAATCTTTATTAAAAATATATATGTATATAATGAATAAATAAAATATTGGAATAAATTAATATCAAATGACTTTATAGACCATAGTTAAAACATTTACCTGTATCCATAAATATTATTTATATTAAAATTTATTTGTTATTTATTAATTAAAATTTTAATATAATTCATTTATTATTTATTACTAATTATTTATTATCTATTAATTATTAATTAAAAATTATGTGTAATTTATTATTTATTTATTTATAATAATACTATTTAAATATTACCATTTATCAATATTATTTGAGACTTAGTTTTATTCAATATTTAACACTAGTTTATTTATTAGCAATAATACTCATAATTTATTATTTGAAACTATAACTTATTAGTAATTATTTTAGAACCCCTAGTTATTTTAACTTATCAAGCTAGAATTATTTTATAAAATACTTTATCAACTAGCATTAAAGCTTAGGACATTGTGGTCATAGTTAGTCATGGTTATAACTAGTTGAACTAGGAATTATTTATGTAATGCAAATATAGTCTGAATGTTATCTTATGTCTTGTGTTTACCCCAGGTGGGGTTAGATTGACCTTGGAAGATCTTTGAATCCTAGTAAGAGCAAAGGATCAGGTAAGCTCCTGCGTGGAGTCATTTGAGAACCAAAATCATTATGGCAAGCTAAATTCGATGTGTATGAACATTTGTTTTGTAAAGGCAATTAAGGACAGTTTCCCTTTTTATTTCAATCAAGCAAACTATTTAAAAAATTAAACAAGCAGTTTTACACAAAAATGCCAAACTCTTTCTTAAACCAACTTTGGCAAGAATTTTAGAAATCTTAATTGCTATTTCCAAGTAAAACATTTTATGATCAATTTTCTCCCAAGTGGGACAAGCAACGTTGAGTATTCAACAATGGTAGACTACTAGGACTAGTCTTTGAAGGGTTAGGGTAAGTCTCTCAATAGGTGGCCACCTCTGGGGAGTGAGTCCTTCCCGGATAGGATGCCAGTCCTGTAGATCATACTGGCCCAAGCTAGCAAGTTTCAGTCAAGTGGATTGTGTGTTTTTTGAGTGGACAACCGGTAAGTTTAGGATGTAGAGATGAAAGAGTATCTCACCCAAAAAGCCGTACACCTACTTTATGTCAGTATGCTCAACGTGTGGTATTCTGATCGTTATATTGTCATGGGGCCCAACGTGTGGTGCCATGACTACCTCTTTGGGTGGTTATATTTATTGTGCACATGTATGTTTTGGGAAAGCAAAACATCACTCTTTATTTACGACATTTATTTAATACTTGCCAGCACTTTCTCTTATGAAACTTTTACAACTTGCATACATGAATTTTTTTACCTGAAACACTCAAAGGACACACGGGCTTACTGAGATTTTTATCTCACCACCTGTTATACTATGTTTCAAGTCAATCCTACTGTGAAGGTCATTAGCTAGATTGTTGTCTAAGATTTTGAAGACTCTCTATTATTTTTGTTTTGTGTTGCTTTCGAGAGATTGTAGCAGACAATTATTTTTCAATTTGTTCATGTATTTCTGGGTTGTAATAAGTTTAATTTTGAAGTATTTATTTTATTTTATTTTATATGACCTAGTTATAAAGACCCCTTATCCTATAGACGAGGCGACATCCCCGGCCCTGATGGGCCTAGGTAGTGGAGTGTTACAATAACTGGCCAGTATGAATACTGTTTTCTAGACATCCCAAATGAAGCAACCCATCTGTGCACATTCCAAGCCTTACATTTCGCACTTCCTTTGAAAATTCAGGATGACTCTTATCAAACTATTTCTAGGCCTCGCCATCACGAGGATGACTCATGTATCCATCCTCTTCATTGCTCTCCACATGCCATCTCATGTGTGATGCAGTCATTTTAGAAGCATACGACCGCTGCAAACGATGTGTTATTGGAAAATAATACATCTTCTTAACGGGTATCTCCTTCTGTCTGCTACTTCCCAGATCCCTCATTTACATGTACCGTGGACGACCGCAAAACTTACATTCTCTATGGGTAAGATCATCTTTCCAATACAGCATACATCTACTCATGCATAGATCTATCTTCTGAACAGGTAATCCAAGACTAGATACTAATTTCTTAAACTCATAGAAATCATTAGGTATTTTATTGGAGCGAAAGACGACCTCCTTCACGAACTGAACCACTTGGTTGAAACATCTCTCAAATATATTATTTTCGGACTTGATATTTAACATTTAAGAGATAAGTGAAAGTTGCAAGTGGCTCGAACACCCTTGAGATATTGGCATATCAGCAGCTCGCAACATGCCATAGAACTTCTGTGCTTCTGCATTTGGATGTTCTTCAACATAGTCTTCAAATGGCCCAGGAACCACAAACTCAGGCCCTATAGCTTCTAAAACCATTTCTCAAAACGGGTTGCTGGAACAAGTTTCAACAGTTGCATTCATTGAAACTGTGGCGAGCTCTCTTAATGTTATATGATGCGATTCACCATGACAAGTCCACCATTGATAATTACCAATAAATTCATATTTGTATAAATGAATTTTGACTTTGGGTGGGGCCAAATACTTTTTTTTTCATCCACTATAAGCATGGACATTTTATCTTAGACGACAATGCATTCAAAGCTGCAAATGTCAGAAATTCTCTAACCCCCCATTCAAATTTAATAGTAATACCCTTGATGCCAGGAACATGCCTTCTATACATCCAACTTCGATTGTTAATCTACAATCAACACCAAAAATAACTCAAACCAATTATATAAGTCTCGATTTCGAAGAAGCATCAATGGAGTCAAGATAGATGTAAAAGATTTTATCATAGAAGTCATTGTTAAAAGAGCATTGAAGAAATAGAGTCTGAGACAAGAAATGGACATTTTCCAGGCCTAACTTAATCAGGTGGCAATTTTTAAATGCAGAATGGTGATTGTAAAAAAAAAGTTCAAAGCATATAAAAAAGAAAAGGTCTTTAGATCTTCAAAATCTTTCATCTCTTTCATGTACCCTTCACAAAGAATCTATTATCCCTATTATCTGGTTATTTGACTACCTACTTGTCTTGGCAGTTTTCATCAGGTGGCTATAAGAATTTTTGTCATTCAATTATTATCCTCAAAGATAACATGGATAGTTGTTCTTTTAGGCCGATGACTTTTCCTACTAGATTTCCGAGTGACTACTTCACTAAGAAGAATAAAGGTGAGTTCATACTTCAAGTCTCTGAAAAGACAAGAAATGGCCAAGTAATTATCTGGCTCTCTGGCATAAGAACAGTTGTACCAATGACACAGAGTCAGAATTCTAGCGGACCATTTTCTTGTCTTCCCGGAGACTTGAAGCATGAGATCATCTTCATCCTTCGTAGTGAAGTAGTCATTCACAAATCTAGTAAGCAAAGTCATCGGCCTAAAAGAACAATTGTCCCTGTTATCTTTGAGGATATTAATTGAATAACGAAAATTCTTATAGCCACCTGATGAAAACTGCCAAGACAAATGGGTAGTAAATAACTAGACAAAGAGAGAAAGATTCATATGAAGGGTATATGAAAGAGACGACGACTGGTTTTAAAGATGTAAAAGCTTTTGCTTTTTTATATGATTTGAACTTTTTTTTTAACGATTATTGTACTGCTTTTAGAGATTAAATGATAATGTGAAATGAGCTTAGGCTAATTAAACGATAATGTGATATGATATAGAAGGTTTGATCAGCCTAGGCTGGTTAAAAAAAGCATTGAAGAAATGGAATATGAGAGTAGAAATGGGGAATTAGTTGAATTACTAGATGCTTTCATGTTGATTGGGTTTATGCAATGGTTTTGGTTAACGTTCAATTTTTAGTTATGTTCATGTTGTTTGGGTTTTATTCGGGTTTATACATTGCTACTTACCTACCTTAATTTTACATAAGGGGTTTAGTATTTATACTAATATTTACTTTATACCCTCTATAGATGAAAGAGATGAACCAATATCTAGAGGGTTTAGGATTTAGGGTTTTAAGATTAAGGGTTTAGCGTTCTTTATGTCAAATGCAGTTTCTCTATCATGTTTCACAAACAGAAGAAGCTTTATGTTCTCTAAATTCTTGAAAAAAATTTAACAGAGTTTCCCCTATAAACTGGATGTTTCTAGGCATTAAGCCACCACAAAATCAACCAATATTTAACAAAAAACACCAAAAAAAAAACATTAATTGTCACAACAATTATTCAATAAAACTATCTAAAGGTAATCACCCATTCCATAGGGAATGATCACCCATCACTCGCAGGGATCCATTTATATAAGTTAAACATATAACATTTCAAGTTGAAATGTATAAACCCATGTACTTTTTGACTTGATGAGCAAAGCTAATGACAAAGCATCTCGGTAAAAAACAGAGCTTGCAATGTCAAGCACTATATTTTAGACAATAATAATGGTTAGAAATTCAGCAATGTGTGTAAACATGTGTAATATTATGTCTAAAATTGAGCATATATGTAATATTATGTGCACAATGTTAGTTGTTGTTCTTCAAATCTACCCACGTCTATCCAAGAATTATAGAAATCAGGTTGAACTAGGCCACTTAGTTCAATTCAAGACAACAATATAAATATAAGTTTTTTTACTTCACATTACACACTATACATTGTCATTACTAAAACTTAACAGTCATATAACCTATGAGTAGCACGCAAGTTCATCCATATAATGAATCCTAAAGACTTCGAAATATGCCTTCATACTCACATATTTTATTCATAGGCAAAAGGTATACAAATAAGATATACAAAGGCTTCCAAGCCCTATAACCAAAACTACTTATAACGTAAAAAAAAACTTGAAATCAATGCTCCAACTCTTTAGTAGAAACTTGGAGGCTCTAGGTGGCATGGTAAAAGACAAAAGGGATAGGAAAGTGTGTAGAAGGTTTCCTACCAAAAAAAAAAAAAAAAATCAACAACAATCCAACTCCACACTATAAATGTAAACCCCAACACCAATCCTCCAATGAAACTACAATCCACACAACCATAACCAATCTAAATCACAACCCAAACTCCATGCCATATGAACAAAAACTCAAACAAAGCTGAAAATTCACAAGAAAATTGGAAATTAAAAAATCATAGATTATATAACAAAATGCAAAGAAATAAAAAACATACTCTGCTATATTTACAAAGCACTAGAATTTAAAGACAAGTGAATAATTCAAATAAATAAATGAAAAACTTTAATATTATGTAAGGGAGGAATATCTAACAAAGCTCAAGGATATATCAATAGGCATTTTTCATCATAACCTACAAAAAACTATCAATATCCACAGCGTAAATCCCCAACTTCACTCCAAAACCAAGTAGGATCCCAAACAAATGCAAGTCCTCAAAATAATAACTCCATAGGCCCCTTATCCAACAAACCATTAATAACAAAACATCAATAGCCCCAAAAAGCTACAGAAAATGAACTCTACGAATTCTGAAAAGTCCAAGTGCAAGATCATATAATGTAAGCCAATTCCATAGAAACTATAATCCCTTCCATATTTCATATTGCATTTACAACACCATTCAACCAAGCATTTCACTTCAATACTATGCATTTCAGCCTCAAGAGATAGTAGCTTATACCAAATGAAGTCAATGTACCAAATAGAGCATTCTTTAGATAAAGCAGCAACAGACACATCAAAATAAAGCATAATAAGCAGTCTTCAAGTGAGATCAATAAACCAAATCGAATACAAGTTAGCTAAGCATCACCTAAAACCAACTTAACTCATTTGATATAAAAGGAAAGCAGAATATAAAAGGACTAATTTCCTAAGATCCAAACCAAAAATTTCCTAATGTATTTTATCACAAAATAATGACAGCAGCTTAGAACGTTTACATTTTTCAAACCTTGCCATCTAAAATATATTTAGAGACCTTTAAATGCTGAGAATTTTCAATTGCAAGAAATAGAGAACATCAAGCAACTAACTCTACTTATTTATATGTCCTCAGAATCTATTTCACCATCCATATCAACAAAAGTCACATTCTTAGGGTTTAGGGTTCTTTATGTCAAATGGGGTTTCTTTATCACGTTTCACAAACAGAAGAAGCTTTATGTTCTCTAAATTCTTGAAAAAAATTTAACAGAGTTTTCCCTATAAACTGGATGTTTCTAGGCACTAAGCCACCACAAAATCAACCAATATTTAACAAAAAACACACACAAAAAAAAACATTAACTATCACAACAATTATTCAATAAAACTATCTAAGGGTAATCACCCATTATCCATAGGGAATGATCACCCATCACTTGTGGGGATCCATTTATATAAGTTAAACATATAACATTTTAAGTTGAAACGTATAAACCTATGTACTTTTTGACTTGATGAGCAAAGCTAATGACAAAGCATCTCGGTAAAAAACAGAGCTTGCAATGTCAAGCACTATATTTTAGACAATAATAATGGTTAGAAATTCAGCAATGTGTGTAAACATGTGTAATATTATGTCTAAAATTGAGCATATATGTAATATTATGTGCACAATGTTAGTTGTTGTTCTTCAAATCTACCCACGTCTATCCAAGAATTATAGAAATCAGGTTGAACTAGGCCACTTAGTTCAATTCAAGACAACAATATAAATATAAGTTTTTTTACTTCACATTACACACTATACATTGTCATCACTAAAACTTAACAGTCATATAACCTATGAGTAGCAAGCAAGTTCATCCATATAATGAATCCTAAAGACTTCGAAACATGCCTTCATACTCACATATTTTATTCATAGGCAAAAGGTATACAAATAAGATATACAAAGGCATCCAAGCCCTATAACCAAAACTGCTTATAATGTAAAAAAAAACTTGAAATCAAAGCTCCAACTCTTTAGTAGAAACTTGGTGGCTCTAGGTGGCATGGTAAAAGACAAAAGGGATAGGAAAGTGTGTAGAAGGTTTCCTACCAAAAAAAAAAAAAAAAAAAATCAACAACAATCCAACTCCACACTATAAATGTAAACCCCAACACCAATCCTCCAATGCAACTACAATCCACACAACCACAACCAATCTAAATCACAACCCAAACTCCATGCCATATGAACAAAAACTCAAACAAAGCTACAAATTCACAAGAAAAATGGAAATTCAAAAACCATAGATTATATAACAAAATGCAAAGAAATAGAAAACATACTCTGCCATATTTACATAGCACTAGAATTCAAAGACAAGTAAATAGTTAAAATAAATAAATGAAAAACTTTAATATAATGTAAAGGAGGAATATCTAATAAAGCTCAAGGATATATCAATAGGCATTTTGCATTATAACCTACAAAAAACTATCAATATCCACAATGTAAATCCCTAACTTCACTCCAAAACCAAGTAGGATCCCAAACAAATGCAAGTCCTCAAAACAATAACTCCATATGCCCTTTATCCAACAAACCATTAATAACAAAACATCAATAGCCACAAAAAGCTACAGAAAATGAACTCTACGAATTCTGAAAAGTTCAAGTGCAAGATCACATAATGTCAGCCAATTCCAAAAAAACTACAATCCTTTCCATATTTCACATTGTATTCGCAACACCATACAAGCAAGGATTTCGTTTCAATATTATACATTTCAACCTCAAAACATCTTGTTAGGAAGTTGCGCAAAACAAGGGGTTTTTGCGAAGTTAAACACCGCTACCTAAGTAGGCTTAATTGGTGCTACTTCCGTTATTTTATTTTATTTTTTTTCAAATTTAGATAGATGAGTAGCACTGCTTCTATCAACTTGACTGGCCATTTACCTTCTGTAGCTTGATTTCTCCTAAAAATCCTAGTTAAATAGTGCCAATTACTCCATCCTGAATAGCAATGGTAACTCTCTGTATCTTGATTCTTTATCATCTCTGAAATTAAGTGACGTCGCCTTTGTTGTCTCAAGAGGCACCATTTATCTCTTTTCTAAACTCATTTCCAAAGGTGTTAATTATTTGGTTTAAACCAAAAAATCGAACCGAACCGATCCTAATTTCAGTTTTCGGTTCGATTTTAATGAAATTCGGTTTGGTTCGGTTCGATTTTAGAATTTATATAAAAATTCAGTTCGATTTGTTGTTTTCTAAAATAAAAAACTGAAAAACCGAATTATATTTTTTAAATTTAAAATATATAATTAATATTAAAATATTGTTCATTAATTAATTATTTATTTTTACAATTTATGATTTTTTAAAAAACTTCTATTCGATTTTGATTATTTTGGTTTAGTTCATTTTGGTTTTATCCAAAATAAAGCCATTAGTAATTGAGTTTAAGACCTTCATCTTTATAATTTGTATCCGTGATCATAACTTTCTACTAAAATATTTGAGCCAAATCTTTAAAATATTTAGATTTTAATTTATATTAGATTTGAATTGTAATTTATATTAAACTTTACTTGTTTAGGCTTAAATTTATATTAGATTAATGGATCTACTAAAGATGCATTCAAATTCAATTTAAAACCGAACCAAACTGACCGAACCGAATCTAATATTTCGGTTCGGTTCTATCGATTTTTTTAAAATTTCGGTTCGGTTCGGTTTTGAAAAAAAAAATAAAAACAAAAAAAAACAGAATTTCAAAATCGAAAACTGAATGAACACCCCTACTCATTTCTATGCTCTTTTCATCTTATCTCTTTTTCATATGTTCAAACAACCAATCTATATAAAATAAGGTAAAAATGTAGGAATGGATAACCATGTAAATATGATTTCATTGCATTTAACATAGAAAATAAGGATATTTTGTGCACTTATCTCTAGCCCAGTATGTTCATGGTATCATAGAATGAAGGGAATTCTCAAATCACAACTGAAAGAATGAATGGTAAATTCAAGAACATGACCTTTGTTTCAATTATCTGTTTCTGTACTGATGACTTGCTATTTTTTTGGGGAGTTTGTATTGCCATGGAATACGTAACAATCGCTTAGACTCTGAGTGATCCTCATGAAATAATAGTTTTTTTCAGACCAAACTTTCAAATATATGCTCTAGTATGTATTGCCATGGAATAGTTTTTTTCACTCAGACTCCAAGTCACATATATGCTTTAGTAGATGGTGGTACAAAATCTGTATAGTTTAACTAAATCACTCTTGCTATGTAAAACATAGTATTGTGCTTGTGAAATTCATTTCATCGCCAATTTATTCAGATTCATAAAAACCTGATTTACCTAATTGTTGTGGCGGAGCCATGTTATAGCCAGGCCCCCACTGGATTTCTTAATGTTACACATACATACATACATACATACATACATACATACATACATACATACATACATACATACATACATACATACATACATACATACATACATACATACATACATACATACATACATACATACATACATACATACATACATACATACATACATACATACATACATACATACATACATACATATTGTGCCCTAATGTGCACTTATTCTTTTTTGAAAATATGACCACACTTGCTTTTTTATTCTGTAGAAGTGTTAACAAATTAATTCTACAACAAGTAAAAAAGAAATAAAAATAATTTTTCAAGTACAAAAGAATGTTAAAAGAAGTTAATTTCCTAATAAGTATCCTTATATCTCAAAACATTCTTCTGCAACTATTGTACCATAAGCATTCATCAATGGCCTTGGGCATTTCTAACATAATAGAGTTTGCGGCAAAAATTACCCATTGAAATCAACCCAATCGCATTATCAACTCATAGAATTGTCTTACCAAACTTTGAAAGCAATGGTGGCCACTAACTACTCGCTATTCTCCGCACGATTGATGTCGACGTCGACCACTGACTTCTAACGAAACATAGAGGAGGAGAGGCGCCAGAGATGACAAATAAACTCGGTAGCAGTACTATAAGGAAGGGGGAAAGAGAGATCTTCAGATTTGTTGTGAGATAAGGGGGGTGCACTAAGAGGTGCGGCGTCAGGAGGCCCAAGGAAGAAGATGAAGTCTAGCCAAAAAAGACAAAATGTCAGATTTAGTTTTTATTTTTGCTACAGCATTTTGCTGTTGCTAATCTCTTGCTGTCTGAAATGGTTTAGCGAAGACAAAAATTCAAAACTAAAAATTCAATCTACCGTAGCTAAATTCCCACGCTAATTTCATAGATTTAGCTACAGTATATATCCATAGCTAAACCTCTAATCTATTAAAAAAAATTTTTAAAAAAAATCTCATTATATTCCCATTTTCACAAAAATATAATACACATAATATTGAAAATATTTTTTATCACTTTTAACAAATATTTTATGGATATATAAACATATTATGTATTTATATATATATATATATATATATATATATATATATAATATTATATACACACACACACACACTAAACCATTTACATTTGTAGCCAAACCCTCGACATTTTGCGACGGTTTAATGACGACACTTTAATTTTAAAATGCCAAGAAAATCATGTCTGAGGAATAATTTAAGGTCGTAGCTAAACCCTCGCTAATTAATTAGAGTTTAGCTACGATAACATTATCCTAAAATTTCTAAAAAGATTTGTCACAAACAAATTTATCGCCATAGCTAAACTCTCTCTAATTAGCGACGGAAAAATAATCCTCGTTAGGCAGTCGCTAGCTGCATGAGTTTAGCTACGGTTGGTCAACCCCTCAGTAAATTATCCCTCCCCTTGCTTGCCATTGCAAAATGCTCGCTAAGTAGAGACGGCTTGTCAGCCATTGCTAAATGCTGTCGCTATTACCGTGTTTTCTTGTAGTGTTATATATATTATATACCATTTGTAAGATATGACTATACAGTATGTTAACATTATTTTAATATAAATATTGATATTTCTTTCTTTATTCTTCTTCATGACGAAGTCTGGAAAGGAAAGGGACTATTTTACATAGAATTACTTATTCTTACATTATTAAAACTAGGGTGGTGCCCGTGCATTGCACGGGGTATTGATCATATTATCTTTTATTATTATGAAAATAATTTTTATTGAAATATTATTAGAAATAGAATATTATTTTTTAGTGCCCGATATTTTTATAGTTCTGAGCTATGGTAAATTTTTTTTTTTTCCATTTTTTTGAATCAAACTTTGTGAAATTGCAAACGGGGATTTTTGGGTTTTGGGAGTCTTGCTTTGTAGTAATAGATAATTTATGGTATATTTAAATATATAATTGTTTTAAATAAATTTATTTAAATATAATGAAATTAAGGTGAAATTTAAATAACCGAATTAATTTTTAAGAAATGATAATTAATTAAAATTTAATAATTATAATAACGAAGGAAAAATTTCACCCTAAGTTAAAAAAAAAAAAAATCTGAAACGCAAATTGAGCTAAATGATTAAGTCATGATCTAAATGGACTAAATATGCATGTTTAAATATTAAACTGAAATTGTTTACTTAAGAATTGAATACGATAATAAATAAATAGTAGGAGTGTATGTATTAAATTTATAAATATGTGTGACAACTAAATGGTTAGATTATCCATTATAATCATAGAATTTGTATTTCATACATAATTTGTTTGTTGTTACTTATTTAAAATGAGCTGTTCTCATCTTTTTTATTGTCTCAAAGGTTATTTTGAAGAATTTTCAATTCCTTTTTGTTATCAACTTTGTTAAAGCAGCTCAAAAAATCTTTGCTCGAGGGCATATTGTTTTAATAATATTTTTGGATTGAAAGACTTAGAATCAAAAGAGATAAGCATAAACAAATTTAGATGTTTAGATTGATTTTTGTCAAATGAAAGGAAAACATAAAGGAATTAAATGAAGACTTGTGTTTAATTAAAATATTTTAATTTGATTTCTATTCAAATGTGGAAGGAAAACAGATTAATTTTTAGAATTTCCGTCCAAACTATCAACTTATCCAAATCAATTATATTGGATTGATAGTATTATATTTAAAAATATTTTATAAAAATTTTAAAAAATTAAAAGATATATTAATTATATTTTTTTGTTAAAAAATGTAGAACAATATTTTTAAAAAATCACAAATAAATATATAATTTTTTTAAAAAATACTAATCAATGTAAATATTTTTTAAAAAATTAAAATTTCCATTATTTATTTTAACTAATAATTTTAAAAAATTACAAATAAATATATATTTTTTTAAAAAAATACTAATCAATGTAAATTTTTTTAATATTAAAATTTTCATTATTTAATAATATAATTTTTTTAATAATATTTTTTTATTTCAAATAGATCTTATCTGATAAAAAAATATAAAAATTATTTGAATTAATTGAATTCATAAATATAAAAATTATCTTCATTAACTGAATTTACATAAATATTATCTAAATTAATTGAATTCATAAATATAAAAATTATCTTCATTCATTGAATTTACATAAATCAAATGAATATATTTTTTGTTTTTCAAGAAAATATTAAGAGTATTTGGATTCATTGAATCCTAACCTTTATTTGGATAATTAATTCATATGATTTTTTTAAAAATAATATAAAAGTTATCTTAATTCATAAAAATCAAATGAATTCAAATAAATTTTTGTACAGAAATTATCCCATACAACGCACGGGTACCAACCTAGTATATAAAAATAATCACAAAAAAATTAAATAATTTTCGAAATTTCTTGTATTTTTAAGAATAATCCAATTCTATTTTATTGGTGCCTAAGCACAACATTAGATCGAGGAACTGCAGTAAACACACAGAGACAAATGACGGTGTCCCACATTTGCTCTCTACGCTTTGCATCACTAAAATATTCCCAACTCCCCACCCCAGACCCAGATCGATCTCCCACCCCTAAACTCTCTCTCATCTTTAAACCATTTTCCCAATCTCCACCGCCGCCGGGAAACCGCTCTCATATCCGCCGGCACCTGTCTCGGGAATCAAACCTCCGTCTTTTATCTGCTTATCCATAAGTTATTGTACTTGAGTCGCAGCGATCGCGGTCGGCAGAATGAGTAACGGAGACTTGCTTCAAATCGAACCTCAAGAGCTTCAATTTCCATGTAATCTATCTGACTCTCTCTATCTCCGTGTCTTGAAGTCTCTGATGGAGTAAACAGTCAGCGGAGGGCTGCTCCGTTTCTTCGGCTATTTGGGGCGGCAGAGTGTGAGCAGACTTATGGGTTCTTGCCCTGCACCACTACTGTCGTGGGGAATTTGTTTTTTATTGTTATTTATGGTTATCTTATGTTTCTTGCTGTGACGTATTTGTCTACTGGGAGTGAGCTTTTGCTTGAAATACTTGGTTTTTTTTTTTGTAAAGTTAGAAAAGATTTACTTGAATTTGGTTGATTGTGTAATTTTATGTTGTGCGAAGTGTGCCTGAATTGGTGTTTGGTAAAGATATGAATTTTGTAAGTTTTTGGTACTTCAATTCTTATTTTGATTTTTTTTTGAAGTTCCGATGATCTCGTGGGCTTCGATTGCTGGCTTTGATTTTCGGGATCTTTTCTTTGTTCATAGATAGCAATAGTCTGATCTTTCTTCTTCCCCTTTCGTTTATTTATTTTTTTTCCTTGTTTGGATGGTCAGCAAAATTCTCTGTGTAGCTTATGTGCTTGAGTTGATCTCCACGCTTAGTTTACTTTTGGTTATTGGTGTTAGACTAAATGGTGTTTCTGTCCCTATTTTCCTATTGGATTTTCACATTAGAAGGTTGTAAAAGCAAATGTTTGTTGGACGTTGCTATTATTTTAATGTGTAATTCATGTGTACTTACGGTTTTACAGAACTTGTGGATCTCTAGCATCTCTGTCAGGCCTGTTTTCCCAATGATATTATATCTACATTGTTTCATGTGAAATCTTTTGGGGAGCCAATTTACATTTTACACTTTTTGCTATAGTAGCCATCTGATCAAAGAGTTCATTTTTGAGGTCCTCACAAAGAATGGCGACTGAAGTGACGAAAGGACAGGGTCGTTGGCTGCAATAGATCATAGTGGACACTGGAGCTCATTTGCAATGTGGATATCACGTCAGCCATGACTGGGGACCAATTATTGCCATATTCACAATATTAGGCCTCCTAGATGGGTTGGTATTGGCACCTTCTGCAAGAAGCAAATTTCCAAGTACCATCAACACCAACATCCAAATTATCTTCATTGTTAATGCTGCGCAAGAGGCCGACTGCAACAATAGAGTAGCTGCTGCTCCGTTCAACAACAAAAGAACCTTTATTGTGCTGCTTTTAACCTGGCATCCTGTAACACCCCACGACTACGTATCCTAAAAGGGCGGGGATGTCGCACCATCCCGTAGGACAAGGGGTCTTTAAAACAAGGTATAAAATATAAAGGCAATCTCCAAAAGAATCAACTTGGATAAACGAAGAAATACCCTTATTACATCAGGCTCAAATTGGAGCAATACGAAATAAAAGAAATATTGTTCAAAAGTGTAAACGACAAAAGTCTCCTAGAACAGTATAGGAAAAATAGCAAAAGCCTCTACTGTCAAAGCCCAGCTGACTCAGCACAATCTATCTCCTGAAAACATGATGTAAAACTATGTGAGAATAAATCTCAGTAAGTCATGTGTGTGCACATGGTGTTTTGAATAGTACGTGTATGCAAAGTGTAAAACATTTGTAGAAATAATTTGGCAAGTCATAAACAATCTCTTTTCGCAAGGAGTGGGTTTTTCTCATTGTCACACTTTGTACAAAATAAATCCTCCACTTGAATAAACAGTCATGTCACCACACGTTGGGCTTCATGAGAACAAAATGGCCAAGGCACCACACTTTGTGCACTTTGTCCGGACCAAATTACCACACGTTGAGCGTTCTGATCAAGGTGAGTGTACAGCTCACCGAGTGAGATACTCCTCCATCTCGACACCCAACAAAACCATCCGGGTGTCCATGCCGGGAATATAAATAATACCATACCAGGTACAAATGCTAGCTCGGACTGGCCTGACCAACTAACACTGTCGTCTTTTCAAGCAGAGTTCATCTTCTGGAGGTGGCCTTCTGCTAGAAGACTTACGCTAGCCCTCCAAGACTAGTATTGTTAGCCTACCCTTATTGAGTACTCAACGAACATATCCGTCAATTCCTGATTCAAAATATCTCCACATCTTGGCTTTGTACAACGTGGTTTTCCTCTAAAAGAGTTTTCTAAAAATTTAGGAAAGAATAGTTTTCTTGATAAAATCATTAGTTTGACAAAACCGTTTAAAGAGTAATCATCCACTTTTACAACCCAAATGATCATAGTTCAACAATAGCTTTACAAAGCTTCACAACATAGACTTGCCATCACAACATTTAACAAAAGAGTTTATACAAGGACTTACCATCACAACGTTTAACAAAAGAGATTATATAAGGACTTACTTGATATGCCTCAAATAAATGAGATAAAATCACAGCTTACTTTCCTCAATTATCCTCCTGATCTAAACCATAAAATATCATGATCAGGGTCTCAATTAATTCAAACATGCTCTAATCTCATTTATTTTCACAACAATTCACAATCCCGTATTTAAATCCAAGTAAACTATCCAATCCCCAAAGATCATATACCATGACCATATGCTCATCCAACTAATAGACATCATTAAACCTTACTTTCGGCATCAAGGATGGGTATTCCCTTACCTTGCAACAATCGGGTAATGTGGTCTCGATGCTCCTTGGTGATCGTCCCGAGTTCGCTTGAAAAGAAGAGAAAAGCTACCTCCTTTGCTCCTCTTGACCGAAAATTAAAGAAGAAAATGAAATCAGCCTCTATGTGGCGTGATTTAAGGGAAGAAGGAGAAAAGAATCATTAGAGAAAACGGCATCAAGAGGTTGAGAGGATTTTTGCTTACCTTAAGGTGTGTTCGATTTTTGCTTAGAATAGTTCTTGAGTTTTTCGAGAATTTGCTGGAATTTTCATGTGGTAAGGAGGGAGTGTCGGCTACTGTGATTTAGGTTTAGAGAAGTTTGATTTAGGGTTAGATGGTGGTGCTAAGAAGGACTCCTAATGGCTTTAGGTTTCTTGGACAGTAAGGGCGAAAATTTGCAGCTTGCTGTACCTTTGATGCTGGCCGAATTCAAGAGGGATTAAGAGGAGAAAAGTGTTCTGAAATTGCTCCCTAGGCTGGCCGAAATAATGCTCAAGAGAAGGGTTGAGTGTGTTCAGGCTTTTTGGCCAAAATAAGAGAGAGTTTGTGTGAGTTTTGGTGACTGAAAATTCTGTGCAAGAGTGACGATTTTTGGACTATTTTGACTGCTGTTTTTGATGAAATTCCAGCGGAGAAAAGTGTGGTTTTTAGGTGCTGGAATTTGACTTAATCAACAAAGAGTTTTGGTAGGTTTTGGAGTGCAAAGCTGTCGAAAATTCTGGGCATAAGCTGGACGAAAATTCTGGAATTTTTGGTGAAGAAAAATCTGATTTTGTGTTACTAGAGTAATCTGATTTGGTGGAGGTTGTTCTAGGTAATTTGAGCTAGGGTTTGAAGAGTTTGATTGCAATTAGGAGTGCAAGAATTTCGTGTAGCTTGTGCTTGCACAAAGCCGCCAAAATTCAGCTAGGAAAAGGGATTCTAATCCTAGTTGATTTAGGATTGAATAAAATCTGGTTTTATCAAGGATTTGGATAAGATTTCCTCTAGTCCTAGAAGAGTTTGGATTGAGCTAAAATTCCTCCAAGAAGTGGCGGCACTTGCTAGAAATTTTCCAGATTTTGGCTAACATTCTAGGGTTAAAATCAACAAGGTTTCCTACTAGGAAAATGACTCATTAATTCCAACTATCCATGGCAACATCTATTAAGCTAAAATCAAGCTGAAATTTTAATTATTAGCTAGGGTTTTTTCGAAAATCCTAAGGAAAAAAAGCTGAAAATTAAAAAAGAACTTTATTCACATCAAAGTCCTTGAATTTAGGAAAAAAATATAGAGACTTATTTCCTTGGAGTAATGGCACTAAAATTTCTCTAAGTTTGTTATATCTTTTTCGGCCAAGACATGGAAACTCTAAGGAAAAGAATCTTCAAGAAGAGAAACTAGGATTCACAAGAGATAGGATTCGAACTCGGGCCACCACGGAAAAATCACCATCCTCCCCGCTATTCCAAATCGATTCTAATACTAATTCTTCCTACAAGAAGTTCTTAACACCCCAATACTCATCCTTCCAAATCTTCGACCAAACCTCCCTTAACCAAATCTTTAACAACACACTATTTCACCTCAATTAATTCAAATGCAAGAGCAACGGAAAAATTCACATGCATCCATACAAATAAAATAATTTTAGGCTACCACATAAAATGCAAAATACTATGCAATGCATGACTTTTCCCCATAGTCAAAGGTAGTTTCGGGCGGGGTATTACACATCCCATCTTTCCTTCTAATTTCTATAATCTCTGCTTGTCTAAAAGAGAATATAAGCTTGAAGCTATCGGGGTGATTTGCAGAGTGAATTTAGGCATATATTTATAGAGTCTTTTCAAATAAAGTGCTACTGGAAACTAAGCAACGGCAATTGATTCATTGAATTCAGATAAGTTTTATCTTATCTGACTTCAATGAATTCAGATAACTCTACTATTAAAAAAAAAAAACTCTTAAAATTTCTTCACAGGAAAAATTAATTTTTAAAAATTCTTAAATTCAATGTCCTATGTGTCAATATAGGAGGCTACCATATGTTATAATAAGAGGCTTCCGCAACTCCTATTATATATATATATATATATATATATATATAATTTTGCTCCCTTTTTTTTTTCCAAAGAACTAGGGAAAGTTAGTAGGGCCATTTCATGTAAAATCGACTCATGCTACATTCAAAAATATGGGTCAATCCACGTGTCCATGCGTTTTGACAATTATCCAAAAAAATAAAATAACAAATTTGATATTTCCTAGCTAGTAGACCAAAATACATCCATATCCTAATCCTTGTCATAGTATAGGTCCACAACAAAATCCTTGTTATAGTAACAAAACCGATAAGGAATAGAAATCCAAATAATATAAATCTCTCATTAGTTCACAGTGCGTAGACGTCTACTTGTTTCATGCATTCTTTCCTTTCCTTCTGCTTCAATAACGTCAATGGAATTTCCGAAGCAAAATCAGCCGCAACAAAAGGCTCCTGGTACCCGTGCAACTCATTCTGCGTACGGTACTACTAAAGCAATCACTCCTCAAGAAGCCCATGTTCCCGACGACGTTCATCCCATAAACCCTACATCATCAGAAGCCAACAATGCCTGCTACCACTACCTTGAACAAAGCGTTCAATACAATGTTCACAGAAACCCTAGTAGCTTGGAAGCGAATATTTCCGACTACGATCGTGACATAAAACCTAGATTTTCAGAAGCCGGCAATGGCAGCTATCACCATTTTGAACAAGCCGCTCAATACAATGTTCAACAAAACCCTAATAGCTCAAAGGGAGTGAATGATGTCCGCTACTTGGAAAATCTATATCTTCAATACCAGGCTATGTTTGCTGAACTCAACAATGGATATCAGAATAGTGCTGGTTCTTTGGGCGTCAATGGCAATAAAGGATACCCGCCTGGGTTCCGGTTCTGTCCATATGATCATGAGCTCATTGAACACTATTTGAAGCGGAAGATCGAGAACCCACTACGCAGCTGGGATCACATAAAGGAGATTAATCTGTATGATTTTGATCTAAAGGAACTTAAAGGTTTGGCAGGTTTTTCTTGCTTTTCTTCTTTAATGATTTCTGTTCAATTCGATTCAAATATGTGTGTGTGTGTGTGTTCTTGGGAGATGTTATCTGACTACAAACGGATATAGTAACTTTTATCAACTAGATGGTAACTAAATTAATAAATAAAAGAAGTAAATTTCGATAAAGAACAAGCATGGTTCAAAATCCTGAATTTTGGGTCGGGGGGCCATTGAGATATAGACTATGCTTTCACTGTCATCCCTTGGATATTTCCAGCTTTCGTTGTTCCTTTCTTCTGCTGATATTTTTTATACTTGAAAAGGTGGAAAATCAAGTTTATGAAGAATTATATCTCATCGAACTTCAAATTTTCATTCATTATTTCTAAACTCCTTATATTTTCCTTTGCTTTGCTTTTTATCAAAGAGGAGGAAGGGCCTGAGTGGTACTTCTTCACTCCAAGGGACAGGAAGTATCCAAACGGTCAAAGACCAAATCGAGCCACTACTACTGGATATTGGAAGGCTACCGGAGCAGACCGTCCTATTGTCCTTGAGGACAAAATTAATGGAGAAAAGAAGGAAAAGAAAATTATTGGGAAAAAGAAGCCATTGGTGTTCTTCGAAACTAAGTCACAAAACAGCCACGAAAACAAAAAAGAAAATAAGAAGACCGAATGGATTATGTATGAATATCAAGCTCATGATCCAACAGCTTCTAAGCAAAAAAAGAGAAAAACGGACAATGACATGAGGGTAAGAAATCTCTAAATTGTTATTTTTCTTACCTATTAAACTATTCTGTAGTACTCATTTTATATTTTATTTTGTGCAGTTGGATGATTTTGTTCTTTGTAAGATTTCTAAAACTGGTAGATCCTTCAAAAGTCTTGAACATGGCGATCAAGCGACCTCTATGATTGGATCGAGCACCTTTCATGATCCAAGCATTCCTCCAACCTCGGGTGATAATGTGCAAGCCTTTCATGATCCAAGCATTACTCCAACCTCGGGTGATAATGTGCAAGCCTGTCATGATCCAAGCATTCCTCCGACCTCTGGTGATAATGTGCAAGCTAGCTCCTGTGATGGCCTTCCTTCAATCTCTGGTGATAATGTCCAAACTATGGATGTTCCTGGAAATTTTCAGACTCATATCGAGCCAAGGGTGGATTCCAAACTGCCAGTAACAGAAGATAGCACATGGGCGCAAAAATATGACATATGGAATATGGCTCCTAACGAGGATTTTGCGCCTTATCAGGATTTTGCTTACAATTTTCATGGTATGAGTTATGGATTTGCACCTCCAATCTATAACTATGCCTTCATCCCACATTTTCCTACCAATGACAATTTGTCAGCCACAACGTCCTCTGATCAACCAAGGTTTCCACATTTTCCTACCAATGACAATTCAGCCACAACGTCCTCTGATCAACCAAGGTCACATTTTCCTACCAATGACAATTTGTCAGCCACAATGGGCTCTGATCAGCCAAGGAGGTTTACAGACAAAGATTTAACCTCAAGCATGGATAATCTATCACCATCAAAGAAGGATAATCCTTCTGACTGATATCACTCAAGTTATAGGCTTAAGATTTTAGCAATAGTGTTTTACCCTTGTAGGCTTTAACCATTGCTGTATCCTGAAATACTTTCGGCTAGTTCTTTAATTTTTTTCCTTTGGTTTTTCATGTCAGTGGAAAATTGTTCGAGTTTATTAGTTTTCATCCAAATATGAGCACAATGATGATCTCAGAAAGCTGTTATACCCACTTTTACCATTTTCATAAAATTCTGTTCAAACAAATCAAAGGTTTTTCCATGGTTCCAATTGAGGCTAACTATGTAAAGGGAAAATTGTTCTGTTACTCTGCTGCATCGATTGTGATGAGTTACCAATATCATGAAATGGAGAACGTTTCGCCGTCACAAGTCCAGTACTGCTGCATGCATGTGACTTTTTTCTGCAGTCAGTCTCCCGTTTTCTGCTTTTTCCATTTTCTTGATGCTTTAGGCGTCGCAGAAGCAAGCGCTTCTCCTTCTCAAGCTGCTTTCCAAGAGAAATTGGCTGCACATCCGTAGTTGGCATAATTTCACTATTTACTTTGACAGTTTCTTTGTATACTTTACCATCAGTTGGATGATTTTCCTTCATGAGGTGATAAAATGCTGTGTGGTTTTCCTGTCCAAGTCTTTTGCCCAGAGGAAGTAGAGGTGTATTTTGGCTACTGATAATGTCACCACTGTGTTCATTGCATTCTACTGTTCTCAGATTTTCAAGCTCCCCCCTGAGAGCAGATAATTCTTTTTGCAGCTCATTGGCCCTGATTTCTAAGTTTAGAGCTTTTTCTTTCCATTCTTGCACCTAAAATGAGCAATGATACAATTTTATCACACAGTTTGAATAAATATAATCAGGTTTCTTTTAGACAACCTTAAGCAGAAAACTGTAACGCAATCTGAAAATCAGACATGATAGATGTGTATATCTATAAAGCATCCAGAAAATGATTATGTAGCTAACCTCAAATATCCACAACATGCACAAAGTTATCCCATAGACATACAAAGAAGCAACGGTACTAATATCATGAATAGGGTTGAGGTAGGGATGACATAATCAAGATTTCTCGATCCAACATTTTGGCTTTTACCTTTGCTCGTTTTGGCATTTCTGGAATATAGATGATTAATTCCATTCCCATATAGAAACATTTCAGATAAAAACAATTAAATCAGAATGATATTTGATTTGAATATTTCCCTGAAAATGGCTTTAGAATGAATTTCAATGCGCTTGCTTAAAGGATCTGATTCATCTGAAAGATGGGGTTTATTCTGTGACTCACACATTAGGCACTCACTGAGGAAGTTAACTCTCTTAAAAGATGAAAGACATGTCCTTACAGAAGTCTGGAGGCATTTAATTTCGCTCTCTGAATTGAGTGCTTGATCTTCCCAAAAATTACGAGAAGCCTGCAATTCTTCCATCTCCTCCCTCACCTTTCCAAGCATTCCCTGCATTTGTGACCATTGTTCTGTCTCCGCCCTCACTTGCTCTAAAATTTTACGCACGATAGCTTTGCAGCGTCCGGAGCATTTGTTATCTTCCTGCTGTATTGACTCCTGAAAGAGAAATTTTTCTTTAGCTTTGGACAAAGGCAAAAATGCATCCTTGTCAGTTAAATTTTACCGTTACCCTTACCCTTACCCATGAGGAAATATCTCCAAAAGAACTCTAAGACACTTTCTTTTAATTATATGCAGTCCCCAAATCTTGAATTATGAGGTATAACCAATGATGCTTAATAATTCCCTTATGCTATATTATGAGTCCCTTGTTAGACTACTGAATACATTACAGCAATAAATGGATTAAATGAACTGCAGACGCACTGAAGTGTCTATCTCAGGCAACTAAAGCATTCATATAAAATACGAAGTTTGCTGGTGTTACCATCCAGTGAAATTTATTGCAGCTATGTACACAGTAGTTACACGGTACTTTCTCAGCTCTGTCATAGTCTTATGCACTTAATAAGTCCTTTAATTTGAGTAAAGATCATAGGTACAGGTAACAAAAAAGAAAACTACAACCGGATGTAAAAGCAATTTATGCCTAAGGACACACCAAAAAAAGAAAAAAAAAAGCAATAGTTTATTGAGTTTCAAATTGCTATGGAGAAATCCTACGGAGAGGCGGCAAGTAACAGAGGAAAATATGCCAAACCAATGTGCAGAAGCAGAATCGCATAAGAAACATTAGGATCATAAGTATACAATATGCATAGTGCTTAGCAATCCCCAGCCAACGGCTAAGGCTTGCTTTAGGGACCTAATTAGGTAAAAAATGGAGAGCTGAAAGTGATCAAGAACCGGGTTTTAGTATAGTTAACTATGCTCTACTTGTCACGATCACAGATCAGCCTTACCAATCATTCAGCCTGTCCAGATCTTTCGAGTGACTTTCATCTATCAACATTGACAAAATTGAGCGTTACATGCTTCAAAATATGACTGAGGTAAATCACTAACCAAATAAGTTTATCCTAAGATGGTAAATGATTTTATCCAACACGAAATGTTAAGGACTAGTAGAGTCAGGCAATGTACCTGATATAGTTGGCTAGAAAAAGTAGACTCGGGAGGACATTCAATTCGTTTGGGTGTTGAAGCGGAACTGGCGACAGAACTGTTTGCTGTGTTTGAAAGCATTGCTCCAAAATCCTCCTCGAGTCTATCCCACATTTCCTTGGATATCCCATCCATTTTCCTCCTCAACTGCTCCACCTGCACACGATTGCAACTTCATTATGGTTTGGAAAATGGACATCAGGGTCAATTCAAACAACACAATGATTGATGAAATGTAGAGAACAAGATCAATGACAAAAAAAATGTCTGTAGCAGAACGAGAAAAGATTGGTCTAATACTAATGATTCTTCTGCATAGGATTGTCAATAAGGAAATGGAAACTTCTTCTGTTTCAGTTTCAGAACTTCATTTCCTTCATCTTAATCTTGTTGGCAGAAGTTGTAAAGGCGAAATCAAATGCTTGAATGCAAAGAAACAGAGATCTTAATGACTTATTATCTCACATCAGTGGATCTATTTTGGTTTCTCGGACCCAAAACACAGCTTTCTTTGTCAATTTCATTGTTCATGTCCATAGACAAGCCAGATTCCACTAGTTCCTGCAATTCACTTGCACATTTCTCATCCAAAGAGCCTCCAAGCTTCTCTAGCCGGCGCTGCAAATGACACGCCTGCTTATCGAAGTTCCTGCATTTCCTAACCTCGAAATCTTTAATGCCAGAGTTCCTCTGCAACTCTGCCAATTTCTCTGCCAAATCGTCAATTTCTTCTACCAGTATAGCGTTCACACTCTTTCCTTCAAAGATTTTCTTTCTCCCCTACAAGGCCACACTAAAAGTACTAAGCATCGCAATGTATATAATTACGATCGGAAACTAAATTAGAACACAAATTCAAAAATGAACCTTAACCGAGCTTTATGATCACCAATCAAAAGATGAAACTTACGCTTCTAATTTATTTATTCCATAAAAAATTAACTGTGGAATTTGATGACTGATTATCAAATAAAAAACCTCCCCTTAGCACCTTTTTTTAGTAAAAAAGGAGGAGAGTATTCGGATACTTTCTTTTGTCTTGAGCAAACAAAACCACAACTACGAGATAGAGAATAATATCCAAAAGATTGAAACAATAGTTCATCCATATTGCATAATTTGTCCTACTATTACCTTCCCTTTAAAACCCTGGATTTAGATACTCTGAAAATATTTCCCAACTCTTTACCCCATTTTTTCAACCATTATCTGGAAAAAAGAACCAACAAGACAAGAAAAAGCAAAAGGAAAAAACAAGTGTAGTATTGAACAAAAATACTAACAGAAATTAGAGTTTCAACAGCTGATCTCAAAGTCCTCTGCATTTGAACTTTGTTCTTCTCCAACTTCTTCAAAGCAAGCTCTCTGTCCTTCCTCAAAAAGTTACACTCTGCCCTCAACATCTCCGCCTGAAACTTCCACTTCTCCTCCACAAACCCACCCCTTCCACCGCCACCACTACCAACTTCTCCCTCTTCTCCTTCTTCCACCTCATTCTCCACCCTCTCTCTCCTTCCACCAGAAGACAAAGACAGAGACGAAGAAGACGAGTTCAACAAGAGAATAGGCACGCTAGAGTCACTCCTCGAAAACTCCCTCTCTTCTCCAAAAAGCCTCTGAAGCTTCCCTTTTCTATCACTATTACCGTAGAAATACCCCTGGTGCAAGTCCAATAAAGAATGATACTTGTGCATGCTGTTGGAAGGGGAAGGAGGAGGCTTTTTGGCGGAGTTTCTGGGCTGTTTGCGGTGGCGAATTCTTCTTGGCAAGTTGAGGATTTTTGGACTGGGTGGTGGTGGCGGTGTTGGATGCCATTTTGGCCTTCTTGAAGCCGCTGATGCTGCTGTTGTTGTCGACATTCTCTATCCTTTTCTTAGTGTAGCGTATGGGCACTCGGTATCGTAGTGTTTATATTGGTGGTGGTGTTCTTGAAGCAATTACTGTAGTTGTTGATGCTTTTTGGTGGGCTTTTGAGGTGGATTTTGAATTTAACGGTACTGAGATAAGAGATATATATACGATACGAGTATTATTTGCTACCGGAGAGAGTATAACTCTGGACTACATGTGGTCAGGGGGTCGGGAGGGGGAAATTGTGCTAATGTGGGGTATGGATATGACTCCTGTTCGACAGTATTTATTTATTTTTAATATATAAGAAATATGATAGTGAATTACCGTTTCAGAATTCTAACAGTTTAAATGTCAAAAATTATTTTAGGAAAAAATAAATTTATTTTTTAAAATATATTTATTGGACAAACTATCATGCTGATCCTTCAACTATTGACTTATCCAACTTTTAGTCTTTAATTAAAAAATGTATAAAATATATGTACAAATTTTTTAATTGTTCAAATCTTATCCTTTCGTCAATTGAATAATGATTAACTCTTCAATTTATTAAAAAATAAAAGGTAAAATTATCTTTTTACTATTCATTCTTCTTCTTCTTATATTTTATCATTATTTTATCCATTTCTTTTGTCTTTATTTTTGTCTTTTTTTTCTTTTCTTCTTCTTCCTCAGGATTTCTTCTTCTTCCACAGAAGATTGAAGCTTTGAAATTTGCTAAATTTTTGGTAAATTTTTATGAATCATTGTAATGATTTGCTTTGCAGATTATATTGGCAACCATTGAAGCTTTGAATGACAAAAAATGGTTCAAACAAATCCACAATTTCAAAGTACATCGAGTCCATCAATGGCAACCTCCCATGACAACCTCCCACCAAGATCTTCCCAATTAAGATCCTCTATTGGACTTCAAGGCGTTCCACTCCAAAACCCTAATCTTACTACAAAAGTCAACTCCACCATTCTCGCAAAAAAAAGCTCCAAGAGTAACCCACAAGTCTAATTCAGTTTGTAATTAGAACCGATCTCCTCAAATATGAAAATACAAAATAGAAGAAAATATAAAAATCTTACTCTAAAAAGCACCCAAAATTCAGGAGAAAGCACATGCAAATGAAAGTATTTGGATCCAACAATGTGAAATGGAGTTCAATGTTCAAAATTTTGCAAAAACTCATCTCATACAGATCTAAAAACAATCCTTTTAGATAAAGAACAAGGAAAACTCAAAGGCCCATCTCACATCGTTCCAGCACTCGCAGCAAATAGAAGGATTATAGTAGTGGAAATCAAACGTTACAATTTATTCAAAGCTATTGATTGGGATCGAATTTCTAGAATTCTTTCAAACGCTGGAGAATTGAAGGAATAGTAAAGAATGCTTTTACAAATAGAGTAGAAGAAATTGTAGCATTTAAGTTGTTGATTTGGGACGGATTTTTCAAAGTTTTTGATTTCTATCAACAACATTTGATTTCTATTTGCTATAGCATTACAGAAAGAATATAGGGTTTAAAAGCTGTTGATTGGAATCGAATGCTTTTACAAGTCGAAGCAATAGTAAAGAATGTTTTTTCTCTACAGTTTCTCCAATCTATCGAAAAGTAAAGATAAGATCTGTGAAGAAAAATAATAAGAAATAGTAAAAAATGATTTTATCCATCATTTTTTATTAATTGAAGGGTTGACTGCTGGTCAACTGACGCAAGTATAAGATTTGAACGATTAAAAAGTTCGGTGAACTGCTTTGCACTTTTTTTAAGTTGAAAAATAACTGTTGAACAAATCAATAGTTAAACGATCATCAAAATAGTTTGTCATATATTTAATCTATACATAAATTATGTAAAAAAATTCTAATATTTATTTTAAAATATAAATATGATCGTATAAACACTGTCAAAATTTATTTACATTAAAAAACGTAAATATAACATGTAGTTGCAAAAAAAATATTGCAAGGTGAGGGGTGGAAAAAGAACCATACGGAAATTTCAGACTCTTTTGCTCTCGATATATACAGAGTTGCAAAATTTTTGGTTTTTTTTTTTTTTTTGGTGCGGGTGGGGGGACGGGGGTTTGTGCAGGGGGACGTGGGTCTGGTAGCATGCAATTCATCCTCCTGAGTTGAAAAAAGAGCTGGGATTTTGATTATTAGAGAAGGGGAGTTTGTCGCTTTTGTGTGCTTTTGTAGATGTTTTCTTGGTAATTTAATTTTAATAGCATGAGCTCTGTTTTCTTATGGAAAGCCGAGAATGGTGGATTTTTGTGAGTTAACGTACTAATGCCTCTCTCTTTTCTGTGACGAAACTCCATATGAATTAAAAATTATGTTTTAACACTTTATACTTTAAAAAAAAATACTCTTTTTATTTTAAAAATGATGTTTTAACACTCTTAATTTGTGTTTAAAGAGTTTTATAAATATTTATTTTAAAATAAAAAAAGTATTTTTTTTAAAGTATAAAAATAAAAAAATAAGAATATTTTATTTTATACTCCTTTTATTTTATTTTATCTATCCATTTTAATTAAATTTTTTGTTTCAATTTATCTGTCTTATTAACAAATTAAAATTATATTAATTGTTATTTTTTTACAAATACTCCTCTTTAATATCGTAAGTATTTCTATATTTATAATGGAAAATGAAAGTAAAATAAATATGCTTATAATATATAAAACTTTAAAATTTAATTACTTTTTAATAAAAAAATATATTTTTTATGATAAAATAAAAAATATTGATTAATTAATTAAAATTTTTAAATCAATTAAAATAAACAGATAAAAAAAAATCTAAAAAATATTATTCTAAAGTTACTTTTTCCTCTCTCAAAAACAATATTTCTGTGTGTGTCCCCACCCCACCCCCGCAATCCCTTATACTCGGAGTCATTGCCAAGTGGAATATCTTGATTTGATTAAATGGGCAGAGTTGAAATGGTTGATGGCATGCAAAAGCAATGAAGACATAGTTCCTCAACCTAATTAATTAAACAAAGTTAACAAACAAAGAGAGGAAGCAACCAACAAAGTCCAAGAAAAGGCACGCACTACACACAGCACGAGATGTTTTGTCCCAGAGGTGACTTCAATTCAATAACTTCTCTCTTAAATATTGTAATAAATTGAGTCCGTGCCGTAAGTTGTATTGTCTGTGCGTTTTATATTGAGTTTCTTCTTCTGATAAATACTACTTCTATTAGTAATTAAGTAATGTAATAGACTTTGGCATTTATTTGTTTGCCATATTTGAACTCATTCCTAGTCAGAGACTTGCCGCAGCATTATTTATTTCTACAGTGTCCTCTCTGATTCTCTCTCGATTTTCACAGTTTGTTAAATTTTCCATTTATTTTCTGATCATTGCGTTCAAATTTATTAAACCTCCCCCTCCCAAACACCAAACCCCCCCCCCCCCCCCAAAAAAAAAAAAAAAAACCCAAATGGGCTGTAACTTTTTCCTTCGAATTTATTACTTTGGCATAGTAATGACTGAGGTTGATTCTGCATGCATTGCATTTGTATTGATTCTAGCATCATTTGTTTGAAATGAACCTTGGAGCCTAGAGAGAGGTCACTATAAAGACGTGTCCACACAAAGGATTAGTCAACGTACTCATGTCATGATTTAAAAGTTTAAATTTTAATTTTTTTTCCTCGTATCAAATTATAAATATTAGATGGTAAAATAAAATAAAACAAAAATTACTGATTATTTTAATAACATTCTTAAAATATTTCGAGATCGACTATAAGTTGATTTTTAATTATTTTTATCTCCATCTCCAATTCTACATTTTAACTTGAATTCAATATCAAGCAATTTTTTTAATTTATTTAGTTTTGTTTTACATTTTCTTCCACAGGGATTTCCCATAGGCAGATGATGAGATAAAAAACAATTGCATAAATTTGGTTTTTTATTGATAAATTAAAATTTTATATGTTTTTAGAAATTATAGTATAAAAATACACATAGTATAAATTTTCATTACGGTGATTTATGAAAAATAACTATCTATAATTAAGAAATAGGTAAAGAAATAATAAAACTTGGATTCTCCAATTTTCTTTTTATTTTTCCATACTTTGAGGACAATTCTTATAAATACTTTGAAGGTGACATTTTACCTAATCCAATGCAAACAATATGCTTATAATAAATACTTTGGTGGTAATAGTAAGAGACAACGAACTATATTCTTTTGGTTCAGAGCTCTTTCGGTATATATATTAATCACCATTTCAAGTGGGAAAGGAAATCTGCTAGGCATATACACCGTTACTCTTTTCTTTATTTGTCAAAATTCAAATTCTTCCAATTTTCCTTCTTCATTATTATTCATTCCATTTCAAAAAAAACTTATTCATAAAATTATTTACGCACATATTAAGAGAAATGAAAACAATATCATAATTTAGATAAAATTTTTATTTTACCCATATTAAAAATACGATGTTTAGAAGTATTTATTATTCAATTTAAACTAAAAAATCAAATCGAAATGGTTCCAATTTCGATTTTCGATTCAATTCGATTTTAGAGTTTATATAAAATTTCGGTTCGATTTTCAATTTTCTAAAATAAAAAATTGAAAAATCAAAAAATCAAATTATATTTTTAAAATATATAATTAATATTAAAATATTATTTATTAATTATTTATTTATTTTTATAAATTATGATTTTTTAAAAAAATTTCTGTTCGATTTTAATTATTTCGGTTCTATTCGATTTGATTTTGTCCAAAATAAAACCATTAGTAATTGAATTTAAGATTTTCATCTTTATAATTTGCATCCGTGATCATAATTTTCTATTAAAATATTTGGTCTAAAATTTTAAAATGTTTAGATTTTAATTTATATTACATTTGAATTGTAATTTATATTAAACTTTATTTATTTAGATTTAAATTTATAATAGGTTAGTGGATCTACTAAAAGAGACATTCAAATTCGATTTAAAATCAAATTGAATCGAAATTATTTTAGTTCGGTTCTATCATTTTTTTTAAATTTTAGTTCGGTTCGATTCTAAAAAAAATAAAAATTGAATTTAAAAATAAAAAACCAAACCAAAAACTGAATAAATCCCCCTAACGATAGCTATTAGTTAGTGAAAATTTTTAAGAAATAAAAAAAATAGAAAATTGTGTAGTTGATTTAGAATAAATAGAGAATAAAATAAAAAAATTAATTATTAATTTTAAAAATATGTTTATAAAATATATATTTTAAAATAAAATAAAAAAATTTTATAAATAAATATTTTGAATCGAAAAGAATATTTTTTTTAAATTTTTGTTACGTGAAGATTCATATTTCTTATAACGACTTGATGTAACGTAAAGACTGGCTGGTTAGATCCAAACCATGTAAAGTACAATTCTGGCTATTTCAGGTACAACATTGAAACTTGCATCAACAAGGAAAAATAATAAGAATAATAATAGTACCTATCGAGATAAAAACAAAACCAGTGACAGCTAAGGATTTGAAATCTATAATAAGAAATTCCTATTTACCGTAGTAAATATAATTTTTTTTAAAAAAAACCAAGAAAAGGAAAATCAGTTTTGAATTGTGACAAAGTAATAATTCAATTGATTAGAAATATTTTTTATTAAGTAATAGATTCTAAAATTAAGAGAAAAAAAATAATGTCTCAATACTAAATTTAAAATTATATTTGACCGTTTATCAAACTTCTTCGGGCTCAAAATTTGAACTTTTAAATGACTGAATTGCTTTGAATACAGAAAAACAAAAGTCAATGTTAATGCTATTTAGGAACAAAAGAAGAGTTGAAATCAAAGGACTGTTCGTTCTATTTAGTGGAGTTTCTGAGATGTCTTCTATCTTGATTTTCCAGAATACCATGTATGAACTTAACCTAATGTTGGAATGTAGCTAACCAAAAGGTAGCAGCTAAAGTATATGCACATCTTAGCTAGCTGCCTTCCAAAAGGAAGAGAATACTGTGTTTGTCTTCTCCTTTCTGGGCTTTAGAAATTTTGTCAGAAGGATTTTGTTTGGTTCAAAAATGGTTTAAGCTTTAAACTTTTTGCATGTGTTTTTGTCTACTTATTGTCAGAAATCAGAATCAGTCTGGAGCCTAAAGGTGTTCATCTACACCTATGTTAACCTGTGAGATAGGTAACTTACTTTTAATTATTGTGTCTTTATTCTACCATTGGAGCTTACTTTTACACTGTGTGCATGTATGAGGCTTTAAGTGACAATTGCCTCAGCCGAGTAGATCATATATATATATATATATATATATATATATATATATATATATATATATATATATATATATATAATTTTTGTTATAAAATTTTAATAGTGTCAGAATAAAATTTATATATAATAAATTTTTAATTATTATTTGTATAAAATTTTTTTCAAATTTTTTTTTTTCTCTCACAATTTTCTCTAACAATTCTTTCACAATTGATATATCTCTCAAGCTTGAGAAGAGCTCTATTTATAAAATTTTATTAGTGAAGTTAATCATCTATTTCCACTAATTATTGGTGGCGTCTCTACTAACTCCACTAATATGTATTAGTAATGTTAATGGTGGACATCCACATCCACTAATAGAATTAGTGGAGCTTCCACTAATTCACTAATATATTCATAACACTCCCCCTTAGATATCCATTACATAAAAATATGTCTTATTAAAACCTTACTAGATAAAAATTTAATGGAAAAAAAAACTAATGAAGGAAAAAGAGTACACTATTCTTTATGTCTACTTATTACTCCCCCTCTAATGAGATGATCCATTTAAATCTTTGAACCGACGCATACCGATTTTATATCTCAACTTCTCAAATGTTGCAGTCGGTAAAGTTTTTGTGAAAATATCTGTCAGGTTGTCACATGACCGAATTTGTAACACATCAATTTTACATTTCATCTGGAGTTCATGAGTAAAGAAGAATTTTGGTAAAATATGTTTTGTCCGATCTCCTTTAATATATCCTCCTCGTAATTGAGTTATGCAAATTGTATGGTCTTCATAAAGAGAAATTGGAATATCTCTTACAGATGATAATCCATAAATTTCTCAGATATTATGAATCACTGATATTAACCATACACATTCTCGACTTGCTTCATGAATGGTTATAATTTCAACATGATTTCAAGAAAAGTAGCTGCTATAGATTGTTTTGTAGAATGCATGATATAGGAGTATTTTCACATATAAATAGATAACCCATTTGAGAACGTGCTTTATATAGATCAGATAAATAACCAGCATCTGCATAACCTATCAATGTTGGGTTGGTTTTATTTGAATAAAATAATTCGAGATTAATTGTACCTTGAAGATATCGAAGAATTTATTTAATTCCATTCCAATGTCGTCGTATTGGTGAAGAACTAAATCTTATTAATAAATTGATAGCAAATGCAATATCAGGTCGTGTATTATTAGCACGATACATCAATGCACCAATTGCACTGAGATATGGTACTTCAGAACCAAAGAGTTCTTCATCATCTTTTTGATGTCGGAAAGGATCTTTATTCACATCTAATGATCAGACGATCATTAGAATACTTAATGGATGTACTTTGTCCATGTAAAATCTTTTTAGAACTTTTGCTGTATATGTTGATTGATGAATAAATGTTCCACTTTTCAGATATTCAATTTGTAAATCAAAACAAAATTTAGTTTTACTAAAGTCCTTAATTTCGAATTCGCTTTTTAAATAATCCATTGTTTTTTGGAACTCTTCTGGAGTTCCAATAAGATTAATATCATCAACATATATAGCTAATATCACAAATTAAGAACCAAATTTCTTAATAAAACACATGGACATACCTAGTCATTTTTAAATCTCACTTTCAATAAATATTTACTAGGACGATTGAACCACATGCACCCAAATTGCGTCAAGTTATATAATGATTTCTGCAACTTGATGGAGTAATTTTCTTAAGGATAATGTTTATATGCTTCGGGCATGCGAAATCCTTCAGGGATTTTCATATAAATATCATTTTCTAATTTTTCATACAAGTAAGTAGCTAGAATATCTAATAGGTGCATATCTATTTTTTCATGTACTGCCAAACTGATAAAATATCGGAGTGTAATAGCATCAATAATAGGAGAATAAATTTCATCATAATCAATACCTGGTCTTTGTAAAAAACCTTGAGCTACTAACCGTGCTTTATATCGTATGATTTCATTATTTTCATTGCTCGTTCGCACAAATATCCATTTGTAACCAACAGATTTTACATATTCTGATGTTCAGACTGCAGGTCCAAAACTTCACATTTTGTAAGTGCATTTAACTCTAATTGAATCGCATCTTTCCATTGTAACCAATCTTTTCTATATCGACATTCATCAACTGATATAAGTTCAAGATCATCATTATCTTGTGTAACATCAAGAGATATATTGTATGCAAACATATTATCAATAACTATTTCTATCCGATTCTAACTTCTACCAAAAGTGATATAATTGATAGAAATTTCAGTGTTACTTTCATCAACTTCTGGTTTTTTATCATTAGTTTTCTCTTGGTCTTTCTCATTTTTTTTTTCTTCAATATGATCATCTGGATCATTTAATCCTTTTTTCTTTTGAAGATTTTTATCTTTAGAACCAAGAGGTCGGCCACGCTTCTGGCGTACTATTGACTCAGTAGCTATAAGTATAATCATTTGTTCTGTTGGGACTTCAATTCAAATAGGATCATTTATAACTGGAATATACAATTTTGTTACTCTTTTGGAGTCAACAAAAATATATGACATTTGATTTGCAATGCTTTGCAAATGAATTATCTTTTGAACTTCAAGTTCACACGCGCTTGTGTGCGGATCAAGATAATTTAATGATTTTGTCCAAGCAAGATCTTTCTTATGCTGTTTATGTTATCCCCCTAATTTAAGGAATAATGATTCATCAAAATGACAATCAGCAAATCTTGCTGTGAATACATCTCATGTCAGGGGTTCAACATATCTGATAATAGAGGGAGAATCATATCTAACGTATATCCCCTTTCTTCTTTGAGGACCCATCTTTGTACGTTGGTTTGGTGCAATTGGAATATATATAGCACACCCAAAAATTCTTAAATGAGCAATATTTAGTTCTGAACCAAAAGCCAATTACAAAGGAGAGAATTTATGATAACTAGTTAGCCTTATACGTACAAGTGCTGCAATATGTAAAATAGCATGTCCCCAGGTAGATGTTGGGAGATTTGTTTTCATTAATAATGGTCTAGTAATTAATTGTAATATTTTAATAAAAGATTCAGCAAGACCTTTTGTCTATGAACATGAGCTACAGGATGTTCAACATTAATCCCAATTGTCATGTAATATGCATAAAAAATATGTGATGAAAATTCACCAGTATTATCTAAACAGATATTTTTAATTTGATGGTTAGGAAATTATACTCGTAATTTAATTATTTGAGCAAGTAATCTCGCAAACGCCATGTTGTAAGTAGATAATAACAACACATGTGACCATCGAGATGATGCATCAATTAAGACTATAAAATATCTGAATGGTCCACATGGTGGATGAGTAGGTCCACAAATGTCTCCGTGAATCCATTCAAGAAATGTAGGATTTTCAACTCCTACTTTTACTGGTGATCGTCTAATAATTAATTTTCTTAGGGAACATCCATCACATGAGAATTTTTTTTATGTCAATATCTTTTTATTTTTTAATGAATGACCATGTGTATTCTCAATTATTCTTCTCATCATGGTAGATTCCAAATGACCCAACCAGTCATGCCAAATGCTAAAAGTAGTAGGATTAGTAAACTTCTGATTTACTAGATGATGAATTTCAATTGTACATATTTTTGCAAAATATAGGCCAGTAGAAAAAGACTATAGTTTTTATAATACAGATTTTCTACCCAAATTAATTTGAGTAATATAATGATGCTCAATACCATTTTTCTCATTTGTTTCAACATGATACCCATTTCTGCGGATATCTTTAAAACTTAATAAATTTCTTTTGAATTTTGGGGAAAATAGTGTCTTATCAATATTAATTGTTGTTCCTTCAGACAACAATATACTAGCTCTTTCGGAGCCTTCAATCACATTTGTACTGTCATTTATAGTATAAATATTTATTTGTCTCATTTTGAGATAAGAAAAATATTTCTCATTTTTTAGTATGGTGTGTGTAATTTTACTATCAATAACACATACATCATCATTAAAAACAGTCATCTAAACAAAAATATGTATATGCAAACGTAAATTTTTTTAAAATATAATAAAAATTTACAAAAATATTAGGGTAAGACATTAGTTCTTCTGGACACTGCTATCATCAATGAAATGGTCTATCCTATAGTTTGAATGTTCGAAAAAATCAGGTACATCCATATGGGTAATATTGATATTAAGATCTTTTGGATCAATATTATTGTCGTCAACATCATTCACTGGATGTTAAGAAAAATTTGCTTCAACATTTTTATTTTTATTTTCCAATGAAGCTTGATATAATTCCACTAAATGCTTGGCCGTACAACAATTACTTGACCAATAACCTTTCATGTCACATTTATAACACTTATCCTCATAATTTTCTTGTATGTCTTTTTCTTTTCCCTTATTATCTTTTCTTTCCCACTTTAGGTGGCCAGTATTTCTCACAACTTGATTATTACTGTGATAATTAAAATATCGAGCGTGTCCATGACTATAACCACGACCACGGCCATGGCCACGACTATGACTACGACTATAGCTTTTGCTGGAGCCAACAGTATTCACTTCAGAGAGTGCTGTTGAGCCAGTTGGTCTGGCTTTATATTTCTCAATAATAACTCATTATTTTTCTCTACAATAAGGAGGGCAGTAATTAAATCAGTAAATTTTGTATACCATTTTTCTCGATATTGTTACTGTAGGACAATATTCAAGGCATGAAAGGTGAAAAATTCTTCTCCAACATATCTTTATCTATAATTTTTTCTCCGCATAATTTTAACTGAGATATAATTTTATATATGACGGAGCTATATTCATTCACAGTTTTAAAATCTTGTAACCTCAGGTGCAACCATTCAAACCGTGCAGTTGGTAGTATGATCATCTTCAGGTAGTCAAATCTTTCTTTTAAATTTAGTCATAGGACATATGGATAATTTTCGGTAAGATATTCCATTTTTAACTTTTTGTCAAAATGACGACGGATAAAAATCAAAGCTTTGGCCTTTTGTTGTGCAGATGCACTATTGTTTTCTTTAATAGTTTCATTAAGGCCTTCAGCATTTAGATGCATTTCTACATCGAGAACCCATGACATATAAGGTTAGTCATAGGGATCAATAAATGTGTACATTTAGTCTTCTGGCTTTTGTAATGGCAGATATTCGTACTTTAGTCTTTTGACTTTTGTAACGACAGAGACTCGTGTTGATAACATGTTATAAAATTTTGGTAGTGTCAGAATAAAATCTACACACAATAAATCTCTGACTATTATTTGCACAAGAATTTCTTCAAACTTCTTTTTTTCTTTTTTGTCACAATTTTTTTTTAACAATTCTCTTACAATTGGTATATCTTTCAAGCATGGGAAGAGCTTTATTTATAGAGTTTTATTAGTGGAGTTAATCATCTATTTCTACTAATGTATTAGTGATGTCTCCACTAATATGTCTTAGTGATGTTAATGGTGGACACCACATCAATGAAATTAGTGGAGCTTCCACTAATTCACTAATATATTCACAACAATTTTTAGCTTTTAGAGGCTTAATAAGTGTCCCTTGGTCAATTGCAGCCTTCTTGGGTATGGTTGTGGAGGGTCTGGCACACTGCCTCCGCTCACAGCCCTAGAAAGGGCGGATTTCTTTTTCTATTTCAATCCATGCAGGGAGAGTCCATTTACTAACCATGAGTTGAGACAGAATTTGAAAATTAAGGTTAAGGGGACAAATTATATTAGATATATAATAAATTGTTCTGGTAATTCTTCAATTATTACGAAATCTAACTTTTGTCATTCAACTAAAAAAAAGTAAAACAGTTCCTTAAATTTTTTAATCGTTCAAATTTTATCCTTTCGTCAGTTGACCTGACAATTCCGTTAATTTTTAAAGGTATTTCAGTAATTTCATATTTTTATTAAAATTTTATTATTTTTATTCATTTTAAAATAATTTCTTTTATTTTTATTTTTATTTTTCTTTCTTTTCTTCCTCTCCTTCCATTACAATTCCACTGTCACTACTACAATTTCAAAGTTCAAACCCATGAAGCAAATCTAGATTTAGCCTTCAATCGAATCCCACTAAATTTGGATTTGGCCTTCAAAGTTCAAAGATGTAGGGATAAAACAAAATATATGGACTCAGACCAATCTGAACCTTCGATTAGCTGACCATTTTGCATTCCAAATGATGAATAGAATGGAAGAATGACAGGTAGATGGGTTCGGCCATAATCCGGGTGGATTTGACCAAAATTGGTCTAAATCCATTTTCAACACCAAAATCAGGGCCAAAAAAGGGGGAGTGGTGCAAAGGAGGGACCTCGCATTTGCAAGACGCGAGGAACAGCTCTGACACAAACCAGTTTTATGCGGTCAAAATAGTCACTTTATTGGGTCAAAAAAGTAACCTCGCATCTATGAAACGCAAGGTACTAACTTCCTCGCGTTTCACAGACGCGAGGAGTGCTGCTTTTTCAGCTTTTTTCCGAGGGAATCTCTGAAAGGCGGTGGCATCCACCGTCTTCAGCATTTTTCACGAACCACATTCTTCTTTTTCATGAGTAAAATAGGAATGATTCCTCGATAAATTGCTTCTTCACCAGCTATTACTTCAACTTGCTCATTCACCTTGCTTCCTCACCATCTTCTCATTTTCTCCCTTTACTTTCTTTTCCATTTTCTAACTTGTGAAACTTTTGCTCTGCTGTGAGGAGAAAAATTAGCCATTGCGAGGTATAGCCAAGACGAATCATAGCTAAAAAGAGTCGTACAAGTCGCAACTACGAATCATAGCTGAAACGTCTATTTTACAGGTTTTTTTTTTCTTGATATATTAGAACAGAGACATTATATGTTAAGTTCTTGCATGGTTTAATTCTTGATTTAGTTGTTTAAAATGTGTATAAACTGTGTATTTTAATTATGCTTTGTAAATATATTTACCGTACATTTTGACTGAACATTGTTATACATTGTTATCATACATTGTAACTGAACATTGTAAATATGTAAAAAGAATTTGTATTGAATAAACATTAAAAAAAAAAAAATCTTATCCTCAAATTGTAAGATTTTAAATCTTTTTATAGCAATTAGAATCAAATGAAAATGTTAACAAACTGTAAATATCTAAAATGTATAGCATAAAAATTTTTAAAAAAACTATTCGATATTTTGTTAAAATGCAAATTAAATTAGAAATATGAATGTTACAATAATAGATATTGTAAGAAACAAAAAATAAAAATTGATATTGATTTAGAAAAAAAAATATCTATCCTCAATTTTTTTAATAAATTCAAATTAAATTTGAAAATTTTTAAATAGCGATTTGGATTAACTGAAAATGTTAACAAATTGTCGTGACCAATTTGTTTAAAATGTAACGAAAATTGGATGTAGTATTTCTGTAGTATTTGAAATTATATGTAGTATTTGAAATTTTAGTGCAGTATTTGTTTAGGAAATTATAAGAATTGTCTAGCCAGTGAGTAAACTATTTGGACAAAAAAATTTAAAATAGCTAAATAAGTTATACAGCTCATGTATTAAATAACACGATATTTAATAATTAGTTTGGGATATATTAAATACTCGTTTTGACATATATCATATATTTTATTTTTTGGAGATATATTTGTGTTGATTAATTTGATATTGGTTCATATATTAATTCAAAGTTGTGACATGCTCTATTTTTTGAATAGAAAAATCATGCATAATTTATTTAGACACAATGTCATTAGAAAAACCTATAAAATTATGGTTATATTGGATTGTGACCAATTTGTTTAAAATGTGGCGAAAATTGGATGTAGTATTTGTGTAGTATTTGAAGTTGGATGTAGTATTTGAAATTTTAGTACAGTATTTGTTTAGGAAATTATAAGAATTGTTTAAATTAGTTTGGGATATATTAAATACTCGTTTTGACATATATAAGATATTTTATTTTTTCAAAGATATATTTGTGTTGATTAATTTGATATTAGTTCATATATTAATTCAAGGTTGTGACATGCTCTATTTTTTTTAATAGCAAAATTCTAAATAATTTATTCAGACACAATGTCATTAGAAGAACCTATAAGATTACAGTTATATTAGGATTGTGAAATTATGCGCATCGCACACGGCGATTTTTCTAATGGTCCCTATTGTAAGGCATTGATTGTTAAAAATCGAGTTAGTTTTGGAGGTTTAGTCAACAAAATATGTGCCATCACAGTAATTCTGATTCACCTCCTTGTTGTGGCTTATACCATTACAATGGACACAATAGAGAAATTGCACTCACGGTGCTGTAAAATGAATTAATCATGGATTAACCTTGTATCATGTTAGCTAAATTTGTTTAGATACAATTCTCATCTGCTACCTAAATTTTTAATAGTGCATACTTGTGATTCAAATTATTTATCTTTAATTTTATGTTTAATTTTCTGTACTTAATTTGATTTTGGTTAATTTAATGTTGGTTGTATACCTAAATTTTCTATATTTTGTGTTTAATTTTGTATTTTAATTTCTATAATATTGGTTCTATTAATTAGGATAGAATGTATGAGCCTACTTCTCATGGAGTGAACCAGGTCCTATTATTCCGGACGTATTAAGATTGCAACACAAACATAGGTCGACATATATTTGGCTGGGACAGTTATACAGATACGTTATTACTGCAAGCCGGAATGACAGCATGGTTTGGAAAGTTCAATTGTTCGATCACCGTGTTGAGACACTCATGGATATTACTGATTTTGGTGGACTGCATCATTTATGTTACATGAAGATCAACCATCCACTGATTACAGCATTAGTGGAAAGATAGTGCCAAGAGACGCGTACGTTTTATTTTACAATTGGAGATGCAACTATCACCCTACAGGACATAGAAGTTCTCTTCGGTTTACATGTAGATGGTGATCCTATATGTAACATTCGATTCGTACATATGCCTATGGAGTTACTTGACATGTGCGACGAGCTATTAAGATTTCAACCCACTTCGACAGAGCTTGATGGATATAGATTAAAGATCATTTCACTCGAGAGAATATTGAGTTAGTCACTACCTACACATGCAACGCTAGAAATGATGGGCTAGCATTCACAGTGTCGTATTATGCAACTCATTAGTGGCTTTCTGTTCTCGAACAAGTCCAGCAACAGAGTACATCTGCACTTCTTAAAATACATTTGTGATTTAGAGGTATCAGGCATGCTTAGTTAGGGAAGTGCAGCATTGGCTGATTTATACTATTCTCTGTGCAATGCTACATCTTACAGAGCGCATACTATCAATGGCCCATTATTGTTGGTTCAGGTATGAATCACACATTTTTAAAAATATCTTATTAGTATTTTTAAAATAATAATAAATATAATATTTTTCTAAGTATTGATTATTAATGTTAAAATAGTTGTGGGTTTGGGGGCGTATCCCTATTGTCAGACCAACTAGAGTCCGTCCAGTTAAGGATGTTGATCCACAGGGCCCGAGAGGATCAACATGGGAGGGATCGTTAGAGTTTTCCCGCACCCCGACACATGTACTTCTTACTCATAGAGATCAGTTGGATAGGATGCAACATAATCATGTAAGTATTACTTCAGCCAATTTGCTATCAACACTAATTTTAAATTCGTTAATTATTATTGATACTGATAGTTTACCTTTATGCAGTATATCTAGCAGCCTAATAATGAGCACATGTTGGCTATCTTACCCCTGTATTGTACTCATGTGCGATACATTTGGGCATTATCACATCCCTAATTTGTTGGGAAATAATAGAAGTGTATTGCCCAGATAGAGTCATGCGACAGTTTGATTGGTACAGACAATACCTATTGTAGTTTACACCGGTGACAATTTGCATGCTCGTGACATAAGAAATACCGGTGCAGGATAGCCCGAGATTGATTTAATACATCTCGCGAATTGGGTTAATAGGCATTCAACAGTTCTGATTAGACAACTCAGTTACAGTTAGAATATAATTTTGCTTGACTATGTAGCATGGTATTAGACTCACACTAGGCGATTGATTGGTAATCTGACTATAATGCAACCTAATCCTTCGGGCTACCAATTGAGCAGTAGGGCAACAAAAATATTGGTATGTAATTTTTTTTACATACTACTATAAAATATAAAATTTACACTAAAATAATTTATTGACATTTCGAAATATATATATAGGTTGATTCGATGCAATAGATATTGTACCTTGGCAATGAAGGATAACAAAATGTGGATGTTGTGAGTAGGCAAGTGTTTGCATTAATAACGGATCTCGCAACACGTTCGTTAATTGCCGTTGGCAAGGCAAGTCATTTGAATCACCCACCCTAAGAGCCAGCTAGACGAAGCTACATTGCTGATTCGATATCTCCGATCCCGCAAGAAGTCTATCATGAAGTACCCCCGGTGCGGAGAGGGGATAGACGGGCACGCAGATATGTTGCAGCTGATATTCCTGAGCAAGATCACTACTCACTAGTATACAGCGGGCAACATGATCATGAACAAGGTGATCCTACAGTAGTTGAAGATAGACAAGCTGATTTTATTACTTTGCAATACCTAATCTTCAATACTAGATTCCTATCTTCAGTTGATGACTTTACTGCCGGTCCATCGACTGGACGATTTCGAATACGGCACAAGCATTCTATAGATATTCTCAGTCCATTCCACTGTTATGAGGAGCAAGATGCAGTACAACTAGAAGAACCACCTGAAAAAAAAGTAAGTATTCTAGAGAGAGAAGAGGTAGAGTGAGATGCTCTCATCCCACTGGAGTCCTCTTTCTGAATCTCATTTCCATTGTAGTCGATGATAGGCCTTCACGCTATCCCAACCATGCAGGTTCTTCCTTCTGGTTAGTGCTGCATTTCTCCATTTCTGGTGCTCTACATAAGTGATCTGGTGACTTGGTGTTCGGCATCTGTTCTATGGCCGGTTTTCCTGGTTTTGTTTGTCCTTCATTTCGTGTTGGTTCTTGAAGTCGGGGTGTCCTTGGGTTCAGTTATTCTGTACCTGATTCTCACTGGCGTCCCAATCTCAAATTCTTCTGCATTTTCCTGGGTTATCTTGTTGTCCTTGGTCTATTCTGTCTATCTAAGGTATGTTAGCATCCGTATTCAGTTAACCGGTTTTCCATTTTCTAAGCCTTCCTTCTGTTCTGTCCAGAAGCTAGTTTTCATATTGAATCATTTCATCTCTTGAGCTGGTTGTCCATCCTTATATTCTTGGCTTCAGAGGCTTCTTCGATCTGTTTAAACCATCTCCTTCAGTCGGAAACCAGTTTGATCGCTGTTGGAAACCATCCTGGTATTCAATATTCCATTTCTGCTAGGCTCCATTTAGAAGCTCGTCCCGCGTAAATTAACGACTCCAACGAATTGTCGGACCTTTTTCCCCTACTCTCCCAAGAATTCCCCTACCTACTCCAACCCCCGCATGTAGTCCTTTTGTTAACTACTCCACTAACTTGTCTGTTCCCGTCCTCCTTTCTATGTAAGACAGTTGGTGCAGAGTACCTAACCCGGGGTATTCTAGTTCTTGTATTCGACTTAGCATCACCAACTCGTGTGTCTTTTTCTGTTCTTTTTTCATGCCTTGGGCTGGACCTCATGGTCCAGTCCGAAGTAGGAAGTCTGGGTGTTTTTGAGGGGACAACTTCAGCTGTTAATTCCATTACTCGTCTCCCCTTCCGTGGGCATGGATAAGCCAACCGAAAATGTCCTTCCCCCACCTTCTCCTCGGGCGGATATTCAGTCCATATCTATTGACCTTCACATGGCTCCTCTTCCACCTGATCATGCTAGTTCGGACCCCCCCTAGTGGGGACACAGACTCAAAACATCCCAGCTATGCCATCTGCTCCTAATGGCCCCTTAGTGGGTAACAATAACCTACCTCCCACCATACCGTTGCAGTCCTCTCAACCCTCTCGTTCTTGGGCTAATATTGTGAAGGGAAACCGTGACCAACAGAATGGAATGCGTCTAAAGCATATCCCTTGCGCGGGTAATGTCATTGAGTTGGAAGAAAGGGACTTCGTGGAAGCTACAGGTAAGCTTGGTTTATGTCTTGTGGGGATGTTTGATGGCAGGTTCCCCAGAATGAAAGCAGTAATGGACCTCACAAAACAATGGGGAGTTCAATTCAAGGTGCACTCCCATGCTACGGGATGGCTTATATTCCGTTTCTAAACTGATGATGATAGACAGTAGGTCCTCCGGGAGGGTCCTTATGCTATATTTGGGCGATCTTTGATGCTTAAAATAATGCCCTATGACTTTGATTTTTCTCTTGCTGAGGTGAGCATCATGCCTATATGGATTACGTTTCCTGCCTTACCTCTCGGGTGCTGGAACATTACTGCCTTAAGCAAAATCGCATCGGCTATGGGTATACCGATCATGACAGATATGCTCACTGCAACCTTTGACCGCCTATCTTATGCTAGAGTCCTTGTAGAAGTTGATGTGGCCTTGCCTCTGGTTAAGACGGTACCAATTAAGATGCCTTCAGGTAAGATAAAAAACTAGGCTGTTAAATTTGAGTTTGAGCCTTTGTACTGTTCACACTGCTGCAAATTTGGCCATGCTACTGAGGCATGTATGGGGGAAAACATGAAAAGAAAGGAGCAACAGGGAGCTAATAGAAATGCAAGGAACAGAGAGGGGAGAATGGGTACTAATACGTCTCCTACTAGGCCAAAGTCAGTCCCGGTTAGACAAAATCAAATTTTGAGATCATCATCCCAGACCCGGACTGATGCCATTGGTGATGTTAGCAAAGACAAAGGGAAACAACCGGTTCTTAATTTGGACCAGAATATCCTAAGCAGTGAGCATACAACTGACATCCAGGATCATAGTGGCAATGCTACAATTGACGTCCCTTCCTCATCTAATGGACCTATCAATACTCACACTAGAGGCCGATCAAGGGTTAGGCGTAGGGGACGACTGCATTGGCAGCAAAAATTGAATACGCAATCTTTCTCCCCTTCTCGCTTAGGAGGTTATGATGAGGAGGTGCCAGTGACCATGGGGAATACTGGTAAAGTGACTACTCAGGCAACAAAATTTATCTCTTCAGTATGGAAAAAATATGCCCAGCGGAGTGTTAACTTGATTAGTGCCCCAGGGGCACTAGTTAGTCCACAATGAGAGTAGCGTGCTGGAATATTCGAGGGTTCAACATGACCCTCAAACAACATGGGGTTTGGAATTTTATTTTGACTCATCGTGTTGACGTTATTGGATTGCTGGAAACAAAGTTGAATGCTGATGGGGTGGATCACATTCTACAACGTAAGTTTGCAAATTGGTCGGCCGTTCACAACTTGAATGAATCATATGGAGGCAGAGTGGTTATCCTATGGAATGATGCTACGGTGGATGTTTCTTTACTTCACTGCACGTCTCAAGCCATCACTGTGAGTATTACTTGTATGATCTCACATGCTACATATTCTTTCTCCTTTATCTATGCTTCCAATTCAGTTACAGCTAGAAGAATATTATGGAAGGACATTCAGTCCTTTTCTTCATCAATTTCTGGTTCGTGGATTCTTATGGGTGACTTCAATACTTATTTACATATTGAGGACAAAATAGGAGGCTCGGTGCCATCATCTTATGAGATTAGGGACTTTGTTTCCCTATGTGCGGACATTGGATTGGAGGACCTACCTTATGTCGGATCAAGATATACTTGGACAAATTCTAGAGTTTGGTCCAAACTTGATAGGGTTATGGGTAATGATGCATGGTTTCAATGCCCTACACAGGCTTCTGTTGAGTTTTTCCCTATTGGGTACTTATCTGATCATAGTCCTGCTATTTGGTCAGTGGTTGACAACATCGGGAGACTTGCGCGTCCATTTAGATTTCTTAATATCTGGGCTGAACATGATCTGTTCCATAATATTGTTCAAGAGGTTTGGGATCAGGAGCTCTTGGATTTCCACCAGTTCACTATTTGTAGACGTCTAAAGATGCTTAAGGGATACCTGTGGAAGCTAAACAAACAGGAATTTTCTCATCTTTTCGAACACGTGGAAAAAGCTAACCGGACAGTTCTTAATGCACAACAACTATTACTTGGCAACCCGGGAGATCAAACTCTTATTGCACAATTCAAGGATTGCAAAAGATCCGCCTGGCGCTTGGCGGAAGCAGAAATGAAGTTCTACTAGCAACTTGCAAAAGGAAGGTATATAGCTCTCTCTGACAAGAATACCCGCTACTTCCACAACATTGTCAAGCGTAATAAAAAGCGGAACTTTATCTCTTTTATCTCTTTAGAGGATGGTACAAGAACCAATAGCCCATTCGCTCTTGCGGATGAATTTGTTAATTACTACCAAAAGCTACTTGGGTCTAAGGATGACTGTAGGAGCATTAATATGGATTTTGTCAGGGCTAGTCCCCTTGTTCCTCATGATCTGCTGGTTGACTTGGTTAGAGAGGTGACTACACAGGATATCAGATTGGCTTTATGGGATATTGGGGATTCCAAATCACCGGGACCGGATGGTTACTCGGCACTATTTTTTAAGAAAGCTTGGAGCACGATTGGGCAGAGTCTGTGTGATGCAGTAAAGGAATTCTTCAGTTCTGGGAAAATTCTTAAACAGATCAATCATTCTATCATTACCCTGGTCCCGAAGAATGATCATGCTGATAGGGTAGGTGATTACAGACCTATTTCCTGTTGTAATGTGGTTTATAAGATCATATCCAAAATACTGGCTGATAGACTCAAGATGGCAGTTCCTCATTTGGTGGACGGAGCACAATCTGCTTTCATTCATGACAGGCTCATGACTGATGATATCCTACTAGTCCAAGAACTGCTGCGAATGTATAGTCGAAAAAGAGTTTCTCCAAGGAGTACATTGAAAGTGGATCTCAGGAAAGCCTATGACTCTGTCAACTGGGATTTCTTATTGGACTTACTTACTGAGCTTGGATTCCCTCATCTATTTGTGACATGGATTAAGCAGTGTGTGACCACTACCTCCTTCTCTGTTGCTATCAATGGAAATGTGCATGGCTACTTTACTGGAGCTAAGGGTCTGAGGCAAGGTGATCCTCTCTCTCCATTGTTGTTTGTTATCTGTTTAGAATATTTCTCTAGGGTGGTCAAAGTGCATACTCTTGGGACATCATTGAATTACCATCCGAACTATAAGGACTTAAGGGTTACCCACCTGGCCTTTGCGGATGATCTCATGCTATTTGCTAGGGGAGACAGTCCTTCTATCCGTATCCTCCTTGATTGTCTAGAAGAATTTAAAAGATGCTCAGGTCTTGAAATCAATAAGGATAAATCCAGTATTTATCTTGCGGGGATTGCTCCGGATATTCAAGAAGCGATTATGGCAGATACGGGCATACCTATTGGAGAAATTCCTTTTCGCTACCTTGGATTGCCAATCATGAACTGTAAAATTAGACTAACTCTCTTCAAACCATTGATTGATCGTATTGGCTCTTTTATTGGTAGATGGTCTGCTCGCTCTCTCTCTTTTACTGGGAGGCTACAGTTAATTCAATCGGTGCTCCAATGGGTCGAATATTTTTGGCTGTCAGCTCTTCCTACCTCTTCTGCTGTTATATCTCAGTTAGAAAGGATGACGCGGGACTTCCTGTGGAACTCAAATTACCATCCGGTGGCCTGGAACACTCTTTGCCTCCCCAAGACTGATGGTGGCCTAGGTTTGAGGAACTTAAAAATCTGGAATGGAGCGCTACTGTCTCGAATTATTTGGGACGTACACGCTGAGAAGCAATCCTTGTGGGTCAAATGGGTGAACCACTACTATTTGAAGGGCGGATCCATTTGGGGTATTGAAGCTCATAAGGAACATTCCCCCTTGTTTAGGAAATTGTTGGCAATAAGGGACGTGATCGTAGAACGTGAAGGAGACTCTTACCGCGCTGCTGCTCTTCTTCAGTCATGGGACAATTGTATTACTTCTTTCACCGCTCTTGCTTATGACTATCTTAGAGCTACTTCACATCCAGTGTATTGGGCCAAGACTATATGGAAATAGGGATTAACGCCCAAACACTCATTTATTCTTTGGTTATGTGCGAAGGGAAGGCTCAAGACCAAAGATGCACTAGTGTTCAGACTGGATGATTTGACATGCCCTTTATGTAAGTACCAGCCTGAATCGATGAATCATTTGTTCTTCAAATGCGCGGTCTCGACTACCATCTAGACAGAAATTAAATCTTGGTTAGGACTTCCTCAGTCTTTGAATTCTGCAAAGGCTTGTCTTAGGTGGTATAAGCATGGCAACAGGGGTACCTCATGGGTTTCTAAGGCTAAGTCTACTTCTTTGTCGGCCACTTTTTATTTCATTTGGACTGCCCGAAACAAGGCCATCTTTGAGGGTGTAGTCTGCCAACCGGAAGCTATAGTGAAGAAGATAAAAACGCATGTGTACACTGTAATTTTTGCATTGTACCCTCATGTTAGGACTAATTTTGAGACATGTACTGAGATCCTCTAGATTGTAGTCTCCCCGACTGCAAACTAGTTTTTCATGTAAATTCTTATTGATTAATATTACAATATTTACATTTGCATAAAAAAAAAAGAAGAACCACCTGAAAAATAACATCAAGTACAACCTCAGAGACGAGTTCAAACCCTAAGGAACCGTCAAAGATTTCATTGTGGAACTAGTTTTCATCATTTTTTTTAGATTATTTCATGTGTAATAAAGTTTATTATTTGTATCGCATTTTAAAGTTCTTGTCTTTCAATCATGCAGGATAGCCTATTAATATCATAAAGTCGCAAAAGATTTGGGGCCAATGTTAAAAACTCAACTTAACCAATATTAAAATATATATACCAACAAAATCACAAATACAAAATACCTCCAATAAGATAATTACAATGTGAATGAAATGGGAAATTATATTTCATTAACAGTCATAATTACATTCAAATTTTAAGTCAAAATAGAATTAATAAAATATCATTATCCAATTTGCTATAAGATATTACTTTTAAAAATTAAAGAGAAAACAATAAATTCAATTTAGTTTGGCCATTTTCAAGATAAAATTAATAATCATAGAACTTTAAAGACAAATACAATATAAATTTTTTAAATGATTTTTTAGAACTTTAATATTTCATACATTATTCGAATTCAGTTAAATTATAAATTATTTAGATTATGAAATGTAAGGGGATTATGAAGTTTAGATAATTAAGATTTAAATTTAAATATTATTTAAATAGTTGACACTATAATTTTAGTGCATTTAGATAGTTGAGAATTTAAATTTTTATAATTTTTTAAATAATTAAATATTCTAAATTAAATTAAATTAAAAATAAAATTTTATTTTAAAATCTAATATAAATACAATTAGCTATAAAATTAAAATTTTATTTCAAAATCCAATATAAATAAAATTAACTGTAGTAAAAATATGTATAGTACATATTACGATCAAATTTAAATTAATAAATTTTAATTGTGTATTATTTAAATTTATATATGATATATTTTGTTTTATTTAAAAATATTAACTCCTTTTAATAAAAATTTGGAAATTTATAAAAAAATGAGAGGAAAAAGTCACAAAAATGATAAATGCTTAATAAAAGAAAAAAGAATTTTTTTAAAAAAAACCACTCGAACCTCACGTCTCACAGACGCAAGGCATTATGTATTGTGGTAGGGAGAACACCTCGCATTTGTGAGCCTTGAGGATGACGTGCTCTGGTGTCAGAGCTGTTCCTTGCGTTTGGGAGACATCTCACAAATGCGAGGTACCCCATTTGCGCCTCTCCTCTTTTTTCTTTTTTCTTTTTTGCTGCGATTTTGGTGTTGAAAATGGATTTGGACCCATTTCGGTCAAATCCCCTATAATTCGGAGCCCGTGTGGAGTTTTCTATTTATCCAGCTGAACCCGATTGACTCAACTGCCAATTAAAAGCCATTTTTCCATTTTTTCGCAACAGCCAATACTCTCACCAACCTGTCGATACAATTTTTCTAGTTTGCCCCAATTTAATATCTAGAACCTAGTGTAACTAGGGTTGTGAATTAGACTGTTAGGTCAGCAACGCTGCTTATTGGATACGATTCCTAGCCGACTATCTTTGGCCCTAACCTCATCCGATCAAGGAGCCAATCGCTATTTGTCGGCCATGGCAGGTGAAATGATGTCTTGGCTGAGGCACAATCTGAGCCACTTCCACGTGAATTATGTTATGATAATGTTATTGATATTTTTTCTAAGCCTATTATGGCAACAGATCTCAATGACAGTGTTTTTACTAGTGTTCGTGGCATGGTGCTTTCTGTACTTGGGCCAAGACGAGGCCATTGTGGTGTTCAATTGAATAGTGGATGATAAAGTTGTGCTTGTGATTTTGCAGACTGCAGAGGCCATTTTAGCCTTATATTGTTGTAGAATCCCTCTTGTCTTTTAGTCTTTACTCTTCAAAGGATGGGTGTGAGGATGCAACGAAATTGCAGCAGTGAAATTGAAGAGCAAGATTGAAGTGAAATTGTAGCAAGGACCAAGAGCATGAAGAAAGAAATTGGAAGAAGAAAAGAAAGAGAAAAATAAAAATAAAAGAAATTATTTTAAAATGAATAAAAATAAGAAAATAATATATTTTTAATAAAAATGTAAAATTATCGAAATTCCCTTAAAAATTAACAGAATTGTTAGTTGACCGGTCAACTAATGAAAGTGCAAAAATTGGACAATTAGAAAGTTTGAGAAACTCTATTACATTTTTTTTTTTTTGTTGGAGGGCAAAAGTCGGATTTCACAATAGTTGAACGGTCACCAAAATAGTTTGCCTTATCTACACACACACACACACACACATATACATACATGTATATGCAAATATACATGTATATACATGCATGTATACATATAAATATTTATATTTATATGTACATTTATACATATAAATATATGTATATTTATAAATAAATATACATATATTTATATGTATACATGTACATATACATATATTATTGAAATATATGCCCTCTAGACTAGTCTTCTACTATAATTATCGAATTTATTAATAAAAAAAATATTTTCAAAGTTTGTTTGTGAATTTACATTTTATTTATGCACTCTTTTCATTTGGAAAGGACCTATTATGTTTAAGTAAGTAATCCATGTGAATGGTGGTCTTTCACTGTAAAGTATGGATCACGGGTTACTTAACACATAAATGTTTGTTCTAAACCGATTGATGAGAATGAGAATCTCATTGTGTTTAGGTTATTGTGTTATAAATTTCAGATGAGGAATGTCTTATCTTTAGTTAGTGAGAAGTCTACTCACTTCATAGCATAAACATATTTCAAATACGTAGAGCAGAACCTGTAATAGTAGTTTTTAAAAGTACTATTTAGAAGAAACCCAGACTATTACTGCTACAGTGTGGACTAATACTCTACTGCTTGAGTATGAGTTGGTGGTCTGACGAAACTAGAAGCATATACTAGAAATCACGAATCTTCATTTTAACCTGAGTAGTTATAATATTTTGTTAGAAATTGCTTATAAATTGTGGGCCATATAAATGTGAGTTAGGCACACTACTAATATTAAATGAACCTATAGTGTCGCACACTATGTGAATAATTTATATATATATATTTTTTCTAGTGATCAAATTTGATGTATCTGAGAATATATCCAGATTCATCGTATCTAGAAATATGTCCAAATTCATTATACTTGGAAAGACATCCAGGTTCGATGTATCTGAAAGATGTTCAAATTCTTTGTATCTGGCTTGGCAGATTAATCAAAAAACTACCAAGATTATCTAAGAATCTTATCATATATTTATCATATCTTTTAAATTTGATTTGATTTCAAAGAAGTTAGGATATGATATTGTTAGAGGTTGTTGAGAAGAAGACTCTCAATGTTTTTTTATCTTAACATATCAGAATTTGGTTGTTTGATCATACACCTCTCTACCCCATTATTATTCTCAAAATGAAAAAAAAAAAAAACCTTTTCAGAAAAGAAATACCTTCTTAACCCTATGCGTTAGCACTCCAGGGTTACGGACTCAGTTCGCTATGTGTAGCTTGTAGAGGGCATTCACAAGTAGCAGCGCCTATGATCACACAAGAGGCACCGCTGGTAGTTCCCGATAAAGGATGGCATTCCCCGAATCCCGAAAAGGTTCGATACTCTAACCTAGTTGTCTTGTTGTTTAGCTTGGATCCTGTAAGAATTCATGGATGTTTTTTCTATTTTGGAATCCACGAATTCCAACAAATAAAACCCCAAAATTAAGGTAAAATAAGATGTTTTATGAATTTGGAACTCCAATTTATACTTTCGAAAGTACAAGCAAATTCCTACAACATGTGGAATTGTTTTGGGATACTGTAAATACAATAAAAGAAGTAATGAAAGTAATAAAAGTACAATGGAAAGTATGTAAGAAAAATCTAACTTAAAAACTTCAAAAAGACAGTAATTGGAAGAAATACTTGTAAACTCTTGGAATGTCAATTTTGTTCCCCCTTTTTTTATCCCTTCTACAAAACTTTAAAGAGATTTGATAACCCTATGTTCACCACTCCTACCATTTCTGATTATCTTGTTTCCTTTGATACTTAATAAACATGGTAGGAAAGTAGGCTTTTGAATTGGTCAAACCCCCTACAATATTTCCTAAATTTCATGCACTATTCCACTCAAATTCATCTTTCTAAAAATCTGATTATGTTTACCAGTTGATCCACCAATTTAGCCAGCTATCTCTCAGGTCGATTAGTTGAACCATCCAATAGCCCTAGTCATTTCGTGTCCAGTCGTCCAATCGTTCAAGTATTTTGCATGTTAACAATATAACAGTAAATAGAAAGTAAATCACTTAATAAGCTACTCTATTATTTAGGCACCATTATTCTTCGATTATTTATTTTTTTTTTCTAAAGAAAGAAATATCTAATATTAAAATTAAATGTCTACATTAACGTCAAAACATACAAAGGGAAGAATTTCTTTCATTCAAACTATACTTTTATTATAATTAAAAGAAAATATATTAAAAAGTTAGTTACATTATTAGTCAAGGTGGAAATGTAAGAGTAAAAAATATTGATACAAATATTAAATGCTTCACTGCTTGAATGTGGTTCCTAAAACTGAGAGGTATAGTAAACCATCCAATTAGTTTTTGTGCATGTTTGTGCACCACTATGGCTAGTAGTAATTAAAGAAAAGCTATGAATAACTATACATATTGAACTTGTAACAAAATATAAAAACCTTTTAGGTCTGTTAATAGAAAATATAATTATGATTACTTACATTTACCTCCCCTAAGCTTAACCAAACTACAAAGGCCTTCTGATTCCAAGAGAAAGTTGTTACCTTGTTTGGCAATAAAAGCCTACTGGCTCAAGAAGAAGACTTGTTACTCATCACTTCTATCATAGAATTTTTTTTTTTTTTTTGTTAAAAAGAACTTCAGATATGGATTCACTTTTTTATTTCCAATGTTCCACTTTTCATAATCACCATTAGTGTCTAAGGGAGGCTTCTTTTAGTCCCAATAAATTAGCGTATTTGGTCCTTAAAGTTTGGTATTTGTAATGTTTTTGTCCTTAATATTTTTTCTTCCATTATGGTGCCTAGTGATTTTTTCTGCCATTATGGTCCTTAATTTTTAGTTTTTAGAGATCATAATAGCTGGTTTTATAGGCAAAAAAATAAAACATTATGGACCATAATGGTAGAAAAAAATCATTAAAGATCATAGTAGCAGAAAAAACATTAAGGATAAAAACATTACAAATCCGAAACTTTAGGGACCAAATATGCTAATTTCCCTCTTGTCCCTGAATGTAAGAAGAGTTTCCCTCTTTCTACAGTATACATTTCTATTAATTGGCACCATGTTTCATAGTTGGTTTCTATAATAGTGATTTCTACATTAAAAACATTCTCAATTGCAGAATAAACAAAATTGAAGTATGTGGATCTGGACAAAACAAAGTTTCAAGAATTTTAGATTCATGAATGAAAGGTTTGTTTTCATTGTGGCTCTAATACCATCTTAGTGTTGGAGTATACTTGTTTATTGTTATATTTGATAAAACGTTTTCTCGTTATTGTGTTTTATTTTTATTTACATAATAAGATTATACATAATAATATCCTTAGAATGGTTATGACACTATTCTTAAAGTGTTCTTAGTCAAGCATTATTATAGATTGGGACAATAATAATGCATTAAGACTATTATGTGTAATACCCCACTACAAACGTACCCAAATAGGGATGTGATTTTGCCCCGTCTAATGGACCAAGGATCTTTATAACGAGGTAAAAAAAGAAATACTAAATAAATAAAAAATTAAATACTTATTACAACTATCTCAAAAACTTATACAAGTTCTACATCAAACATCTAGCGGTTTTCAAAAGAATTACAAATAGATAATAAAGAGAATCTTCAATCTCTAGGGATGTCCAACCTGCTCAAAGAAATTAACTCCTAAAAACATGATACAAAAAGTGTAAGATTTACATCTCAGTAAGTCCTATGTTTGCTCTTGTATGATTCAAAGCAGTTTCATGTATACACAGTTGATAAATAAGAAAAGCGTTTGTAAGTCTCAATTCAACTACTCAAAGTAAAAAGTGGTGTTTTCCATTGTCATACATTGTACAAACATAAATAAATAAACACTTAAGGGGGGGAAAAAAGGATAATGGCACCACACTTTATGCATCATGACAAAAAAATGATCAAGATGCCACACATCGTGCATCAAGACAATTAGAATGCCTCACTTTGTGCATGTTGATATAAGTTAGGTGTACGACTTACTGAATGAGATACTCCTTCCTTTTCCATCCCAAACTCATCGATTGTCTACTCTGGGATAATAGTCATTCCAGACTAGTGCTAGTTCGGACGGCACAATCTACTAATACTAATGCTCTCTCAGCTGCGGTTCATCTCCTAGAGGTGGCTACCTACCAGAGGACTTGCACTAATTGACAGAGACTAGCACCAGTAGCCTGCCTTTATTGAGTATTCAATATTATATGAACAATCAAGAATATAATCAAATCATTATTACTAAATACCTTGGATTTGTAAGCATTCCTCCACAATTAATTTTTAAAAACATTTAATAAGTGCATTTGAGCATAAATAAAAGGGTTTGATGTGTGAAAGAAAACATTGGAGTAAAACTCATTGGTCAAAATCATTTAGCAAACAGTCCAGGCTTGCAACCTAAGTAATCATACTTAACACATTGTCAAAATATAACTGACTTGCAAACCAGAGCTCTATACAGAAAAAATCATTTATGCAATGACTTACTTGTATCAGTTCAGACAAAAAAAGAATATTAGCTGCCTTGTTCTTTTACTTTAGATAAATCCTTTATCTAAAACCATAAAATGATTCATAGTCACAACATGTCCTTATACATAGTATAATCAACATCATTCAAATCAAGCAGATGTAAGATCCTAATAGGCATTCTCATATTTAACTATCTCATCATTGCATAAATTCCTCCAAATAATAATCATAAATCTCATACTATCCTAAACATCACATGATGAAATCTATATGAATCAATCTATTCTGCAATGTACCCCAGAGTGATCATATAACCATGATATAGCATAAATGTCTTTCAAATGCATCATCATAGACTCAACCACAATATTCACTCATCCATCACTCAAAAGACCATCTCAAATAAAAGCCATGCATTTCTCAAGATTACTTAGATAGGTCACAAAATAATAGCAACAATATCCCAAATCGCATACGCATATAAAAAGATTGTTCAAAGCCCCCAAATATACTGAGATCACAACTTCTAGATATCACAAATCTCCTATTGACAAATGAATAAAGTAGTCATGCTCAAACCAATATAAAGATCCTATCTTTCCTAAACAATTATCATATCATGCAAACACCAAATAAAGCAACATCACTAACCCAACACATAAGCATAAACCCAACATAATAAATAACTAATCACTATATATGTCTAACTCCTTAGAAAAATGTCTCAGGTTATCTCTTGTTTGAATGACCTAAAGAAGAATGGAAAAGGTGACTTCTTTGTGACCTTGTTTTGGATCCGATTGTGAGAGGTAGCAAAGCTCGTCCTAGAAGACAAGGGCTCTGTACGTTTGCAAGGGAAAAGAATTGTCAATGATCTTGTTTCGGTCTTGTAACACCCCACTACCTATGTACCCAAAACGAGCGGGGATATTACCCCATCTTTGGGACAATGGGTCTTTATAACTAGGTAATAGAAACATTGAAGGAAATAATCTAAGTTTAAAACTTATTACAACCTAAAATAATACTTTACAAGCTTCAAAATAACTAAATGATAACTAAAATCTCTCAAGAAACAAATATAATCAAAATGAATCTTCAAAACTCAAGGTAACATAAAGCAATTCAACCTTCAAAGTAGGATCGACATAAAAACATAACATAAAATAGTGGTGAGTATATTTCCCAGTAAGTCCTGCGTGTGCTCATGACAATTTAAGAAAACATTTCATGTATGCAAATTTTAAACAAGTCACAATAAAAAGTCTGCAAGCCTAGAAACTTATCTTTAAACATTGAGTGGTATTTTATTAACTTTTGCAAAATAAAAATGTTCAACTTGTAAGGAAATAAACCACTCAAACAAAGTTGACTATGAAACCCTACATCATGACCGTGCACTATAAAAGCTTGCATCACAATGCAAGTGGGTGATCGGCCCATAAGGTGAGATTCTCTTCCATCTCTATACCCAAATTTACCGGTTGTCCACTCCAAAAATAAATAGTCCACTTAAACTGGGGTGCTAGCATAGACCGGCCTGACTAACCAAAACTGGCGTCTTATCCAGACAGAGCTCACCCCTCAGAGGTGGCCACCTTTTGAGAGACTTACCCTAATTCTTTAAAGATTAATCCTAGTGGTCTACCCTTATTGAGTACTCAACGTTATGTTTATCCTACTTAGGAAAAAGTAAAATCAATAAAGTATTTTACCTTAAAATAGCAATTATGGTATTCAGTTAGACTAGTAAAAATTGGTTTAAGAAACATTTAGCATTTTGCTTGAAAAACTATTTGTTTGCTTTAAAACTATTTTATTTAGCAAAAAAGATAAAATGTCCATCATTGCATCCCAAAGTACATCTTCATGGTAAATAGTACATTTGACCTATAAAAGCGCTTTGGTTCAACAAATAGCTTTACACAAGGATGAACTTGATCTCTTGATCTCACAAATTAAAAATCTTCCAAGTTTTGTTTGAGGCAACCTAGCCCCGTTTAGGGTAAACATAAGGTATAAGTCACTAACAGCCCACAATTAATCAACAAACCAAACAGATACTAATAACTCCAAAACTCCATATATATACAAGACCATCTAAACAACCCCAATATTAACAATACTAAAAAATGACAATAGTGGTTTAGGAGTTCTAAAATTAATTGATATAAAAATATTCTAGAGTTAGTATTAATATTAGTATAAAAATAACCTGATAGTACAATAACATAAGTAAGTGACATAAGTAATAAATAAGTACAACAAAAATAATAACATTGTCAAAAGCATTAATAGGAGTATTAATAATATTGTAGATAGTAGTAATATTGCTCAAAGGTTAACAATAATATGATTCTAATAATGATATTAATATTAAAAATACTAATAATAATAATAATGTTTAAAATAATAATTATAATATTTAAAATAATAATGTTAATAATAGTAGTAACAATAAAAATAATGATAATAATTTTAGTATCAATAACAATAATAATATTACTAATAATAATTAAAAGCAGTAACGATTTTATTAATAACAAAAGTAACAGTACTACAAGTAGATGTAATAGCAACTATTTTCACAACAAAAGTAGTATTTTTATATACTAACAATAATTTCTACAAAGGCGATAATAACCATAGATGGCAATATCAGCAATATTAAAGCAACAACAATATTAATAATCTCCAACAGCAAACACATCATCTCATGTTTTAATGTCACAAACTTCTATTCTCATATCTCCTAACAAGCATGTCATAATCTCACTATCAACCCATAATTCCATCATATCACCCCCACATTAAAAATCATGATCTATAAGTAATTCATAAAGTAGACATAATGCATTTCTTAACCTTTATATCATAAAACCATATACCATAAATATCTTTCCAAACATTACTAGATTATCATAAATCATATCAACTCTCCTACTTTGACATCATCCTACACAACTTAAGTTCAAAAGAATGAGGGAGATAGATCAAAATACTAGTCTTGATGAACGCTTTAAGTTGAAGATGACGTTTGATAATCAAGAAGTCTTAATTGTCTTAGTGAGCACCTTTGTGAGACTATTGATTTGAAAAGGTCCATGACCACCAACAATTTTGGCCAAGAGTAGATTGAGAAGAAGACTAAGGGAAAAAAAATAAAAGAGAAACAAAGAGAGAACATGAAATGAGGTCTTGGACTTGGTTTACCATTTTTGTTCTTTTTTTTTTTTTTTTTTTGTTCTTCTTGGGTCAAAAGAAGAATGTTTGTTTTGATCCGAGTAAGGGAAGGTCTTTGATTGATTTGGTGTTATAAAGTGTGCTAAAGAAGAAAGTAGGTTGTATTCTAGTTGATTTGAAGGTTTTAGAGTAGTTTGGTGCGGTTAGAAGTGACTAGAGAGTTGAAGAGAGGTAGTGTGTGTTCTTAAGAGAACAAGAGAGAAAATTAGGAGAAAGGTGAGAGTGTTCTTGGTTGGTGATGGCTAAATGGCCTTGTTTGGTATGGTGTTTCGATCTTAGCTAGCTAAGGGGGATTCTAGGAGTTGTTCAAGTTTGAATTTTGAAGAATGGTTAAGGAAATAGTAGAGGTTCCTGAGGTAGAATGTTGCTAATGGTGTCCGATCCTTGAAGGTTTTCAGCTTTTCAATGGAGGTTCACTTGATTTGTCTATATTATAGAAGAGAAATGGATAAGGCTCTATGTTTAGAGATGGCTGAAATTCCTTGTAAGGTGAGCAGAAAATTCTGGTTTGCCTGAATGATTTGGTTGCTAGATTGTTGAGTGTTTAATGGAGCAAAGCATGGGTTTTAATTTTCAAACTCAAAATAATTTGAATGGAGAGAGATTAGGAGTAATTTAAGGTGTTCTAATGGAGTTTGATGGCTATAGCTGATGGAAGAAGAAAGGATGTTCAGCTTTTGTACTATGGTGTGGCCGAAAATGGTGAGAGAACAATAAAGAAGAAAAGCTAGCTAAAAAATGTTGAAATGGCTGAAATATTTTCTGGTTTTTTTTTTTTATAGAAAGGGTGATAAAATCTTGGGAGGTTGTTGGGCAAAATTCAAAGATTTTTGAATGGATTTTGCAGCTACAAAATAGGAGCAATTCGAGGTCCTTTAATGGTGATTTTCCAGCCATCAACTTGATGTAGAACAAGAACCATTGAAGTGCTAGTTCTTTGTGTTGTATACTCAAAAGTTTCTTGGCTAAATAGTTCTCAAGCTTGCTGGAATTTTCTGGTTTAAGTGAGCTAAGAGGGGTCTGAAATTCCCCAAGAATTTTTCTGGCTTTTGCTCACAAAAAGGTTGCTTGTTTTGCAAAGAAAGAAATGGTAACTAAGCTGCCTAATTTCAAAAGTTAACTAAGGAGAAGAACCAAAATAATTTCCAGCTTTTCACCATAAACAGGAATAACCAAAATGAAATTTCCTAGGAGAAAATTGGTGATTTTATTTTTGGAAATCAAATACTTTTTTAACTCTCCTATTTTCCTTCCAAAATTTCAGCCAAGTGGTTCCAAAATGCTGGAATTTTATTTTTGAATTCCAAGACCATAAGAATTTAGAACAATATATGAAAATAAAAGAATTCAAGAATTAAAAGCATTTTCAAATTCAAATGTGTTAAGACATAGATTACAAAAATAATGGAGACTAAAACTCATTTAGATTTTCTTTTGGATAAGATCACATAGTTAGAAAATTGCCATTGTGATTTCTCAAGACTTCATTCCTAGATTCATGGAATACAATAAATAAGTTTCAAATATTAGTTAGGATAATAAAAAATAATTCTTAGTTGATGGGATTTAAACTCAAGTCCTTAAGAATTATCCACAAAGAACTATCCACTTAACCATTTAATTCTTGTTTTCTATTTTCCCAATTTAATTCTTTTCCCCTTTAAATCCTAAACTTCTCCTTCTCTCATCTCCAAGTAAAATTTTCCAATTACCCCCAACACTCATCAAGCACATATAATTCATATAGACGACATAAAAACGATTCTAAGTAACACAAATTCATCCAAAAAGTATATGTTCATGCAATATATCATGAAATGCAACCCATCCCTTTAATTCTATGATAGACTTAGGTGAGGTTTTATATCTTCCCCTCAGAAGAATGTCATCCCAAAATTCAAAATGTACCTTCATATCAAGTCGGGGTACTTTCGCTTCATCCACTATTCCATTTCCCATGTGCATCTTATATACTGTGATGCTCCCATAATACCTTCACCATTGGTATTTGCTTATTTCAAAGAGTCATGATGTTTCGATCTAGAATCTTAATCGATTTTTCCATGTAACTCCAATTAGGTTGCAATAACAAAGGCTTGTCGTTCAAGGCATATCCCATATTAGAATTGTACTTCTTCAGTTGAGACACATGAAATACATCATGTATTCACATCAATCCATCCGAAAAATCCAATCTATAAGCAACATGTCCAATTCTCTCAATGATTGAAAATGGTCTCAAATATCTCAGACTCAACTTTTCTCCTTTTGGATACTTCAAAATCCCTCTATTAGGAGTCAACTACAGGAATACACAGTCTCCTACTTGGAATTCCAACTCTCTCTACCTATTGTCCATATAGCTCTTTTGTCAATTCTGAGCAGCCTTCAATCTCTCCCTTATTGCTTTCAACTTATCTGCCCTTTCTTGAATACAAACCTCCACAATCTTGCTTATGTGACCATCCTCCGTCCAACTCCAGTACAATGGTACTAGACATTTGCTTCCATACAGTGCTTCATACGGATCCATACCAGTCGAAGTTTGGTAATTATTGTTATAAACCAACTCAGTATATGGTACACAATCAATCCATTGATCTCCAAAATCCAGTACGCTTGCTCTTAGCATATCTTTTAATATCTAGATAACTCTTTATGATTGTCTATCAGTTTGTGGGTATGTTATTGTGCTGAACTTTAAATCAAAACATATAGATTCTTGGAACTTAGCCCAAAATTGCAACGTAAACCTCGGGTCTTGGTCTGAAATGATACTTGAGGGTACTATGTATAATCTTACTATTTCCCATACATGTTGGAGCTAACTTTCCATTGAGTCCCTTACATTTACTGGGATAAAGTGCGTTGTCTTTGTCAATCTATTAACTACTACCCAAATGACATCCTTTTGGATCTCTAAGATAGGCAACCTGGTGATGAAATCCATTATCACCTCCTCCTATTTCCATTCCGGTATTGGCAATGGTCATAGTAATCCAGCTAAATTCTTGTGTTTTGTCTTGACCTTTTGACAGGTTAGGCATGTAGAAACATATTGTACTACGTCTTTCTTCATCCCAGGCCACCAAAAAGCTTTCTTTAGATCTTGATACATCTTCACTTCTCCCGAATGGATGGCATACTTGCTCCTATATGTCTCTTCCAAAATCTTTTTTTTTTTTTGTTCTTGTTTATTAGGCATACACATGCAGTCCCAGAAATACATCACTCCTGACTCATCTTATTGGAAGTCACTGCCTCCTCGCTTAAGCTTCTTATCCTTGAAAAGTTGGAACTCAACATTGTCTTGTTTTACTTTAATAATTTCCTGCCTTAGATCCAGTATTAACCTTAGATTGCTGATGTAAATCCTTGCTTCTTGTACCTCTGTCTTCATATCCAAAACTTTCTAAACTTCCCAAACTTTTTATTTTATCAATCTTGCCATCTTGACTTTTTGACTCAAAGTATCAGCAACTACGTTAGATTTTCTCGGATGATAGTTGATAGGACACCAGTATTCCTCTAAGAATTCTATCCATCTTCGCTGTCTCAAGTTCAAGTCCTTCTGAGTAAAAATATACTTCAGACTTTTGTGATCCGTGAATACTTTATACTCAGCTCCATATAAATAATGTTACCATTTCTTCAAGACAAAAACGATAGTGACTAATTCGAAATCATGAGTTAGGTAATTAACTTCATGTGGCTTCAACTTCTACGAGGCATAAGCTATCACCTTCCTATCCTACACTAACACTATTCCTAATCTCTCCTTAGATGCATTTGTATACAAGGCTTAGGGTTTATCTCCCTTTGGCAAACTTAGCACCAAGGCCATCATCAATCTTTGCTTAAGTTCCTAAAAATTGTTCTCACATTTCTCACTCCAGATAAAGGGTATGTCTTTTCTCAATAATCAAGTCATAGGTGATGCCAAGGTTGAGAATCGCTTAATGAACCGCAGATAATATCCGTCTTGTCCCAAGAAGCTTCTGGTCTCAATGATGTTCTCTGGTTGCTTCCAATTTGAAACTGCTTTGACTTTTGCTGGGTCCACCTTGATACCATCTTTTGATACCACATGCCCAACAAATGATACTGCATCTAGCCAAAACTCGCATTTGCTAAATTTAGCATAGAACTTGTGCTCCCTCAATTTTTCCAATACCATCCTCAAATGTTTTGCATGGTCTTCCGGGCTTTTGGAGTAGAAAAGTATATCATCAATGAACACTACCACGTATTTGTCCAGATAGGGCTGGAAAATCTTATACATGAGATCCATGAATATTGCCAGTGCATTAGTCACTCCAAAAGGCATTACTACGAACTCATAATGACCATATCCGGTGTTAAATGCCGTCTTAGGAATATCCTTCTCTTTAATTCATACTTGATAGTAACCTTACCTCAAATCTAGTTTAGAGTAGCAACTAGACCCTTGCAGCTGATCAAATAGTTCATCAATCAAAGGTAGAGGATATTTATTCTTAATGATCAAATTATTCAACCCCCGATAGTCGATGCATAGCCCCAACATTCAGTTCTTTTTCTTCACAAATTGCACAGGGGCTCCCCATGGTGTAGTACTGGCCCTTATATAACCCTACTTCAACAATTCTTCTAATTGCTCATTCAGTTCCTTTAATTCCTCAGGGGCCATTTGGTATGGAGTCCGAGATGTAGGTTCTGTTCTTGGAATTAAGTCTATAGTGAACTCAACTTCCCAAGTGGGATGAAAGGAAGTGAGTTCAGCAGGAAATACGTATGGGAATTCCTTCACCACTTTGGTGCTCTCCAAAGTGCACTGATCCTTTGACTTATTTATCATGTTAGCGAGACATCCATGACATCTCTGTCTCACCAGCTTCCGGGCCTTAGCTCCAACTATAAGAAATTTTAATGCTTTTACCCGAGTACCATTAAATTTAAGCACATCATAGCCAGGTCTAATAAATTGCACAAACTTATTCTTACAATCTACTTTAGCTCCATGTTTCGCAAGCCAATCCATCCCCAAGATTACATCATAATCATCAATAGTTAAAACTATGAGATCTCCTTCCAAATTCTTCTTCCCAACTCCAATCTCATAATTCTACACATATTTATCTGCTTGCACCATTTTTCCAAAGAGAGTACTCATCAACAGGGTATATGGTAGTTCAATTCCATCCCAACCCAAAAAATATGCACAAGTCTTGTTTAGATAAGAATGGGTAGATCCAGGGTCTATTAAAGCATTAACATAACAGCCTTGAATAGTGAATGTACTTTCTACCACTGCCGCATCTGCTCCAATCTCCTACTGATTTAGTGCAAAGACCTTTGTCTTCATTTGTGGCTTCTATGTTTCACTTCCCACAGCTCCCGAGTTATTTGCTCGGTTGGCTTTGGTGGGATGTGCTGTCACTCTTTGCCCAATTCTTGAGGGTTTGGGATAGTTGTTTCAGAAATGTTTCGGGTCTTCGCAGTTGTAGCATTTCCTTACAGCTCTCTTATACTAGCAGTCTTTCTTCATATGACCTCTCTTGTAACAGTATCGGCACGTTGGCAAGTTTTGAGCAAGGCTAGTTGGTGCAGTGCGTGCTTCCTTTCCTTTGTTCTACTATTGTTGATTAGCAAGTCACTTGTTAGTCTGCTACCTTGAAAATTACCTTGGTGTTTGCCTCGGTGGTGAGAAGGTTCTTTGAGCCATCCTGTTTTTATCCTTGTTTTTAGTTTTGGTGGCCGCATCCGCCATTGCTGAAGACGTAGTTAGTTGGAAAGACGCCAAATCCATCCTCAGTTTCTGCCTCAGGCCCTTAATAAGCTGTCTGGTTCTATTTTACTCAATGTCAACCAGTTTCTTACAGTACTTTAACAGCTGGTTGAAATGGGCAGAATATTGAGCCACAAACATATTCTTCTGTTTCAAATTCCAAAACTCGTCTTCCCTTTTCTCCACTATCCATTGTGATATATACTCAGCCTTGAAAGCTTCTACAAAACTAACCCAGGTCTAATCCTGATCTAACAGCTCTTAATCTTCCTGAACATGTTGCCACCATGCACGAACCGGTCTTCTTAACCTAAAGGAGGCAAATTTGATCATCCTCTTTTCGGAGTACTGAAGCATAGCAAAAATGTCCTCCATTTGCTCCACCCACTGCTCTACCTTCTGGTCTTGTTCTGCTTCACCAAGGAAAATAGGAGGTTGAAATTTTAAGAACCTCTCCAGAACTTCATCTTCCGCTCTTAGGTTTCTTCGATCCGCCAAAGTTTGCAGTATCTCAGTCTTCTTGTTGAATGCTTGTCCCATAGTCACCTCAGTTGGTACCTTAGATTCCACTTCTTGGTCTGGCTCACTTTTGCCTTCCTAGTTCAATGTTGATAGTTGGGTAGCATCGTATTTAGCAGCCACAGGTTCTAGCTTAGAGACTCTTCTGTTGGTTGCAGCAACTCGACGTTTTGGTGCCATTCTATAACATCGTAACCAATCAATAAGTTATGCAACAAAGATCAAGTATATTCAAAATGCATAAACATTCAAGGTATAGTCATAAATATAATATATACAAGTTTTGTATAAAAGACAATATATTTTAAAGAATGAAGTACACCAAGGTACTCTTATTTGCGAAAACTTTTAAAGTAAAGCTATAAGTCACGAATAAATTGCCAGTACATAGATTTATTGAAAGTAATAAACAATCAGTCTTCCAAGCACATAAAAACCTCAAAAGTCTACTCCTCCTCAAAGTCTTTAGTGTCAGCATCATATAGCTAACCCTCAAAGTTATTAGAGAAATCTATTTCCGCACCACCTGTGAAACCAAATACCATAAGTTCCTTCCCTGGTCTCTTGAAACACTCTTCAATCTCAACATGATTTGGTTGTGGTACAAAAGAAGGTTTAGGTGGAGACTCATAGTCTATCTATCCTTGGTCATCACTGTCTGTTGTCAAGTCAATCACTCAAATAGGTGATTTTGGCTCATATTCCATAGCATCATCCTCATCCTCACTATCAGTGATCAAATCAATTATGGGTACGGGTAGTGGCTCAATAATTTAAACTTCATCCTCACTACTCTCCTCCATAGGTGGTTCTAGTTGAGGTGCAAGTTGTGGTGCAATTGAGGTTCTACAAAGTCTTCTAGCTGGATGCGGATTGGTGGGTGCCATGGCTATCTGTTCATGGTCTTTCTTGCAATTCTATACATCCTAACCATCCTACAACATGAACAGCTCAGGTTAGTCAGAATATTATAAAACTTAAAGAAATAATTCCAAATACTACTAATAGTTGCTTAAACCTAGGTTTTGATACCACTTATAGCACCCTACTACCTACGTAACTTAAAAGAGGCAGAGATGTCACCCCATCCATGGGACAATAGGTCTTTATAACTAGGTAATAGAAAGATGGATGGAAAAAATCTAAGTTTAAAACTTATTACAACCCAAAAAAATATTTCTATATGTCTCAAAACAACTAAATGATAACTAAAATTGTTAGGGATATGCCCTAGAGTCAATTTGTACTTATACTATTGTCGTTGTGTTTTATATAATAATATGAGGTTTTTCTTTCCATGAATAGTGTATTTTGTTTTGTGGTCATCAAGTACGTGACTTGATAGTAAAACCCAACAATGAATACAATGACTATTCTAATACTGTCCCTGATCGATTATTATTATTATTGGAATAATAATAAATTAAGATTAGTATATTTCTGACTTGATGACTATGTTTTACTGGTCATGGATATTTGTGATATCGAGTCAAAACATAAATAAATATTAGAGAATATTGTATTAGACATAACCCACTGTGAGAGTACTTCATGGAACATGTCATAAGTACTTTCTAACCATAATAATATTAAAAGTCCTTTGACCTAAATTCATCATAGTTTCCTACTTGATAAATTCTATATTTTGAGGTTGTCTAAAATTGTCTTTAACCAGATAATAAATTAGACTACTGTTGGATATAGAATAAATCAATGAGAGAAATATGATTGATAGTGAAGGAATTTATCCCTCTCAATTATGGGAGAGATATCCATGGACCCCTTGATAAGTTAGACTGTTAAAATGCATGGCCGTGCTCAAATATATCAATTTAAGATATTAATATCATTTGTTTGAACAGTCTACTATGAAATCAAGAAATAATTGATTAAGCTTAATAAGGATAACATGCTCCGTGCCTTATGCTTAATCTGTATATCGTGTGACAAAATGACTAAATATAAAATTATGGTTTGGTTCAAAGAGATCATCGATCTTCATTTAACCTGGATAGTTATAATATTTTGCTAGAAATCGCTTATAACTTGTGGGCCATTTAAATATGATTTGGGCACACTGCCAATGTTAAATGAACCTATAGGGTCACACAATAAGCGAACTTGTTAAGTTATTTTTCTGGTAACCAGATTCAATGAATCTGGAAACATGTCTAAGTTAATCGAACTTAGAAAATCAACCAGATATAATGAATTTGAAAATATGTCTACGTTCGATGTATCTGGATGATGTCCAGATTATAAGAACCTGAGTCGGTAAATTAATTAGTTAAATTACCGGGATAATGGCAGAATCTTATCATATCAGTTTAAATTTAATTTAAATTTAAATTTAAATACGATAAGATATTATTAGGGTTGGACTCTAAGAAGTTCGGAGTGGATTTTTTAGAAAACCCTAGCCGTCTTCTTAAGTGTCCCAATTCGGTTGAGAATATTTGTGCCTCCATGCACCAGAGAAAAAAAAATCTCTCAAAACCCTAGGCGCTAGCACTCCCCGGGTTACTTTGCGGTGTGTATCCGATAGAGGACGTTCGTGCACTGCAGCATCTGGTGATCGTTCGGGTTGCACGTACAACAGCGCAATTAGAATCGAAGGATCTCGATTACACCAAACAGAGGTAATTCTGCAAACTTTAGATCTTCTTAATCATTTACTTAGGTCCTCGGAAGGGATTTGTGGATATTTTTTGCGTTTAGGAGTCCACAAATCCTAACAAAAATCTCTCAAGAAGTAAATAAAATCAAAATGAATCTTCAAAACTTAAGGCAATACAAAGCAATTCAACCTTCAAAGTAGGATCGACCTGCAAAGATGACATAAAAGGGTGGTGAGAAATATTTCTCAATAAGTCCCATATGTGCTCATGATAATTTAAGAAAACCCTTCATGTATTTAAATTTTAAACAAGTCACAAGAAAAAGTCTGCAAGCCCAAAAACTCATCTTTAAACATTGAGTGGTATTTTATCAACTTTTGCAAAATAAAAATGTATAACTTGAAAGGAAATAAACCACTCAAACAAAGTTGATAATGAAACCTTGCATCATAGTCATGGCAATGAAATCCTGCATCATGACCATGTATTGTGAAACCTTGCATCATAATACAAGTGGGTGATCAGCCTATAGGGTGAGATTCTCCTCCATCACTATATCCAAACTTACCGGTTATCCACTTCATGAATAAACAGTCCACTTAAATTGTGTTGATAGCATGGACCGGCCTGACCAATCAGAACTAGCATCTTATCCAAGCAGAGCTCACCTGATAGGGCCTAAATTAGTCAAAAAATTTTTAGTTATTTGAGGTTATTTTGTAATACATTTTGTGAAATAACTAGTCATATTCCTTCTTATTTGATATTTCCTTTATAAAAATACTTTTCTGTAATTTTATGCTAAAATAAAGGAAAATTAGAGCTAACTGGGGGATTTTTCAGAACAGAACCAACACCAGCCCAGAACGGGGAGTCGGCGCCGGTCAGTCACTAGAAAAGCAAAGAAAAATAGAGGAACAAAGGAATGAATGGCAATTGAGAAAAAGAGAAGAAAAGGGCAAAAGCAAATCAAAGAAAGGAAAGAAGAGGAGCAATCGGTCAGCAGCCAAGGTAACAGAAATTCGGTGGGCCTAGGTGCAAGAAGGAAATAAAAAAAAACAGCAGCGAAGAGAGCTGATTGCAATAGAAAGAAAAAGGAAAGCAGCTTGGTCAGCAATAAGACAAAAGTCGGCAGCAATTTTAGGTGGCGGCTCAATTGAGCTAATGTAAGAAAGAAGAGGAAATCAACAACAGACTTTCGGTGGCTTTAAGCAATTTCACACAGCTCAAAATTGGAAGCCAATTGCAGATTTCACAATTCCAAATTCAACATCAATTTGTTCAGCACAAAATGACAAGGAGACAACATCAAGAAATCCGAATTGAAGTCAACATTGAATTTCACTTAATTTCCAATTTGACAAAGTCAAAGACGATTTCCTTAGTTTGTTTTATTTAGTTATTTAGTATTTTATTTTAGACTTTTTTCAATCCTTTTTGGTTTTAGAGATTTTTAGGTAATTACTTCTTCTTTATTTAGGACTCTTTTAGGAATTTTGTAAGCCTATAAATAAAGGGCAATTTACCCTAGGAAAATGAGGTGCACAATGTAGGGACTTAGATTTATTTTAAAGTGCATCACCAATATTTTCTCGAGATAAATAGTTCAAGGAGGATTGTGCAAGAAAGTCTTCAAAGAAAGAAGAAGGAGGCTTGTCTATGAGTGCTTTCTTTTTCTTGAACAATGATGTGTTAATTGTTTTATTATAATTTGACATTGTTTTAGATATTCATGATTTTTAGAGGTTATTGATCTTTTGATTAATTGATTGTTACTCTTGGTATTTAATCACTTGGGTTGATTGCGAGATTAATTGATTGTTTTCCATTAACTTGCTTGAGAATAGAGTTGATGGTGTCAATTTATTGATTTCATATTTGTTATCTTTTAACTTGCCTGAGAATGGGGTTAATTGCTAAGGTCAGAGTAATTAAAGGTTAATTAATGTCTGCTAGAGTATGGATTCATTGGTTAATTTCATATTTTAAGTTTGCCTGATAATGGAACTTGAATTAAGGATTGTGGTTCATGCATCTTTTGGGTAAGACTGGTTGAAACAGAGTATGTGATGCCAAGTTACCTAGAAGATAGGGGTTCATGGATTGGGAAAGAAGTGAGTTTGCTTTAATCCTTCATGATGCTAAAAGAATGATCAGTTATGATAATGGTTGGGTTCATTAAGATCATGGTTATCTAAACAATAGTTTGAATTGCATAATTCTACATCCTTGACATGTATATATTTTTAATTTTATTTTATTTTATTTTTCTTTTTATTTATTTTTTTCACTTTATCGAGTCGGTAAAACAATGAAAGAAATGTGATTAATGTCTACTTGTTCCTTGAGGATCGACACTCGTTTGAACCCTATGCTTGGTTAATGATGAGTATGCTTGCTCATATGTGTGATTTGGGTTGAAAGTTTTAATTTAAACTTGATGGGAAATGTGCTTAGTTTTTGAATTTACACCCAAAATCTGGACACATCAAGTTTTTGGCATCGTTGCCGGGGAACTATAGCATGAAAGCTTGGATTTTATTGATTTAACCATGCAAATATGTAAATATGTACAATTGTTCTTCTTGCAAAAAGGTGTCATCTTTTGTTGTGTGTATAATTGTATTTTAATTTCACTATATGTTGTAAATACGTAAATTGGTAGCTACATGTTCATAATAACTAACTTATCTTTGTATGTTTGTATAAATTGTATATTTAGTTATTTAATTTTACTAACCCAATGTTAATATAGAATATGTGTAATAATGATATTTTTAATTTGTTGATTTTTACATCTATAATTTTAAGTCACTACTAACTCTTTTTATTTTCAGGTTTGGACTTAAGCTAACACGATATTGGAGACGGACTATTTTATTTTCTTAGTTATTTCTTTATTTACAATTTTTACTTTTAGTTTAATTTAGGAATTCTTATTTTTAATGTATTGTGGTCATGCATTCAATTAGGATAGTTTTAGCAAAAAATATAAAATATAAAATATAAAAAAATATTTAAAAATATAAAAATAAAATAAAAATGGAGCCCGGACAGAATGTAACCGGTGCCGGCTCCATTCTGGAAGGCTATTCAAAAAATATATTTATATATTTTTATTTGTCATTTGTTCCCTTACCCTATTTCTTTTCTTCCCAAATTTTTCTTATTTTGTCTTTTCTTCTTGTTTTATTTTTCTTTGATTTTCTTATTCGTTTCTCTTATTTGTCTTGTTCTTCTATTTTTCCTTCTTCTTTTATTTTCTTTCTCCCTATTCCCCTAGAATGATCCTTTTTCGTCTTCTTCTTCTTCACATTACGTTTCTTCTTCTAATTATCCCCATGGATTAAAATTTTTTTAAAACTTATACATTGGGCGAATACATTGGTGGAAAAATTCACTTCATGTTGAGCTAGATTTCATCCTCTAAACTTTCTCGACATTGTGTATATGTATTTTTGAGGAAAAATTTACTGGACATGGATATATCTTTGTTGAGTTTATTTGATGATAGAAGAATACATATAATGAATTGTACGTCTTAAGATTACTTCTAAACATTAGCTAGGCATTTTTCTAAACTTTGTACAAATCTAGAAATCTTAGCCTCTTTGGGATAGGTTGATTAAAGATGGGTTGACATTATACTTTTGCTATCTACATTGGATATTCTTCTTGTTTTTCTTAAGAATTAAAAATTTGGAAAATTCTTCACTGAAAAGAGAACAAATTGCAAAGTGGATTTGGTTGAGACAAAGAGGATCTTGTGATCTATTTGGAAGTTATGGTAGTCTATTTGGTAGCTATTGGACACTTTGGAGACAAGGAAGAGTCTACTTCGAGGGGGACCTAAAGGCTTTGACTTTCTATTTTTCATCTCCCTTAATTTTTATTTTTTGTTTCAATTCCTTGTTCTACTGTTACTTGTGTGTCAATTTATCTATTTGTAGGTTGAAGTTCGTAGGCGATTATCCTTCCAACTTCATGAAGCATGAACTTCACATATCTTGGAGCTAATCTACACTTGGAGAGTATTGCTTAAACTTTCTACCCCTTTTTAATTTTGGTCCTTTTGGAGATGCTTTATTGTGTCTATTTTTTGCCCATGAGGACATGGTCCAATTTAAGTGTGGGGGAGTAGTTTGGTGCTATTCTTGATCCAAGTTTTTATCAATTATCTTGATTTTTTTCTTGTTGTTGAGTTACTTTGGAATTTGACTTTTCATGGAGCTAATCTGCCTTGGGGAGTATTATTTTCTTTTCCCTCTTTACATTCTTGGTCCCTTAGTTATGCTTTAGTGTGATATTTTAGGCTATTGAGGACAATGTCCAATTTAAGTATGGGGGAAAGATGTAACATTTTCTCAAGTGCATCTTTGTGATTTTCAATGGATTTCCAAGTATATATGTTTGAGGGATTTTCAATGACATATATTTGAATTGTTTTGAATTGTTGGAATTGTTTTCAATGGATTTCCAAGTATATATGTTTGAGAGATTTTCAATGATGTATGTTTGAATTGTTTTGAATTGTTGAAATTTTTTGAAAAACTTTTTTTTGAAAAAAAAATTGGAGCTAAATTGAGTTTATTTGTTTATAAGTTGTTTATAACGAAGATATGATTTTCTTTTTAACTTTGGATATGGATTTGTCATTCAGTATGATAGGATTTTATTAAAAAGGTAAACTTGTATATTAAGTTAAATTTTGCTAAATCTTGAGAATTTAAGTTAACATTGGTTATATTTGGTATTTGAGTTTTATTTTATTCTTTGAGTTTAAATATGGATGATATGATGAAATATGGGAAGAGTTGCTGATGAATTCTTGTATTATGGATTTAGAATTTGCTTAACTTTGAGTTTTGAATAAGGAATGTGAGAGAAAAAAATATATATGAAAAAAATGAGTGAAAAAATTTGAGTTGAGAAAAAATATCTTATTGTTTTTATTATTGAAGTTCTTTTACTGAAAATGGGGTCAATATGGGGAGAAATAGTAAGTGTATTCGATGCACTCTCTTGAGGCTATCCCAAAAGTAAAAAGGCAAGAAAAAGAAAAGGAAAAAAAAATATTGAAAAATTATGAGAGAAAAAAATAATTAGTGATGACTATAAAGGCGGCTAACACAGTGTGTGAAGAGAAATCTATACACTTGAGGCTATCAATTCCCAAAGTCAAAAAAAAAAAAAAAAAAGTGGAGTGTTTTCCTTATTTCACTAACTCGAGTTTGGTAAATTTAAGTTTATAATGCTTGAATTGATTAAATGACTGGACTTGTATGATTTATGTTATATGTGTTTTTGCTTGAGGGGTGGAATAATTTTCATGTACTAGATATAACTGTGTTTAACTTAACCTTGATGGCCTTGGGATTATTTAATTTAATGTATGAGTTTACAAAGGTTTTTTAAAGGGTGAATGAATGACAATTTTGTATTTAAGGTTAGAAAGAAATTATGGCTTTGTTATGGATGAATATGAAAAGAAATAAATTGTTTTGAATGCTTTGTTTAAGTATTTACTTGATGACAAGTAAAGATTCAAGTGTGGGGGAGTATGATAGGGCCTAAATTAGTCATATTTTTCTTAGTTATTTGAGATTATTTTGTGATATATTTTGTAAAATAACTAGTCATATTCCTTCATGTTTGATATTTTCTTTATAAAAATACTTTTCTGTAATTTTATGCTAAAATAGAGGAAAATTAGAGCTAACTGTGGGATTTTTCAGAACAGAATCGGCAGCAACCCAAGAAGGGGAGCCGGCGCCAGTCAGTCACTGGAAAAGTAAAGAAAAACAGAGGAACAAAGGAATGAATGGCAATTGAGAAAAAGAGAAGAAAAGGGCTTCATGGCTCAATTGAGCCGATGGATAGCAAGAAAAGGGCAAAAACAAATCAAAGAAAGGAAAGAAAGGGAGCAATCGGTTAGCAGCCAAGGCAACAGAAATTCGGTGGGCCCAGGCGCAAGAAGGAAGTCAACAAAAACGATAGCGAAGAGAGCTGATTGCAACAGAAAGAAAAAGGAAAGCAGCTCGATCAGCAATAAGATAAAGTCGGCAGCAATTTTAGGTGGCTTGGTGGCGGCTCAATTGAGCTAATGTTAGAAAGAAGAGGAAATCAACAGCAGACTTTCGGTGGCTTTAAGCAATTTCACACGGCTCAAAATTGGAAGCCAATTGCAGATTTCACAATTCCAAATTCAACATCAATTTGTTCAGCACAAAACGATAAGAAGACAACATCAAGAAATCCGAATTGAAGTCAACATTGAATTTCACTTAATTTCCAATTTGACAAAGTCAAAGATGATTTTCTTAGTTTTTTTTTATTTAGTTATTTTGTATTTTATTTTAGACTTTTATTAATCCTTTTTGGTTTTGGAGATTTTTAGGTAATTACTTCTTCTTTATTTAAGACTCTTTTAAGAATTTTGTATGTGAAACCCCAGTCAAAACCAACCTTAGAGTGAGGGGGTTGGGATGCATCTCATACTTTATTGCATGTTTAAATATATTTTTATATGATTTTATGTGCATTGAATTTGTGTTTTATAGTCGAGAGGGCTTGATTATGACTATTGAGCGAGAAGGGTAAAATGGTAATTTTTGCTTGAGGTGAAAAAAGGGAGATAGCTTGATGATTGAATAGGAAAATATTTTTAGAGAGAAAATAAGAACAAGAGTTGTTGTGATTTAGTGGTTAGAGCCTTAGAATTAATTCTTGAGGTCTTGGGTTCAAATTCCATCATATGAGCTTTAGATTGGTTAAATTTTATTTTTGCTTGGGAAGTAATATTTTTGGCCTTATGAGCTTGGAGTAGGGTAGAAATATTGTCCTAAGAGAGACATGATAGGAGTATCCTCATCTTACTTTTTTTCCTACACAAAATTCCTAAGGAGAATCCATTTCCTCTTAATCCTTAATTTTTCCTATTTCTCAATTCATTAGCTTGTTCAAATTGTTCAAGCCAATTTTATTCTAGAAAAAATTTCAGCAATGTATTGTGGCTTTGTAGGTTCAAAATGTCTTGGTAAGAGACATCTTATGGACAGAAACCATGGAAGAGGGAGAAAGGATTTCAAGTGAATTAAATTCCCTAATGAACTTTCTAAAAACTTTACTCTAACTAAGTTCATCTTCCTTCATGCATGGAATTGAAATTTTTCCCAGCTTTGTGTGCCTTCAAGGTATCGACATTCTTAGCTAATATTCCCTCCCAAATGCTGCAAAAAAAATGGCCTTTTGGATTAGCTTGCAACCTAAATTTCTCTGGCCATTTTCGGACTGCACAAAGGTGGTGCAAAACCAGGAAAATTCCTGGGCAAATTCGCAGCTTTGGAGGTCCAAAACCAAGTTGTTTTCTTTCAGTTTTTGCTCAGCTCCTTAGCCATGTTTTTCCTCTATGAAGAGGGCTAGAAACCACCCTTGAAAGCCCCTGAAATTCCCCTTCAAACTCCCTGCAAGTCGACTGGAAGGTGGCAGTCGAAAACTGCCTAGAAAATTCCAGCCTTGCTAAAATCCTGTGCAGAAAAATTTTCCAGCTTTGTTTCCTAATTCTACTCTAGTCGAAACTCCATCCTTCTTCTGCACAAACCACCCTTAAACCTTCAGTAACTGAGCTCCATTATCCTCCTCAAGCTTCTGCACGAAAATCCAGTCATGGCTGCCTAAAAGATTTCCAAAAAAATTCTGCAATCATGCCTTGATTTGAATATCAAAATTCCAGCCACCATGATTTAACAACTTTCCATAAAATATACCTCAAAAAACCAGACCTTCCCTTCACTTTTACACTTAGTATTTTTGGCCACCTTAAGCCTCCCTCAACCAGCATTCATCTAGCCGAAACACTGCCCAACAATTCAGCCATGGCAGACTTCCAAAAGCTCTCCAATAATCAAAGGTATTCTTGAATATTTAGTTTCCAATTTTGCTTCCTAAAAATATTCTTCAAGGATTCCAACAACTAGCCTTTCCTTTTCCCTTCCAAACCATAGAATTATCTCCCAAAACCCTACAAAAATTTGGCCAGCCCTAATCCCTATAGAATTTCGACAGCTGCAAAAAAAAAGCTCCCAATTCCCTTCAACCATAAAAAACACACGATACACCAAGAACACCTACTCCTTCCTTTCACCTAATACCCCTCCAAATCACTTCAAACTTCTTCTAAAATTTTTAGATTGAGTCTACTCACTGCCATGAGTCCATCAACACCATTTTTAACATCAAACTCCAATATCCAACTTGCTAGTTTGGATCGAAAACCAGAAATTTTGTGAAGGACTCAAGAATACCTTCAAGGTAGGTTTGTTCTAACAACTTCATCTTCTTTAATCATGATCTCTAATGAATATATATATATATAAATAAACATGCTAATGGTCTCTCTCTCTCTCTCTCTCTCTCATGGCCGAATCTCTCTCCTCTTGGCCGAATGGCTTCTTCTCCAATGGCCATGCTTCCTTCATATTCTTTGGATGGATTTAGACATCTAGGAGTTGAGATTCATTCAAAACTCCTTCAAGTTAATCATCAATCAAGTAAATCCCTTCAACTCTTCTTTTAAACTCTAGATTCATGTCTCTAGGGTGATGTTGATAGAAGGTGGATTGTGGATAGGATTTGAGTATGTATTGTTAAGATTGAAGCATGAATATATGTATGAATATGAAGGAGATGTGATCTATGCATGGATGGATTATCTTAGTTGATTGTATGATGATTTGTGGTTTAATGCATGTCTCCATGTCATAGGTGGTATTGGTGATGAAGTATGCTAGAGATTATATCAATTTGGTGAATAGGATTTATATTCATGTTGAATTATTGAAGCTATGGTCATATTTATGCTAGTAGGGGTTTAGGTCATGTCTTGATAAATTGAGATCTATGCTTGTATGCATGATTTGGATGATTTGATGAATTGAAGGATTGTATATGTTCATGATTGTGGTTAGCCATAGAAATATGATCATGATCTAATTGTCCCTAAGCTAATTTTTATTTCATGAATAAAATATTTAATAATATGATTTTGCTAGTAATTTCGGAAAAAACCCTAAGAAGAGTAGATTTGGATTATTATATATATAAATGATATTTTAGTCAAATAAATAGTAGTTTTTGCTAGAAAAATAAAATATATAGATATTATATAAAATAATGAAATCAACTAAAGCCTTTTATGGAAATAATCATAATTAGTAAAATACTTATTATTATAAATTTAATTATTGTCTTTTAATCAAAACCTATTAAAATTTATTTATTATTTTTCAAGCAAGACTCATTAAAATTTATTTTCAACTAACTTTAGTTATCAGTTATTTTTTTTAACAACTAAATTATTAATAAATTATTATTTTACCTAAAATCATCTAGGACTTTTCATCAAATAAACTCTAAATTTTTCTTAGCAAGATTTGAACCTACAACTTATTAGTACTTATTTCCCAAACATTAACTATTTTAAATATCAAATTAGCCTTAACTTAGAGACCCTTTTTCTTTATTATTTGGCCTTAAAGCTTGGGACACTAGGGTCATGATAGTAGTGAGTTGAGATGTTTTAATTTGAGAAAGGGGATTTTTGGCTTGAGTTTGATTGTGGTTTGTATTTGCCCATGCGGGGTTAGGTCAGCTGTTGGAGACCTTTTATTGTGAGTAAGGATCAAGTAAGCTCCTGCATAAAATCTAATTGATGAAAAGTGTTTAATTATGGCAAGCCAAATGTAGAATGCATGGATACTCATCTTTGCAAAGGCAATTGAGGATTGTCTCTTGTCTTATTTCCGTCAAACAAATTATTTGAAAACCAATAAGCAGATTTATTCAAACTCAAAACTTTTTCTAAAACTGATTTTGACAAAGACTTTGGAAACCCTTAATTGCCGGGTTCAAGTGGAACTATGTTTTGTTCTTTTTTTTTTCCCAAGTGGGATATGTTACGTTGAGTACTCGATAAGGGTGGACTACTAGGGCTAGTCTTTAAGGGGTTAGGATAAGTCTCCTAGTAGGTGGCCATCTCTGAGGGGTGAATTCTTCCTGAATAAGACGACAGTCCAGTAGGTCGTGCCGGTCCGAGCTAGCAGCGTTCTTTTTCAGTCAAGTGACTGTGTTTTGTCAGAATGGACACCCAGTTGTTGTTTGGGTATAGAGAAGGAGGAGTATCTTGCCCGGTAGGCCGATCACCTACTTTTGTCAGTCTGCACAAAGTGTGGCATTCTGACTAGCAGTATGCACAAAGTGTGGCATGCTGACCATGCAGTTATGGGGCCCAACGTGTGGTACCCATGATCATTTCCTTGAGTGGTTGATTTTATTGATTATGTATGGTTGGAAAAGTTAAAACACCACTCTTGCTTTTGACTAATGTTTATTGCTTGCCAGTGATCTCTTATAAAGAATTTTATACTTTGCATTCACGAACTATTTTCACTGAACACCCTAAGCACACATGGACTTATTGATATTTCTGTCTCACCACCATTTTTACCATGATTTTAGGTCGATTCTGCTGTGGGGATGAGTAGCTAGATATTACCTGCTTGGAAGATTTTCTGATAATTTATCTTGTGTAATATTTTGGAGAGATGAGAATGGATAAATTTTATTATGGATTTATTTTTGGTATTCTTGGATTTATTCTTGCATTGATTTTTTGGGATGTAATAAATTTTAAGTTCAAGTATCATTTTTATTCTGCTATTTCATTTGTGTGACCTAGTTATAAAGACCCATTGTCCTTTAGATGGGGCGACATCCCCGGCCCTAGCGGGGTGTTACATTGTAAGCCTATAAATAAAGGGCAATTTACCCTAAGAAAAAGAAGTGCACAATGTAGAGACTTAGATTTATTTTAAAGTGCTTCACCAATATTTTCTCGAGATAAATAGTTTAAGGAGGATTGTGCAAGAAGGTCTTCAAAGGAAGAAGAAGGAGGCTTGTCTATGAGTGCTTTCTTTTTCTTGAACAATGATTTGTTAATTGTTTTATTATAATTTGACATTGTTTTAGATATTCATGATTTTTAGAGGTATTTGATCTTTTGATTAATTGATTGTTACTCTTGGTATTTAATTACTTGCGAGATTAATTGATTGTTTTCCATTAACTTACTTGAGAATAGAGTTGATGTTGTCAATTTATTGATTTCATATTTGTTGTCTTTTAACTTGCCTAAGAATGAGGTTAATTGCAAAGGACAGAGTAATTAAAGGTTAATTGATGTCTGCCAGAGTATGGATTCATTGGTTAATTTCATATTTTAAGTTTGCCTGAGAATGGAACTTGAATTAAGGATTGTGGTTTATGCATCTTTTGGGTAAGACTGGTTGAGATAGAGTATGTGATGCCAAGTTACCTAGAAGATAGAGGTTCATAGATTGGGAAAGAAGTGAGTCTGCTTTAATCCTTCATGATGCCAAAAGAATGATCAGTTATGATAATGGTTGGGTTCGTTAAGATCATGGTTGTCTAAACAATGGTTTGAATTGTATAATTCTACATCCTTAACATGTATATATTTTTAATTTTATTTAATTTTATTTTTCTTTTTATTTATTTTTTTCACTTTGTCGAGTCAGTTAAACAATGAAAGAAATGTGATTAATGTCTACTTGTTCCTTGAGGATTGACACTCGTTTGAATCCTATGCTCACTTAATGATGAGTATGCTTGCTCATATGTGTGATTTGGGTTGAATGTTTTAATTTAAACTTGATTGAGAATGTGCTTAGTTTTTGTATGATTTTTACACCCAAGTCCGGACACATCATCACCCTTCAGACGTGGCCACCTACTGAGATACTTACCCTAACTCTTCAAAGGCTAATCCTAATAGTGTACCCTTATTGAGTACTCAACATTATATTTGTCTCACTCAAAAAAAGTAAAATCAATAAAGTATTTTACCTTAAAGTAGCAATTATGGTGTTCAGCCAGACAAGTAAAAACTGGTTAACTAGTTCAAGAAAAATTTAGCATTTTTCTTGGAAAACTACTTGCTTGCTTTAAAACTACTTTAATTTAGTAGAAAAGATAAAATGTCCATAATTGCATCCCAGAGTACATCTTCATGGTACACAACACATTTGACTTGCAGAATCACTTTGGTTCAACAAACAGTTTATGCAAGGACTTACTTGATCTCACAGCTTAAAAATCTTCCCAGTCTTGTTCAAGACAATCTAGCCCCGTTTAGGGTAAACATAACATATAACTCACTAACAGCCCACAATTAATCAACAAACCACACAGATACTAATAGCTTCAAAACTCCATTTATACAAGACCATCTAAACAATCCCAACATCAACAACACTCAAAAATGACAATAGTGATTTAAGAGTTCTAAAATTAATTGATATAAAAATATTCTAGAATTAGTATTAATATTAGTATGAAAATAACTTGATATTACAATAACATAAGTAAGTGACATAAGTAATAAATAAGTACAACAAGAATAATAATATTGTCCAAAGCATTAATATGAGTATTAATAATATTGTAGATAGTAGTAATATTGCTAAAAGGTTAATAATAATAATACAATTCTAATAATGATATTAATATTAATAATACTATTAAAATAATAATGTTAATAATAGTAGTAATAATAAAAATAATGATAATAATTTTAGTATCAATAACAATAATAATATTACAAATAATAATTAAAAGCAGTAATAATTTTATTAATAATAAAAGTAACAGTAGTACAAGTAAAGGTAATAACAACATTTATCACAACAAAAGTAGTATTTTTAAATACCAACAATAATTTATGCAAAGGCAATAATAATCATGTATGGCAATATCAGCAATATTAAAGTAACAACAATATTAATAATTTGCAACAGCAACCACATCATCTCATGTTTTAATGTCATAAAACTTTATTCTCATATCTCCTAGCAAGCATGTCATAGTCTCACTATCAACCCATAATTCCATCATATCGCCCCTACATTAAAAATTATGATCTATAAGTAATTCAAAAGGCAGTCGTAATGCATATCTCAACCTTTATATCATAAAACTACATATGCCATAAATATCTTCCCCAACATTACTAGATCATCATAAATCATATCAACTCTCCTATCTTGACATCATCCTACACAACTTGAGTTCAAAAGAATAAGGGAGTTAGATCAAAATGCTTGTCTTGATGAATGCTTTAAGTTGAAGAAGACGTAAGCCTTAAATGCCTTAGTGAGCACCTTTAAGAAACCATTGGTTTGAAAAGGTCCATCCATGGCCACCAACAATTTCGGCCAAGAGTAGATTGAGAAGAAGAGTGAGAAAAAATAAATCAAAGCAAAAAATAAAAGAGAAGGAAAGAGAGAACAAGAAATGATTCCTTGGACTGGGTTTACCTTTTTTTCTTTCTTTCTTTTTCTTCTTGGCTCAAAAGAAGAATGTCTGTTTTGATCCGAGTGAGGGAGGATCTTCGATTGATTTGGTATTATAAAGTGTGCTAAAGAAGAAAGTATGTTGTATTCTAGTTGATTTGAAGGTTTTAGAGTGGTTTGCTATGGTTAAAAGTGGTTAGAGAGTTGAAGAGAGGTAGCGTGTGTTTTTTAGTGTTCTTGGTGTTCTTCAGAGAACAAGAGAGAAAATTAGGAGAAAGGTGAGAGTGTTCTTGGTTGATGATAGTTGAATGGCCTTGTTTGGTGTGGTGTTTTAGTCTTAGCTAGGTGAGAGGGATTCTAGGAGTTGTTCAAATTTGAATTTTGAAGAATGGTTGAGGAAATAGTGGAGGTTCTTGAGGTAGGATATTGCTAATAGTGTCCAATCCTTGAAGGTTTTTAGCTCTTGAATGGAGGTTCACTTGGTTTGTTTATATTATAGAAGAGAAATGGAGAAGGCTCTATGTTTCAGAGGTGGCCAAAATTCCTTGTAAGGTGAGCAGAAAATTTTGGTTTGGTTGCTAGATTGTTGAGTGTTTAATGGAGTAAAGCATGGGTTTTAATTTTCAAACTCAAAATACTTTGAATGGGGAAAAGTTAGGAGTAATTTAAGGTGCTATAATGGAGTTTGATGGCTATGGCTGATGGAAGAAGAAAGGATGTTCAGCCTTTGTACTATTGTGTGGCCGAAAATGGTGAGAGAACAATCGAGAAGAAAAGCTAGCTGAAAAATGCTGAAATGGTTGAAAATTTTCTGGTTTTTTTTTTTTTAGAAAGGGTGATAAAATCTTGGGAGGTTGTTGGGCAAATTCAAAGCTTTTTTAATGGATTTTGTAGCTACAAAATAGGAGCAATTTGAGGTCCTTCAATAGTGATTTTCCAGCCTTCAACTTGATGTAGAACAAGAACTGTTGAAGAGCAAGTTCTTGGTGTTGAATGCTCAAAAGTTTCTTGGTTTAATAGTTCTCAAGCTTGCTAGAATTTTCTGGTTTAAGTGAGCTAAGAGAGGTTTGAAATTCCCAAGAATTTTCTGGCTTTTGCTCACAAAAAGGTTGCTTGTTTTGCAAAGAAAGAAATGGTAACTAAGCTGCCTAATTTCAAAAGCTAACTAAGGAGAGGAACCAAAATAATTTCCAACTTTTCATCATAAGTAAGAATAACCAAATATGATTTCTTAGGAGAAAATTGGTGATTTAATTTTTGGCTTTTCTTACTCTCCTATTTTCCTTCCAAAATTTCGGCCAAGTGGTTCCAAAATACTGGAATTTTATTTTGAATTCCAAGACCATAAGAATTTAGAACAATATAAGAAAATAAAAGAATTCAAGAATTAAAAGTATTTTCAAATTCAAATGTGTTAAGACATGGATTACAAAAATACTGGAGACTAAAACTCCTTTAGATTTTCTTTAGGACAAGATCACATGGTTAGAAAATTACCATTGTGATTTCTCAAGACATCATTCTTAGATTCATGGAATGCAAGATATAATTTTCAAATATTAGTTAGGATGAAACTAATTCTTAATTGATGGGCTTTGAACTTAAACCCTTAGGAATTAACTACAAAGCTCTATCTTCTTAACCACATTAATTCTTGTTTTCTATTTTCCCAATTTAATTCTTTTTCCCTCTAAATCCTAAACTTCTCCTTTTCTCATCTCCTAGTAAAATTTCCCAATTGCCCCCAACACTCATCAAGCACATATAATCCACATAAACCACATAAAAACAATTTTAAGTTACACTAATTCATCCAAAAAGTATATGTTCTTGCAATATGTCATGAAATGCAACTTATCCCTCTAATTCTAGGGTTGACTTAGGTGGGGTTTTACAAGTCTAGAAAGGGAAGTAGAGAAGAAGTGTGCTTTGTTGAAGGTTAAGAGTTTTGGTATTGCAGAGAAAACGTGAGTGAGTCATGTAATGTTGTTTTGGTGTCAAAACTACGAGCAATGACCAAAGGTTGGTCTTTTTCTCTTGTGTGTTGTTTGAGCACGCACAAGTACAAGAAGAAGAGGTAGAAATTGGCTTCTTTCTCTAATGAAATGAGAGAAATCGAGAGAGAGTTTAAAAGGAAGTCTTTGTTTCAGTTTTTTGTGCACGAATGTGAGTGTTGCTTTGCTTGAATGATTTCGTGTGTGTGTATGTGCTCTAGTGATGGCCAAAATTGTGTGTAGGAAGGGTTGGGATTTCGGTTACTTGGCCTAGGACTAGGGTAATTCAATCTTCAAAAGATATAATAAGGGTTTCATCTATCCAAGATGATAGGATAAGTGTTTTATCTCAAGAAAAATTCCTATTTTATTTTTGTCACTTAATTTCAGCTAATAGGAAGAATAGGAGAGAAAATCAGCTTTGTTTTGTGGCTTGATGACTGAAACAACAGAGAGAAAAGAGAGAGGTTAGTGACCGAAATTTGGAGAAGAAGGAAGAAGAAAATTGCATTTAACTTTTGAGATAAATAAAATTCCAGTTTGATAATGATAAAATAGCTAACATCAAAATTATCTATACCATATCCTTTATTGTAGATAATCCCTTCTTTAAAATTTTAAAAGCTATTTAGTGAAACCAAAACTCCTAATGTCGGCCAAGTTGGAATTTTCCAGCTTTTTCCCTTTTTTCCAAAAATTCAAAAGAAAATAGAACACACGCGTGCACACACACACACACACACACACACACATACACACACACACATGTATATAGGGTATATATATATAAACTAGATTTATCTAAAATCTTTTAAGCATTGGAAGAGTTAATTAGAGGGATTTTATCCTTAAAAGGTGGCGGCTAACTGATCTTTAAAACTTAATTAACATATTTGAATAATTATCAAATATATATATATATATATATATATAACATTAGAAATTAGAAATAATTTAAAAGATAATAAGGGATTAAAAAGAGACTGTTATTTGTCTTTGAATCCTATCTAAATTAAAACAACTCCATAACATTTCAAACTCCCAAAGTCACGGTCACCTTGGGATTTTCGGCCAAGGATAAAGATAAGGTATAAAAGATAAAGCAGAGGAAAAACAAGGAATATGCTTAGGTTGGGATTCAAACTTAAGTCACTAAGAGATAACTCTCAAATCTTAACCACTATACCATATCAACTCTTGTGTGCATTTTCCTCAATAAATTCCTTTCACCCTCAACCAACATTTCACATTCCGCTTCATTAAATTCTATTCATCAAGATAAAAGCCCATCTAACTCAATCAAATATTTCTATAACTTAATAGATGAACAAACACAACAACAAACACACAGTTCACACATGCTCATATAAATGCTTTAAATCATTATATGCACAATTATAATGCCATGAAATGCACCTTTTCCCATAAGGAGTAAGGGTAGTTTTGGTCGAGGTATTACAGTATGTGTTACTTTTGATGATTAAAGTTGTCATAGATACATGATATCAAATCAACACATGGATACATGATTAGAGAATTAACGTACTTGATCAACCCGCCTTGAGAACACTACGCGGATCATTATATGAGTGTCATAAGTGATTCTCATAGTAATCATAGTATATGTTATCCTTTGATTTGAAATCACACGAGATTTTCTACATAGCAAGTGATATACTTTGATGGTACCAACCGCTATCCGTAACAGGATGGGCATTGAAGGTATTAATTGGGTATGTTAAAGACTGTAGGAAAGGATGAGTATGATTAAGATATGATTTGTTCCTCTTATATAACATGTGTGATATATGGGGCCTCTTGTTAAGTGAGACTAATTTATATGGACATGAACAAATGAATGGATATGGGATATCAATGTTGTTTTAATTAGTCCATTTGAGAATCAAAAAATATATAAAGATTGAACAATGCAAGTATGACATGTTCTGTGACTTGTGTTCAATCTAGATATCAAGGATAAAGGGATCAATTACTCGATCATTATAGTGATTATGTCGAATTACCATTTATTTTTTAATTTGAAAATAAGGATGTGTTACTAGACACTGCTTATATTTATGACAAAGAGTTGTCCCAACCAACATAACAAGTATCTATTAGGTCGTACTCTAAGATCAATTTGGATTGGGTTTTGGAAGAGTATTTTTGACTTGGTTTAGGTGATTTAATTAATTGACCAAATTAGTTTGGACTGTCCAATTAATTAAATTTGGTTCAAAAGCAAATTACGATGAATAAAAGAGAGATTTCTAGTTAGAGTAAGACCCCAATTCAGTTGATATCCTGATTCAGAAACAAAATCCATATTGATTTGAAAATCATATTTTAATCACACAATAGAAGTTTTTGAATCCATATTTGATTTGAAAATCATTTGAAAATCCTGATATTAAATCACATAATATCTAGGATTTAATCCAAGATATCAGGGATAAGTTTTAGAATTTTTAAAAAGGCTATTATAGCTTATCCCAAACAATTGGGAATTAATCTCTCTTTTTTTGTTACAAAGAAAAATCTAGACCAAAACAATACCTCATTTTCTAAGTAAGAAACCTCAAAATTTAACTAGTACTAGAATTTGAAGTATCAATCTAAATTGGTTTGAAACATAGTTCATGAGGTCCTGCTTGTGATTTAGATTAAAAGGCTCAGTAAGAAGCTATCAGCAAAACTTAACGAAATGGTACAATCTTTAACCAAATTGATTATTTCCAACTGGTTAGGATCTTTGGTAGAGACATATCTATTTTATTTCCACTATTTTGTGTGTTTAGATCTAGTTTTCCTCTAACACTTAGAACTAGATAAACAATATAATATGCAAGAAGAAAAAAAAAATTCCCTCAAATAACAAAATCACGTGTGATATCTCTACTTTTTTTGGGGGGGGGTGCAGGGTTATAAAAAGGGAGTTGACATGGTGGCATGCAAGAGCAATGAAAACACTGATGCCTCTTCAACCTAGTAATAATAAACAAAAGAAGCCAAATAGAGTCCAAGAAAAGGCACACACACAACGAGATGTTTTGTCTTAGTGATGAATCCAATTCAATAACTTCACATCTGCTCTATAACTGATTTCTCTCTTTAGAGTACTGTCTAATAAATTGGTCTGTGCCGTTTAAGTTGTCTGTGTTCTTTGAGGGTATATCCTTTTCCTTCCTTTTTATTTTTCCTCTTTCCTTCTGTTATATATAATATAATGCTGCATTTTGGCATTTATTAAGTTGCCATATTTGAACTCTTTCCTTTCACAATCAAATTTGGCAAAACAAAATTTTGGTATGCAATTTTTGCTTCAATTTTATAGCTATAGCATCGTAAGTAATGACTGAGGTAGATTATGCATGCAGGGCATTTGTATTGATTCTAGCATCGTGGTTGAAATGAAACTGAGAGCCTAGGGAGCTCCACCAAGTTGCCACATACGAAGATGCTACTATAATTTTTTAATTGATTATCTATGGTAGGAATGAAGTTGGCATTGGATAAAAAAAATGAATGGCTAAAATGTGTGGACATTAAGAAACAATAGTTATCATTAATTTTTATTATTTATTTTGAATGATTGTTCATAAGGATCTCAGTTATTATTTTGCAATTATTTAAGACTTTTTATAATTTAATACTGTAGTCCTTCATATTTTCAATTGGCAAAGTTTAGGCTTGGTCAAATATTAAGAGAAACTTTTATGTGCATCCACTGCATTTTTTAAAATTTTTATATGCATATGCTCGAGTAAATAGGCAAGTATATATGCATCTGTTGCTCATAATTATTTAGGGCTTTGTTATAATTTAGTATTTTAGTCCTCTGTATTTTAGATTTGTCAACGTTAAAAAGAAATGTTTGTATGCATTCGCTATAATTTTTGTATGCATTACTATTGTTACGAGAATATTTTGTGCACATGCACAATATTAAAATAGCAGTCGCATAATCTTAATTTTACCTATTTCTAGAAATTATCAGTAATATTATATTTCATTACTTAACTAATGTATTATCTATTATTTTTTTTAATTTTTCTTTAATTTAATTTATAGTACACTCTATTTTTTTTCAATTATAGTATTGTCAAATGAATTTCAAATTAAGACATACATATGTTGAATTTGTATACATATTAAATTACAAGATTATGTTCATCCATAAATGTGTTTTTCTAAGTTAAAATTTATTTTTATTAAAAATTATAATAAATATTTTTGGTGTCACATGTGTTATTAGAGTATTCTTTTCTTATTGTGATATTTCTTCTAATTTTAATTTTAATTTTAATTTGCCCTTATCTAATATAATCTCACATTGACATTTGCTGAATTTGAGCTATATGTTCGTTTGTGAGCACAACTAAGATGAAGCTTGAGCATGATATATAATCATTTTGAAATAGGGTTAGGCGGCAAAGTCAGATTGATAATCCTGAACTTACCCTTAAATAAAAGGATTTGCCAATAAAGATGCTAAATGGCATAGGCACCTCCACGAACATGTCTAATGTAAGAACGAGACCAGGAATAAGGTTCCTATCTAATAAGATGATGAATCAGTCAAGTGAGAGCCTTGCATAGGGTTAAGGGTTGGGTGAATTACTATTTTATTGCAATTACAATAGAAGACTTAGGTCTAAATTTTGTATTCCATTTTTTTTTTCCAAACAAAAAAGATAAAACTAGCCAAAGCTAGATTTAAAAAAATAAAATATACTACCTAATTAACCTAAAATAAAAAAAATATGCAAATAATAAATTATAAGTCCAAGCAATTTGCTCTAATATTAGAGTAATTATTATCTGAAACTTAAATCATGAAATTCGATATCAAACTAAAATCCTACTCCTTTCCCCCTACACCATTCCCTTTTTGTCACATCTCGAGTTCAAGAATGACATGGCAACATTCTCAAAAAGAGATATCGAACCATTAGCATGCCAAACTAAATCCGTCATACTTTCGCTGCACAATTCTAATTCTCAAATAACCCATACATGTAGACTCACATTAATTGAAACTTAAACAAATTCCCAAAAAGTCATACATAATCAGAAACATAACTTCAACATCATAGTTACACATGATCTTAATTAAACTATTGTTCTAGTTTCTCACCTTCAAACTGAGATCCTACAAAATGGTAAATGAGGGGCGAGCACACTAGCTCAACAAGGAAACCTAACTTACCTAGGATTGAGCAGGTTACATACATACCAAATACTCAAAGGTTAAGATCTGCGAAATTACTCTTAAAATAAAACTTTTCTTTGCTAATTCTTTAGCCTTTTAAAGTTCAAAAAGGCTTGGTTTAGACAACCAAAACAAGTTTTAAAATAACAAAAATGGATTGCAAGGATCAAGGAAAGAGTAAAACTTTTTTTTTTTTTTTTGAAAAATAGGAAGCGGACAATTTTTTTTTTTTTTTTTTTTGAAAACATGGGAAGTGGACAAGAAGTGGCCGCGCTGGCTAGGTTGAAGAGACTAGTGTTGATTTTTCTTTGATATAGCTGAACATAACAAGCAGGAAGAGGCTAACTGGCTGGTCGAAGAGGCCAGCATCGGCTATTCCCTAAAGCAATAGAAACAAGACAAAATTGAATAGTGCAGGCCAAGATTTGTCATGCAAACAACCAAAACTCAGTACATGCTTCTAAAGCTCCATGAAACTCAGAACTAGAGGTGTAAACGAATCGAATTTTTATCGGACATGTTTAGGCTCAACTTGAATTCGAAATGTCGAGCTCGAACTCGAATATAAACCTTATATTTAGGCTTGAATTTTAAACGAGCCGAATTTGAATATATAAGTATCAGGCTTGAAGGCTCACGAATATGTTCTATTAATTAATTAATTAATTAATATACTATTTATAATATATTATATTATAAATTATTTATTTAAATTCGAGTCCGAGGCTCGAACTCGAACTTTCGAGCTTATGATAATCGAACTCGAGCTTTAAAGTATTTTAAACAAATTGAGCTCAAGTCAAGGTTTGATATTCGAATCGAACTCGAGCTCAAATTCGAGCCCTGTGTGAAAATACTAAAGTTCAGTTCGATTATCTTAAAATTTAACTTGATTCGATTCGAGTACACCCCTACTCAGAACACAACATATTTCGAGAGCAAACATACATTTGTAAAAGAAAACTTCATCTATTCATTAAATTCAGAACATCCATATCCAATTCCTTCCCAAGGCTAAATTGTGCTTGGGGTAAGATTTTGGCTAAACTGATATTAGTCTCCTAACTAGTGTACGCCGTTAGGAGAAGGGCCTTAATAGATATTAGGCATTATATCTCCCTAGAAAAGGGCCTTATAACTGAAGATTAGGTACCGTATCCCCCTAGCCATTGGCCTTAATTCTTATAGAGTTGGGAATTCCCCACCATAACCATCCACAATCATTTAACAACTTATGATTCCAGAATAGAATATAAACAAAAAGTTACTTTACCATATTGTATTAAAAAAACAAAATGTAAAGAGAAACTTACTTCACTATACAGTGTTCAGAAGCAGAACATGAACAAAACTTATTTTACCATACAATATTTAATTATTCATACATAACAGTAAAAAGAAAACTTGCCATACCATGCTCAAAACAATTTCTATATTCAAAGTAATAATTTTTTTTTTTTAAATATCATGAAGTAGAAGAATTTTCAAAAAATAGTAACTAGAAACAAAATGCAAGAAACCCAAATTTCCTTACCAGACAACTCTAAAAACCAGAATAATTCCTTCTAAAGCTGCCAAGAAATTCCTTGATCACCTACACACCTCAAATTAAAACCAAACATCATAATACAATCACTATCCAATTTCCCCAATTCGGAACCCTACATACCTTAAATCCAAATCTTAGAAATATAAAAGCTTTGGGACAGAATAATTCCCCAACCATAACGCAATTAAACTAACACCTACCCAAACTTGTAGTCTCTTGCTCCACTTCCTTTCCTGGTCCTTCACTCACATCGCTCTTCCCTTCTGTTAGTGTAGTTTCTAAAACAGTGTTGCTTTCTATTCAGAAATGATACATGACTGATAATAAAATATAGAAAAATAAAACAAAACTCCTAATTAAAATAATAATTTTAATTAGGTCCGGAACTTACAGTAATCACTCTTAACTCTCTAATAAAACATGGGCCACAACTCACCTAATAACTAAAAACTCCAAAATAAAGAGGCCTAATGGAAAAAGATCGGGGGCTCACAATCTATCCTACTTATTAAAAGTCGTTCTGGAAACTAATGTACTTAAAAGTACAAACATAACACTATTCAACCACTAAGTATCATGTACAAACGTAACAAATTTAAAAGTATGCCTATAAAATCATGACCTAATTTACTTCAATACTTCCAAATATTACTCAAATAATTCTACGAAAATTTAGAATCTCAAACCTCTAAATGTTACAGACGTACACGTCAATGCTTAGTATTAACCCAGAAAAATCATAACTTTTTTCTCTAATACTATAAAATGCCATGCCCCGATTCCGAGAATGACATGGCAACATCCCCAAAAAAAGATGTCGAACCCTTAGCATGCCAAACTAAATCCACCACACCTTTATTGCGCAACTCTGATTCTCAAATAACCCGTACATGTAAACTCACATTAACTAAAACTCAAACAAATTCCCAAAAAGTCATCCCTAATTAGAAACTTAACTTCAACATCACAAGTACACATGATCGTCATTAAACCATTCTTCTAGTTCCTCCTCACCTTCCACTGAGATCTTGCAAAATGGTAAATGAGGGGTGAGCTTAATAAAGAAACATGGCTTACCAGGGTTTGAGCAGGTTACATACATACTAGTTACTCAAAGGTCAAGATCATGCAAAATTACTCTTAAAATAAAACTTTTATTTGCTAATTCTTTGGCCTTTTAAAGTTCAATAGGTCTTAGTTCAGACAACCAGAACAAAGAAAAAAGTAAAACTTTTTTTTTTTTTAAACATAGGAAGCAGATACGAGGCAACTAACACCGGCTAGGTTGAAGAGACCAGTGTCGATTTTTCTCCGATATAGCAGAACATAATGAGCAGGAAGCGGTAGGTGCCAGTTGGCCGAAAAGGTCTGTGCCGATTGCTCTCAAAGTAGTAGAAACAAGACAAAATCGAACATTACAGGATAAAATTTGTCATGTAAACAACGAAAACACAGTACATGCTTTTAAAGCTGCATGAAACTCAGAATACAACATATTTCTAGCACAAAACATACATTTGTACAAGAAAACTTCTTCCATTCATTAAATTCGGGAACATCCATACCCAATTCCTTCTTAAGGCTAAATCATGCTTGGGGTAAGGTTTTGACTAAATTGATATCAATCTCCTAACTATTGTATCCCATTAGGAAGACGGCCTAACATATACTAGGTCTTATATCCCCCTAGCAAAAGGTCTTATAACTGAAGATTAGGTACTATATCCCCCTAGCCAAAGGCCTTAATTCTTATAGAGTTGGGAATTCTCCACTATAACCACCTACAAGCATTCGACGACTCTATGATTTAGGAACAGAACATAAACAAAAATCTACTTTACCATACTGTATTAAAAAAAAAAAACATAAATAGAAACTTACTTCACCATACAGTGTTCAGAAACAGAACATGAACAAAACTTACTTTACCTTATAGTATTTAATTATTCATACATAATGGTAAAAAGAAAACTAACCACATTGTGCTCAATCCAATTTCTATATATTCAAAGTAATACTTTTTTTTTTTTAAATATCACGAAGCAGAAGAATTAAAATGTAGGGAACCCAAATTTTCTTGCCATACAACTCTGAAACTAGAATAATTCCTTCTAAAGCTTCCAAGAAATTCCTTAATCACCTATACACCTCCAATCAAAACCAAACGTCATAATATAATCACTACCAAATTTCCCCAATTCAAAACCCTACATACCCTAAACCCGAATCTTAGAAATTTAAAAGCTCTAGAATAGAATAAATCCCCAGCCAGAACGCGATTAAACCAACACTTACCTAAACTTGTAGCCCCTTGCTCCACTTCTTTTCCTGGTGCTTCACTCACTATTCCCTTCCGTCAGTGTAGTTTCTAAAATTGCTTTCTATTCAGAAATGACGCGTAATTGATAATAAACTATAAAAATTAAACAAAACTCCTACTTAAAAAAATAACTTTAATTAAGTCCACAATTTACGGTAATTACACTTAATTTGCCAATAAAATATGGGCCATGGCCCACCTAATAACTAAAAACCCCAAAATAAAAAAGCCCAATAAAAAAAAAAATCGAAGACTCACACTTTCAAAAGAAACTTGTAAATCTAGTTGGATTTAAAAAAAAAAAATCATTTTAATGAGAATTAAACAATCACAAGTTCCAAGCTGCTAGTTCTAATACTTAATCACATCAACCGACCGTTTATAGAACTTTTCCATGATTAAACTTAAAATATTGAACTACTAAAACCTCTCGATTTTTAACTGGTTAAAGAAACACAAAAAGTCAATGTTAATTATAAACTTAGTTAAAAAAGATGGGTTGAAAGGACTGATTTGTCCTATTTAGTGGAGTTTTGAGTTGTCTTCTACCTTATTAAGTTTTCAGAAGAAAAGGTATGAACTTCACCTAACGTCTAAAAGTTAGAAGCTAATTATTTTATATGCTAATTTCAAGAAGAAATTGTTGTGTTTTCTTTCTCTTTTCTAGGCTTCAGAATTTTTTGTCAGAAGGTTTTGGTGTTTTGCCCTTGGTTTGCTTTGCAAATACTCCTTTTGCAATTTTCTTTTTGGTAAATGAAAAACTATTAAATGATCAGCAAGAGAATCTTGAACAAATAGCAAACCACCATCCACTACAACAAACCCATTCTCCTATACTAAACAACATAGCCAAAATTATGTAGAAGCTATGCAAAACATATACAAATAAACTGGTTTGGTTGGAAAGTGGATTGCGAAAACCCAATTTATGAGCGAAGATCCATTTTTCCCAAGTTGCTTAACAACCCCGTTTCCAACACGCATATATAATAAATAAATATCCACAACTCTCCTCTTCTTGCTGACACAACACAAACATTTTTATTTTCCAGCTTCTAAGCTTCTCAAAGGATCAAAAGTGTAATGTCTCTTTTGATAAGTTATCTGAGTAGAAAAACGCATATTGTGGTATTTGCATACCAGCTTTTTGCATGTGTTTTTGTCTAATGATACTCAGAAATGGTCAATTTGGATTGCTCATTTTACACCTTTATGTACATGTGTTTGCGTTAGTTAATATGATTTGCCTAATTCTTCAAAAATAAAATGATTTGTTTAATGTAAAGTTTGACACACCAAAATCAGCTTTAATTGACTTTGTAAATTGTTTTTTTTTTTAATTAATCGATTTTGTAAAAAAGGTAATAATTTAGTCGGTTAAAAATATATATATAAATCAAACAATAAGTTATAATTTTGATTCATATCCCGCTTTCCTTATATATTTAAAAAAAAAATTAATCATTCATGATGCAAGTTTTCTCTTGTTTTTTTTTTTTTTTTTTTGGGGGGGGGGGGGGGGATAAAAAGGGCAAAAAAAATTGAGAAAAAAAAAGTCAAGTCGGAGTTGAACCTAAACAATGAGCCGGCTCAAACCTAACCAAAAGGAAAGAAGAAGAGGAATTAAAAAAAAAATGGAAAACACCTACTTCTGTTCACCTAAACCCAGCCCAAACTCTTAAATGGGTTTCGACTGGGACTTTGGCCACTATGTTCAAGATGCAGATCAAATAAAAAGTGTCGTTTGTTTTATCAAGAGAAACTCAATTTCGTTCTTCCGTTATCTCAAATTACAAGCATATTTTCCTTTTTAAAAGGTAAGTAATTTATTAATTTTTATATATTTTAATATGCCGTTAATTAATGTACATCTATTTGTTATCATGAATTAAAATAATTTCATCAATTAATTTTTCTAATTAGAGAAAGGAAATCAACAATCAACAAAAAGTACCATTAATTAAAGAATGGTTAGTTTAAAATGGATTGCTATGGGTGGTTTATCGTTAATAGAAGGTACCAATAGCAGGAATAAAAGATACGGATACAAAAAGGGGACATATTGAAACCCAAAACATTAGTAGCCCAAACCAGTCTGAATTTCGTTGGACCAGGCCGCGTTTAGAATGAAACAAAACTCAGTTATCTAGTTTGTATAACCGATATTTTACTAATTGTGAATTTCAAATATAATTTTATGCGTTTGATAATTTTATTTTAAAGATTCTGAACTATTAAATATTCTAGATAAACATCATATTTATTTACAAGAAATAATCTTTTAACTCACTCCTTTGATACTTTTGTAACTTTTTAATTTATATCTAAATTTGTATATTTATTAATAATTATATGAATTGCAATAATTTATATCTTTGTTTTTATTTAATTTTTATATAAATAAAAACAAACTGAAAAATACTAAAATATAATTTGTTTTATTAAAAAAGATATAAATTATTGCAATATAGAAACTAAAAATAGTTAGAAAAGATAAGTAGAATTATAAATTTAATTAAAATTTATAACTGTAATTACCTTTTTTTATTATTGTTGTTGTTGTTATTGTTGAACTTGATCTTTACCTTCAATAAGAATAAATTTTTTTCCCAATAAATTCCTTCAACAGGGCGTGTTTTGACCAAAAGGCAGAGAGAAATAACTCGTTGTGAAAAATTAAAATAAAATAAAGAAAAAATATTAAATTCCACCATTTTTGTAATAGAAAATTGCATTTTTTTTACCACAATAAATAAGATATTGATTATTTATTTTAATTATTTTTAACTAATTGAATTATTAGTAATTATAATAAGGGAGTTGGGGTATCCTTGAATGTGTACAAAACCAAGACCCTTCTTTCTTTAGTGCTCTTCTTTGGGCGGCATACAAAAATAATTAAAATCAGGAACTTAAATCAGAAAACAGAACAAAAAAAAAAAAAAAAAGAATTTCCAGAGGCATTGTACATATCACCTACAAAATCTCTGCCCCACCAAGAGGCTTGACTACCACCAATTTTGAGGCCAAGATAGAGAATTGCACTTGTCAAAAATCCACTGGTCACAAACTTGGATCTGGGATAAGAAAATGGATTACATTCCTATGAAGCACTCTTCCTCGTTACACAGCCACTTTTAACCCTCCACCACCACCCCATCACCCCAATTTGCCTTTTGCATTCTGAGATCAAGCAAAAGTTTTGAGTTCAAGCAATGGCTTCCATGACCATGACAGCCTCATTCCTAGGTGGCACAGCAGCAGCTGCCGTCTCAAAACAACTCCCCACAACCACCACCAGCCACCGCCGTGGCATGTTGGTCGTGAAGGCCTCGAAGGTGGATGGTGATCAAAAGATGGTTGGTAAGGAAGAGAGAAGCAACGGAAGGAGAGAGTTGGTTTTCGCCGTGGCCGCCGCCGCAGCGTGCTCCGTAGCTAAGATTGCCATGGCTGACGAGCCAAAGCCTGGAACCCCTGAAGCGAAAAAGAAGTACGCACCTGTGTGCGTTACAATGCCCACTGCTAAAATCTGCCACAAATGAGAAACTGTACTTATGTTTTTGTTGTTCAATGATGCTTTCTTTATCTGGTCTCAGAAAAAAGAATGTAAAACCTTATTCTTGTGCTAATTTCTATTTTTCTGAACAAATATTTGGTCTTCAAGTATATATAGTATTTTATTATCTTCGCATTGCCTCTTTTTTTTTTTTCCCCCCAATGGGTCATTGCTTATTTATTTTATTATCAGTAATACCAAATTCAAAAGTTGTCTCAATGGTAAAAGAGCTGGTCTATTGTAGATTTCTAAAACAAAAATGTATGCACATTGTATGTACAACTTCAAAATAAAGTCATTTAACTAAAAAATTAAAATTAATTATTTTGCTTATTTTATTTTTTATCAGTTTGATTTTCTTGAGGCTACTATATAGTAAACTCGAATTACGGATACAAAGCTCGTTGTGCCAATTCCAATTTTTGAATGAGATTGATGCGTAATGGAGGGCTGTAAAGCTGGAATACCATACAACGATAATATTTCAAATGATATTTACCCCTATTGCTTCAAAATTGGTTGGATTCTGAAGTTGCACCATTAATTTGAACCTAAATTAGGATAAGGTAATCTCCACTCTTTTGGAAAATTACATTAACCTCCCTCTTGAACTACCCCCATTCTATTTACATTTTGCTAATTTTGTTGTAAATATGCTGAATAGTGGGACCTCCACTAATTATGGATTATATGGATATCCACCATTTAGTTGAAACACCACTAATTTATATTAGTGGAAGATGATGTATTCCATTAAATAAGAGTTTTATAAATAGAGCTATTCTCTAAACTTGAAATGTATCATCATTTTTTGTGAAAGAATTGTGAGAGAAAAGAAAGAAAGAAATTTGAAGAAATTCTTGTGCAAAGAATAGTTAGAAATTTCTTATTGTGTAGATTTTATTCTAACACTACCAAAATTTCATAACACGTTATCAGCACAAGTCTCTCACATTACAAAAGCCAGAAGACTAAAGCATAAGTCTCTACCATTACACAAGCTAAAAGACAAGTACGCATTTATTGATCCTTATGACTAACCTTGTTAAACTCGAATTTGTAGCCCTTGATATTTCTGGAAAGAATTATATGTCATGGGTTCTCGATGTAGAAATACATCTAAATGCTGAAGGCCATAGTGAAACTATTCAAGAAAATAATAGTGCATCTGCACAACAAAAGGCCAAAGCTTTGATTTTTATCCGTCGTCATATTGACGAAAATTTGAAAATGGAATATTTTATCGAAAAAGATTCATATGTCCTGTGAGTAAATTTAAAAAAAAGATTTGACCACCTGAAGATGGCTATACTACCCACTGCACGGTATGAATGGTTGCACCTGAGGTTGCAAGATTTTAAAATCATGAATGAATATAACTCTGCGATGTATAAAATTACATCTCAGTTAAAATTATGCGGAGAAAAAGTTACTAATGAAGATATACTGGAGAAAACATTCTCCACCTTTCATACCTCGAATATTGTCCTGCAGCAACAACATCGAAAAAAAGGGTATACAAAATTTACAGATTTAATCACTACCCTCCTCATTGTAGAGAAAAATAATGAGTTATTATTGAGAAATCATGAAGTCAGACCAACTGGCTCAACAACACTCCCAGAAGTGAATGCTGTTGGCACCAGCAGAAGCCATCGTTATAGTCGTAGTCGTAGCCGTGGTCGTGGACACGCTCGATATTTCCCTTATCACAGTAATAATCAAGCTGTGAGAAATACTGGCCACCTGAAGTGGAATAGAAAAGATAATAAGGGAAAAGAAAAAGAAATAGAAGAAAATTATAAGGATACATGTTATAAATGTTGCATGAAAGGTCATTGGTCACGTAACTGTTGTACGGCCAAACATTTAGTGGAATTATATCAAACTTCACTAAAAAATAAAAATAAAAATGTGGAAGCAAGTTTTTCTCAACATCCAGTAAATGATGATGAGGATAATGATATTGATCCTAAAGATCTTAATATTAATATTACTTATATAGATGTAGCTGATTTTTTTCGAATATCCAAACGGTAGGATAGACCATTTAACGGGTGATGGCAGTGTTCAGAAGAACTAATGCCTCACCTTAATATTTTTGAATTTTTATTATATTTTAATAATATTTACGTTTGCACATATATATATATATATATATATTTGTTCAGAAGGCTATTGTTAATGATGATATATGTATTATTGATAGTGGAACTACACACACCATACTAAAAAATGAGAAATATTTTTCTTATCTCAAAATAGGAGAAATAAATATTTATACTATAAATGGTAGTACAAATGTGATTGAAGACTCCGGAAGAACTAGTATATTGTTGCTTGAAGAAACAACAATTACTATTGATAAAGTACTATTTTCCTCAAAATCCAGAAGAAATTTATTGAGTTTTAAAGATATCCGCAGAAATGGGTATCATGTTGAAACAAATAAGGAAAATGGTATTGAACATCTTTATATTACTCAAATTCATTTGGGTAAGAAATCTGTATTAGAAAAACTGCCGTCTTTTTCTACTGGCTTATATTTTGCAAAAATATATACAAGTGAAATTCATCATCTAGTAAACCAGAAGTTTACTGATCCTACTACTTTTAGCATTTGGCATAACCGGTTGAGTCATTCGGGATCTACCATAATGAGAAGAATAATTGAGAATAGATATAGTCATCCTTTAAAAAATAAAAAGATATTAACATTTGAAAAATTCTCATGTGCTGTATGTTCCTTAGGAAAATTAATTATTAGACCATCACCAGTCAAAGTAGGAGCTGAAAATCCTACATTTTTTGAACGGATTCACAGAGACATTTGTGGACCTATTCATCCACCATGTGAACCATTCAGATATTTTATATTCTTAATTGATGCATCATTTCGATGGTTACATGTGTGTTTATTATTTACTCGTAACCTGGTGTTTGCGAGACTACTTGCTCAAATAATTAAATTATGAGCACAATTTCCTAACCATCATATTAAAAATATCCATTTGGATAATGTTGATGAATTTTCATCACATGCTTTTTATGCATATTGTATGTCAATTGGGATTAATGTTGAACATCCTGTAGCTCATGTTCTTACACAAAATGGTCTTATTGAATCTTTTATTAAAAGATTACAATTAATTACTAGACCATTATTAATGAAAACAAATCTCCCAACATCTGCCTGGGGACATGCTATTTTACATGTTGCAGCACTTGTACGTATAAGGCCAACTAGTTATCATAAATTCTCTCCTTTGCAATTGGCTTTTGGTTCAGAACCAAATATTACTCATTTAAAAATTTTTGGGTGTGCTATATATATTCCAAGTGCACCAAACCAACGTACAAAGATGGGTCCTCAAAGAAGAAAAGGGATATACGTTGGATATGATTCACTCTCTATTATCAGATATGTTGAACCCCTGATAGGAGATGTATTCACAGCAAGATTTGCTGGTTGTCATTTTAATGAATCATTATTCCCTAAATTAGGGGGAGAGCATAAACAGCATAAAAAAGATCTTACTTGGACAACATCATTAAATTATCTTGATCCGCACATAAGCACAAGTGAACTTGAAGTTTAAAAGATAATTCATTTGCAAAGTATTGCAAATCAAATGCTAGACGCTTTTGTTGACTCCAGAAGAGTTACAAAATCGTATATTCCAATTATAAATGCTCCTATTTGAATTGAAATTCCAGCAAAATAAAAGATTATACCTATAGCTGTTAAGTCAAAAGTACATCAGAAGCGTGGCCGACTTTTTGGTTCTAAAGATAAAAATCCTCGAAAGAAAAGAGACTTAAATGATCCAAATGATAATATTAAAAAAAAAGAATGATAAAGACCAAGAGAGAACTGATGACAAAGAACCAGAAGTTGATGAAAGTAACACTGAAATTTCTATCAATTATACCACTTCCGGTAGAAATTGGAATCGGATAAACAATTATTGATAATATGCTTGCATACAATATATCTCTTGATGTTATACAGGATAATGATGATCCTGAACCAATATCAGTTGATGAATGTCGGCATAGAAAAGATTGGCTACAATGGAAAAATGCAATTCAATCAGATTTAAATGCACTGATAAAACATGAAGTCTTCGGACCTACAGTTCGAACACCAGAAGGTGTAAAACCTATTGGCTACAAATGAGTATTTGTGCGAAAGCGTAATAAAAATAATAAAATCGTACGCTATAAAACACGGTTAGTAGCTCAAGGTTTTTCACAAAGATCAGGTATTGATTATGATGAAAATTATTTTCCTGTTGTTGATGCTATTACACTCTGATATCTTATCAGTTTGGCAGCACATGAAAAGATAGATATGCGCCTATTAGATGTTGTCACTGTTTACTTGTATGGAAATTTAGAAAATGATGTTTACATGAAAATCCCCAAAGGATTTTGCATGCCTATACATATAAACATTATCTTCGTGAAATTTACTCCATCAAGTTGTAGAAATCATTATATGGCCTGAAGCAATCTAGGCACATGTGGTTTAATCGTCTTAAATAATATTTATTGAAAGCGGGATTTAACAATGACTAGGTATGTCCATGTGTTTTTATTAAGAAACCTGATTCTACATTTGTGATATTAGCTATATATGTTGATGATATTAATCTTATTAGAACTCCTGAAGAGCTCCAAGAAACAATTGATTATTTAAAAAGAGAATTCGAAATCAATGATTTTGGTAAAACTAAATTTTGCCTTGGTTTACAAATTGAACATTTGAAAAGGGGAACATTTATTCATCAATCAACATATACAGCAAAAGTTTTAAAAAGATTTTATATGGACAAAGCACATCTACTGAGTATTCCAATGATCGTCCGGTCATTAGATGTGAATAAAGATCATTTCCGACCTTAAGAAGATGATGAAGAACTCATTGGTCATGAAGTACCACTACAAGAATAATAGGATATAGTGACGCCAATTTGCATCACTAAAGTGTGGCTTTCCAGATGCTTTTGGCCTGCTGACGCTTTGCCATGGTATCGTCCAAAATCGCGTCACAATAGCTCCTGTGACGCTGAAAAGCGTAACCAAAAGTGTCACTAAAGGATATCTATTCTGATGCATACTTGTGTCATACTAGATCTTCTATTGTGACACTCGTTTGCGTCAACAAAAACGTCATTAACTCAATGTTAATTTGACACAATAGGTATTATATTGTGACACTAATTGGCGTCAGGCAAATACTACTACTCTGACACAGTAATTTGTCAAGAAAGCATGGCTAATATGACACACTTTTCATCACAAAAGGGGTTCTACTATGACACTTTTATGTGTCACAATAGATACTATAATGTGTCAACGGAAGTGTCATGAAAGTACATCTAATATGACAGGCAAAGCGTCAGTATATGGCCTTTAACGCGACAATGAAAAGTGTTATGTAATGTGTTAGCTCTAATATGACGGAAAAAAGCATCACTATAGGTTATGTAATGCCAATAAGCATCAGTGCTCGTTAGGCCTCTGTTTTTTTTTTTTTTTACCTGCCTTAAATATATACCTGTTTCCCCCATAAATAAAATATAATTTTTAAATGCATTATATGAAAGATCAAAATAATCAAAAGCCATGCCGAAAAGAAAGTAAATCCAAATGTAAATTCTATAATATCCAAATTTAATATTCATATTCATCGAACGAAAACAACACAAAAGTGAGTACCAGTATATTTGAATACATTAGTTCTTGAAACCAAGCTAATCTAAAACTAAAAATTCATTCTTCCAATGATGTTGTCCCAATCCCAAACTGCTTTGATACTGAGATGCATATTCAATCTTCTTCGCAAATCCTCACCTATATTTATCATATGGAATGAATTTAGTAACAACAACATTATAAGGCATGATGAAAAACAACAAATATTAAACTAATCAATAAGGTAAGTGTTTAGATAGTTACCAAATGGCGTGGCCAAGCAATAGATAATCCAATTGAGTCTCCAATTGTTTGAATGAGATCTAATGGCCTTATCAATTGCTCATCATGATTGAAATGAGCTAAAACCACAACTTCACACCATCCCTCACCTAGCCTTAGTCCCCCAACTTGTTGGGATGGATCCAAATTTTGAATGCGGCATGTAGCAACTACTTTAGTAGAATCCAACATGCTTAAAATTGAAACATATCCACCAACCTGCAATGAGTATTTTATTCAGTCTATATTTAATGAAATTAGTGAAACAAGCTAAACAACTCATGGTCATGAAAAAGGAATTAACTATGCAAAGTAAGCATCAATATTTATCAGCAAAGTTAACTTTTACTATGATCTGTCTCAATAAAATAGCTGCAATTTATGCATCCTTTCAACTTCATAAGAAACATCTATTCATACCAACAGCATAAGCAGTAGACATCTCAAGAAGAATAAGGAAGTCGGAGGAAAGGGGGAAAATAAGAACAAGAACAAGATAAGCTAAGCAAACATTGGCTATTAGACATAGAAGCCTAATGCATAAATCCACAAGTTAGCCCGAAGTTCTAAGTTCATCCGTTTTATACGTGGAATGTTTGGAAGACTCAAATAAGTGTATTCTGCATATGGAGAGGTTTACTGATCGCAACCATACTGAAAATTAGAGATGTATAACCAACAAGCTAAAAATGCACTGATAATGCTACTGAAAATGCACTGAAACCAACATCAGCCAACACCAAAGATGCACTGAAAATGCTACTGAAAATGCACTGATAATGCTACCGAAAATGCATCGATAATGCTACCAAAATGCAACCGAAACCAACATCAGCCAACACCAAAGATGCACTGAAAATGCTACTGAAAATCCACTGATAATGCTACTGAAAATGCACTGAAACCAACATCAGCCAACACCAAAACAAACGTCAGCCAACAACAACCAAAACCAACACCAGCCAACTCCAATACCAGCCAAAACCAACACCAGCCAACACCAACACCAGCCAACGCCAATACCATCCAAAACCAGATCCAAAAAAATAAAAAAAAGAAAAAGGGATGATGAACTATTTATACGCATGCTTTGCTACATTACTGAAGAAGTAAGGCAGGAATTATGTTAAAATATGGTCTATACCCTTAATGTAGTGGTGCTACTGTCGGAGCACATTGATGGGATTCTTGAATCAGGTGGGGACGAACTATTTCTCCGAGGCATTAACAATGCTCGTATCTCTGCAAGTTCTTTTGCTTGTTCACTCAACTGGTGTTTCATACTTGTAATTTCATCTCTTTGCTCTTCAATTATACGAAAGGATGTGCTGCGACTTGGTATTTCACCCCATACATCTGAAGGGTGAACACCACTGCCAAACATGCGGATTCTACCATATTTATCTGGGCCAACAACTTGAGAGAATATATCATTTGGCCCAAGTCTATCTTCTGAGCCAGGTGTGAGCTGTGTAGTTCTTTCATTCATTTCATTCTGTTGAAAGAAGAACATTGAACAAAATATATGATTAAAATTATAACACTTGCTCCAAAACAAAATTCTGCATTTTTCAGCTTTAGCACAAATCTTTGTTTTTAGCATATCTTTTGATATACCACTCCAAACCACTCGAAATTTGGGCCAAAGTGCTCCAAGATCCTTAGCTATATCTAAATGAATTCCATTTGATTAATACAGAATCAACACAGAATTTCTGCGCCAAAATCAGTCCAACTTTTACCATGATTTATCCATTTTCTGCACAAAATAACATTATCCAAACCACCCTTAAAACACCTTCAGACATCATTTAAAGCACATCACATGACACCTTGAATCAGCCAGCACACACAACAGCCCCAAAACATAGCCATTTTCTAAGCATATATCATGATTTTCATGAATTTCTCAAAAAAATTAATGTTAGCTCTCCTATAACATAAATGACTCCAAGTTGTAGAAATTCCCAAACAAATGCATTCAACTATTCCCAAACAACTGACCAATGCAAACTATAACAATCTTATAGTTCCTAAGTTATTTCTACTATCTCAATGTATAACCTTTCTCAAACCCATGCACAACATCTCCTGAAAAAAAGAAACTTGAGATATTTCAAACTACAGATTTCATACAAAAGTTTTAATCTTTCTAGCATCTAGAATGCTTCTACATTCTCTTTGTCATATAATTCAAGCGACAAGTAAACATACCAACTCTCTCTCTAATACCATATAGGTAGCTTTTAGCTTTTAGCTTTTAACACTATGTGCATGGATGTCCAAGGGGAAAAAAAACAAAAGTAACTACAACCAGAAACCAGCACTACAACCAGAAACTGGCTTACCACTGCATTGGCAATATGAGAGTCGGAAGAACTTCAATTAGCATCCATATAACATTTCTTGAACATTTGTACACGAGTTGGGGAATGGCCTTGCTCCGCTGTTTGAATCATTCAATATAGTTTATTAATTGCTAACGGGCATTGAAATTAACACTTGAAATTGGGGCAAAATTTAAATTTACCATATCTGCACGAATTTGACAATGTGGCTTCTTCCCTGTCCTATGATTCATGTTCTTCATGTTCCTATTCCTTTTATTCTTTTCCGACAATGCCTTTTTTTTTTTTAACACCAACAGATTTACATGTCATTAGTCCCCATAAAAATACAAAATTTCTAGAAATAAATCCTGAATTTTCTCCTATAGTCGAAGGAAGTAGTCATACCTTCCCTTCTGATGAAGCCCACCATTGTATGAGATTAGTCCATTGACTTTGTATCACGCGTTCATCAGTACATGGATTTGAATGTCTTTTTCTGGATCATACCAGTCATGCTTCAATGATGATTTCCAATTCCTCAAATTTATTCCAATTGACCGTAAGATAGCGGGCTTAAGACCAGGTTGTACATTAAATTTCTCCTGCATATGGACAGACAAATGCATATATCAAAATAGATATTATAATATAACACTAGATGCTAAAAATAGGAAGCATAGAACAATGTAAGTACCTTCACAACATTAAACATCTCATCCTTGTTTTCTTTTGAAATTTGACACCATGTTTTCTTATCAATTGGAGCATACCTTCCATTCCTTGCTATTGTTCCCAAATATTCAGACAATTTACAACGGTTCGGTCCAATCGGTTGTCCAAACTTGTTGAATTGAATATCCAATGGCTTAGCAGTTTGAGGGCGGCCCCAAAGTGATTTCATATAAGTTGGACCCCTCTTGCGAACGGGCATACTGCTTCCATTACTTGCTTCTCCTATGAAAAGCATACATTCAATATATTACATAGTAACAAAAATTACAAACCATATAAGAAAACACTACAATATGCTATACCTTGATCTTCACTTTGGTGCATGTTACATGGATCATTTCCTATAAAAAGCATACATTCAATATAGTGCATAGAAACAAAAATTACAAACCATATAAGAAAACACTACAATATGCTATACCTTGATCTTCACTTTGGTGCATGGTACATCAATCATTTCCTATAAAAAGCATACATTCAATATAGTGTATAGTAAAAAAAATTACAAACCATATAAGAAAACACTACAATATGCTATACCTTGATCTTCACTTTGGTGCATGGTACATGGATCATTGGTAGACAAAAGATCATCTTGATGATATTCATTACAGGGGACATTACATTGTTCATTTTTAGTGTTTATTTCAACCTCTTGTACGACGGGCTCATTGCTTTGGCCATCAGCTTCATGGTTTGGGGGATTGATGTTTCTTCTTCTTCTCCTATTTCTTGCCATCGACTGAAGAATATAGAAACAGAAAATCCTCATTAGGAATAGTCAAAGTAGCATAGTCTACACTACACAAAGTTGTAAGGATTGTTCAGACATTCATGCAGAATATGTAACTGCCAACCATTTCATTACATTTTCCAAAATACAAATAAATATCCAAAATGTTAAAGTGTTGAGCTTACAAATTACAAATATTTGTAACAGAAAATAGAGAAAAAACTATGCAACTAAGGATCTTATTAAGTAGGCGTCAGATCAACTTCAACTCCATCAACCCCTTCACGAACCCAGCTAACTTCCTCACCATCAAAATCCACTTGAATATTGCAAGTTTCACTTTGCAAATGCATCTCAACATCGACTAGGGATCCCATGTTCTACATAGGTCTAGGGGTTGTGCCTATAACGATTTGCCAATTACTTTCAGTCGAGTCATCAACGTAAAACACTTGCGTTGCTTGAGAAGCTAGAATGAAAGGCTCAGAATGGGGCCTCACGTTAGCAAAATTAGCCAGTGTAAAGCCTTCAGCATCTTGTTTTAACCTTTTTCCCGTTGATACCCAATCATATTTGAACAACACAACTCTACGACCATCTGTATAATCTAGCTCAATCATATTTGTTAAAATCCCATAATAAGACACATCACAAGATATTGGATTTTGGTCCCTAATGCTTGAAAAACTAGTTGTTGTTGCATTAATAGAAACGCCACTGTTTTGAGTTTTCCTTTTACGTTCGACTTCTCTCGTATGAAACCGAAAACCATTCACTATGAACCTATCATATTGAAGTCCAATCTGATTCGGTCCTCTGGCTAGATGCTTCAAATCCTTCAAAACTATATCATCATCATTCAATTGTAATGCCTTCACCTGGGAAATTAACAAGAGTTAAGAAAGCTTAAGCATCGATAAAGTATAAATGGAGCATGCCAATTCAGATGAACTCACATAATTGCAAAACCAGTTCGCAAAGACTTCACTATGGATACGCTCAATTTCATGCAAACTTACACGAGGATGACTTTGCTCCACTAGTCGATGATGTTGGCTACTAAGACATAGTATGCATTAATTTGGATTAGCTTCATGGTACTAATGTAATGAAGAATATAAGTCATTTATCTTCTACTTACTCTATGTAAGGTTTTATAGAGTCAGAATTAAACAACACATATTGGTGGGCTTTCTTCAGTGTCTCCTCATCAAATTTTGTAGGTACTCATTTTCCAAGTGGACGTCCAGTGGTTGAAAAAATCACTAACCCAACGTAGGAATCAGTTTCATGATCCTCATTCCTACTTGTTCGGTTGAACTTTGTCTCGACATAATCAGCGAGATATAATGAGCAAAACGTCAAACATTCCTCAGCCAGGTACCCTTCAGCAATAGAACCTTCTGGACGGCTCCTATTACGAACATAGGACTTTAATGTGCTCAAATACCTATTAAACTTGAACTTTCACAAATTAGTTTAAATGCCATTGATGTACATGTAAATTTCATAAGAAATGACAGAAACATATACCTTTCTATAGGATACATCCAACGATAATGAACCGGCCCAACTATCCTAACTTCAGTAGCTAAATGGATTGTTAGATGCATCATGATACTGAACGACGATGGAGGGAAGACCCGCTCTAACTCACAAAGAATAACTGCAATATCTTTCTCTAATTGAAACACATCATTTGGATGAATCTCCTTAGAGCACAACTTTCTAAAGTATCTACTAAGCTTTATCAAAGGATAGCGAACAGACTTAGGTAAAACTCTTCTTAGAGCTACTGGCAACAATTGTTGCATCAAGATATGATGGTCATGGCTTTTTAGTCCAGAAAGCTTAGGAGGATTAAGTTGAACACACCTAGACAAGTTCGCAGCATATCCGTCGGGCACTTTAACACCTTTTAAAGTCTTGCAAAATGTCACTTTCTCCTTCTTACTTAGAACAAATGAAGCTGGTGGTAAATAAACTTTACCATTGTCCCTCTCAATAGGATGAAGATCTGCTCGAATACCCATATCCTTTAGGTCAAGACGTGACTTAAGGTCCTTTTTCTTATCCATCTCTAACAATATAGTACATATAGATTTAGAAACATTCTTCTCAATATGCATTACATCAAGATTATGGCGCATCAAGTTGTCTTTCCAATACGGTAGCTCGAAGAAGATACTTTGTTTTTTCTAATTATAGGGTAATTGTTCGTTATCATTGACTGTCCTTCCAAATTTGATCTGTTTTCCCTCCAACTCATTCAATATCATATCCCCATTCAATTTAGGTGGTGGCCTTCCATGTTCTTGCTGACCATCAAATGATTGTGCATCCTTTCGAAAACGATGACTGGAAGACAAAAACCTACGATGCCCCATATAGCAATATTTGCCACCATTCTTCAACCACTGTGATTTTGTTTCCTTATGAAAAATAGGACAAGCTAGCTGCCCTTTAGTGCTCCACCCAGACAAATTTGCATAACCCGAAAAATCACAAATCACTAATTGTCCATAATAATGCCGCACGTAGTTGAAAATTCTGGTTAGAAGATGCATCAAATGTTGGCATGCCTATGTCCCATAACTCTTTCAATTCCGCAATTAGAGGTTGTAAATAAACATCAACATTGTTACCAGGCGCGGATGGACTAGGTATCAACAATGACAATATGAAATATGGTTGCTTCATACACATCCAAGGGGGTAAGTTGTAAGGCATGAGTATCACAGGCTAAGTACTATAAGCAACATTCATATTTTTAAACGGATTAAAACCATCGGATACTAATCCCAACCTCACATTATGAGTATCTTTTGCGAAATTTAAATGCAGACTGTCAAACGCTTTCCAAGCAGGTGAATCAGCAGGATGTCTCATACAACCATCATCTGTCCGACCTTCTGCATGCCATCTCATAGAAGCTGAAGTCTTGGTTGACATGAATAAACGTTGCAATCGAGGCTTCAAAGGAAAGTGCCACAAAACTTTCTTCGAAATCTTCCTCTTCTCACCCGTTGGGTCATTTTCAGAACTGACCCACCTAGACTCTTTACACGTTTCACACTCCTTCCACCCTTCTTTGTCCCCCCAGTACAATGTACAATCATTAGGACAAGCATCTATTTTTTCATAGCCTAAGCCCAGTTGTTTCATTAATTTTTCAGCTTCATAAAAAGAATTAGGAAGTTCTACACCCTCAGGAAAGGCTTCTCTCAACAAATCAAGTAGCATATCAAAATGTTTGTTTGACCACTTCCCTGCGCACTTCAGATGAAGTAATCGAATGATGAAAGCAAGTTTGGAGAATTTCTTACAACCTGGATATAGTTCCTGTTGAGAGTCATTAATAAGTTTGTAAAATTTTTCAACATCTGGGGATGGCCTATTACTTTCTTCATCTATATTTCCACTAGGTGGGACTCCAAAAGCATCATGCAACATTGCTCCCATGTCATCAGGCATATTAACTACATTATCCGCGGTGTCAGTTGAATGCGATGTAGATAAACTAGAACTAAAGAGTTCTCCATGCGCTATCCAATGTGTATACCCCTTAATAAACCCCGTAACAATCAAATGCTCCCTTGCCTCATCTTTTTTCTCATTACTCCATTTCCACATCTCAAACATGGACACAGTATCATTCCATTTAAACTTGCATTGTTCATTGCAAAGTTTAAAAACCTTTCAACTCCGTTTTGATATTCAGGTGGTATTCCTTGGAAGTTTCACCCAACCCTTTTCTATACCTATGAAACTAAAAATCCAAATTAAATGGCAGAAGATCAATTTGAGCAATCCTAATTAGTCTACTAAATAGAAAGATAAAAAATAGATAAAATAAAATAATACGACATTTTATCCCTATCTTAACTATAATGGTGCATGTGTTATCTAGTTTGGTTTAAAACAAATATGCCTTGTATAGTCAAGTCGAATTTTTATATTGTGAATATTTTATAGCTTCTACTGTGGGTTGGACATTTACGCCCTTCGGCTCCTTGGTGAAACTGGAAAGAGAGTGAATAAAAGAGGGTCCTCCATGCTATACACCCCAAATAGCCAAAATATATCTTGTGGTGATTCATCTACATAAATTAACAAAATTAACAAGCAAATTGATAATCAAGTAACTTGTTGCTCGTGTAAGGCACTAACTAAGGGGAAAAAATGGTTAACGACTTTCTTTAGCATGATAGAATGAAGAGGAAAAATGGTATGCTTCTAATCTATGTAGAAACAAGCTTCAGCCCCAATAAAATAAAACAATTAACATGATTTTTTCCACAAATAACTAGTTCCTAATATCATTTACTACTGGGAAAAATTAACATGAAAATAATAAAGAAAGCAATGCAACACACATATATACACAAACCTGAATTTATCTTTCTATACGCCCTTTAGAAATCAATCAATAGCAACCCCTTAAATTTATCTCGCATAAAGGAATTTAATCAAGTTACATTAATTCCAACTCGTCAAAAGTTTTCAACCACAAAAATCACACCAAACAATCTCTAACTCAGTAAAACTTAACAAGAACAAAAAAATCACTTGGCTTAGTAGATGAATGCCAAAATTGCATTAACATTTTACCTAAAAGAAAGGTTACAAACAACTTTTATTCCAAGCTTGGATGGAGTATGCTTTGCTTTCTATTTCATTAGCTAAGAAAAGGCATCCAAACATGCGAGTATCTATCCAGGATCCAATAACGGTGAAGACTTTCATCTTTTCTTTTAGTACGTACTATATTTGATATTAGATTTCCAAATTGTAAGAAATGGGAGTAGGATGAAGAAATGGAGAAGCTGCAGGGAGTCTTTGATAGTTTTATTCCAAACCCGAAAATAGTGAAGAATCAAAGGCGGATTTTAAGTCAAGTTGTTTGGATTGTATGGGTATATTTGATGAGATATTGCACAAGTTTCAATATGCATCTTTTTAGAGAAGACGATGAACTATTTTTCTTATCAGATATTCAGATTCATTATGATGCTCATGGTTTTTATTTGCTAGCTTTATTGCTGTAATGCATCAGTTGTATCTGTGTACTCTTTATTCCATCCTTAGTATTCCTGGTTTTTATAGTTAATATTCTGCCACCAAATCGTGAATGAAAAGCGAGAATTCCTTCCCTGTTTACTTCAAGTTTTGAGTTCATCAGCATGCATTTATGATGCCTTACGGTTCAACTTTCCCTTAACATTATGTTTGTTCTAACTGCAGCTTATGCAACATGCTTTTAAGAATAAGAATACAAGATACATGCATTTAAAAAGTAGTACAGAACAAAGAATTAGCAATGTCAACCAGTGAGACCACATCATACAAGCGTAAATATGTAAAAGTAATAAAAAGAATACAGATATATTATTTAACTACCCAAAATAAATACATAAGAAATAAAAAGCCAATGCATTTTCCAACTTTATCTTAGTAACAACCCACCCCCACCCCTCCCCTCCTACCAAAAATAAATAAATAAGAAATAAAAAGCCAATGCATTTTTCAACTTTATCTCAATCAAGAAGTTACAAGTCCAACTTAGCTTCCTTTCCATTAGAAAAGAAAAAAAACATATATAAGCAAATTGAAATTTGCATATACAAGCTAAACCAAGGCACTAACCAACAAGCCTTCTTGAAGGGTCAATTGTTTTGCAGTTTCAACAGCTTCAACGCTTTATATCTGATAGACAATTGAATAAATGCCATAAGTAACCAACTAAAAGAACTCAGCTATCGTAAATAACAGTAGCTGCCAACATGCCTAATTGTGAAAGGCAAAAGGAAATTGGAAAAACAAGATGCTCTAAACACACATGCATAGTAAAGTCATATGCAAAGAAAAATGCAGACCCAAAAGCAGGGAAAAAAAATACAGACAAGAGATTCTACCTGTGTTGCTATTATTTGTTGCTATATGATGTTTCCTAACCTCTAGTTTTTTGCCTTTCCTAGTTATTCAGTGGACTTTGCCTGTCTGTTCTACCAACTGTTTTGTCTTCCTCTTGTCTGTTCTATCATATTGGCTTGGCATGTATCTCGGTCTTTTGCTCAACACTCCACACCTGCCATCCGTTTTGTTTGATATGCAAAAACCGCACATTTCATGCGGAAACCTGTTTGTCAGACTTGCCTGGGTTCTAGGCTCAATTTTTCAATTCCAAACCCCCAGACACAAGCTACGCACTAGCCATATAAAATTCAGCTTATTATTTCTCCATTCTCTGCTGTCGGTTTCTCTCTCCCACCCAACCCGACAACACGGCTCACGCCATAACCTTTCCAGAATTGTTAACCTATATCTCCGGTAAGTCTTATCTCCGTAACCTTTTCAGACTTGGCATATAAAATTCAGTTTATATTTCTTTTTGTCTCCACTCTTTGCTGCTAAATTTCTTCCCCACCCAACCCGACAACACTGCTTACTCCATACCCTTCTCATTTTTTAAATTCTTATTATATTGGCCAGAGTCTCTTTCTGATGGCCTGGACCTAATGGTCCGACCAGAGGACGAAAGAAATCTAAGTTTTCTGGGGTGTCGTCTTCATCCATTCCCCAGAAAATTCTCTCCCCTTCCAACATAGTGCCTCTGTTATCCTCAACTTACCCCAGAAAAAAGATTATTTTAAAAAATTTTCAACTTACCAATTATCTCTGTCGTTATCTTCCAATTCTGTTGGTCAATCTATCAGCAAATGGGTTCAATCAGGGGTTCACCGGTCGATTTAATGGCAGACAGCCAAAGCACTTCGCACAGTAGCAGCGACCTCCACCGGCGTTGAAGAAGAAACAGAGACACGACTCGGAAGTGAGGAAGCAACACTAGAATCGGGTGGATCAGGTGTTCAGTTGGGACAATGGTGGTGGTTTAATGAGAGCCGTACGCCTGTTTCTTCACAGTAGAATCGGCTAGCCGGTTGAAGAAGAAACAGAGATCATTCGATTTGGAGGTGAAAGACACTAACAGCGATGGAGGGGGTTTAATCAGGTGTTCATTTGGGACAATGGTGGTGGTTTAATGGCAGACATACGGCTGGCCGGTTGAAGAAGAAATAGAGCTCAGTCGATTTGGAGGTGAAGGACAGAGTGTTTGAGAGGGGTTTTGGTGTGAAAATAAACAAAGAATAGCTCGCGCGTTTTTTAGGAAAAATCCTAAATGGGCGCCTTTTTCTTATTTTCACAAACAAAGTGTCAAGAAAGATATAGGATCTTTCGTGACACCACAATTTGTTATAATCGAATATCAGTATAAACTAATTTATTAAAACTACGTCGTTTTAAGTTTATTATAGTGACATGAATAAACCTAATGTCATTATAAATATTATATTATGACATTTTTGGAAAAGCGTCATAAAAGAAGTGTCACGAAAGCCTATTTTTCTTGTAGTGTACCATATCTTAGTGCAATTGGTGCATTGATATATCTTGCTAATAATGCACGATCTGATATTGCCTTTGCTGTTAATTTATTAGCAAGATTTAGTTCTTCACCAATACGACGATATTGGAATGAAATTAAATAAGTCATTCGATATCTCCAAGCTACTTCTTCAAATCATACTGAAATTATAGTCATTTATGAAGCAAGTCGAGAATGTATATAGTTAAGATCGGTGATTCATTATATCCGAGAAAGTTGTGGATATCATCTATCAGAGATATTCCAACTCCTCTTTATAAAGACAATGTAGCTTGCATAACTCAATTACGAGGAAGATATATTAAAGGAGATCAGACAAAACATATTTGACCAAAATTCTTCTTTACTTATGAACTTCAGAAGAAAGGTAAAATTGATGTGCTACAAATTTGGCCATGTGACAACTTTGTAAATATTTTTACGAAGACTTTACCAACTGCAACATTTGAAAAGTTGAGATATAAAATCGGTATGCGTCGGTTAAAAGATTTAAAGGAATCATCTCATCAGAGCGAGCAATAAACAAACATATAGAACAGTATTCTCTTTTTCCTTCACTAGATTTTTTTCCCACTGGATTTTTATCCAGTAAGGTTTTAACGAAGCATATTCTTTATGTAATAGACATCTAAGGGGGAGTATTGTAAATATGTTGAATTAGTAGAAACTCCACTAATTCTGAATTATATGGATGTCCACCATTTAGTAGAGACACCACTAATTTATATTAGTGGAAGATGATGTATTCCACTAAATAAGAGCTCTATAAATAGAACTATTCTCTAAGTTTGAAATGTACCATCATTTTTTGTGAGAGAAAAGAAATAGAGAAATTTGAAGAAATTCTTGTACAAAGAATAGTTAGAAATTTTTTATTGTATAGATTTTATTCTAACACTACCAAAATTTCATAACAAATTTAAGATTTTAAAAAAAAAATTGTTGTCATCTTTTCCCATTTGATAAACAAATTAAACTTTAAATTGGATTATATCTATAAAGTAGAATTCTAAACTAGCATAGGCATCCACTGCACTATTTTATTTGGATTAAGAAGATGGATGCCTGTCCACCTATAATACTCTAAATTAACGATTGTGAGAGAAAGTAACAATGTGTTGATGGGATTGGCAAGGCTAAAATCAATTTTTTTTTTTACGAAAAAATTATGAAAAATGTCATCAAATTATTTATATTTTATAATTTATATTTTTTATTTTCTTTATTTTTTTATATCCGTAACAAATTTTATATATTTTAAAATTTCATTACATCGCCCTAAATGATTATTTTTAATAAAGGTAAAAGTTTCTCTATTTTTAAGAGTAAAAATGCGGAATTTCCCAAAAATGGGTCTATTTTCCGTCGGAATTCCAACAGTGGGGCTGCCCTAATAGGAATTCCGTTTGTAGTGAGGTTACATTTATAGAATACGGCCCAATAAAATGAGGTCACATTCACTCTATCAATTTATGTTATTTTCAATGTTAATGCGGAAGTAAAAGAAAATAGCACAAATGTGACCTCAGTCCAACAGCCCTCTTCTTTCAGTGCATCCAAAAGACTCACCCTTCAAGGCGACTCAAGTTAGTTATCAGTGCATCTAAAAGACACATCCTTCAAGGCGATTCCAGTCAACATTTCTCACATAAATAACATTCAATATAACAGTATATATAGTCTATTAAAGCATTCAAAATAACAATACCAATATCGCAAGTACATAGAGAAACTGTATTGAAAATACAATTAAACAAAAAAAGAAAGAATAGATGATGACAATGACTAATCTCTCGAAACAGTAAAATTATTATTATTACAATTCCTCCTAGTATGTCCACCCCTATGACAGTTGCTGCATTTTGGAGGAGAGTTGGGTGTCCGATAATCCATATCACAAGGTATCCTCAATGTTCACGAACGGTCAGGAACTTCATTCCTCATCATTTCTTCCACTGATGCAAGCGTAAAATTAGAAGGCCTCTAATATTGTTCATCTACCACAGGAAAAAATTGACCCTCATATGTCAACTCATAATTCCTTCTAGTATAGAACTCCAAAACAAAGTCAATGGAGTTCCAACTTCTGTGACGACATGCTACAAACCCATGCGAATAAGGAATACGATATATACTCCACTTTTGGCACGTGCATGATCTCTCCATTAAATTGACATTGTAAATATTTGGACTTCTACCCCCTTGTTGAACAGACGATTTGATCCCATGTATTCCGGCCTGTGCATTAAATTCAATTACAACATACCCTCTAGATTTGTCCTCAAAATAAGAATACAACTTCCATATTTCAGATGGTAAAGGGTGTCTCAAATTAGATGCCTCATCTCTATATTCATTAAAATATTTAACTAACTTCTGAAATGAAGTTTCAACTAAAACTTTCAGCGGAAGAGATCTTGCTTTCTTTAGCATACTGTTCATGCATTTAGACAAACTAGTAGTCATTGAACCATATCTATGCCCTTCATCATATGACAAAGCCCATTTCTCCAAACCAATTTCCATCAAATAATTAAATGCATCTTCTTTTCGGATTCTGATTTCATCCAGATATGATTGACACTTGGTCCTTTTACGCTCTAAACCACTAGCGTACATCAAACTTGTCAAATTAATGTCTTTAAACTTGGCATGAAAATTTCCCTTTATGTGCCCGAGACAATATCGATGAAAAGCTAAAGGTTCTTGCCACTCATTCATTTAGCATACAACATTGATTATGCCTTTATGTCTATCAGAAATAATACATATATGTCTATCCAAAATGACATATTGACGTATGAGTTTTAAGAACCAGCTCCAACTCTCCAATGATTCCTTATCCATGATGGCAAATGTAAGAGGGAAGAAATGACTATTTGCATCCCAAGTGGACGCTACCAACAGTTTACCTCGATAAAGTCCCCTTAAATAGGTTACATCAATTGATACCACTGGACGACAATATTTGAAACCAACAATTGAAGGTTTGAATGCCCAGAAAAGGAAACCAATAGCTTTCAAATCACTCACACTAGTCCAATGGTGTCTCCACCTCATAATAGTCTCAAGATTGGAATCCTGCAATGCAAGCATGTATTTTGGTAAGGCAATCCACGTTGAGGACGAATCACCATATACAAGTTCCATAGCAACCTTTCGGGCTTTCCAAGCTTTTTCATACGAACAACCCGTCGTCCATAGTTTCTGAACTTCAGCAATAATATCACTCACATGGCATTCAGGGTCATTTAATACTAAATGTGTCACATTACGGGCTATGAACCGATGATCCATGTTCCTATGCACATTGTTCACAACTGTAATGACACATGTGTGTTCTTTGTTCAAAACTGTTATCTATCATTGTCCATGAGTCTTCTTATGTATAATGCGAATATGCCAAGAACAAAGATTGTCGGCACTTGAATGCTTACACTTAGCATGCCAACAGTCTTTTTTACTCTCCAAGACCCTGAATTCTCGACCTGGTTGAATATATCACTTTCTTACTGCATAAATAGCCTTCTTCTTGTTCTGAAATCTCATGTTTAGATGCAAATCAGTGTCAGTGTCAGACCAACTTCTTGTAACATCGACCGAGCGCCTGTTGAGCGATTTATTAGCACATGCACTAGACCCTATATCATCAAATATTAGAAATCTTGTTGATTGAGAAATGTTATTAGAAGGCCCTACTATGTCATTCATGTCATCTTGCACTTCAGGTGCGGGAATGTTTTCTGGAATGTCACTTTCTTCACTCACATTTGTGTCATACCAATTCATTGATCCCTCCAAGCCAGTGAAACAATCACAGTCAGATGTGTGCACCATCGAATAAACATTTACTGCACCTATGACCACATGTGATTGAGATCTATTAGGCTAGTGCTAGCATGCAGACGGTTGTCGTCTACTTGATACGTATCCAAATCTGGACTTTGTGTTGGAACTAGTAGTTGTTCGGGGATGATCAAATTATTCCTTCTTTCCAAACCTTTAGATGTGTGACCAACATTGACTGTTTCAACATTACTACAAGTTGAACTAATGTATCCAGTTCCGATAACGTTTAATGTTGCCCTTATATTTTCCATTAGCTGGTAAAATGATTGGGGGCGTATGTTATTCAAGTTTTCCATCCTTATGCCTGTAGGGAGTTGGGATAATGAATTGAATTGTCCATTTATCAAGTGACCCAAACACGTGGCCTGGTTAAGCATTGCCACGAATGAACCCGTTGGTGAAGACACTCCTGCTAAGTGACCCATGTGTTGAGATGTCAAGTCGGAATAGCTAACATGAAGTTGAATGCTTTGTGACTTAAATTTATTTGGCAGCATCCATAAAACCTCCATATCATTATCATCGCTCAACTCATTCGCAGCATATTATTGATCAGATCTATAAAGGAATGAATGTCGGAGTGTAATCTTGAATGTCATGTTTCTCCATCCCAATCCAAGATAGTTTCGGATCTTTTCAAGTAGTTCAAAGTATGATATCTGACGTTGGAGTATCCAAGTTTTTTTAATAGCCCCATCAAACCATATAGATCCTCGATAATCCTGCTGAATTTGACAATCCCAAAAAAAAAAGCACAATGGGGGGATCAAATGCATTATGGTTATAATGTGGGCACAATCTGAGAGATGTGAGGAAATAATGAAAATGTGCATTGATAATAAACAATGATTTGGAAAATTATATATAAAATCAACCGAAATGCATTGATATTACCTTTCCACGTAGATCAAAGTCCAAAATCAATAGGCCCAATCTGAGCTATTCATCAAACACCCATTTCGCAGCCGTATTACACTTTTTTACCTCTTTTTAGAAACAAGATACATATGCAGATCTGGAAGCTGGAGTGGGTTTCTGTAGATATTAGCTCGCGAAGGTCGCATTAGATGAATGCGATGCAACCGTCACATTCATCTAATGCGACCTTCAAGGAACATTTTTTTTTTTAAAAGACCAATAACAATATCCATACCCAGTATACAGATTTAAACAAAGTTCAAAAGCAACAATACAAAAAACAATTTAAGGTCGCATTTTAATAATCCAAAGCAACAAAGATAACTCGCAAATAGTATCTGAAGTACAGATTATTTCCTAACATCAAAGACACCTAATATGGTGAGAGTACACAAGGACGGCGAGCTTTAATCTTTTACCTTAGTCTTCCATTCCCTACAAGCTCATCGCCTTCATGCGCATGATCCGGATCCCAGACCTGCTTGCCTATTGGTGCGGGATCTGGAAGCTGGTCTGGAGCTGGCACGGGATCTGCAATCTGATCTGGAGTTGGTATGGGATCTGGAATTTGGTCTGCTGCAGGTGCACCCGGTCTGCGTCACTGGTGATAGACCATACCACGAAAGGGACGTACTGGAAGATCCTCAATGCAAAAAATGCCTATCGCCTGAGTCACACACTGCGTAGGCTACATGGAATAGTACGTGTCTTGGAATGATGGCCTCATATCCTCATCCTCGAACCCGCCCACTGTCATCCTCGGAGAGTGAACCAGAATGACAGTGAAGTTGTGACCAATCAGATCAACTGATGCTATATCAGTGTGAAAATTAGTCCCCCGACTCCTGAAATCATCTGTCCCAATCTCGATCTGCGTGCCACCTCCCGTCTCCTCCTGAATCTCGGGCTCCTGTGGTTCACCTCCAGAACAGAATGGGTAGGTGGAGGATGTGCTCGAACTCGAGGTTTCCTGCCCTCACGCCTCACTCTTGGGTGCATATGTCCATCAATAGGGTCCCGGAGCCTCAACGTAGGTTGAGTCACCGAGATGGCCAGCTCGCCTGAATCAATCGGTATTGGTCCAGCATACCTATCATGTTCCTAATGACATACTGCAAGTCCTCGAGCACACATATCTCGTGTGTCAATAAATACCCTTCGGGACACTGAGTCGGCACTGTGAATATGACATTCAACCATTGTCGTAGCTCGTCGCATAATATCAGCCTAAAATCATCATTGAAAAAATTAGTGAATAATTAAAGATCTTCTCAAGTTATTAACTCCTACATCACCGAATGAATTATATAGCATGACAACTGTACTAGACCCGGTAAGACGATATCCCAATGACAAAGAAGCACGAGTAAAGAGGTTCCTAATCTGAAGACGGGTACGGTCCTTACACCACTGTATATAATCCACTGCGACCAAAACGCCAGTCATACTGGTCTAGATATGGTCATCTCGATTGGCCCACATATGAAGATACAGCCCATGATATATGTTATAAGCTCTAGAGGGATTGCTTCATCTATCAACCTCATGCAGGTCAATCCTCGTATTGCAATCCATCGGTATAGATTGAAGCATCCCAAATTATCGCATCACTCAGACCGAAAAATATAGCTCGACCACCTCCCAACTGATCAGCACTGTGCGTGACCTTCAAATATTAGGTCCCTCCAAATAACTAGAGGGGAGGAGACTAACTAAATCAGTCTAATAAGGCTGCCAGACAAACTGTCATACCATTGTTCGAGAATGTTAGTGTCAAACAAATAAAGAGTTCTAAATAAAGTATTTGTATATACTCACATCCTCATCTAAGAGGGCTTTTATCTAGGAGCGATATGTCACGAGAACATGTGTAGATGTCTGATAAAGCTATACTGGTACATCCCATCGAGCACCGTAGGGTGCAAGTGGTGGGAGATCATTACGAGGTATACTCCACTCTGGCCGTACAACTCGAACATGCTCCCATGCCCATAGCTACAACGTAGTTACAAATGTGTTAGACTCGTAGCACACATATTTATAAGATAAAAATAAAATATAAAACATATTCGAATTCATACCTGAAGTAAGACCATCGGTCCACAAATCTCCTACGCCGACCAAATAGAAGCGTGGCACAGACATCTATACAGGAATGCTAAAATAGCACTACCCCAAATGAACGTCCCATATGCCTCCAAATCCTCGAGGAGAGGTAAGTATCTCAAGTGAAGCAAGTTCCCTGACTTATCAGAAAAAAGTAGCCCCCCAATCAATAGGAAGATAAAACAATGAGCACGTTGCATGACGAAGTCATCAGTCGCATCATCAGTCAAAGGAAACTCCAAGGCCTCCTCAATAGGACTCTTCCTAATCCTATATCCCCGTATGTCCTCGGCCTGTAACCTAATGCCAAGTAGTCTATCGCAAAGGTTAATCTAGTCAGCTTTACTATGGTGATAAGGAGGAGGTTGTATCACCGGATCCCCATTTACCCTAAGGCCGCATAATATCACAACATCCTCCAGTGTCACCGTAGCCTCTCCTAAAGGGAAATGAAATGTATAGGTCTCCAAACACCATCGCTCTACCAGTGCGGTAACGAGAGTATGATCAACCTGGATATGTCCAACTCGCATAACTCTACCAAAATCAGCCCTATCCACTAACTCTGCCACTCTACCGGAAAGGGGCGTATGCTCCCAAAATGTAGAATCGTATCATCTATACACCAATGGAATCTCACAAGCACGTTAATCACCAGACCATATGCGAAACTCCAATTAAAACCAACCTTAGAGTAAGGGGATCGGGATACATATCATATTTTCTTGCATGCATGAATATATTTTTGTATAATTTTATGTACTTTGGATTTGTGATTTGTAGACTAGAAGGCTTAATTGTGCTTATTGAGTAAAAGGGCAAAATGGTAATTTTGCTTGAGGTGGAAATAGGGAGATAGCTTGAGGGTTAAATAGGAAAAATATTTGGGAGAGAAAATAAGAATAAGAGTTGTTGTGATTTAGTGGTTAGAACTTTAGAATTAATCCTTGAGGTCTTGAATTCAAAGTCCATCATTTGAGTTTTTGCATGATTAAATTTTATATTAGATAGGTAGCCTATTTTCGGCCCTTGCATACCTTAGGGAGGAGTAAGAGTGTTGTCCTAGGGGAGACATCAAAGGAATGTCATAACCCTACTCTTGTGCCCTACAAAAATTCTTAAGGGATTCATGTCATTTTTGTTCTCTAGCTTACCTTAATTCTTGAGCAATTAAGTTGCTTAATTTTATCTAAGCCATTTTTATTTCCAGAAAATTCCAGCTAGGTTCTATGAATTTAAAGCTTCAAAAATGTCTCTTGGAGGATGGAATTTTAACTGAAAATGGGGAAGAGTTATGGAAGGTTCCCAAGAGAATTAATCTCTATAATTGAACCTTCAAACTCCACCCTATGAATATTCCTCTTCTTCATGTAGTAATCTGAAAATTTTTCCAACTTTTTGATCAGTCCAATTGTTGAAATCTTCAGCCATCTTTACCTCTCAAATACTACCAGAAAAATAAACAATTTGCTCAGCTTGAAGACTGAAAACTTTGGCCAAAATTCAAACTGCACAAAGCGGTGCAAACCAGAGAAAATTCTAGGCAGAATTCGCAACTTATCTACCCAGAAATCAAGCTGTTTCTTCTAGACTTCAAACTAGTATTTCATCTCTGACTTTCCTCCATAAAGAAGGCTGAAAACCAGTCTTACAGTACCCTCCAATACCACTTCAAACGTGCTGCAAATCGGATGGAGCATGGCAGAAAAAACTGCACGAAATTTCCAGCAAAACCTTCGAGCAAGCAACCAGAAATTCCAGCTTTGTTTCTTCTTCACCCTTGTTCAAAACTCATCCCATTTTTCTGTAAACCAACCTTAGTCAGCCATGAACTGAACTTCATCATCTTCTCCATTGGTCTGCTCAAATGAAGCTCCATGGCTGCTCCTAAAATTCCTCCATCAATCACTACAATCAAGCCTTCAATTGGAGTCCAAAATTCCAGCAAATTACTCCATGAAAACCTCCATAGTTTAGGCTTCAAACAACCAGAAAATCTCCCACACACACCCTATGAATTTCGGCCATTCTAGAACCTATTCAAACATCATTCATCTCAGCAAAATCCCAGCCAAACTAGTCAGCCATTGAAGCTCCCAAAAGACCTCCCTCAACCGAGATATTCTTACCATATTTGCTACCATAATTCACTCCCTAAATTACTTCTTTTTAATTTCAAACAACCAGCTTTCCTTCTTCACCCAAATCTAAAAATTCAATCACCAGAATTCTCCAATCCATTTGGCCACCCTTTCCAAGTAGAAATTCGACCAGCTTTCCTCCATTCGCTCCATTCTCTCCAAACCTCCAAGAACACCAAGAACACACACCACCATTCTTCACGCCTAAGACCACTCTAAACTCCTCCAATCTTCTCCAAAAACTCCAGATCACACCTACTCATTCTCTTGAATCCATTTCTGTAATTTATAACATCAAACGTTGAAATCAAAGTTCCACTTTCGGATAAAAAATCAGAATTTTCTTGAAGGCTCAAGAACACTTTCAAGGTAAGCATGATCGATTATCTCCATCTCCTTTCCTCTTCGACCTTTAATATACTGATAAACTCTCTCTCTCTCTCTCTCTCTCTCTCTCTCTCTCTCTCTCTCTCTCTCTCTCTCTCTCTCTCTCTCTCTCTCTGCCGAAATGGTCACTCCAACCATGGCCATTTTTCTTCTTCCTCCTTGAACGAATCAAGCCTTCCAAGCGTGGGGATCCTCTTGAACCATCTTCAAGGTAGTCATCATTTAAGTAAGCCTCTTCAATCTTCTCTTTAAATTCTAGATCATGTCTCTTGAATATAGTTGGATGAGGATGGTATATGTTTGGAGATGGAGCATGTGTTTATATGATGGAGTTGGGATTGATACATGAGGATGATTTGTCTTGGTTGAATTTTATGATGTTTTAGGGTTTGTTGCATGCCTTCATGTCGTGAGTAATATGAATGATTAAGCATGATAGATATTATGTCACCTTTGATGAATAGGGTTTTATATTCTCGTGTTCTTGTTGAGGCCATGAATATGATTATGTTTAATGGAGTTTGGATCATGTATTAGTAGATTTAGATCCATGCTTTTATTCATGATTTGGATGGCTTGTTGAGTGGTGTAGAATGTATGTTGATGATTGTGGTTAGCAGTAGGAATTATGATCATGATCTTGTCGTTCCTAAGCTATTTAAGTTAGCCAATTTTATTTCATTAATAAAAATTAATACTATATTTTTTTTCTAGTGATTTCGAAAACCCTAGGAAAATGTGGATTTGGACTGTTATGTGAAATAATGATATTTTAACCAAATAAATGATATCTTTTATTAAAATTAAAGTATAAAAATATTATATATAATAATGATATTAAGAAAAGCCTTTTTATATAAATAATCATGATAGGTAAAATATTAATCTTGTAAGTCATATATTCATAAATACTAATAAAATTTATTTATTATATTTTAATCAAAACATATTAAAATTTACTTACTATTAATTTTATTTACCAATTATTTTCTAACCATCAATTATTAATAGATTATTATTTTAAATAATATCGTCTAAGGCCTAGGACCTTTCATCAAATAAACCCTAATTTATTTGTAACAAGATTTAAACCTACAACTTATTAGTAGCTACTTCACAAACCCTAGTTATTTTATTATCAAGTTAGATTTATTTTATAAAATTCTTTTTATCATCTAGCCTTAAAGTTTGGGACATTAGGGTCATGATTGTAGTAAATTGAGCTAGGATTATTTATGAGAGCAAATTTTGGCTTGAGTTTAATTTTGGCTTGTATTTATTTTCTTTATGTATTGCTTTGAGAGACGAGAGTATTCAATGTATTTATGGATTTGTCTTGAATTCTTGGATTGTAATAAGTTTTAATTTTAAAGTATTGTTTTAAATTTTGTTTGTGTGACCTAGTTATAAAGACTCCTTGTCCTTTGGACGGAGCAACATCCCCGGCCCTGTTGAGCCTAGGTTGTGGGGTGTTACACCATACCAAAGACGAACGATAACTCGACTAAAGAGATAATAAACCGTCGACGAGAGGCCTTGCATGGATATCTATATGCATATGATCCATTGTACCTATTTAAATTAGGATCACACAATTAAACTACGATTGTATCTATGCGCATGATTAGCAGTCAAAATAGCATCATGAAAACTTTTCGGGTTTAAACAAACTAGTTAGGAGATTAAAAGGACCATGGAATATTTTTCTTCCTGTCCTTTATTCAATCAAGAATATACTAAATATTCATAAGCTTATAATTCAGGTAAGTGGCTGTAAGTAGTAGTAGCTTATGGAGGTTCCTGATTATTGTAAATGACTTAAATATTCTAAAAATTATTATGTATATGTTATGTTATTAAGAGAATCAAAAATTAATCATTGATCAACTAAAAAAAAGAGTAAAAACTGATATAACAATTTAAGAGTACATTGCGATTGTTCTTTAGTTCAGAGACAAACATTGAATTTAAAAAAATTTAAATGGGTTCCATCATAATTATTTTCACTAAGAATAACTTTTTAAAGTTGTTATCTTAGATTAATTAAGTCTCTCTAGATAAAGTGAGTGCATACTCTCCTAAAGAATAAAGACTTTGAGTTGTTTGTGATTCATACCATGCTACATTTTAAAAATTTCTTGGCAGCAACAAATTGTTTACCCAAAAATAACAACATAATTGCAACATCGAGTTGAAAGAAAACATCATATACTCAACGTGCAAAACCAAACTTTAAAGCCCAAATAAATATAATTATATACAATGTTCTAAAAAATTTTACCTTGAAAAATTGGTCCCTTCACCCAGAAGAACAGATGCACAGCCGCAGCAAAGGATGGGCACGTCTACATCGCCGAGAATAGAGGTCGTTGATGGTGGAATCGCTTAAGAATCGACCTGCACACGAAGAAAAATTGGAGAAAAGAGGAAGAATGTGAAGGCTGCGGCGCTAGGTCTGTTAACTTAATGCGACCTCAAGGTCGCATTAGTGTAATACTAGCATAATGCGATGTCAATTTTTTTTTTTTTTTCAATATTCCCGTTTTCTGGGGAGGGTGGGAGGGGGGGGAACAGGGTTCTGGTTGCATTCAGCGAATGCGACCTATTTTTTTATAGGAATGCGACCTCACTACAAATGAAAAATCGAGTAAGGCAGCCCCACTGTCGGAATTCCGACGTGAAATAGACCCATTTTTCAAAAATTCCGATAAAAATGTTACAATAATTATATTGTTGTTCCGTTTTATACTTATTTTATTATTGTGCAATTCATATAATTGCGCACGTGAACATGAATTTGACTTTGACTGTAATAAATAAAATTCTAATAATTTTACTTTTGATAATTTACTCATGTGACAACACATACCAATTCCTACCGAAAATTGTTAATTCTTACAAAAAATTTATATTTATAATGATGAAAGAATATTTTAAAATACATAAAATTTGTTGAGAAGATAAAAAATTTTAAAAAATATATAATATAAATCATAAATTATAAATAATTTGATGATATTTTTCACGATTTCTTCTTTTTCTTCTAAAGAATTTCTTTTAAAAGGAAAATAAAAATTTTGGTTGTAAAAATATCTAAGTACGTCGATAAAATAAACAATTTTTTTAAAAAAATTCTAAGAGAACTATTTTTATCATTAAAACAGCAACTTTGGTTTGTATAAAAGTTAAAAAGTAAATTGAGATGGACTAGAGTCCATAGTATAGAGACTCTTGTTCAATTCCTGGAGTTGGGAAGAAGAATTTTGTTACACCATTGCAAAACAAAACCAATGCATCTTTATCTCGTGAGGTTGGGTGAGGAGTCTGATTCGTTGGTTTCCAGTGGTCTTATGGAGGGAGTTGTTTAATTGTTATGTTCATATGGTATGCAATTGAAGACACAAGAAAGAAACAGTTAAGAGGCAAAGGGGCCATGGGGCAATTAACATTGTTCATGAAGGTTGCAATTTTGTTGGGCAATCAGCTTAAATCTCTCCCATCATACTCTCCCGTTAGATAAAGAAGTTCCAAATCAAAAGAAAGCACCAAAACATGGTCAAAATAATAAACAATGCTATGGATCTTCTGCTAAGTATCAACCTCCAAGCCTGCCAAAATAAATAACATACATGACAAAGCTCAAAATAAAGTAAAAGAAAAAAGTTCTGAGCTCTGATGGTTCAACATATGCCAGATGCTTTTCCTCACATCATGAGCAAGTGCAAAAGACCAAGCGAAAAACATTCGATAACCTCCTATCAAAGCTAAGAAACAAAATTTCAACAATATCTCCAAAAATCAAGCACAAGATCCAGGCCTTTCTTACAGGAGAATCACTGCCAAAGCTTAGATGATGTGAGATGACATTGGATCCCTGAATTCATTAACTCATTTAAGCTGTTACCGAGCAGTAACACGTGATGAGAAATTATTTACGATTTCCCCTGCAGGAACAAGTTCAAGACTTTCAAATCTTACTCATTCTTGCCGTTTTGTTGGGAAGCCACAAAGTTTCGAATAACTTCCATGGCCAATTGATGAGCTGTTTTATCTTGAAGTCTGGCCAACTCATCCATTGCTTCATATGTGTCCCTGTCAGAAAACAGCTTCAAATTGTACCGAGCAGATGATTCTGGAATACCTTCCCATTTGTCAACCAGCTCCTTGAGTTTCTCAAAACCCTGACAAAATAGATACAATCAGCATAATTTCTCAGATTGTCAGAAATGGCAATTCCAGGTTTCCAGCTTTATCAACTCCTGCAAAAGGGAGTTACTTGATATGGAAAAAAAAGAATACTATTAAAAGCACTTAAAGGCTTTTATATTGCTCACCAAGCGGTTGGTGAAGTTTCCAAATGGTTCCTTTGACTGTCGCTTCCTTTTCCAGTGGTAAAATAAAGGCTCCAGTACTTTCTCAAGATCATGCAGCTTAACCTTGTCCATGAAGACTCTAGCTAATGATGTCTGATTAGGTGTTCCACCAAGCCATAACTATTTTGATACAACAAAATCTTGTGTTTAGGAACAAAATATGAGATCAACTTTTCAGTGTACCTGAAAAAGTCCAAAGGAAAAGATCCTTATTTGTGAAAATTACCTGATAACTATTTGGGCCATCACCAACAAAGCCAAGTTCAGCCATGTATGGCCTAGCACAACCATTAGGACAGCCAGTCATCCTTATTACTAAAGATTCACTATACTTGAGACCAACCTGAAAGTGAAAGGCCAATTACAATTACTTCCACAATAATTCAACCAATATCTGCATCATATGCTTGAAGAATTTGGGAATGCTTTCAAAATGTACCTTTTCAAACATAGCTCGAACTCTCTTGAGGATGTCAGGCATACCACGTTCAGCTTCTGTTATTGCTAAAGGGCACAATGGGAAAGCAGGGCATGCCATGGATGTTAAGTTGAGTGGATCTACATACCTAGGTTGCTGTTTAGAACGAGATTTAAATTAACTACAAAGTTGCATAGCAAAATTCATGATGCATCTCTAAATAATATGGCGATGGTAAAGACTTCAAATGCAATAAATTTAACCAGAATAAATTACAATTAACAGCATCACCCTGCTTAAACTAGAACTTTGCATCTTTATTGTATACCATCAGGATGTCCTCCAGAAACTAATGGCAACTTAATGAAAGATACATAGAAGAATTAAAATGAGGAAATATCTTGCTTATGTCAATCCTTTGTATCTCCCCTGGCATCTTCTATATCTCTCCCTTCAGTAATAATCTCTCCCTCACCCTCTCTCATGGCTTGAACATAAAGCTTGAACGCAACAGAGGCAGTATGCAAGGTACAGATGCAGGTGCATCAATATGCAGCACAGAGACAAAAACTGCACACTCAGCTCACAGAAAAGCAAGCACAAAGAGAGTGAGAGAGACCCTGAGACATAAAAAATCCATAACATTGTAGTTCCAGAATTCTAATATGTTTACACTTCCAAAACAAGATATGGGATCACTGGTGAATGTTATTCTATTTTGTGAGTGGTAGGCTGACTACTGATTAGGTCCAATAAAGTCCAGGGTGACACTCGAAAAATTCAAAGGGAATGAATGCAATACAGAGAAAGGTAATTCCAGTTCTCTATATCAAAGTCAATTCCATAAAGTATAAAAACTAGCAGGAGAATTTGTCATCTATAACTAGAAAGTGCATCAAACAAAGGCAAGTTCAACCTTTGCACGTGGAAAATGCATGAAACAAAAATGAGACACTAGAAAAGAGAATATCATCCACCAGACATTATATAAAACACTGTCCAAGTTCACCACAGTGGCCTCATGCAATGAAAGTGAGAAACAATTCAAGATGTAGAGTTTCACAAAATGTCCTCTCAATATCAGAAGTATGAAAAATCCTAAAAGTAACTTTTTACAAATGAACTTGTAACAATTACTTATTAACCAACCATTTACCAGTAATTTGTTAGCACAAGTTGACAATCTCAGAAAGAGAATTAGTTACCACATTTTCCTTTACTAGTAAATAAGTTAGCACATCATAAATCATCTAGTTTACAATGCCAACATGAAAAACCCAAGGCAAAAGTCGCCTCACTTCATAAGTAGAGGTTTCAGAATAGACAAAGGATGATTTGTAGATCTACTGATGCTTTGGTGGAACAGATACTCAATTGGGTTTCCATAACTGGCATAACTTTCTAGTGTCAGAAGTACCTTGGGTATTAGAAACAATAAATTCAATATTTATCAATGAACTTGAAACCACATGAAATTCAAACAAAAAGGTAACAGTTCTTTACCAAAACCCTTGGTAATCTGAGAAAGACAGAACTTTCATTAGTTCCTACTCCTTTTTTGCATTCGCCTAATAAATTAATAGGGTTTACCAATCACTAGAAAGGTGTAACTATGCAGGTAACATCCTATTAAATAGTAAACCTTTTCAGGATAAGACTGGGCTTATATTTTCAGTTTTAGTGGTTTTGAATGAATTTGAATTTTGAAAAAGAACATATGGGAACAAGGAGAGAGTGTGATGGGTCGGGAGACACATTTTTTGGGAATGTTTTGTGACTGGAAATTCATTTGGATTGGATACCTTTTCTATTTTGGTTCTCAAAACCAAAACTGTTATTGGTTTTAATAAACCAATAGAAATATATCCTCAATTTCTTTAAGATGTTGCAAACTGTATACATTAAATGCACACTCAGCCAACTACGCTTTGCTCAAGGTAAAGGACATTGGTTGAGAATTTAATTATGAAGCCTAACTTTTAGCAAACCCCCAGTTATCACCCTCAAGAGGATGGAATTAAACAATGCTGTTCTTTTATAGGTTGTCTGTCAAAAATGTCTATTAGGTAAATCAACTTTGGTAAAATTCCATTGTCAGCCATATGTAGTCCGTGTAAAAGTTATGCTGGAGTGGAACTCCAGTATAAATAATAAGCTACAACAATCTCAGTTAGGTGAAGAAAACGAGTCTACAGCAAACTCCCTCTAATAACACCAAACAACTAGATACATGTAAATCACCAGAAACCAAGAGACCTTTTGTCATTATCCATGCCATTTGCACTTTAGCTTTTTCTATATAAACAATGAGAAAATCAAACTTCATTATCAAGATGTACTATGCTAGAGATATTTAATTGCAGCCTTATTTACAAGTCATACAATTCACTATAGCCTTACCAGCAGGCCACCTTGTGCAAGGGCAGTAGTAATGGGGCGCTTCCATGCACACCGTATATCGCACAAGATGATATTCTGATTTGGTGTGATACGCACATTCAGACTATATTTCTCAATGACTTCTCTTAGCGTTTTCTTCATTTCTCCTTTGATTCGACCATTATCAACGTGGAGACCACAAAATAATGCACCATCTCCCTGCCAAAAACATGTATTGATCGATTCTGGTCAGGTCCAAATAGGCACTGAACGTAAATTTCTTATAAAGTTATCATGAAGAAAGAGAAAAATGCGGATGTCAATTAAACAAATGGAAAATAACTGCTGATGGGATCAGAAATCAGCAAATTAGTCATTTATGGGCAAGAAATCCAAACCATGAACTTAAATTCATATTGAGAACAGTAACTGACCTGTTCATGCCATCCCAAATAACTCTTAAACTCCCATTCTGGTAACTCACGAGTAGCTTCGAATTTCTTTCCATAATACTGCTCTACAACAGTTCTAAACTTTTCAATACCCCATGAACTCAGTAAGTATTTCATTCTACTGTACTTCCGATCATCTCTTCTACCATGCTCCCTCTGTGTAACAACAATAGCCTTCACAGCGTACAGTATGTCCTCCTTTGGCACATAACCAATCCGTTCTGACAAACGAGGGAAGGTGCTTTCCAACCTGTGTGTTCTTCCCATACCTCCACCAACCTGCAACAGAAGTATCAACTAATAAAATGCCCTCCAGGCAATTAAAAGAGGAAAATATCTCAAAATTTAGGCAGCCATCTTACATATATGTTAAAACCCTGCGGCTCTCCATCCTCATTGGATACAACCACAACACCAATGTCATTAGTGAAAAGATCAACAGAGTTATCAGTTGGCACAGTAACTGCAACTTTGAACTTTCTTGGCAAGAACTGAGTTCCATATATAGGCTCAGCTGAATCAGGGAAATTTGTTCCGTGAGAATTATCATTCCGAGCCTTTACTACTTCAGGAGGTTCTACTGACATAAATCTCTCTCCATCTACCCAAATGTCATAGTAAAATCCTGATTGAGGAGTTAAGAGTGCAGCAATTTTTTCAGCAGTCTCCTGTGCAAAAAGATAATCTTTTCTTACAAATGGCGCAGCTGGCGCAAGAACATTTCTGTTGAGATCACCACATGCACCGAGTGTTGATCCCATATTTCTAATAATGGTACTCATCACTGTCTTGAGATCTTTCTTCAAGATTCCATGGAGCTGAAATGTTTGCCTGGTTGTCAAACGAAGGGTTCCAATGCCAAATTGATCAGCAAGATCATCCATGACCAGGTAGAGTCTGTTTGAAACCTTCCCACAAGGGTTCTTTGTACGAAGCATAAATGAGTATGACCTCGTACCACGTTCATCTCTGTTGTACTGTTGATAGCTTCCATGGAACTTGATCAATTGAGTTGCAGCCTCATTTATATTAGGAGCATCTGTTACTAACTCCTCATTTAGAGGGTACCTTATAAAATTACTATGTTCTTTGATGATTTCAACCTTACTTCTTTTAGTCTCCGTACTTGTCCCTGGCTTCACAGGCTGCAAGTGAGTTTCAACACAATCACTAGAGCATCAGGCTTGTAATATCTTTTGTAGAAATCACCTCAAGGATTAAGAAATAAGGATAAATTGCATCATAACTCTTCATCAACATGTTTCACCAACTTAAAAATCATCCAAAAAGGTATGCAACGTTAATTTCATCAACATTAGTCATTAGATTATTGGCCCAATCAAGTTATTATACCTTGTGAGCTGTATCATTTCACAGGACAACAGCATATTCAACAACAAAACCATTTCCCACATAATAAGACAACAGCTTCCCCCCACCCCCGCCCCCGCCCCCCCTTCCCCCATCAAGCAGTTGCACATTGTGATCAAAGAGTTGTACCTTGCAGAAGCATCATTTTAAAGGCCCGTTAATACCGTAACTTCGCAGCTTTTTCTTTACTGAAAAATTAAAGGAAAAGAGAGCGGGACAAAAAAACGGGAAAAAAAACTTAATCATCCGAATGGAATACGGAAAATTTTCATTTTCTCCTTTTTTTTTTTTTTTGTCAACATATACCAAACAAAGCCCAAACAAAAAGAGAGAAATAATTTATTGAATCACCAGTTTTTAAAAAAAAAAACACACACACACACACACACTACACACTCAGCGAAATTAAACAAAACCCACCCTTTACAAAATATTTGCAAGAAAAAAAAACAAAAATAAAAAATATGAAATAAATTCCGGAAATGAGATATCAGTACCGCGGAGACCGCTCGGATAACCGGAGAAGCAGCCGAGACAGAATGAAACCCACTCAGACGCTTGCTGAGAAGAAGAGAATTGGAGGAGGCAAAAGCCGGAACACTCTTCAAGCCGTTGAACGTATGAATTTGAACATTTCCTTCATTATTTCCGATGATCGCCGCTGCATTAGCAGCACCAATCGGCGTCGCCATCTTCACCGCAGGAAGGGAGCACTGTGGGTGACTGTGTGAAAACGGTAACGATTCCTCTACCTTCAAAAGATGAGCTAGGGATTTTCTTTTTTATGATTTGTGGGGCAAAGGAGTGGGTGGTGGCAGTGGGGATGAAGAAGAAGAGGAAGATGCTGGTGGTTTGGCGGTGTGTTTATAGCCCAGCGTGCGGTCACGTGCCTGACACGAGATTTGTCCAAAAAATAATTATTTACAATTATAAAATACTATTTTGGGAGTATGTGGCGTTGGTGTTTAGATTCTTTGACTTCTGACCTTCCACGCGCGGCTTGAAAAGCCATGGCATTGGATTCGTAAATGCGCAATTATCGCCGGTTTAGTTTTCTTTTTCATGTTTCCTTGCAGTTGAATTTTTTAAATAATATTCCCTTCGATCTTTTTTATTTATTTTAATTAAAATTTTTATCATAATTTATTTATCTTATTAAAAAATTAAAACAATATTAATTGTTATTTTTTTACAAATATTCTTCTTTAACACAATGAGTATTGTGCACTTATAGTAAAAAATAAAAGTAAATTAAATATACTTATAATATATAAAACTTTAAAATTTGATTACTTCTTAATAAAAAGATAGATTCTTTGAAGGTAAAATAGAAAATATTAATTAATTAACCGAAAAACCTTTTTTTTTTTTAAACTTGTGAATCAGTTAAAATAGATAGATAAAAGAGGACAAGGGGAGAATATGGTAGGTATGTTAAGGCCGGTTCGAATCGTTTGTGACATTCTTTATAAAATTTTCTATAACATTCCTATTATAGAATTCTTTTTTATTTTTTTAATATTTTTTCTTTCAATAATTAATTACTAAAAATTTAATTACTAAACTAACGATGTTAACCTAAACAAGGAGACTTTTCATTTCTCTCTTCATCTCCTACTTCCTCACAACTCCTTTGTATTTGCTCTTTTCGCCGAGAGATTTCAGATTCTTCAATTCGCGGTCTATCCCTTTCTCTATCAAGTTCTCATTCTCGTTCAATTCGCCGAGAGACTTTCCAGTTCTCGTTCTTCAATAGACCAAGTGGATGTTTGAATTTCTCGTTTCTCCTTCAACTTTTTCTATCCGTATGCATAGCATTATGTTACACTGGAGATGAACAAGAAAGAGCAGTGAAATCAACAATAGAGATTTCAAATTCTTCAATTCGTGGTCTGCCAATTTCTCTATCAAGTTTTCAAAGCTAATTACTTATCTGTGAGTTTATACTTCTCATTCTCGTTATGTATTTGGGCTTAAAATACATTGTTGAATCCCTTTCTTTTCAGAATTAGATGAACATTGCTAGACATTGGTGAATGACGCCTTTAATCATTGCAAAAAATAATTGGGATTTTAGAAGTAATTTAGTTGGTTCAATGTTCTTTACAAGTGAATTTAAGTTTGGAAAATGGATATACAAGCAATTCTTGTAGCAAAGATATTTGTCTATTGAAAGCAGGTAGCTTCATGACTTAGTTTTGGTTTAGTTTTTGGTTACCTGAGTTTTTGGTATATTAGAGATATTAGTTAATACCTCAGTCTTGTTTTGCAAGTAGTGGGAGGAGGATTGACTTTAGGGCCTAACTTATTAGGTGCTGCAGCAGAGTTGCAGAACTTTAATAGAATTGATAACCAGAATTCAGCTGGTGATTTACAAATGTCCTTGATGGATCCACTGTATCTTCAATACTTAAGATCAACGGAGTATGCCATTGCACAAGCTGCTGTTCTCAACAATCCTATGTTGTTCAGTTTTGTGATCTCTCGTTGCGACTGGTTGACATTATATTGAGGGCTTCAGGACTGCAATAGTTTTCTGCAACATAGGATTGTTGAGAGCACTAGCTTGGATGTTTGAAGTAAAGGATGCGTACTTAAATATTTTTTATACTAGTGAAATTTTAGTTTTGGCCACAATCATGCATTTCCTTGCTAAGCTTTTATACTGTTGAATGTCTATATTCATTCGAGTAGAAAGTTTGTTATGCTGCTATTGTTAGAACAAAGTAGTTCCTTCCTGTATCCATGTACATTTTATTGCTATTCCATTTTCCATAATAAACTTGTGAACACAATTTTTACTCCTTCAGGGATTGGGAATATACCGTGGAAAGAGGAAGAAGATTAGGAGGAACAATCCTACATTTGGTGGACCTAATCCATTCCAAGAAATTGAAGTAAAGAAAGCTAAAATGGAGAAATGAAATCTAGACCATTCTAGCTCTGCAAATCAACCGTTTAGGATACAATGAGGACCATCCAGTATGGAATCTACACTGAAGGCATTTTGTTTAGAAGCCTTATTCATCTCTATTGTAATTATCTTATGTCAAAGCTTGTGGATGACAGGAGAATATTCATTGAAACGAATCTTTCTTTACAGATCCTACAAGGCACAGATGCCATTCATTTGTACGCGGGAAAAAATGTAGTTGGGAGTTAGTCTGATCTGAGAGAATGTTATTTTTTTCATCATGTACTATTTTATTTGGAGAGTTACTAGATATATTATTCATTGTATTGGAGATTGATGCTATGGATTGACCCAGCCTTTCTCCATCAAAGTTTTGTTTAGGGATTCCAATTGTTGCTTCATATTTGGTATTCATGGACGCCCATCATTTTTGTGTATTATTGGTACAGAAACTTACCCATTGAATTTAATATTTTATGCAATGTAATGTAATGTAATTAGGCTCTTCTACAGGTATTCCTCTTATATGACGAGCTGAATGACTGCTACTTATGGTGTGAGCCTTTATGCAGATTTATAAACTAATCGGTTTTAAGTGGTTGTTCAATTTGTACTCTCTTTTCTGCTTTAATTGTAAAGTGTCCCATAAATTGGTTGTATTTTGATGGATTCCATTGCAGTAGAACTTCTCCTAGTTCCTACAAATTGCATTGAAAACATATTACAGTGGTGGAACTCAAGTGCATATGCACTCCTTTTCATTGTGCTCTTTGTCATGCTACCCTTGCTTGCTTTTAGGCAAATAGGTAAGTATAAAAGATTAGAACTGATCATGTTCTTTTATTTGCATATGATGTTGTTGGGGCTTGTCAATGAGCAACACCAAAGGGTTTGAGTTGTGCTTTTCATGGTATCATGGATGATTAGTATCTTCATGTGTGATTGAGAAACTACCATTAGATGTTGGAGGCTGACTTCTAAGAGAAAATTGTGATTTCCTGCTTCTGGAGAGTGATTTGTCATTTTAGTTATTGCAAAATGGGTTTTTAGCAAATTAAGAAAAATGATGTTCTCCAACTGGATAAGATAGCGATGATGAGATGACTATTTTTTTTTTACAGTTTTTGCCATTTTCAAATTCATTATGCCATGCTTTAGCAATATCTATTCTATTAGTAGTCTTGTTTGTTTTCATTTGCTCAGTGATGAAATACAAGCAATATTGGGAGGTAAAATACAAAAACTAACACTTATACCAGGCTTTGTTCTCAACCAAGAATGCACCAAAATTTATACCATACTTTGCTTCAGGGTCAAACTCACTATAGAGAAGCAATTTTTCAATCAAAACTTCACTTTCAAAGAGGTTGAAGCTCATATAGCAGCCACTTTCAACAGCATTCAACAATTCTATCTCTAATAAGTTAAAGTACAAATTTCTATGTGTTTTCAGTAGAACTAGTAGTTCCATTGTTGCCTTTGGTCTTCATCCGTGCAACTTGACTCTCATTCATGAATGTCACTTTTTCTACCTAAAAAAAATCATGCAAACTTAAGAATAACAAACATGTAATAATTCATTAAAAAAAAAAAAGCTATTGAAAATACCAAACATACCGGCAATAATTCCATCATACTTCCACAATTGTCAATGCTACACATTGCCAGATTTTCTTGTTGGTAACTTTTTTGATTTGGGAACTAGAATAATTATAAAAAAATTGTTAATTTTAATATTAAAATGATAAAATCTTTAAAGATTTATTGAAAAATGTGAAGTAGTTATATTTGAGAAATTTGTGCCAAATGTGTTGAGGAAACTGGTGGCGGAATTAAATATTCAGATCTCGAACTATTCCAACATAAGTTATTTCTCCCCATTGAAGACCCCTCCTTTATTTCAAATACAATATTAAAATTAGAAATTCATTAAATCATTAACAAATAAATGAAGAATAAGAAAAAGAAAAACTCATCTTACAACTTGTGAATAAGATGGTCTAGAGTCAACGAAACTCTACATAAAAAAAATGAAATATTTTATATCTAAATTGTTACATAGAATCAAAATAATTATATTATTGATTTATCATCAAACTTAACCAAAATACCTAACCTGCATCATTTGCGAAGGCACTTGTTCAACAGAAACATTCACCATGTTACAATTGCCAAATTTCAACTGTTTCTTCATTTGTATGGGCAAAGTTCAAGAGAACAAAAGAATAAATTACGACAAAATCATAATTGCAATTAAAAGAAATTTTTAAGTAGAATGAATAGATTGTTAGGATTCATGAACTCCTAAATGAGGAAAAACATCCACGAATCCCTTCCGAGGACCCAAGTAAACGATTAAGAAGATCTAAGGTTTGAGAATTACCTCTGGTTGCTGTAATCGAAATCCTTCGATTCTGATTGCGCTGTTGTACGTTCAACCCGAACAATCACCAGACGCTACAGTACGCGAACGTCCTCTATCGGATACACACCACGAACTCACTCAATACCCGGGGAGTGCTAATGCCTAGGGTTTGAGAGGTTTTTTTTCTTTTTCTGGTAGAGAATGGCACGAATGTTCTCAATCGAAAATTTTTGGACTATTGAAAAGACGGCTAGGGTTTTCTTAAAAACCCCCAAACCTCTTAGAGTCCAACCCTAATAATATCTTATTATATTCTAATTTAAATTCAAATTAAATTAAAACTGATATGATAAGATTCTGTCATTATCTCGGTAATTTAACTAATTAATTTACCGAGTCAGATTCTTATAATCTGGACATCATCCAGATACATCGAATGTGGACATATTTCCAGATTCATTGTATTTGGTAAATTTTCTAAGTACGATTAACTTAGACATATTTCCAGATTCATCGAATTTGGTCACCAGAAAAATAACCTAACAAGTTCGCTTATTGTGTGACCATATAGGTTCATTTAACACTGGCAGTGTGCCTAAATCATGTTTAAATGGCCCACAAGTTATAAGCGGTTTCTAGCAAAACATTATAACTATCCAGGTTAAATGAAGATCGGTGATCTCTTTGAACCAAATCATAATTTTATATTTAATCCTTTTGTCACACAATATCCAGATTAAGCATAAGGCACGGAGCATGCCATCCTTATTAAGCTTAATCAATTATTTCTTGATTTCATAGTAGACTGTTCAAACAAATGATATCAATATCCTAGATTGATATATTTGAGCACGGCCATGCATTTTTAACAGTCTAACTTATCAAGGGGCCCATGAATATCTCTCCCATAATTGAGAGGGACAAATTTCTTCACAATCAATCATATTTCTCTCCTTGATTTATTCTATATCCAACAGTAGTCTAATTTATTATCTGGTTAAAGACAACTTTAGACAATGTTAAAATATAAAATTTATCAAGTAGGAAACTATGATGAATTTAGGTCGAAGGACTTTCAATATTATTATGGCTAGAAAGTACTTATGACATATTCCATGAAGTACTCTCACAGTGGGTCATGTCCAATACAATGTTCTCTAACATTTATTTATGTTTTGACTCGATATCACAAATATCCATGACCAGTAAAACATAGCCATCAAGTCACAAACATACTAATCTTAATTTATTATTATTCCAATAATAATAATCGATCAGGGACAGTTTTAGAATAGTCATTGTATCAATTATAGGGTTTTACTATCAAGTCACGTACTTGATGACCACAAAACAAAACTCACTATTCATGGAAAGGAAAGCCTCATATTATTATATAAAATATAATGACAATAGTATAAGTACAAATTAACTCTAGGGCATATCCCCAACATAGATTCCTAGACATTTTGTACTTGCATACATGATGGAAGTTACTGAAAGTAATAAATAAATTTATATTGTTATCAGGTTATACAAAAGATACAAAGACAAATAAATAAAATAATATAATATTATTTGGAAGTAAGAAATGTACCAGCATATTTCGTTCAAGATGTGATGGTTTTCCTTTTGTCTTTCTTCTCTTTGTGGACTTTTCTAAACTACTTTGCAACCTTTTACTAGATTTTCTAATAAGTTTTTCCTTGTTTTTAATTCCCTTCACCTCATTAGTAGAACAATCATTAGAAGAAATGATAGTGCTTGTTGACCCACCTTTTTGAATTTGTGTATTGTCAATTGAAATGATCTCTACTTGTTTATTCTTCAATCCTACATTCACCATATCTAACATCTTTTGCATGCCACTCTTCACCATCTGATATGTCTCTTTAGTTTCTGCAACCCTTGTGACCAATTTTATGTATAAATGACATAATTATTTGTAACGTTTTCCAATCATTACCTTTGAATCAACTGAATATGTAGTCTCAGAAGGAATTTCCTTGTTTTGTACTTTTGCTTTCTTTATCTATCTAGATAAAATATATTCATCAGGAATTTTCACAATATCCCTCATACATAGAATTTTAAGAGTGTGGGAATATAAAATCCTGACAAATTCAAACTTCCTACAAGTACTAATAAAGTATGCTGATGCCTTTTTTTTATAATGTATAACGAAATATTTTGTAATGATTCCATCATATTCACATATATCCACATGTGAATTATATGCTTTACAAACCTCAATCTGAAACATCATAAATACCTTATGTGTGCACACCTCTGAAGCATGTTTTAAAATTTCCACAGGAATTGATAGGAAAAGAGTACTTTGACTTGATCTAAAATATGCTTTTAACTCCTCATAGCGACGATCATCAACCAATCTATCAAAATGTTGAAAGAACTCAAGCAACTTATTTTTGTAACTCACATATTTTTTCAGGACACTATTCATACTTTCATTTCTTTGAGTAGTAGTCATATCTGCACAAAAAGTATTTTGTCCATATACTAAAGCCCATTTTCCCTTCATACTAAATTTTCTTCTCAACCAATCATTGTCTTCAAGATCATATTTCTTAAGCATAATATTACATGCATTAATGAAGTCATCTTCCTCATCATAATTATAGATGCAATTGCTAAAATATTTTGAGAAATCACTGAACTTAGTAAAAACATTACTAAGATGGATGGTCGTGTTCTGATATATATGCCAAATGCATAGGCGGTGATATGTGTTTGGCCATTGTGATGCTAATGCATTTCCCATTGCTTGACATTGATCTGTAAGAATAGTCTTTGGCTTACATCCTGCCATAGCTCTTGAAAAAGTATCAAACAACCACTCAAAAGTTACTATAGTTTCATCATACAATAATGCTACACCAAAAATTACTGTTTGTTTATGGTGATTAACACCAACAAATAATGCAAAAGGTCGACCATCATTATTTGACCTATAAGTAGTACCAAAACATACAACATCACCAAAGCACGATTAATCTACCATCATTTTTGCATTTGCCCAAAAAATATTAGTTTTTAAATCATCTTCATCCACTTGTATTGCATAAAAAAAATTGGGATCTTCTAATTGCATCTTTTGTAGGTATTCTAATATTCCCCCAGTATCTCCAACTTTCATTTCTCTTGTTCGTTTAGAGTGCACATGATTTCTGGAATCTAGAGGGATAAATCCCAAATTCTCACGCCCACCTACTTGTTTACTCATAAAGTCAATTTTTGCTTTAGGAGTAATTCCACAAATCTGTGCTATATCTACCTTTGTTGCTTGAGCAAGACTTAATTTTCTATGGGATCTAAACAGATGAGTTTTGCTGGGACTAGACAAACCATGATTATGCTCAGGAATGAATTGAACAACTAGATTAAATACCTATTTGTCGGCAATTAATTTTCATCATTGCCTTACAACTAAAGCGCGTTTCTGGATGATGAGATTTAATTACGGCATCTCTTTTGTCCATTGGGCTTTTCCCTTCACAAGAACAACAAAAAATTCTATCAATAATCTTACCTTCATCATCTTTGTGACCATGACTCCTTTGAATGCCAAAACCAGCTTCTTTAGTGTATGCCTTATAGAATTCATAAGCATCTTCTTCAGTATGAAACTCTATATCCACCTTTGGAATGACTTCATTTGAAATTTTACAATGGATTTCATTTATCACGTCAACACTGTTTGTAGACATCAAAACAATATTATTTGATCCTACTTCTTTCTCAATAGAAAGGTTGATTTTATCGTTTTCCATATTCTAAAATTCTAATTTATGCTTTATTGAAGAATAAACACTTGAGGGATGATTTGTATCCATTACCTAAAAAAAAGGCAATTTAAAAATAGGTTGAAAAAGACGTATCAACAAAATACAATATGCAAAGGCATGGTAATGCAAATAACTAAATAGGCTATATAAAAAATAAATTGCCAAAAGCAACAATAATCAATTTGCAATTGGTAGAATAAAGGGGTAGAGTAGGTCCTAAACAAATTACCATCCAGCCCACTTAATGATTCACCCATAGCAATTCAATTCGGGTAGATATAATTACCCTAGCAAAGTAACATGAATTCTTTAATTCTACATAAATTTAGTTGCAGAAAACTATTGCAATCCTAAAGTCCTCAATGTAACGTCAACCAGCTGCAACGAGAGATCACAGAACTGGACAACATAGGATTGTTGAGAGTAGCAGCTTGTGCAACGGCATACTCCGTTGATCTTAAGTATTAAAGATACAGTGGATCCATCAAGGACATTTGTAAATCTCTAACTGAATTTTGGTTACCAATTCTATTAAGGTTCTGGGTTCTGCAACTCTACTGCAGCACCTAATAAATTAGGCCCTAAAGTCAATCCTCCTCCAGTCTTGCTTTCAAAACAAGACTTAGGTATTAACTAATATCTTTAATACAGCAGAAGCTCGAGTAACCAAAAACTAAACCAAAACTAAGTCATGAAGCTACCTGCTTTCAATACACAAATATCTTTGCTACAAGAATTGCTCATATATCCATTTTCCAAACTTAAATTCACTTGTAAAGAACATTGAATCAAAGAAATTACTTCTAAATCCCCAATTATTTTCTGCAATGATTAAAGACGTCATTCACTAATGTCTAGCAATATTCATCTAATTTTGAAAAGAAAGGGATTCAACAATGTATTTTAAGCCCAAATACACAACGAGAATGAGAATTACCTTTGAAAACTTGATAGAGAAATTGGCATACCACGAATTGAAGAATTTGAAATCTCTATTGTTGATTTCACTACTCTTTCTTGTTCATCTCCAGTGTAACATAATGCTACGCATGAGGATAGAAAAAGCTGATGGAGAAACGAGAAATCCAAACATCCACCTGGTCTATTGAAGAACGAGAATTGGAAAGTCTCTCGGCGAATTGAACGAGAACTTGATAGAGAAAGGGATAGACCGCGAATTGAAGAAACTGAAATCTCTCGGCGGAAAGAGCAAACACAAAGGAGTCGGGAGGAAGGAGGAGATGAAGAGAGAACTGGAAAGTCTCCTTATTTAGGTTAACATCGTTAGTTTAGTAATTAATTATTGAAAGAAAAAAATATTAAAAAATAAAAAGGAGTTCTATAATAGGAATGTTATAGAAAATGTTATAAAGAATGTCGCAGACGATTCAAACCGTGTTAAGGCTTATTTGATAAAATTAAAATTTAAACATTGAAATTTAAATACTAAATTTTAAAAATTAAAGTTTAAAAATTGCATTCTGAAATTTGAAATCTAAATTTGAATTAATTGTAGTTTATTTTTATACTATATGGTATTATAATTTAGATTAAATATAAAAAATATTAATAATTAGATGAGTATTCAATATATTCAAATTTCAAATTTAATAACTTTTATTTCGTTTAAAATTTATAATAAGATTTCAATACATTTTAATTAATTAAGTGATAACAAAAATTTATTATTAAATATAATTAATTAATTAAATTCTTAATATTATCTGTTATAAAATACATTTAAGCACTTAATATTATTTGTTATCTGTGAGCAAAGCTCGTTGTTATTTGTTATTTGTGGGCAAGGCTCGTCATCAATGGAAATAAAACTAGACATCTTTGGTTTGATTGATATTGAAAAAGAACTTTCACTGGATGAGATAGTTATCAAAATTAAATTTTGTATACAGAGAAAAATAGGAAGTGGCGGCTAAATTATAACCATGTAGATTAATGATATTTGATGTCTCTTGATACAATTCAAACACTAGAAGAGGTCTGATTTTATTTGCATTGGAGAAGAGTCTTTCCCGTTATCTATTATCAAACCGCACTTCATAAATTGAGTTACCAAACAAGTCCTAACTTACCAACCAAACCCTTAATAAAAATGAAGATTTTGCCTTAAAGAGAAATTTCTTAATCAATTTAATTTCTATCTTATTAATCGTTACTCCTAAATTAAAAAAAAAAAAGATTATTGAAGTTGATAATTAAAAAAAAATTGAGAACGATTTATATATTTAGAGAAAATCAATTAAATTTTAAAATAATTTCACATTTTAATTCAAAACAGGAAACTATAGTAGTGAAAGTTTTGATGGCTTGAATATATAACTATAGCTAGAGAGTAATTTAGTTAATTAATTTATATTCATAACTAAAAAGAAATACTATATTTGACCATGGTTTAGAATCTATTTGACGCATTGGTTATCAAATATGTTAATGCTCTTATTATAATATACTTATTCTGTAGTTCCTAAATATTTTTGAATCCACATTTTATTCTCTTTCACTTTGAACTAAATGATAAAATCATTAAGTTATTCTATGTAATTAACATTCAACTTACTTAAGGCTTCTATATATAACAAAGATCTCACTTTTCTTCAAAAAATTACGCTACCTTCTTGTATTATTATTTTTAATAGCAAATATTATTAATTTTCTTTTCTAACCATTCGAGAAAAAGAAATTCTTTAGAAATATGTTTTACACAACACCTTAGAAAGGGCATGCAAAAATTAAATTACCAATAGATTCATCTATATTATAAGAAAATGGGAAAAAAATAGTTTTACCTACTCAACTACGAATAACCACAACTTAGTACGAATTCATTCATGATTTTTACATTATTCGAGATTTTATAAGAAAATACTTTTATCGATATTTTTTATTTAAATATATAATTTAGCATTTATATATTGTGATATATATAGAATAAAAAATTTGCAACAACTTCTATTTACAATATAAAATACAAGTAAGATGCCAGTTCTCTATTATACAAAGAAATCTCAATAGAGACCAATATAAATAATTTTAATAGATTAATGATTTTACGTTTTTAGTCCAAAATAGAGGGAAATAAAAAGTGAGTTTTGATTTTTAAGGTACTAAAAGGTAGAGATACTATACTAAATAGTATTAAAAGTTAATTACCCTTTTTATTAATTGTGATTGTTAAAAAATAAAATAAAAATGTAATAATTTTATATATTTGAGAATTTTATTTTAAACTTGATTTTGAATTGTAAAATATTTGAAATCATCATATTGGATTACATACAATTATTTTTTCATATTAATAAATCAAAGAAGAAAATATTGAAACTTTAGACAATAATAAATATTATTTAAAAAGATGTTTATTAGAAATAAAACTAATTAGAAAAAACAAGTGAAATTATAAAAATGTCTATTAAAATAAATAATTAGAAATCACCATTAAAACATTTGTTTGCCTAACCTAAAATCATCAAAAGTTAGGAATCTCAGTTATTCCTAATCATAAAAATTCATAATTTAAATTATTAAATATTCAAACTATTTTAATTACCAAACCCCTTAAAAAATAGCATTTCAAGGAGAAATGTACATTTAGATTCTCCAAACCTTCCTCTAAACAAATGCTTAATTGATTAAGAGAGTATATTGGTATTGGAAAAAAGTACTAATTTGACCACATCCCATACCCAAGCCCCTCCTACACAAAACTAATATAAAATTTTATTTTTAACTTGTAATTTTAAAATTTAAGATTTACTCACACAACTTGATGCACAAATATATATAACTATAAATTCTTAAAACTGAAAAAAAATTCCTCTTTAAAAAGCTAGCATAAAAGTAGGGTATCAGCTTTTCTGAAACTCCTTAACTTTTCTTTTAAAAAAAAATCAAATAAATAAATAAATAGAAATATCGTTTTGAAAAATATAATTTTTTTCTGAAAACTCAGGTAACTCATATATGTAAATATAAAATCACAAGAGTTAAAGATGAGGAAAGAATCCTTGAAACAATGAGAAAGAAATGAATTTCGGCTACAGTGCGTGATGGCGCGTGAAATGACAGCGGTGGGTAATCTGGGTCAAAGACAGAAAAGTTCAATTAGATTTGGGTTTGGATATTTGTGTGGGTTTGGATACATTGAATCTGGACAGAAATTACGCTCAGCTGATATAGGGGTCCAACTAGAGGCTGCGCAGCCAAGCTATAAATAAATAAAAAGTTGAAAGATTCTGTACAGAGTTGACCAGAGCATGGATGCAGCATATTTCGTCAAGTACCGTCAACCAAAAAGCAAAACAGGCGACTAAGTTTTTCTGTTTTTGCTAGGCATATTAGTTTAAGAATCTTATTATTGTTGGGATAATTGTGAAAATTCTTAATCAGGCTTCTAGAAATCCAGAGATTTTAAAAAATAAAAATTTTGAATAGTCTTTATCTTATAACTTGTGAGTGTCTTGCTAGTTTAAATATCTGTATTACACATAGTAAATTTTTTTAAAAAAAATTATAAATTTATGTTGATTAAAAAAATTATTGCACAAAATTTATTACCTTCAAATTTATGTTACCCTTGTAAAAAAAATGCCACAAATATATTTCTTACATGTAACATAGATTGACTTGACGAGAAATGTCACAAAATCAAATGAATGTTAATGTATTATGTTTTTTATAAAAAAAAAAAAAATCTCAAAGAATGTTTACGTTAAAAGAAAAATAAATACATTGGTTGAATATAATATATGTAAGATACCATATTTCTATGGTGTAATGAGCTTTACCTTTGTGGAATGTCGCTCCAATTGATCTTCTAAACAAATGGTCTTTACAATAAACTTAATAATTTAACACACAGTAGAAATTTTTCAAAATATTTGTATTAAAGACAAGAAGGTACATAGGGTCTGACTTCCAATACATATATCCAAAAGGAGTAAGTTCACTATACATATACAGAATTCCTTCCAAGCTTCTTTAAACATTCACATATCAAAGGTAGCATGCTGCGTTTCTACTGCGCCTCAATCTCTAAAATTTTTAAAAAAGAAATAACACACATATGAGTATAAAACTCAGTGAATCCTGTGTGCGCTACTATTTTTCCACTGAAAACAGCTCATGAAGAGTAAATTTCAAAACGTCGACGAGACAATATACTTAAACTCGTTGTAAACATGTAAATAGTAACAAGGACGTGATTTCATGTAGCAACTTCATGAATAAGTTCATGAATCATTTTCTAGAGAAGTAGGGAATGAAATTCTTGTGTTATCTCTAGAAAAATAACGTGCAAGGTTTCATGAAGCAAGATGTGTCAATTCAAGAATTCTAGTATGAAAACATGCTAATTCAAGAATTTACGATTTCTAGTGTGAGAAAAATTTCAAGGACTTTTGCTTAGTCATATGCAAGTATTCATGTCAGGGTAAGTGTTTGCGCCAAGTATTTACAAATTGTTAGTGCTTACACCAAGTATTCAAGAATTGTGCTTACGCCAAGTATTCAAGAATTGTACTTACGCCACATATTTGGCTAATCTCAATGTCATATCGCCCTTTTTATAGTAAAACGAATTCTAAAACTGATCAGGTAACTTGGGACCATTTATCTCTAACATGAGTTAGTACATGAAGAAAAAAATCTCGTTGAGTACTCAATGTTCACATGATACATGTGATCTTATTCAAGTAAGGGAAAAGGGTAATCATCCCGTTTTCCATAACTTGTCATGTTAGTAATGTATTGCACGCAGAAAATGTCTTGAAACTTGATATCAACATATAGTGATAATAGGATCAAGAATTCAAGATTCATGATATTTTCAAATTCAAGTGGAAAACTTGTATTGGAATATATTAGGAAAACCCTTGTCTATATTAGGAAAGCATTTCGTTATATCAAAAAAACACTTTAGCAATTCGGGAGTTTTAAGAATTTGGGAACCACATGAAATACATGATATTTTAGGAATCAAATACTTGATAATGTTCCCAAGTTCAAGTAGGAAATTCATGTCATGAGCTAAATATTTGTATTACACATAGTAAAATTTTTAAGAAAAATTATAAATTCATTTTGATTAAAAAAATTTGTTACATAAAATTTATTACCATCAAAATTATATGATGTGTTGTGAGATGAGAATTGGTTTGAGATGAGTTTGGTAAAAAAATTATTAAATATATGGGTCCAAATAGAGAGAATATGATGTGTTATGAATAGATGATAATTTTCGAGAAACGAAAAATATATAAAATAATAATATATTTAAATTAAAGTGAAATTTTGGTTTGAAATGGGATTGAAAAATTCCAACCCAAATAAAGCCTTATGTTACCCTTGTAAAAAATAAAAATAAAAATACCACAAATATATTTCTTACATGTAACATGGATTGATTTGATGAGAAATGTCAAAAAATCAAATGAATGTTAATGTATTATATTTAAAAAAAAAATCAAAGAATGTTTACGGTAAAAGAAAAATAAATATATCAGTTGAATGTAATATAAGGCAATATAAGAAACTTTATGATAAAACTTAAAAGATGTTAAGAAGTTTCTAATTTAATGTAGATGTTCTTTTTCCTAAGAGATTAATAATTCTTGGAGATTATCAATCTATATTTCTTAGAGATTAAAAATCCTAACTCTATAAATATAGGGTTATTGGGACCATTTGTAATTGAAATAGAAAAAATTAAAATACAATAGTTCTCCTTTATTTCCTAAAAGTCAGTAAAATACAATTTCTCCTTTATTTCCTAATATCTCTCTCTTTTTTTTTTATCTAGTTATAATTTCTAGAATATTGTCACTTTATTTTCTTGTTGATATACTGTCCTCTCGCTCCAATAAATTTATAATATGTTATCAATATAAGTCTCTACTTTTCAATATTTAAAACCTACTTCTGAGAACGAGTCTCTACATTTCAATATTTGAAGATTTCTCTGAGATAAGGGTCTAAAAATTGAAAATTATAGAAATTTTATTTGTGATTATTCATAACATCAATAAGGTAATCAATCTTGTAGAAAGAGGGTATGTCTTAAATCTATTTTGGAAAGTATGATAGTTCTTTATATGTTTAAAGTATAGTTCCATAATAATTAATTTCATATTCCTATGCTAGTGTTATTATTTTAAATCTTACAAAACTTAAAATTTTCATTCTCGACATATACTAGTATTAATTTTATTTGCCTATACAAATATTTTTCAATAGCTCATTATGATTGATTTTACATATGGCTACAATATTTTGAATTGATAAGTGAATATAATTTTGCAATGTTTAAAATTTCTTCTTAGTTAAAATTATATAGAGAAAATATTACTGATAAGGATGTGTTGGAGAAAACATTCTCTACTTTTCGTGTCTTGAATATACTCCTACAAAAGCAATATCAAGAAAAATATATTTAAAAATATGTAGAATTAAAATCTTATCTTCTTGTAGTTGAGCAAAATAATGAGGTATTGATGAAAAATTATGAAATCTAACCAACTGGTTATTTTCCATTCCTTGAAGTGAAAGCAACTAGAGCTTCTTATTTTAGTTCATAAAGAGGCCAAAGTCATGACTGTGGTTGTAGTCGTGGATATATACACTGTTGCAATAAAAATATACCTTATAGTCATAACGGTCAACATAACTCATCAAACTCAGTCGTAGAAAAAATATGCCTTATAGTTATAGTGGTCTACATTGTAATACCTCACAATATTCTCGCATAATTAGTGATTTGTTATGTATTATTAACTCACAAATACATAAGGGTGTGTGTGTGTGTATTCCTAAATTATTCATCTTATATGGAATATATGTGTTATGTGTATATTTGTATTCAATTTAATCATCGAGTGTATTCATGGTTACAATAGGTATTTAATTGAATGCCTATTAGAACATTCTAACTATGTGAATAATATTTAAGTAAATACTATAAAAAAAAAGGTTATATTGGGAGGAATTATTATTGTTTACGTCAATTGATTGAAAAATACCTTTTATTAATAGAAAATTCCATTTTGGGCTATGGAAGAGACTCAAAGGTATTTCAAAAGAAAATTTGGTCCTAAGAGTACTATTATGAAATAGTTAATTAACTTGGATTTTATTTTAAAAATAAATAATAATACAACTCCTAGGTAAAAAATTGACCTCTTGGTTAATGAGTGGGCTTGGTCAATACAAGATTTATTTGGACGTTCTAAAAACTCTGGATCTAGTATATTCTTTTCCCACTTCTTTGTCCTACTAGCCGTCACACATCCATACTCTTTCTAGCTTTCAACATTCTCCCTTTTTCTAAGAACCCTAAGCCTAATTCTTGAAGAGGAAATTTGGTTATTGGATTTCTAAAGCTACCCAACACATTTTATTCTGAAACAAGCCAAGAAAATCACTTCTTTCTCTTCTCCATTAATGCCGACAACAAGGGTTTTGCTTGCTAGAATTTTCGTACTTTGTGTGTGATGTTATCTCTCCTAAATTTGGACGAGTTTGGTATGGGTTTGACTTGATGGATTGCTTATAAAACCTAAGTACCTTGCGATGTTTGTTCTTTTTTTTTTTTTTAAAGAAGAAAAGGAATCCTTCTTTATTGATTGAATGATGCACTCTGTTTGTTGTCATGTTTTGTTAACTTTTTATGCAATTTTTATGGTTTGGATTGTTGGTATTTTGGGTAGACTTTGTTAGAGCATTGTCTAGTTTAATTCCTTAGAGCAATATAGTGTCTTTTGATTATAGGGACCTGAAGCAAACATCATTCTTTTTTGAGATTATAAAAAAATTATTGTAACACCCCAATTACCTATGTACCCAAAAAGGATGGGGATGTCACTTCGTCCAAAGGACTAGAGGTCTTTCTAATGAGACAAATAAAATCAAAGTAAAATAAATCCTTAGCTTATTACAAAGAAAATGAAAAAACTAGTACAAGTCTCAGAGCTTAACAAATAAAATAGTCTCTCAAGAGAAATTACAATAAAACAGAAATAATATTTTCCAATCTCTAACAAGGCCCAACTTGATCGAATCTAGTATGTCCTAAAATATGATACAAATGTGTAAGATAATAATCTCAGTAAGTCTTGTGTGTACTCATGTATGGTTTAGAAGAGATTTCATGTATGCACTTTTGGAACCATTCATAAAAATTAATTGCAAGTCAAACACTTTTGTTCAAAATAACGAGTGGGGTTTTATTTAAATTTTCAAGAAATCAAAGTTGTATAATTTTTTAAAGAAAAACCACTCAGAAAGGTGGACTATGAAACTCTGTATCATAGCCCGTGCCATGAAACTCTGCATCATCAGACATTGTGAAATCCTACATCATAATGCAGTGGGTGATTAGCTCACTAGGTAGGATACTCTTCCATCTCCTTACCTGAAATTATCGGATATCCTACTCTAGATAACAGTCCACTTAGATTGAGTTGCTAGCTTGAGCCGGCCTGACTCACTAGAAATATCACTTTCGCCAAATAGAGCGCTTCCCTCAGAGGTAACCTCTTACTAAGTTACTTACTCTATCTTTCAAAAGTTAGCCCTAATAGCTTACCCTTATTGAGTACTCAACGTATCAGCACAAAGTTCAAGAACCAATCTCAAATAATCACTTCCAAATATTTTGGTCATGCAAGTATGGTTTCCAGATAATTGCTAAAAATCGTTTTATAAATAAAAGATGGTTGTTTTGCTAAAACCTTGTTTGAATAAAACCCATTTGATAAAAATAAACAAGCTTGCACCCAAAATAATCACATTGGTGAGATAATCATTAGTTCACAATTGATTTGCAATTCAGAGCTTTCTTTTACAAAATTTAATGCAAGGACTTACTTGTAGTAGTTCAGACAGATATGTAATATTAGTTGCCTTCATCTTTCACTTCAGATAAATCCTTTATCTAAAACCACATAATAATTAGTCACAATATATCCCAATACATGATATAATCAAAATCATTCAAATTAGCTAGATCTAAGATTCTACAGGCATTCTTATATTCAACCGTCTCATCATTGTATACATTTTTCCAAAATAATAATCATAGATCTCATATTGTCATAAATGTTCATATGATCAAATCTACATAAATCAATCTATCCATTAATGCATCCCAAAGTAATCATATGACCATATCATAGCATAAAGTTCCTTTAATCATAACTTCAAACTCATAACTCAACAAATCCATCTTCAACTCATAAAGATTAAACAGGTAAAAGTGTAAATCCTCAATATCATATATTTGATATAACATGCTCAGCAAGAACATAGATTACATATCAATGTATCATATTCTCTAGATAAATTAAGTTCAATAAGTTATTTGAATACTTTTGATAGGCTTAAAACTTACCTCTTAGAAGAGCAGATCTAGAGAGAACAAAAAATGGCTCCCTTGGTGACCAACTTGAATTCACTGGAGAGAAAAAGAAATCGTCTTGCCTAGACCTTATAGGTTGATAGTGAGTTTGTAAGAAAAAGGGTAAATCAGTCCTTTTGTTTCGTTTGCTAAAGAAGATAAAGAAGAAAAGAAGGCACAATAAGAGATTTATCTTAAGTTGGCCATGTTTGATCCGAATGATTGATAAAAGTGTAGCGTGCGGTTCTGTTTGTTTGTAGACAAGGGAAAGCTTCCTATTTGTGTTTATAAATGGCATATGATATATAGGTGTTTTGGCCTTGAGAGAAGTAGAAAAGAAGAGTGTTTCGGTTTACTTTGAGAGAAAATGAGAGAGAGAGTTTGTGATGTTGTTTTGGTAGCTTTGATTTGTGTGTGAGTAAACAGGCCAAGAGAGAGTAAAATAGTGCTTGCTTTTATGTGTTTTGTTTGAGAAATTGGAGTTTGAGAATGACCAATTGCTTGTGGTAAGCAATATGGCCAAAAGAATGGTAAGATGTGTGTGTTTTCGGACATCCTAGAGAGATATGAGAGATCTTGTGTGTTTTTGTGTTTTGGTAAAACAAATGAGTGTTGTATATGTGTAATGGCCGAGAGATAGACTAGGGTTGGTGTCTTAGTGTAGTAGTTTTGATAGGTTAAAAGTCTATCCAAAGAAGAAAAGATAGGTCTTAGAGTTTTAGATAGAACTTTTGCTCTATCTTCTCCTATATTGTTTTGGACAACTAGGGTAAGATAATTGGAGAGGGTTTTCAGCTTCTATGGTGGTGTGTTTTTCAGCCAAGAGAGGAGAAGAGAAAGCTATAATAACCGAATGCAAGAAGGGAGAAAAGAAGAGTTTCATGTAAAGGAAAATTCTGGTTTCCTAAAAGATAATAGATAAGTTTTCTAGATAAAATTCATTCCTAGATTTTAGGTAGTATTCTCCTAAAATTCTTTGGAGTTTGATAAGAGTACAAAGTCTCTCAAAGATGGCGGATGTTTTGCTGGAAAATAGCTGAAAATATGTTAAATGAATACTTAAGGAATTTAAAATAGAAAATATGGTAATTATGAAAAGGAGAATTAAATTGGATTTTATCTTTTAGCTAGATTTTAGGAGAGTTTTCTCCCAACATGGTGGCTGGAATTTCTTCCTATAGCCAGTCAAAATTCAAGTGTTATTAGAACACTTGAAATGAATTTTAAATACAAAAGCTCCATATAAATTCAAGTGTTAATAGATAATAGGAAAGTAATTTGATTTTAAAAGATATAGTCATAAAAGAAATTCTAGTTTTATCAAATATTTTTCTAGATAATTACACTCCTAGTTTTTAGGAGATAAAAGCTACTCAAAGATGGCGACTGAACAAGGAGTTTTGGGCCATGGTAATTAGGAGGAAAAAAAGATAAGGAAAAAAAAAGCAAAAGATTTCAGGAGTTAGGATTCAAACCCAAGTCATCAAGATATAATTCTCAAACCTTAACCACTAGACTACAATAACTCTCGTGTCCATAATTCTTAAACAAATTTCCTTCACCTTCACCTTCATCCCAAGAATCTTGGATGCCAATATAAGTTTTAACTCCTATAATAATACATCTAGCTCAATCAAGGTTTCACCATAATCTTACTAGACAATCAACATACACATAAGTGAATACAAATTTAATAATATACAAACAAATGCACAAACTATCAATCACATAGATAAAGGTTTTGAAAATCCATACGCTCATAATAAATGCTAAAAATTGCCCATGTTTCCCTACGAGTCTAAGGTGGAAATAGATGGGGTATTATAGTTCTGCTATTCACTCTTGTAGAAACTTTCCTATAAAGTGTTCACATTATTGTTCTTTTCTTGTGAAAATTTTGTTCAAACTATGGTGTTGTTTTAGAGGGATTTTGGAGTGGAAATTTACTGAACATAGCATGTTATAGGGTTTTGAAATTTGGCTCATCTTTTGGACTAAATATAGAGAGTGAAAAATACCCCTTGGCTACCGACACATAAAGACTAGATAATTTGAGATTTTTCTTAGTTCATATAATGATGGTTGAAGAAAACTTCTAAGGAATTCATGCTTAATTATGTCCATTCTTAAGCTATATCAGTATGGGATTTATTGGAGGGTTGTATGAAGGAGATTTTTTCTTAAAACTGACTCCTATATGTGTTGGAAATTACTGTAGACAACTAAGAGCCAAATTGAATAAATTTAGTGAGCTAAACTTATATAACTTACTTGAAGTATACAAACTGTTTTCGTCCCTAATGAAGAATAATTTGAAGAATTGAAGGATTAGCTTTCTTAGTAATTACGTTATACCTTAAATTTATAGAACTATGTACATGTGTTAGTCATTGATACCTTATATTGTCCAATGATTTTCTTAAGAATTATACTCAATTACATAAACAACTTTATGCTTGTATGAATGAGCAAAGTAAGAAAGCTTTCTATCCGATTTTGTTGTTCAATTGTTTGTTGTGAAATATGTGCAATGATGAATGATATAAGTACGTGGAAATTGTCTTGTGAGCTTAGGAGTAAATGTGGTTGACATAGTTTTGAACTCTAACTATAGCTGGGACTAGGATATTTTGTTTTGTGCATAGATGATTAACATTTATGTAATTTTATGATAGAAGTGGAGGTACTAAAGGAGTAAGGATCTTCTTTCTAACTCTAGGAATTGATCATTTGTGCTTGTATTAAGGTAAGTCCCCTACATTCACGAAACATTTTATGCATGTGATAAGAAAATAAAGTTTGAAATGCTCATAGGAATTTAGAGAAACAAACTCGGGCCTACATTGTATTTTATGAATTGTTTTGGAAAATCAAATTACAAATTAACTATGATGCATGTATTTGTGAAAAATCATAGAAAGATTTGTGAAACACTAGCTCCATTTATTTACAAATTTATAGATTGTGCATTTAATTATGGAAATGCCACACCTTCCGTAAATTATGAATGACTATACATATTTGCAAATTTAGGAGATTTTATAATTTATAAAATATTATCAGGATTAGATTTTGTGCATGTTTTGGAATCAACTTTTAAAAAATAGATTTGAGTTAACCATTGAAGAATATTTGTTATAGGAGTTATTATGGAATATGAATATTTCATGCGTTGAATATTCAATGAGAGTGAGATTCTTGGTACTAACTTATGTTAGATTGAAGGCATTTTTTGGTAGATTGGCTATCTCCAAAAGGTTGTTACTTTCTAAAGAAGAGAACAATACTTGGAGTTAAGCTGGTCCATAGCTAGTAACGGAGTTCTATTGAACTAACGGCCAGACGTGAGACATTTGAGTGAGAGAAGACAGAGAATCTCACTCAGTGGGATATACACCTATCACGTTATTAGGGGTCATGTGCTTTACATGAGTGAGAACCACCTCTATGCCTTTTCACCACATAACGAGGGTTAAGTACTTCACAAATGTAAAAACCATCGCTATACCCCGCCATAAAAGCTTGGTTGCCTTTTGTTGCTCCATAGATACATGAAATAAAATTTTAAAAATGGCATAATCTTTCAAGAAATTGGAATTATGCCAAGGCTTAATGAAGCCGTAGTAAATTTTATTTAAAGTTCAATATAAATGTCACACATGTCCATAATGCATTTTGATGATTCCTATGTTGATAATTCTTTATTCATGGAATCACTTTGATAGACATTTCCCAATAATAACATGTTTATATTTCACTTCATGAGTATATGCATAAATCTTCCGAAACACTTTTTGACGATTTTATTGGAGGCACGATTTGTTCGTTTGCAATCATGAGAAGATTTATTGACTTTACATGCATCATGATTAGAAAACAAACATGTGACACAAGCACATGTGAGACTTATTGAAATATATTTCTCACACATTTTTAACCATATTTTCAAGAAGTTTTTAAGCTGTGACAAGGTTGGGAGGACCATTGCCATTTCCTCATTTGATCTATGATATTTTTTGTGATAGACTTCACAAAACAATCTATTGTTGGTTTATTTAATTTGTTGAGAGGATGCATGTAAAATTTTGGTTGGGTGAACTATTAGTTTCAAATTAGACTTTTGGCGTCAAGCACTTGCTAAACTTGTCATAGACTTAACTAAGTTGAATTGTTGGGATACTCTTTGGGACAATTGCAAATGTATTGATCTAAGTATTTAGTGAATTTTTCTAACTCTACTTTTTGTGAATTTTATTCCACTTGTATTCATGTTATAAAGATCTCTTATCAAAGTGGTGAGGTGATATCCCCAACCCATGTAGGGTTGCATATATAGGTGGAGTATTACCAACATAACTCGTCAAACTCTAAATATCACCATTAGAGGTAAGGAAAGAATAATAAGGGGAAAAAAAATGAAAAGATGTTAGTTATGTATCTGTTGTATGATAAAGTATTTTATTGACCTTTATCAAACGTTACATGAGAAGAAGGATAAAAGTGCTGAAGTACATTTTACTTCTATGTTTCTAATGAACAAATCAATATTAATGATGTTGATGTTGATGCGACACATTTGAAAGTGGCAGATTTCTTTAAATATCCACAAGGTCGAATTAATCATTTTATTGGTAATGAAAATATTCCAAAGAATTAAAATTTTAGTATTTTATATTACTTGAAAATGATCAATGTACATATTATCTTATACTTTTGAAAATATCAATCCTTTATTTGTAACGTTTTCTTATTCAAATTGTAAAATATGGCTATTATTCCTTATTTTGACTCAAAAAATAGTAGTGAAGATATATATTTCATTGATAGTGGTACAACGTAGATCATTTTGAAAGATAAAAAAAATATTTCTCTTATTTGAAGATAGAAGAAATAAATGTTAACACTATAAATAGTAAAACAAAATTGATCAAAGGCTCTAGAAGAGTTAACATATTTCTAACTGGAGGGACAAAAATTATAATATATAATGCATTATTCTCCTCAAAGACTTCAAGGGATTTATTAAATTTTAAAGATATCCATCAAAATGGATATCATATTGAGACAATAAGTGAAGAAAGTTATGAATATTTCTGCATTACAACTATAGTCTCTAGAAAGAAACATTTGTTGGAAAAAAAAAAATTCTCATCTATTTTTTATGGATCGTATTGTGCAAAACTAAGTTCCATGAAAATATATCATTTAGTACATTAATTTACTGATCCATATAAGTTTACAATTTAGTAGGTCTAAGGCAAGGTTTGCTAATTATCATCTTGATGAAAAAGTGTTTCTCACATTAAGAGGATGAAATGAACAATACTAATAAATAAAAAAAAAAAAGCAATCACATATACAACATCATTGAATTATCTTGATCTATTCTCAAAGCTAGTGAATTAGAAGTTTGAAAGGTAATTCATTTATAAAAAAATAGCAAATCAATTGCTTAATGCTTTTGCTAATTCAACTAGAGTAATGGAATAACATATTCTAATTGTAAAAGCTCCTATTCGAATAAAAGTCCCTATTGGACAAAATGTTAATGTTATAATTAATGAGCCTAAAGCATGCCTGAAGTGCGAAAAACCTCTTAGTTCTAAAGATAAAAATTCTCGAAAGAGAAGAGAATTAAATGCTCAAAGTGATCATGATAAAGAATTAGAAAAAAAGGGTAAAGAAATAAAAAGATTCAAAATCCTAAAAGTAATAATAATACAAAAAGGTCTATAAATTACATCATTATAAAGATAAGTTCGAATAGATATTGGAAATAATTGTTGGCAATACTTTTGCATATAATATAACTTGTGATAGTCTAGGAAAATAACTTTGAGCCAAAGTCAATTGATGAATATCAGTATAACAATGATTGGCCAAAGTAGAATGAGGAAATTCAATTAGAATTGGACTTACTTGCAAAACATAAGGTTTTTAAACCTACAATCTAAACTCTAGAAGATTTGAAGCAAGTAGGCTAGGAATTTGTGTGAAAATAAAAATGAAAAAAAATAAATTTGTAAGATATAAAGTACTATTTGTGTCGCAAGGGTTTTCGAAAATATCAAGAGTTAATTATGAAGAAACATATTCACTTGTGATTAATGCTATTTTATTTCAATATCTTGTGAGTCTAGCAATACATGAAAATCCCAATATGCATCTTATAAATGTTATCACTACTTATTTGTACGGAAGACTTGCTGTTGATATTTACATGAAATCCCTGGAGAATTTAATATGCATGAAGCATACAAGTTCAATTCACAAAAAATTATTCCATCAAGATACAAAAAACTTTGTATAGATTAAAGTAATCTAGATGTATGTGGTATAACCATTTTAGTGATTGTTCGCTAGAAGTAGAATATAGAATTATTTGATACTTCTATGTTCATTCATAAAGAAATCAGAATCCAACTTTGTAATATTAGTTATTTATATTAATGATATTAATTTTATTAGAACTCCTAAAAAGCTTTCCAATTCAATAAATTACTTGAAACAAAAGTTTGAAATTAAGGATTTAGAAAAAAACTAAGCCTTATCTTAATTTACAAATTGAACATCTAGAAGATGAAAATTTTATTCATCAACCAACATATACAGAAAAGGTTCTAAAAAGTTTTTACACAGATAAAAAATATCCATTGAGTATTTTAATAATCATCAAGTCACTTAATGTGAATTAAGATTCTTTTCAACCATGGGAGGATAATGAAGAACTATTTGGTCATGAAGCACTTTATTTAAGTTCCTTTAGGTGCACTAATGTACTTTTCTAAGACCAGATATATCATTTTATATAGATTTACTAGTAAGATTTAGTTATTCTCTAGCGCAACGAATTGGAATAGTATTTTTGTGATATTAATGTGCAAAAAATTCAATCATATGATAATCTAGCAAATTTATTTAGTAAAACATCGACTGCAAGAGGGAAAATATATACACTATACTCCTTTTCCCTAACTAAGGGTTTTCTCCTACAAGATTTTTCCTACAAAGATTTTTAACGAAGACTTTCAAAATTGCAAAATGGATATTCAAGTGAGAGTGTTATAAGTTTTCAACTTAACGTGGATGTCCAGTCCCCTTAGATGTAACACCCCTAATAAAGATAATAGTGGAAGCATATCAACACCGGGTGTCACTCTATCCAGTTTTCCGTACAAGGGGTCTTTATAACAGAAACAAAGATTAAATATATATACAAGGTATAGACTCAACAATATCCCGCACTGATGGCCACACATATACATATATCATAGAATTTCAAATATGATATCTCTATCTATAACAGAATACAGTACATGATCAAAATGAAAGCTGTCCAGACCTAAACTGCCGACTCTGTGGTATCGTCTTTCTATCCGTAGGTCTGTTCAGCTCTGGATCCTACAAAAGGTAAGTTAAAAGATACATGTGAGTGACGAATCACCCAGTGAACCTCGTGTGTGCTAGTGCTTTATAAAAAAATAGGGTACATAAAACTTTTTTGGAATAGCATATCATTTGTTCATTGGAAACAATTCCAAAACTCTCTAAAGAAGAGTTTAATCAAAACTTAAACATTTTTGGAAGACTTTATTTCAAATTTCAAATCATTGCCCCAATTTTAAAATCACATGCACTTTTCCACAAGAAAGTCGGCCTGAATGCAAGTCCCGCAGCCCTTGCCTTCGACACCACGTATCATTGTACTGAGATTGTAGCCTCTAGTACATAACCGTGCGTCACTAGAATAAGTACACTGCAGTCCTAATCCTGATGTCAATCACCAACGAGGCAACAAGGAGTCAAACGCACCGAGTGTCTTCGCCCGGCATCCAGCGAATGAGGCAAAATAAGAAGCGTTCACTGACGTGGCAGTTGCCAGGTGCTAAACGGTTAGCCAGGATGACTTATCTCAATGTTCAATTGTCTTGTTTGGAGTAAGACAATCACCAGAACTAGCTAGGTTACTTGGGGTCATCTACCTCTAACATGAGTTAGTACAAAGATCAAAGTCTTTACTGAGTACTCAACATTACCGATACCAACCCCTTCTGACTGATCAGGCCAGAGGGTTATTTGATCCCGCAGGATTTTTACATCAATACATTTTTAGGGCAAAATCACATTTTCCAGAATTTGATCCCGCTGACTCGCAAGTTAGATAATTATTCACATAGACTCCGTAGAGCCAATCAATTCATTCCATAGGCATATCAAGCCAATAAAACAATTTTAGGGATCAAAAGTCAATCTCTTCACAAGAGATAATTTTCCAAAATCATGTGGAAATAGAATAAAGAGTTCTGTTTACACATCAAAACATGTTTCCAAGAGTGTTCGGGTTGTTTTCCCCGTACTCGATCACAAAAGTTATTTTCCAAGGGCATTTGGGTCATTTCATCCATACTCGATTCCAAAAGACTTTCTGAGGGTATTCGGGTCATCTTACCCTTATCCAATTTGAAAAGTGTTCACAAGAGTTCTAATAAGGATATTTCGGTCATTTATCGAATACTCGATTCCAAAGGTTTTCATAAAACATTCCAATAAGGATATTTGGATAATTTTCTAAATACACAATTTCAAAAGTAACTCATTTCACGAAATCAAGAATTCTAATCCAAAAAGAGGATTAAATTCAAAGTTTTCAAACACATTTTCATAAAATATTCCAATAAGGGTATTCTGGTCAATTTATGAATACCTGATTCCAAAATTTACCATTTTTTGAAAACCTCAAGTATTTAATCCAAATAGGATTGAATTCGTAAATTCAAGTTTTAATCATCCGTTAAGATTTCCAAACCAACTATGAAATTCATTCAAGCCTAAAATAGCATAAAAACAAATCTTGCTCAGAAAAACCTTAAACATATTTAGAGATTTTGAAAATAGTATAAAACATAGCATTTCATGGAGAAACAAAGCAAACTAGCTTTCAAAAGGTTTTAGAAATCAAAGGGACTCACTTCGTGTCCTAAGTAACCCATTCCATTCACGGCCGTTTAATCACCGTCTCTACCGTTTTTGGCGTTCCGTTGGCCATTTATCGCTAAACCTACACCAAATATTGTTTTTGGATCAATTTGTGTTTGGCCAAAAAATAGATAACGGTTAGCCGATGTGCCCGACGGGAAGCCGACGTCCAACCAACGTTTAGCCGACGGTTAAGGAAAACGTTCAATTTTTTTTCATGTCGCTTTTTCATCGTTTATTCGATTCTTTTGTTTTCTTATTTCCACATGCTTTCTCCTTTCATAAACAAGGGATTCACTTCATATTTCCCCAATTATTTCATCCAAAATCACACAATTAATCATCCTTAAATTCGTTTATGTTCCAAGCAAAATTCTAAAATTTTGCTGCTTTGACACTTGATTTTGTTTCGGACATAACTTTCAATCCACAACTCTGTTTTGGCTCTATGATATACCAAAATAACCATAAAACTCTTAAATTTAATTTTGTATAAGTCTAGAAATCTAGTTCCCAAGGCACAGTACTGGGCAAAAACAGCCCCAGTAGTTTTACCTCAATTTCACTATTCATATTTTCCTTTGTTATCCTTTAATCTTTAATACCTTAGAACCATTAATTCATTCAATTCTCCTTCAAATCATATTTAATTTTGAATTTTTAGATTTCCAGTAGCTCATATAAGTCACACATATTCAACACAAATTCATCTCTTCTAATCAAAAGCTAGTTTAATCTATTTTTCCAACCAAGTAAATTCCATTTTTACTCTACTTTGACTATCACCTCTTTAGCTGACAATAAGCCTTCAAAATGCCATAATTATTCAGTTTTTTCTCACACAAAACATCATTCAAAGACCCTTGGGTAGCCGACACATATACAAGCATATATAAAGTTTATACACTCACAAACCCTAGCTTTGATCCGAAATTTATATATGAAAGTCATGTTTTTATGTTAAAATTCACATCAAAACGATCACCGTAACAAATTCTACAACTTTAATTCTTGAAGTATAGAATTTTACCTTGTATGGGTATCTCTTGGTTTGATTTTGCTCCAAGAACACCAGGAACACACACATTTCTTTCTTTCTCTCTCATTTTCCTTTTTTTTCCTATTTTTCTCTAGCTTTTCTTTCTCTCTTCCTTTTGTTCTTCTCTTGGACGAATTTTTGGCTGTTTTACAACCCTTCCACCACCATTCTAGTGCCCAAAGTCAACCAACATTAATTACATTGTGGGCTATTCATTTTAAAGCTAAATTCGTATTGGTAGATTTAATTTAAATAGATAATTCTTTAAGCTCATTCAATAAGCTTTTGCAATTTAATAATCCCAGAAATATTTCACTCCTCCAATGGTATTTCAACACTTATTTTTGTCCACCATTCACACAATGCCACATGTCCATTTTTAATCGCGATTTCCTATTTTTTTCAAAAATGACCAAAATTGGGTCTGTTACGAAAAAAATATTTTATTTCATCATCCAACTCTAAAAATTCCACTGAATTCATTGGTAACACTCAAATTCTTCAATTCCTTTTTTACTTGGTCAAATTTAAGGTCAAAGTCGCGGGCAGGGTCAAAATGACAAAAATACCCATGATATCCCAGGTAGCATAATTTACACCAAAACGTGCATTCTATCACACTAATCAATTTCTTTTTTCAGAGTATCCTTAAATTCTTATTTTATTAATAATAATAGCTTTCCAAAAATTTAAGATACGAGTAGAACAAATCCAATAATTACATCCAGGTCTCGACAATATTCCACCAAAATATTCGTCTCATTACACCGATCAACTTTTGTTCCAGATGTCGATACAAGTTCTCATCCTATTACAAATAGTAGCCAATCGAAAGTAAAAAGGTGGGATGTTACATTCTCCCCTCACAAAAAATTCCATCCTCAAAACTGACTTACACTTGGAATAAATCTGGATACTTTTCAACATCTTCGCTTTCGTTTTCCCAGATTGCATCTTACACAGATTGATAATTCCATGATACTCGTAAAAGTGGAATTTTCTCATTCCGCATTTCCTTTTCAGCGTACTCTAAGATCTTAATAGGCTTTTCCTCATTCTTCAAGCTTAGAGTTATCTCAATAGGCTTTTTATTCAAAATGTGGACAGGATTTGCCACATACCATCGAAGTTGGAATACATAAAGCACGCCATGAATAACTTGAAATTCTATTGGTAACTCTTCTCGACAATAGGAATTGGTCCATCGTACCTAAATGTCAATTTCTTTTCTAGTTTTTTTTCCCGACTGTTATTGTAGAGCTAACTTCAAGAATACATGATCCTCTCCAGTAATTCCAAATTTCTCCTAAGTCGGTCTGTGATAGGGCCTAAATTAGTCATATTTTTCTTAGTTATTTGAGATTCTTTTGTGATACATTCTGTTTAATAACTAGTCATATTCTTTCATATTTGAGATTTTACCCTTGGAAAGGTATTTTGTTCACTATTTCAGATTTTAGGGGTAAAACAAAGTAAAAACGTCGCAAAACAAAACATAGGAGGTGCCGGCCAGGGTAGAAGAATCGGCGCCGGCCACACACTGTTGGCATGCACTTTGAGGCACCAAAAAATTATTGAAACAGGATCGGAACAGAACCAAATCGGTGCCGACTCTAGTAGCTAAGGCGGCGTCGACTGTACTCTGGACAACATTGTGCTGAAATCAAGAAAAGATCGGCGAACGATTGAAGAAATAGAACACAATCGGCACTGGCTCCAGCAGCCAAGGCAACGCCGGTTGTGCCATGAGGATAAGACGGAATCTTGACTTTTCCACGCGATTTTTGGTAATCTGCAGAATGTTAGTATCTTCCTACTTCTACTTGGCTAAGAATCTTACACCAACAAGTTTAGGCATTTCCTAAACCTATAAATAGATGAAAAACACAAGAGAAAGAGAGAGAATTCATATATCATAATAGAAAATCACTCAAATCAAAGGAGAAATTCTCTAAATCAAGGAGGGTTGTACAAGAAGGTTTTCAAAGGAAGAAGAAGAATGCTTGTCTATGAGTACTTTCTTTTACTTTATTTTCTTTTTCTTGAACAATGATGCTTTAATTGTTTTATTATAATTTGACATTATTTTAGGTATTCATAATTTTTAGAGTACTTAATATTTTGATTAATTGATTGTTCTTCTTGGTATTTAATTACTTGAGTATATTATGAGATTAATTGGTTGGTTCTTTCCATTAACTCGCTGAGACCAAAGGGGTTGATGGTGGTTACAATTTATTAATTTCATATTTGTTGTCTGTTAACTCGCCGAGACCAAGAGGGTTAATTTCTAAGAATTGATAATTAAAGGTCAATTGATGTTTGCCGAGACCAAGGATTCATTGGTTAGCTTCATGTTTTAAATTTGCCGAGACCAAGGAAATTTAGTCAAGGATTGTGTTTAATGCATCTTTTAGGTGAATTAGTTGAGACGAGACCAAGTGATTCTGATTTATTTAGAAGGTAGTGAGTGCATGGATTGAAAAAGAAGTGAATCTATCTTAATTTTTCATGATACTAAGAGAATAGTTAATTATGATAATGATTAGGTCCTTTAAGATCATGTTTGTCAAAATAATGATTTGAGTTACATAATTCTCAATCCTTGACATGTATATATATTCTTTTATTTTCTATTTTATTTTTATTTTTATTTATTTTTTACTTTATTGAGTCGATTAAACAATGAAAGAAAAGTGATTAATGCATACTTGTTCCTGGAGGATCGACACTCGTTTAAACCCTATGCTATGCTTTATAATGAGTACGCTTGCTCATATGTGTAATTTGGGGTTAACGTTTTAATTTAAACTTAATTGGGAATGTGCTTATTTTTATACCCAAATAAATATTCATCAGTCTGCATAACTTTTCTGTCTACTCTGTGTTGCCTCCAACTTAGTTTTGATCATCTCTACAGCCTGTAGGACCTTTTCAAGATCAAAAGCATCTTGTTCACCCGTTCTTTGTCCTAAACTTTCCCAATATAACGGGAACAAACATTTTCTTCCATAAAAAGCTTTAAACGGGGCTATACCAATTCGTATGCAAATTCTGCATACGCTAAATTATCAATTCGCTTAGTTCCAAAATCCAAAGTACAGGCCCTCAACATGTCTTTCAAAGCTTATTCACTCATTTTTGTCTGTTCATCCGTTTGTGGGTGCGCCGTTGTACTAAACTTTTCGGTTGTCCCGTATCTTTGCTGCAATTTAGTCTAAAACTTTGAAGTAAATCTAGGGTCTTGGTCCGACACAATACTAGGAGGTACTTTATGGAGTTTGATTACTTCATTTATATAGATTTTACTTAACTTCTCTAGAGCATCCCATTAATTAATAGGGATGAAATGAGCAAATTTAGTCAATCGATCCATTATCACCCATATAATATCTCGCTATCCTACTGCCATGGTTAATCTTGTAATGAAATCCATAATAATTTCATTCTATTTCCATGATGGAGTTGGTAATGGCTGGAATAACCCTTCAGGCCATTGCTGATCGGCTTTCACTTGCTGACAAGTTAAATATTGAGTTACAAAATCTGAGATATCCTTCTTTATACCAATCCACTAATAATGCTATTTTAAGTCCCGATACATCTTTACGGCTCCTAGATAGTTAGTATAGTTACTTCAAGGTGTCTTTACTAAAACATCTTATCTCATCGTAGACTATTTCAAGATACAATACCGATCTCAGTAATGAATGATTTTATCACTGGCAATATTAGAATAGGAGTAGAATTTAATCCTTCTCTCAATTCCTGGAAATTTCTTTCACACTTCTTAGTTCCAACACAAGGAACTTCCTTTTGGGTGGGTCGAGTCAAAGGTGAAACTATCTTAGAGAGTTCCCTCAATAAATCTTCATTAATATCTTATCAATCTCAGGAAACTTTGGATTTCGATCAGGGTCTCGGGACGTTTTCAATTTGGTGTCGTTTTAATTTTTGCAGGATCTACTATGATCTCGTCCTTGGATATCACGTGTCCCAAGAATGCTACTTCTTGCAATCAAAATTCACACTTACTAAATTTCGCATACAATTTAGTCTCTCTTAACATCCCTAAGACTTTCCGAATGTGTTGTTCGTGCTTTTGGGGATCTTTAGAGAATACTAGAATGTCATCTATAAATATGACCACAAAATTATCTAAGTACGGCCAAAATGTTTGATGCATCAAGTCCATAAAATTAGTAGGGGCATTAGTAACACCAAAAGGTATCACTATAACTCAAAATGTCCATATCGAGTGTTAAAAGCAGTTTTCGGTATATCTTCTTCCTGAATCCAGACATGGTAATATCCTTGCCTCAAGTCTAATTTCGAGAAACATCCAACTCCTTACAACTGATCAAACAATTCATCAACCATGAGTAACGGATATTTAGTCTTTACTGTCACTGCATTCAATCCTCGATAATCTACACACATCCGCAATGATTCATCTTTCTTCGTAACAAATAATATGGGTACTCCCCTATGGTGAAGCACTTGGTCAGATAAACCCTTTCTCCATTAATTCCTATAGTTGTTTCTTGAGCTCCTGGAATTCCGTAGGCGCCATCCTATAAGGGGTCCTTAAAATTGGTTCTGTCGATGGTACTAACCCAATAGAAAACTTTACCTCTCTTTCTCTAGCGATAACTCCTTCAATTTCGCCGAAAAAATATCTAAATACTCATTCTCAATAGGAACCTCCTTAAAGGAAGGCGGTCCTCCTATCGGGCCTGTCGGTCCTTCCCTTCTTTGCATCTTCCTTTTCCCTTGCCATCAAGATCTTCTAGGTCTCTTCTAATTCATAGCCCGAAATTTGCCTCAGTTCCTCTCGCCTATCTATTCAATATCAGCCATTTCTATTCTAGAAGCCATTTCTATTGCAGCGTTATAACTGGTGGGGGCCATACTTGCTAATACTCTTTTCAGCTCTGGCCATAAACCCTTCACAAAACGTTTAACCCTATCTGCTTTTGAGTGGACTAAAAGTGAGCAATATTTGATACTCTAGTAAATTTAGCAGCATATTGTCCCAATATATGGCCTTCTTGCTGAAAGGCTTGAAATCCATCCCCCTTCTTCTCTACTATCCAAATGGGAATAAATTCCTTCTTAAAATTGACCTTAAAATCTATTCACTCCCATTCGTATTGATTCATCTCCCTTGCCCACCAATCTTGGGCAGGTCTTTTCAACTTGAATGTAGCAAGCCATTCCTTCTTTTGCGCCGAATAATTCAGGGCTGTAAATATCTTTTTCATTTGTTCAATCCAATTCTTAGCCTCCTGTTCTGAGTCAGGTCATCGTTGGAATTGCGGAGGGTGAAATTTCAAAAAGCGCTCAAGGGCTCGATCCAATTCGACTTCACTTTGCTGACTTTCCTTACTCATACTCTTATTTACCCTAGCATTCTTAGTCAGCTGTTGGATTGTGTCAACCATTTTCTGGAAGGTTTGCAACATGGGGTGGTCTAAGGTTGAGAGGTGGGGACCTTCCGTCTGCGGTTCCTCCACTAATGGTTCTAGGTTATTTTGAGTAACTCACGATGATCATCCGGAGGTCCTTTTAGGAGGCATCTGTACAGTTCGTAAGATTTTTCTAGTATAACAAATATAACATAGCTCAAAAGCAGTTATAAAATAGGTACAGTGCAATTAGCAAAACATAACACATGTTTATTCTCATTTATCACAAAGTTAGTACAACATTCGTGTGCCAAGCATACAGTCATATACACCGACCGAACTGTACATATCATACTATATATATATATATATATATATCTCCATCTCATCCACCTACTCGTCATCCTCACTGTCTAATGCGGGAGGTCCTAAATCAGTTGAGATTGTATAAGACTCCGCTGCATCAACCTCCTCATCTTCGTCCGCATCTGGCTGCAGCTAAACTAATAACTTTGGGTCTATCTCTAAATCCTCCTTAAGCTCCTCACCTACAGGTACCTTTACCTCGGGTACCTCCTGGTCCGCTCTCGCATCAACAACCTCCAAATCCAGTATCTCCTTCTCAAGTACCCCGAGTACATCCCTACCAAATATCTCCTCATTATCCTTAGATAATACTGCACTATCGGGGATGCTATCCTCCTCATCATCATCGTTCTGATGGCGCGGCTCAGTATCACCATCGATCTCATCGGAATTGCCACTTACCTCCTCATGTGGCGACGGTATCTTCTCGAGGGTAGGTTTCCTCTCCATACCTGAGCTCTCACCTGTCTCTCTCTTTTTTTTTTTTTCCTTCATCACTGCACTTGACCATTAAGCGCTTACCCTTATCGCTCCTACACACCATACTTACACACTAAAAAGGTTCTATCAATTCCTATGACGATACCACAGTTCTAGAAAACTAGGCTCTGATACCAATTGTAACACCCCTACTAAAGATAACAGCGGAGCATATCAACACCAGGTGTTGCCCCGTCCAATTTTTTGGACAAAGGGTCTTTATAATGGAAACAACAGAGTAAATACTTATACAAGGTCCAAACTTAACAATATCCCGCACTGTTGGCCACACCTATACATTTATCATAGAATTTCTTACATGACATCCCTATCTATAACAGAATACAATACATGATCAAAAGGAAAGCTGTCTAGACCTAAACTGCCGACTCTGTGGTATCGTCCATCTATTCGTAGGTCTATTCAGCTCTGGATCCTACAAAAGGTAAGTTAAAAGACACGTGTGAGTGACGAATCACTCAGTGAGCCCCGTGTGTGCTAGTGCTTTATAAAAGAATAGGGTACATAAAACTTTTATGGGATAGCATATCAATTGTTCACTGAAAATAATTCCAAAACTCTCTAAAAAAGAGTTTAATCAGAACTCAAAATTTTTTGAAAGATTATTTCAAATTTTAAATCATTGCCTCAGTTTTAAAATCATAGGCATTTTTCCAACAGAAGGTTGGCCTGTATGTAAGTCTCGCAATCCTTGCTTTCGGCACCACGTATTATTGTTGTAACACCCCACGACTACGTACTCTAAAAGGGCAGGGATGTCGCCCCGTCCCATAGGACAAGGGGTCATTAGAACGAGGTATAAAATATAAAGACAATCTCCAAAGGAATCAATTTAGATAAATAAAGAAATACTCTTATTACATCAGGCTCAACTTGGAGCAAAACGAGATAAAACAAATATCGTTCAGAAGTATAAACGACAAAAGTCCCCTAGAACAGCATAGGAAAAATAGCCAAAGCCTCTACTACCAAGCCCCGCTGCCTCAACACAATCTATCTCCTGAAAACATGATGTAAAACGGTGTGAGAATAAATCTCAGTAAGTCCTGTGTGTGCACATGGTGTTTTGAATAGTACGTGTATGTAAAGTGTAAAACATTTGTAGAAATAATTTGGCAAGTCATAAACAATCTCTTTTCGCAAGGAGTGGATTTTTCTCATTGTCACACTTTGTACAAAATAAATCCTCCACTCGAATAAACAGTCATGTTACCACACGTTGGGCTCCATGAGAACAAAATGGCCAAGGCACCACACTTTGTGCACCTTGTCCGGACCAGATTACCACACGTTGGGCGTTCTGATCAAGGTGAGTGTACAGCCCACCGGGTGAGATACTCTTCCATCTCTACACCCAAAAAAACCATCCGGGTGTCCATGCCGGGAAAATAAATAATACCATACCAGGTACACATGCTAGCTCGGACTGGCCTGACCAACCAACACTATCGCCTTTTCAAGCAGAGTTCATCTTCTGGAGGTGGCCTCCTGCCAAAAGACTTACGCTAGCCCTCCAAGACTAGTATTGTTAGCCTACCCTTATGGAGTACTCAACGAATATATCCGTCAATTCCTGATTCAAAATATCTCCACACCTTGGCTTTGTACAACGTGGGTTTTCTCTAAAAGAGTTTTCTAAAAATTTAGAAGAAAGAATAGTTTTCCTGATAAAATCGTTAGTTTGACAAAACCGTTTAAAGAATAAATATCCATGTTTACAACCCAAGCAAACATAGTTTAACAATAGCTTTACAAAGCTTCACAACATAGATTTGCCATCACAACATTTAACAAAACAGTTTATATAAGGACTTACCATCACAACATTTAATAAAAGAGTTTATGCAAGGACTTACCTGATATGCCTCAGATAAACGTGATAAATTCACAGCTTGCTTTCCTCAATTATCCTCCTGATCTAAACTACATAATATCATGATCAGGGTCTCAATTAATTCAAACATGCTCTAATCCCATTTATTTTCACAACAATGCGCAATCCCCTATTTAATTCCAAGTAAACTATTCAATCCCCAAAGATCATATACCACGACCACATGTTCATCTCGCTAATAAACACCATTAAACTTTACTTTCGGTATCAAGGGTGGGTATTCCCTTACCTTGCAATAATCGGGTAATGAGGTCTCGATCCTCCTATGGTGATCGTCCCGAGTTCGCTTGAGAAGAAGAGAAAAGCTACCTCCTTTGCTCCTCTTGACCGAAAATTAAGGAAGAAGATGAAATCAGCCTCTATGGGGCGTGATTTAAGGGAAGAAGAAAGAGAAAAGAATCATTAGAGAAAACGGCATCAAGAGGTTGAAAGGATTTTTGCTTACCTTATGGGGTGTTCGATTTTTGCTTAGAATAGTCTTGAGTTTTCGAAAATTTGCAGAGAGAATTTGCTTGAATTTTCATGTAGAATGGAGAGGGTAGACGGTTGCTATGATTTAGAGTTGGAGAAGATTGGTTTAGGGTTAGATGGTGATGTTTAGAAAGACTCCAAATGGCTTTAGGTTTCTTGGACAACAAGAGTGAAATTTCAGCTTGCTGTACCTTTGATGCTGGCCGAATTCAAGAGGGATTAAGAGGAGAAAAGTGTTCTAAAATTGCTCCCTAGGCTGGCTGAAATAATGCTCAAGAGATGGGTTGAGTGTGTTAAGGTTTTTGGCCAAAATAAGGAAGAGTTTGTGTGGGTGTTGATGACTGAAAAATCCTATGCAAGCTGTGCGAAAATTCTGTGCAGGAGTAACAATTTCTGGACTGTTTTGGCTGCTGTTTTTGACGAAATTCCAGAGGAGAAAAGTGTGGTTTTTAGGTGCTGGAATTTGGCGTAATCAACAAAGAGTTTTGGTAGGTTTTGGAGTGCAAAATTTTGTGTGTTTTGGAGTGCAAAGCTGGACGAAAATTCTGTGCATAAGCTGGGCGAAAATTCAGTGATTTTGTGTGAATAAAATTTTGGTTTTGTGAACCTAAGGTAACCTGAATTGATGAGGAGTATTTAGGTGTTTTGTGCTAGGGTTTGAAGAGTTGGATTGTGGCTAAAGATGCTAGAATTTTCGGACAGCTTGTGGTGACACAAAGCTGCCGAAATTCTGCTAGGATAGGGAAGAAAATCCTAGTTGAATTTGGATTGAATAAAATCTGGTTTTATCAAGGATTTGGATAAGATTTCCTCTAGTCCTAGAAGAGTTTGGATTGAGCTAAAAGTGCTCCAAGGTGGCGGACAAAATCTGGAAAAATTTCCAGAATTTTCTAGCTTAATCCAAGAGAACAAAAGCTGAGAATAAAGCAACCTTTATCCTTATCTAAAATCCTTGAACTTAGGAGTTAAATATGGAGTCTTATTCCTATAAAAGTGACGTTTAAACCCAAAGAAAATATTTAAGACTTTAGTTAAAATATTTCTCTAAAATAATTAAATAAATAAAAGGATTATGGCTAAAATTCTTGAAGAGGTAAAATAAGATTTTTCCCTAATATATTCCCTAACTCTAATATTCATCAAGAAGAGTTTTATACCACTTGAAATTCTTCAAAGTGGCACCTCACTAGGGGTTTTCGGCCAAGGTATGAAGAATATTAGAAAAGGAATTCAAAAGAAAGCTTAAAATTTTTAAGAGATAGGATTCGAACTCGGGTCACCAAAGGAAATCACCAACCTCTCCGCTATTCCAAAACAACTCCAATACTAATTTTTTCCACAATCAATTCTCACCACCCTAGTACTCATCCTTCCAAATCTTCGACCAAACCTCCCTTATCCAAATCTTTAACAACACAACTATTTTATATCAATTAATTCAAATGCAAGAGCAACGAAAAAATTCACATGCATCCATGCAAATAAAATTATTCTAGCTACCACATAGAATGCAAGATGCTATGCAATGTATGACTTTTCCCCATAGTCAAAGGTGGTTTTAGGCAGGGTATTACAATTGTACTGAGATCGTAGCCTCCAGTACTCAACCGTGGGTCATCGGAATAAGTACACCACAACGTATTTCTGCTCAGGTATATCGCAATATACCTAGTGTACCGCAACACACAATCTTTTACTTGCCACCATAAGCTAAGGGTCACAATCCTGACATCAATCACCATCGAGGTGGCAAAGTGTTAAACGCACCGAGTGTCCCCGTCCGGCATCCAGTGAATAACTCAAAATAAGAAGCGTCCGCAGACGTAGCAAATGCCAGGTGCTAAACGGCTAGCCAGGACGACTTATCTCAATGTTCAGTTGCCCTATTTGGAGTAAGACAATCCCTAGAACTAGTTAGGTTACTTGGAGTCGTCTATTTCTAATATGAGCTAGTACAAAGATCAAAATCCTTACTGAGTACTCAACATTACCGATACCAACCCATTCTGACTGATCAGGCCAGAGGGTTATCTGATCCCGCAGGATTTTCACATTAAAACATTTTTGGGGCAAAATCACGATTTTCAAAATTTGATCCTATTGACTCGCAAGTCAGATCATTATTCACATAAGCTCTGTAGAGCTAATCAATTCATTTCACAGGCACATCAGGCCAATAAAATAATTTCAGGGATCAAAAGTCAATCTCATCACGAGAGATCATTTTCCAAAATCATGTTGAAATAAGATAAAGAGTTCTGTTCACACATCAAAACATGTTTCCAAGAGTGTTTGGGTCGTTTTCCACGTACTCGATCACAAAAGTCATTTTTCAAGGGTATTCGGGTCATTTTATCCATGCCCGATTCCAAAAGACTTTTCAAGTATATTCGGGTTATCTTACCCTTACCCGATTTGAAAAGTATTCACAAGAGTTCTAATGAGGATATTTTGGGTCCTTTGTTCTCCTTTATTCTTTAATACCTTAAAACCATTAATTCATTCAATTATCCTTCAAATTATATTTAATTCTGAATTTCCAGATTTTCAGTAGCTCACATGATTCACACTTATTCAACACAAATTCATCTCTTCTAATCAAAAGCTAGTTTAATCTATTTTTCCAACCGAGTAAATTTCATTTTTATTCTACTTTGGCCATCACCTTCTCAGCCAAAAATAAGCCTCCAAACCGCCATAATTATTTTGTTCTTTCTCACACAAAACATCATTCAAAGTTTCTTAGGCAGTCGACACACATACAAGTATATATAAAGTTCATACATAAAAGCTCAAACCCTAACTTTGATCAGAAATTAATACAAGAAAGTCATATTTTGATGTTAAAATTCACATCAAAATGATCACCGTAACAAATTCTACAACTTTAATTTTTGAAGTATAGAATTTTACCTTGTATGTGGGATCTCTTGTCTTGATTTTGCTTCAAGAACACCACGAACACACACACACACACACACACACACACACACACACTTCTTTCTTTCTCTCTCCTTTTCCTTTTTCTCCCTATTTTTCTCTGGCTTTTCTTTCCTTTTCTTTCTCTCTTCCTTTTGTCCATCTCTTGGATGAATTTCTGGCTGTTTTACAACCCTTCCACCGCCATTCTAGTGCCCAAAGTCAATAAACATTAATTACATTATGGGCTATCTATTTTAAAGCTAAATTCCTATTGGTGGATTTAATTTAAATAGATAATTCTTTAAGCTTATTCAATAAGCTTTTGCAATTTAATAATCCCACAAATATTTCACTCCCCCAATGGTATTTCAATACTCGTTTTCATCCATCATCCACACAATGCCACACGTCCATTTTTAACCGCGATTTCCAATTTTATTCAGAAATGATCAAAATCGAGTCCGTAATAGAAAAAAATTTTATTTCACCATTCAACTCCAAAAATTCAACTGAATCCATTGATAACACTTAAATTCTTCAATTCCTTTTTACCTGGTCAAATTTGCTGTCAAAGTCGCGGGTGAGGTTAAAATGACGAAAATGCCCCCGATACCATGGGTAGCATAATTTACACCAAAACGTGTGCTCTATTGCACTGACTAATTTCTCTTTTCAAAGTACCCTTATTTTTTTTTGTTAATAATAATAGACTTCTGAAAATATAAGGTACGGGTAGAACAAATTCAATAATTACATCCAAGTCCCGACAAAATCGTTTTCCACCAAAATATTCGTTTCATTACAAGGATCAACTTTTGTTCTGGATATCGATACAAGTTCTCATCCTATTACAAATAGCAGCCAATCAAAAGTAAAAAGGTGGGATGTTATATCAGAGATTAAGAATCCTTGGAGATTATGAATCTATATTTCTTGGAGATTAAGAATCCTCAACTTGCCATTGAAATAGAAAAGTGAATAAAATATAATAGTTCTTCCTTATCTCCTAACCTCTCTTTATTTTCTTTGTCTAGTTATAATTTCTATAATATTTTTACTTTATTTCGTTGTCAGTATTCTATGCTCATTCCAACAATTTTATACTAAAAGAATGATTTTTTAAGTACAAAACAAGGAAATTTTATATAGAATGCTCTTTTTCTTTTACCTTCTTCCTCCTCCCTCCTCTGCACCCAAAAAAAGAAAGGAAAAAAAAAAAGATATGAAAAGGGGCAAAAAAAAAAAAAAAGAGAGAGATGAAAAGAATTAATATTCTATATTAGCAATAATAGAGTTAAGCAAAAAGTCAATTTTTAAAGTTATGAATCAAGAGTTCATTGTGTTAGATTTGGTGAACAACCTTTAACAGATAGAAGGACACGATGATGTTCTTGTTAACTACTTTTAGATTCATTTGTGTGTTGAATTCTTTCTTTTCATGAAATTGTTAAAGCATAAAATGATAATTCTTACGAACTCAAGGTAAAATGTAAAAAATATTGATGAGTACTTAACATATGCATATATTTTTTTTTTATGTTAATTGTGCTTTAATTGCAACACAATCGTATTTAGATGGCTACTCATCTCCACCTTTTTTATTTTATGTTGATTGGTTAATTATAGATATGAAGAAGATATAAGGTAAAAATGGCACATAAATGAGTTGAGAAGAGATATAAACGGCACCTCTTAGGCCAACATAGGCGATTCCACTTAATTTTAGAGATGCCAAAGAGTTGAGACATTGTGAGTTAGCAGTACCATTCAGGATGGAGTAAATAACACCGTTCAACTAGAATTTTCATGAGAAATAGAGCTACAGAAGGTAAGTGATGCCAATTAAGTTAATAGAAACAACACTGCTTATATATCTGGATTAGAAACAAATAACGTAAGGGTTGCCGGTCAAGCCAATTCAGGTGACACACTTTAACATCGCAAAATGTCCCTTTTTGGCACGAATTGATGACATGACTTTTGCGAACCTATAAATACTCACTTTCCAATCTTTAAAAAAGGGCTATGGACTTCTAAAACAATAGAGACCTTGGAGAACTCAAAAGAGACACCAAGAAAAGGGAAGATTAAGGTGAATTTGAAAGGGAAGAAGAGGACTGTCTATGGATTTCATTGAAGAAAAAGAAGAACTTTGTCTATGGGTTTTTTCTTTTCTTTTCTTTGTAATTTACTTGGGCAATTGTTGATGTTTAATAGATTTGAGTTGTAATTAAGGGTTATATCCTATTTATGTCTTGGATTAGATTATTTATTTTGGATCTATTAATTTTTATCTATGGTTTTCAAATACTTGGGCTTTATTGTGTTGAATTAGTTGATTAGGATTAATAAATTTTTTCAATTAATTTGTTCTAACTTAATGATTGGTTAATATATAGAACACCAATTTGATTAATTTGATATTTGTTTTCTTCAATTGATTTAAGAGATGAAATTCAGGATTTGAACTTAAGGGTTAATGAAATTACCTAAAGATAGGAATTTTGTTACTTCTGAATGCCTTGGGCTATTCAACACTTCTTAATGCTCTATTTAGTCGAGTTGATTAAGCAGAGATATCAATCAATTGAACTTGAGATTAGAGTTTTCATAACTCAATAGAGAGTGAGGTTCACATCTAGAACTCATATTGGTGCCTCAGTTAGGAATTACTTGATTTGAGAGGTGTTCTTTCCTTGGCATAAATTTGGGGGAATTATTTCTTTTGTATGATTTTACTCTTCCTTCTTATTCCTTATTTACCCTTGTGACTTGTCTTGTGTGAATTCAATGTATTCCACATGGTAATTTAGCATGGTTTAGTTTAGTTGTTTTTATTTTCTTATTATTTTATTTTGTTGGCTAAATAATAAAATGAGAGTGAAGTAAGGGTACTTGTCATCTTCCCTGTGGATTCGATATTTACCATCATGATTCTACACTACAAGATAGGTGCTCTTGCCTAGCGTGTGTGTATTTGAGTAATGGTGACAATTAAAACTTGAATATTTATGTGATTTTGTTGATACTTTTTCTAATACACCCTATACACACAACAAACATGAAAAAGTCCTATAAATAGGTCATATTTTAAATACTCTCTTGTATCACTTGTATAATATCTTCACTTAAATAAAGTCTTCAAAAGAAATTTGAGAAGCATTAGAGAACAAATATAATAAACAAATTATGTGAGTATAAATTTCTTATTGTGAAATAGTTTGATTTCCTTCTTACAAACACTTCTTTTTAGCCATGGTTAATAGGCCAGCCAACACAGTTTTGTGCCAGGCCAGTTGTTTGTGGCGTATGGTTTGTACTAATGCTCAACCAAATTTTAAAATAAAATACCAATTTAACTCTCATACACACATATTTGGGCAAGTATACCTATCATGTAGTTTAAAGTGTAATTGGTAAGTATTTTAGACCCTCAAGAACGGGATCAATTACTCTTACTTCTACTTGAATTCTATTGTTCAATCAACCAAAACAAGAAGTAGAGCAACTAATTACTACTATTAAGAATAAGAGAGTTCCACACGAATACATCAACCCAATTCTCAAGGTAAAGACTAAAAGATCATAAGAAAAGTTCAAGTAAGGAAAGGAAATTGGCTATGTAATTAAATAAGAATTCTCTAAAAAAATACCCAAATAATGAATATCATTCAATCAATTGATATCAAATCAAAGTATTGGTAAAATTTTCGAAATCAAGTAAAATCTACTCTTTCTTGAGTAATGAATTTTCTACCCTAGGATCCAACCCATAGATATCTCTATCATACAAATCAAATCCAAGTATGCATAAAATCAAAGAAATATAATTAAAAGTTAAAAAGCCCTAGAATCCCAAAAATTTGTCCAAGTTCCAAGCAAATTTCTGAAATTTTGCTACTTTGACACATGATTTTATTTCGGACATAACTTTCAATCCGCAACTCCATTTTGGCTCTATGATATTCCAAAATGACCGTAAGACTCTTAAATTTAATTTTGTATAAGACCTTTTCCAGAATTATGGTTCCTTAGGCATGGTACTAGGTAAAAACAGCCAAAGTAGTTTTACCTCAATGTCACTATTCATATTTTCCTTTGTTCTCCTTTAATCTTTAACACCTTAGAACCATTAGTTCATTCAATTATCCTTCAAATAATATTTAATTCTAAATTTATAGATTTTTAGTAGCTCATATAAGTCACACTTATTCAACGCAAATTCATCTCTTCTAATCAAAAGCTAGTTTAATCCATTTTTCCAATCAAGTAAATTCTATTTTTACTCTACTTTGACCATCACCTCTTTAGCCAAAAATAAGCCTTTAAACTGCCATAATTATTCAGTTATTTCTCACACAAAACATCATTCAAAGCCCCTTAGGTAGCCGACGCATATACAAGCTTTTATAAAATTCATACACAAAAGTTCAAAAACCCTATTTTTGATCCGAAATCAATACATAAAAGTTATGTTTTTATGTTAAAATTCACATCAAAATGATTACCGTAACAAATTCTACAAATTTAATTCACAGAAGAACTCAAACATTTTTAGAAGACTTTATTTCAAATTTCAAATCATTGACCCAGTTTTAAAATCATAGGAATTTCTCCAACAGAAGGTCGACTTGTATGCAAGTCTGCAATCGTTGCCTTCGGCTCCACGTATCATTGTACTGAGACCGCAGCCTCCAGTATTTAACCGTGCATTGCCAAAATAAGTACACTGCAGTGTATTTTTGCTCAGGTATACCGCTGCATACCTAGTGTACCATAGTACACAATCTTTTACTTGCCACCATAAGCCAGGGGTCCCAATCTTGAAATCAATCACCATCGAGGTAGTAAGGAGTCAAACGCACCGAGTGTCCCCGCCCGGTATCCAGCGAATGACTCAAAATAAGAAGCGCTCGCAGACGCGGCAATTGCCAGGTGTTAAACGGTTAGTCAGGATGACTTATCTCAATGTTAAGACGATCCCCAGAACTAGCTAGGTTACTTGGGGTCATCTACTTCTAACATGAGCTAGAATGAAGATCAAAGTCCTTGCTAAGTACTCAATGTTACCGATACCAACCCCTTCTGACTGATCAGGCTATAGGGCTATCTGATCTTACAGGATTTTCACATCAAAACATTTTTGGGGCAAAATCACATTTTTCAGAATTTGATCCCATTGACTTGCAAGTCAGATCATTATTCACGTAAGTTTTGCATAGCCAATCAATTCATTCCATAGTCACATCAGGCCAATAAAACAATTTCAGGGATTAATAGTAGTTTTCCAAAAGTCAATCTCATCACGAGAGATCATTTTTCAAAATCATGTTAAAATAGGATAAAGAGTTCTGTTCACACATCAAAACATGTTTCTAAGAGTGTTTAGGTCGTTTTCCACGTACTCGATCATAAAGTCATTTTCCTAGGGCATTCGAGTTATTTTACCCATACTTGATTTCAAAAGACTTTCCGAAAGTATTCGGGTCATCTTGCCCTTACTCGATTTGAAAAGTGTTCACAAGAGTTCTAAAAAGGATATTTCGATTATTTACCGAATACCCCATTCCAAAGGTTTTCATAAAACATTCCAATAAGGACATTTGGATCATTTTTCAAATACCCGATTAAAAAAAATGCAGTTCAAGAAATATAGAATTCTAATTTGAAAAGAGGATTAAATTCAAAGTTTCCAAACACATTTACATAAAATGTTCTAATAAGGGCATTCTGATCAATTTATGAATACCCAATTTCAAAATTTACCATTTTTCAAAATTCCCCAGTATTTAATCTAAATAGGACTAAATTCACAAATTCATGCTTTAATCATCCGTCAAGGTTTCCAAGCCAACTATGAAATTCATTCAAGCCCAAAATGGCATAAAGACAAATCATGCTCAGAGAAACCTTAAACATATTCAGGGATTTCCAAAACAGTATAAAACATAGCATTTCATGGAGAAACAAAGTACACTAGCTTTCAAAAGGTTTTAGAAATCAAAGGGACTTACCTCGTGTCCTAAGTAACTCTTTTCGTTCACGACCATTTAATCACCGTCTCTAATGTTTTCAACATTCTGTTGGCCGTTTATCACTTAACCTACATCAAACATTGATTTTGGGTCAATTTGTGTTCGGTTGAAAAATAGCCGACGGTTGGCCGACGTCCAACCGATGTGCCCGACGGGTAGCCGACGTCCAACTGACGGTTATGGAAAACGTTCAACTTTCGTTTACGTCATTTTTTCGTCGTTTGTTTGATTATTTTGTTTTTGCTTTTCCACATCCTTTCTCCCTTCATAAACAAGGGATTCACTTCATATTTCTCCAATTATTTCATCCAAAATCACACAATGTATCATCCTTAAATTCGTCCATGTTCCAAGCAAAATTCTGAAATTTTGCTACTTTAACACTTGATTTTGTTTCAGACATAACCTTCAATCCACAACTCCGTTTTGGTTCTATGATATACCAAAAGAACCGTAAGACTCTTAGCTTTAATTCTATGTAAGATCTTTTCCAGAATTATGGTTCCCAAGGTACGGTACTGGGCAAAAATAGCCCCAGTAATTTTACCTCAATTTCACTATTCATGTTTTCCTTTGTTCTCCTTTAATCTTTAACACCTTAGAACCATTAATTCATTCAATTCTCCTTCAAATAATATTTAATTCTGAATTTTCACATTTCTAGTAACTCACTCACATAAGTCACACTTGTTCAACACAAATTCATCTCATCCAATCAAAAGCTAGTTTAATCCAATTTTCCAACCAAGTAAATTCTATTTTTACTCTACTTTGACCATCACCTCTTCAGCCGAAAATAAGCCTTCAAACTGCCATAATTATTTAGTTTTTTCTCACACAAAATATCATTCAAAGCCCCTTAGGCAGTCGGCACATATACAAGCATATATAAAGTTCATACACAAAAGCTCACAAACCCTAGCTTTGATCCGAAATCAATACATGAAAGTCATGTTTTTATGTTAAAATTCACATCAAAATGATTACCGTAACAAATTCTACAACTTTAATTCTTGAAGCATAGAGTTTTACCTTGTATGTGGGATCTCTTGGCTTGATTTTGCTCCAAGAATATCAAGAACACACACACACACACAGACACACACACACACACACACACACACACTTCTTTCTTTCTCTCTCCTTTTCCTTTTTCTCCCTATTTTCTCTAGCTTTTCTTTCCTTTTCTTTCTCTCTTCCTTTTGTTCTTCTCTTGGACGAATTTCTGGCTATTTTACAGCCCTTCCACCACCATTCTAGTGCCCAAAGTCAACCAGCATTAATTACATTGTGGGCTATCCATTTTAAAGCTCAATTCCTATTATAGATTTAATTTAAATAGATAATTCTTTAAAATTATTCAATAAGCTTTTGCAATTTAATAATCCCACAAATATTTCACTCCCCCAATGGTATTTCAATACTTGTTTTCATCCACCATTCACACAATGCCACACATCCATTTTTAACCGCGAATTCCTATTTTCTTCAGAAATGATCAAAATCGGGTCCGTAATAGAAAAAAATTTTATTTCACCATTCAACTCCAAAAATTCCACTGAATCCATTGGTTACACTTAAATTCTTTAATTCCTGTTCTATTTGGTCAAATTTGCGGTCAAAGTCGCGGGTGTAGTCAAAATGACAAAAATGTCCCCGCTACCACGGGTAGCATATTCCATACCAAAACGTGCATTCCATTGCGCTGGCTAATTTCTCTTTTTAGAGTGCCCTTAAATTCTTATTTTGTTAATAATAATAGCCTTTCAAAAATTTAAGGTATGGCTAGAACAAATCCAATAATTACATCTAGGTCCCGACAAAATATTATTCCACCAAAATATTCATCTTATTACAAGGATCAACTTTTGTTCTAAATATCGATACAAGTTCTCATCCTATTACAAATAGTAGCCAATCGAAAGTAAAAAGGTGGGATGTGATATCAGAGATTAAGAATCCTTGGAGATTATGAATCTATATTTCTTGGAGATTAAGAATCCTCAATTTGCAATTGAAATAGAAAAGTGAATAAAATATAATAGTTCTTCCTTATCTCCTAACCTCTCTTTATTTTCTTTGTCTAGTTATAATTTCTATAATATTTTTACTTTATTTCGTTGTCAGTATTCTATGCTCATTCCAAGAAATTTATACTAAAAGAATGATTTTATTTAAAAATTGATTTTTAAGTACAATACAAGGAAATTTTATATGAAATGCTCTTTTCCTTTTACATTCTTCCTCCTCCCTCCTTCGCACCCTAAAAAAGAAAGAAAATAAAAAAGGATATGAAAAGGGGGAAAAAAGAGAGAAATGAAAGGAATTAATATTCTATATGAGCAATAATAGAGTTAAGCAAAGAGTCAACTTTTAAAGTTATGAATCAAGAGTTCATTGTGTTAAATTTGGTGAACAATCTGCAACAGATAGAAGGACACGATGATGTTCTTGTTAACTACTTTTAGATTCATTTGTGTGTTGAATTCTTTCTTTTCATGAAATTGTTAAAGCATAAAATGATAATTCTTACTATCTCAAGGTAAAATGTAAAAAACATTGATGAGTACTTAAAATATGCATATTTTTTTTTATGTTAATTGTGCTTTAATTGCAACACAATCGTATTTAGATGGCTACTCATCTCCACCTTTTTTATTTTATGTTGATTGGTTAATTATAGATATGAAGAAGATATAAGGTAAAAATGGCACATAAATGAGTTGAGAATAGATATAAACGGCACCTCTTAGGCCAACATAGGCGATGCCGCTTAATTTTAGAGATGTCAAAGAGTTGAGACATTGTGAGTTAGCAGTACCATTCAGGATGGAGTAAATAACACCGTTCAACTAGAATTTTCATGAGAAATAGAGCTACAGAAGGTAAGTGATGCCAATTAAGTTAATAGAAACAACACTGCTTATCTATTTGGATTAGAAACAAATAACGTAAGCTGTGCCGGTCAGGCCAACTCAGGTGACACACTTTAACATCGCAAAATGTCCCTGTTTTGCACGAATTGATGACATGACTTGCGGGAACCTATAAATACTCACTTTCCAATCTTAAAAAAAGGCTAGGGACTTCTAAAATGATAGAGACCTTGGAGAACTAAAAAGAGACACTAAGAAAAGGGAAGATTAAGGGGAATTTGAAAGGGAAGAGGAGGACTGTCTATGGATTTCATTGAAGAAGAAGGAGAATTTTGTCTATGAGTTTTTTTCTTTTATTTTCTTTGTAATTTACTTGGGAAATTGTTGATGTTTAATAGATTTGAGTTGTAATTGAGGGTTGTATCCTATTTATGTCTTGGATTGGATTATTTATTTTAGATCTATTAATTTTTATCTATGGTATTCAAATACTTGGGCTTTGTTGTGTTGAATTAGTTGATTAGGATTAATTAATTTTTTAAATTAATTTGTTCTATCTTAATGATTGTTTAAGATATAGAACACCAATTTGATATTTGTTTTCTTCAATTGATTCAAGAGATGAAATTTAGGATTTTAACTTAAGGGTTAATGAAATTACTTAAAGATAGGAATTTTGTTACTTCTGAATGCCTTGGGCTATTGAGTTGTTCTTAATGCCCTATTTAGTTGAGTTGATTAAGTAGAGATATCAATCAATTGAACTTGAGATTAGATTTTTCATAACTCAATAGAGAGTGAGATTCACATCGAGAACTCATATTGGGGCATCTATTAAGATTCGTAGACTCCTAAACGAGGAAAACATCCACGAATCCCTTCTGAGGATCCAAGTAAACGATTAAGAAGATCTAAGGTTTACAAAATTACCTTTTGTTTTGCGTAATCGAGATCCTTTGATTCTGATTATGCTGTTGTACGTGCAACCCGAACGATCACTAGACGCTGCAGTGTGCGAACGCCCTCTATCGGATACACACGGTGAACTGACTCGTTACCGCGAGAGTGTTAGTGTCTAGGGTTTGAGAATGTTTTTTCTGGTGAATGGAGGCACGAATATTTTCAATAGAACAGGGCTCTTGAGAAGACGGCTAGAGTTTTCTTAAAAAATCCCCGAACCTCTTAGAGTCCAATTCTGATAATATCCTATCATATTTTAATTTAAATTCAAATTAAATTAAAACTGATATGATAAGATTCTACCATTATCTCGGTAATTTAACTAATTAATTTATCGAACCAGATTCTTATAATCTGGACATTATCCAGATACATCAAATGTTGACATATTTCCAAATTCATTGTATTTGGTAAATTTTCTAAATTCGATTAACTTAGACATATTTCCAGATTCATCGAATCTGATTACCAGAAAAATAACTTAACAAGTTCGCTTATTGTGTGACCCTATAAGTTCATTTAACACTGACAGTGTGCCTAAATCATATTTAAATGGCCCATAAGTTATAATTTCTTACAAAATATTATAACTATCCAGGTTAAATGAAGATCAGTGATCTCTTTGAACCAAACCATAATTTTATATTTAGTCATTTTGTCACACGATATCCAAATTAAGCATAATGCACGGAGCATGTCACCCTTATTAAGCTTAATCAATTATTTCTTGATTTCATAGTAGACTGTTCAAACAAATGATATCAATATCTTAGATTGATATATTTGAGCACGACCATGCATTTTAACAGTCTAACTTATCAAGGGGCCCATGGATATCTCTCCCATAATTGAGAGGGACAAATTCCTTCACTATCAATCATATTCCTCTCATTAATTTATTCTATATCCAACAATAGTTTAATTTATTATCTGGTTAAAGACAACTTTAGACAATGTCAAAATATAGAACTTATCAAGTAGAAAACTATGATGAATTTAGGTCGAAGGACTTTTAATATCATTATGGTAAGAAAGTACTTATGACATATTCCATGAAGTACTCCCACAGTGAGTCATGTCCAATACAATGTTCTCTAACATTTATTTATGTTTTGACTTGATATCACAAATATCCATGACCAGTAAAACATAGCCATCAAGTTACAAACATACTAATTTTAATTTATTATTATTCCAATAATAATAATCGATCAAGGATGGTTTTAGAATAATCATTGTATTCATTGCTGGGTTTTACTATCAAGTCACGTACTTGATGACCAAAAAACAAAATGCACTATTCATGGAAAGAAAAACCTCATATTATTATATAAAATATAACGACAATAGTATAAGTATAAATTGACTCTAGGGCATATCCCTAACAGTCTCCCACTTGCACTAAGACCAATTTGGCATAAGCCGTAATCCCATTGATCTAGTATGACTATCATGTTTAGACGATGGGAGAGACTTTGTCAGTGGATCTACAACATTGTCATCTGTTGATACCTTGCATACTTTGACATCTCCTCTATTAACAATTTCTCGAATGAGATGAAATGTCTAAGTATATGTTTGGATCGCTGATGTGGTCTTGGTTTCTTAGCTTGTGCAATGGCTCCATTGTTGTCACAATAGAGATCCACTGGGTTCACAATATTAGGAACTATATCTAGTTCTGTAATGAACTTTTTAATCCAAACTGCTTCTTTAGCTGTAGCTGAGGTAGCTACATACTCAGCTTCTGTTGTAGAATCGGCCACGGTATCTTGCTTTGAACTTTTCCAGCTTACAACAGCTCTATTTAAACAAAATAGAAAACTTGATTGTGATCTGTAATCATCTATGTCAGACTGAAAACTAGCATCAGTGTAACCATTTACAACTAGCTCGCCTTCTTGTCCTCCATAAACTAAGAACATATCTTTAGTTCTTCTTAAGTACTTCAGTATGTTCTTAACAGCAGTCCAGTATGCCTCTCCAGGATTTAACTAGAACTTACTTGTTATGCTCAATGCATATGATACATCGGGTTGAGTACATAACATGACATACATGATAGACCCTATAGCGGAAGCGTATGGTATCTTGTTCATGCGCTCTTCTTCATCCTTCGTAGAAGGATTTTGAGTTTTGCTGAGCTTAATGCTATGTGACATTGGCAAAAATCCTCGCTTAGAGTCTTGCATAATGAACATTTTCAGTACCTTGTCAATGTATGCACTTTGACTTGGTCCAATTAGTTTTTTAGATCTATCTCTATAGATCATTATACCTAGAATATAGGCAGCTTCACCTAAGTCTTTCATTTAAAAAAAATTGCCCAACCATGTCTTTACACTTTGTAGAGTTAGGATGTCATTTCCAATGAGTAAGATGTCATCAACATAAAGTACCAAAAAGACTATTGCATTCCCACTTGTTTTCTTATAGACACAAGGCTCATCTTCATTTTTGATAAAGTTAAATTCTTTAATTGTTTCATCAAAATGAAGATTCCAGCTTCGAGATGTTTGCTTCAATCCATAAATGGATCTTTGAAGCTTGCACACTTTATTAGAATTCAAGGATCATCAAAATCCTTAGGTTGTGTCATGTACACATCGTCGAGTAAGTTTCCATTGGGAAATGCGGTTTTGACATCCATTTGCCAAATCTCATAATCATAATATGCTGCTATGGCAAGAAGAATTCTAATAGATTTAAGTATTACAACTGGTGAAAAGGTTTCATCATAATCTATACGATGAGTTTGTCTATAACCTTTTGCTACCAGTCGTGCTTTGTAAGTATGCATATTTCCCTCCATGTCCGTTTTCTTTTTGAAAACCCATTTACACCCAATGGTTTTTGACCCTTTAGGTGGATTAACCAAAGTCTAGACTTGGTTATCATACATGGATTGCATCTCAGACTTTATAGCCTCTAACCATTTTCCAGAGTCAGAACTCTTAATGGCTTCTAGATAGGAAGTGGGCTCATCATTAACCATAAGCTCCACGTTGTGATAATCAGTGATGAGGAATCCATATCTCTCAGGTTGTTGACGAACCCTATCAGATCTTCGAGATCTTTATTCTATAGAAGCAGGCTCATCTTGGACTTGTGAGCCATCTAATCAAGATTCATTATTTGGTTTAGGTACTAATTGTGACTCTTGAATCTCATCAAGATGTATTTTACTCCCACTGATTCTTTTGGAAATAAATTCCTTTTCAGGAAAGAATCCATTTCGAGCAACAATTACTCTATTTTCTTTTGGGAGATAAAATTGATATCCTTTAGTTTCTTTAGGATACCCCACAAATATGCATTTATCCGATTTAGGTGCAAGTTTATCAGATAATAAACACTTTACATAAACTTCACAACCCCAAATCTTGAGAAATGACAAACTAGGTTGTCTCCCAGTCCATATCTCATATGGCGTTTTCTGAACAAATTTAGATGGAACTTGATTTAGTATAAATGCAGCAGTTTCTAGGGCATAACCCCAAAAAGAGATTGGAAGATCAGTTTGACTTATCATTGATCGAACCATATCTAATAAAGTCCTATTTCTCCATTCAGATACACCATTCCATTGAGGTGTTCCAAGTGGAGTTAATTGGGAGATAATTCCACAATTTTTAAGATGCTCATCAAACTCGTGACTTAAATATTCAGCACCTCGATCTGATCGAAGTGTTTTGATACTTTTGCAAAGCTGATTTTGTACTTCATTTTGAAATTCTTTGAATTTCTGGAACGATTTAGATTTGTGTTTCATCAGATACATGTAGCCATATCTGCTGAAATCATCCGTAAATGTAATGAAGTACTGAAATCCTCCTTTAGCATGTGAATTCATTAGTCCACATACATCAGTATGTATTAGGCCTAATAAATTAGTTGCCCTTTCAATTTGTCTCTTAAAAGGCGCTTTAGTCATTTTGCCTAATAAACAAGAATCATATGTTTCGTAAGATTCTAAGTCAAACGAATTTAGAAGCCCATCATTATGAAGCCTTGTTATGCGTTTCTCATTTATATGGCCCAAACGACAATGCCAGAAGTAAGTCTGATTTAAATAATTGGATTTCAATCTCTTAGTATTAATATTATAGATAGACTTATTTGAAGATCCATGAAGATTGAGAATATAGAGCCCATTTGATAATAAGGCATCTCTATAAAAAATGCCGTTTTTATTAATGGAGCAAATGTTATTCCTAATAACAAATTCAAAACCTTCTAAATCCAAACAAGAATCTAAAATAATATTTCTACTCATAGCAGGAACATAAAAACAATCATACAGTTCTAAAATAAGCCTAATGGGCAAAATTAATTCAAAAGTTCCTACAGCTACTGTAGCAACTTTTGTTCCATTCGCAACTCGTAGGTCCACTTCGCCTTTTACCAAGGCTCTACTCCTTTTTAGACCCTGCATATTTACAAAAATGTGAGATCCACAACCGGTATCCAATACCCATGAATCAGAAATAGATAAATTAATTTCTATAACATAAATACCTGAAGCGGCAGTCTCACTGTCCTTTTTTTTTCTTTGCTTCCAAATAGAGCTTGCAATTTCTTAACCAATGTCCTTGTTCTCCACAATGGTGGCAAGCTCCCTCATTTGGTGTCTTGGCCTTAGGTTTGGGCTTGAACTTGGACTTTGCCTTGTCCTTGCCCTTACTAGCCAAGACTTTGCCCTGTTGGTTGTTCTTTTTCCCTTTCCCTTTTTAAACCATTAGAACACTAGGAGTATTCTTCTTAATGTTCAGTTCAGCTTGTTTTAGCATCCCATGCAATTCAGTGATGGATTTCTCCATATTATGCATGTTAAAATTCATGACAAACTGGTCATACTCGGAGGTATTGAGCCCAAGATCAAATCCGTGGCCATGTCATGATTAACAGGAGCACTAAGTTTATCAAGACGATCAAGATAGCCCTTCATTTTAAGGATATGAGCACTTACCGAGGTGCTAGAAACCATCTTTCATGTATTTAACGCCTTGTGAGTTTCAAATCTCTCTTATCGTGCTTGTTCTTGGAACATTTCCTTGAGATGCACAATCATGTCATATGCTTCTACTTTTTCAAACTATTTTTGAAGTTCAGAGTTCATAGTTGCTAGCATAAGGCAAGTAATATCGTTGGAGTCATCTTTGTACTTACTATCAGCATCTTTTTTAGCTTTTGAGGCGTTATTTGCTGGAGCAGGGGGAATAGGATTTTCAAGAACATAGAGCTTTTTTTTCTTGCTTTAGAATGATTCTTAAGTTTTGTGCCCAATTAAGAAAGTTAGTCCCACTAAGCTTGCCTTTCTCGAGCACAGATCGCAATGAGTTATTCCAACTGTTTGTTGCCATTATCTACATACAAAATATGCAAAGTAATTAATTTTGAGGCTTTAATGAAAAACTCCCACTAAAAGCATTTAAACTTTTGAAACTTCAACATTTTGATATTTCGTAGTGGGTAAATTTTTTTTTTCATAAATATTTTATTTTAATCATAAGTAAGCTTTGGCTTTAATCGTATAATTAAATAAAACTCAAAATTTTAAATGAGATAGGCATCAAATGTTCCGGCTAAAAATATCTCATATAATGCCCTAGGCCCAAAACCATTTTGATAGCCCAGTTAAGTCAAACCATATCAAACATATGGAAAACTATTTTTCATCTTGTCTTACTTAGATAATCAAAAGCATCCTACTGTGGCAGGAATGATCATATGATGATCCAAGTAATAACAAGTGTTTGATTTTGGAAGGCATTTAACGCTTAAATTTTTTTTAAAAATAAAAATTTGATTGTAGTAAGCATGGAATAAACATATCAAATATGCATGCAAGACATAAATAAAAGTGACATAGCATGGTCCATAACCTATGTTGATCATCACGAGCAAAATAAAGAACAAGGTAGTCAATCTAGGTATATGAACTCCTTAATCATTCTTTAATGCCTTGAGCATACTCCTCCTTGGTTGTAAATGTATGCCTCCGTCTTCTTTTACATTGGATAGTAAAATTAAAATAATTTCTATTCTAGGAAAGTAATACAATTTTACAACAATGAAAAATGACACGTAGGCCGTATTAAAAATTACAACTTAAAACAACCAGAATGTTACCTGCCAATCACATTGGGATAAAACGGGCCATGCTATGCATTATTCAAAATAATCCACAACTAAAATAAAAAACACTAATGAATAACACACAACGAACAGTTAGTTGGGGTTCCAAGGGGCAGCGCCTCTGGCGGAGGTCCCGCTGGCCGGTCAACGGGCAGGGGTCAAGGGGGCAGCGCCCTTGGAAGGAAAACTGATTTTTTCTTCTCTCATTGAATGAGATTTCGCTTTCTGATTTTCGAATATTAATCAGATTAACGTTCGGACCCCTTAATAATCATTGCCGTGAAACTTTCATATTATAGACAATCTGTGTTCCCTTTTAATCATATTTGTACAGATAACATATTATCATGGCCAATTAATACAAACAATTCGCAAATATAGAACCATGGATAGCATGCTTACGAACCATATCATATTAAAACAGACCAGTTTACAGACAATCTGCAAATAATCTGGTCTGATCAGACAACTAAGACGCACATATTAAACCTAATTCAGGCAGTCTGCATGCTAAGTATTCTAAAATCATAATCATGTGAACATGCTGATATACACCGTGTAAATTCATATATATATATATATGTATGTATATATATATATATATATATATATATATTCAACAATACGATTAACATAGATGACTCAACCTAATCATTTAGCAAGTTGCTCTAATACCACTGTTAAGATTCGTGGACTCCTAAACGCGAAAAACATCCACGAATCCTTTTCGAGGATCCAAGTAAACGATTAAGAAGATCTAAGGTTTATAGAATTACTATTTGTTTGGCGTAATCGAGATCCTTCGATTCTGATTATACTGTTGTACATGCAACTCGAACAATCACCAGACGCTGCAGTATGCGAAGGTCCTCTATTGGATACACACGGTGAACTGACTCGTTACCCCGAGAGTGCTAGTGCCTAGGGTTTAAGAGGGTTTTTTTTTTGGTGAATGGAGGCACGAATATTTTCAACAGAACAGGGCTCTTGAGAAGACGGCTAGAGTTTTCTTAAAAAATCCCCAAACCTCTTAGAGTCCAATTTTGATAATATCTTATCATATTTTAATTTTAATTTAAATTTAATTAAAACTGATATGATAAGATTCTATCATTATCTCGGTAATTTAACTAATTAATTTATCGAGCCAGATTCTTATAATCTGGACATTATCCAGATACATCGAATGTGGACATATTTCCAAATTCATTGTATTTGGTAAATTTTCTAAGTACGATTAACTTAGACATATTTCCAGATTCATCGAATTTGGTCACCAGAAAAATAACCTAACAAGTTCGCTTATTGTGTGACCCTATAGGTTCATTTAACACTGGCAGTGTGCCTAAATCATGTTTAAATGGCCCACAAGTTATAAGCGGTTTCTAGCAAAACATTATAACTATCCAGCTTAAATGAAGATCAGTGATCTCTTTGAACCAAATCATAATTTTATATTTAATCCTTTTGTCACACAATATCCAGATTAAGCATAAGGCACGGAGCATGTCATCCGTATTAAGCTTAATCAATTATTTCTTGATTTCATAGTAGACTGTTCAAACAAATGATATCAATATCCTAGATTGATATATTTGAGCACGGCCATGCATTTTTAACAGTCTAACTTATCAAGGGGCCCATGGATATCTCTCCCATAATTGAGAGGGACAAATTTCTTCACAATCAATCATATTCCTCTCCTTGATTTATTCTATATCCAACAGTAGTCTAATTTATTATCTGGTTAAAGACAACTTTAGACAATGTCAAAATATAAAATTTATCAAGTAGGAAACTATGATGAATTTAGGTCGAAGGACTTTCAATATTATTATGGCTAGAAAGTACTTATGACATATTCCATGAAGTACTCTCACAGTGGGTCATGTCCAATACAATGTTCTCTAACATTTATTTATGTCTTGACTCGATATCACAAATATCCATGACTAGTAAAACATAGCCATCAAGTCACAAACATACTAATCTTAATTTATTATTGTTCCAATAATAATAATCAATCAAGGACAGTTTTAGAATAGTCATTGTATTCATTGCTGGTTTTACTATCAAGTCACGTACTTGATGACCACAAAACAAAATGCATTATTCATAGCAAGGAAAACCTCATATTATTATATAAAACACAATGACAATAGTATAAATACAAATTGACTCTAGGGCATATCCCTAACATTCAATTAGGAATTAATTGATTTAAGAGGTGTTCTTTCCTTGGCATAAATTTAGGGGAATTATTTCTTTTGTATGATTTTACTCTTCCTTCTTATTTCTTATTTACGATTGTGACTTGTCTTATGTGAATTCAATGTATTCCTTATGGTAATCTAGCATGGTATAGTTTAGTTATTTTTATTTTCTTATTATTTTATTTTGTTGGCTAAACAATAAAATGAGAGTGAAGTAAGGGTACTTGTTATCTTCCCTGTGGATTCGATATTTACCATCATGATTCTACACTACACCATAGGTGCTCTTGTCTAGTATGTGTGTATTTGTGTAATGGTGACAATTAAAACTTGAATATTTATGTGATTTTGTTGATACTTTTTCTAATACACCCTATACACACAACAAACATGAAGAAGTCCTATGCACATGTCATATTTTAAATACTCTCTTGTATCACTTGTATAATATCTTCACTTTAATAAAGTCTTCAAAAGAAATTTGAGAAGCATTAGAGAACAAATTTAATAAACAAATTATGTGAGGATAAATTTCTGATGGTGAAATAGTTTGATTTCCTTATTACAAACACTTCTTTTTAGCCATGGTTAATAGGCCAGCCAACACAGTTTTGTGCCATGCCGGTTGTTTGTGGCATATGGTTTGTACTAGTGCTAGAAAATAGATGTAATGCTTAACTAAATTTTAAAATAACATACCAATTTAACTCTCATACACACATATTTGGGCAAGTATACCTATCATGTAGTTTAAAGTGTAATTGGTAAGTATTTTAGACCCTCAAGAATGGGATCAATTACTCTTACTTCTACTTGAATTCTATTGTTTAATCAACCAAAACAAGAAGTAGAGCAACTAATAACTACTATTAAGAATAAGAGAGTTCCACACGAATACATCAACCCAATTCTCAAGGTAAAGACTAAAAGATCATAAGAAAAATTCAAGTAAGGAAAGGAAATTGGCTATGTAATTAAATAAGAATTCTCTAAAAAAATACCCAAATAATGAATATCATTCAATCAATTGATATCAAATCAAAGTATTGGTAAAATTTTTGAAATCAAGTAAAATCTACTCTTTCTTGAGTAATGAATTTTATACCCTAGGATCCAACCCATAGATATCTCTATCATACAAATCAAATCCAAGAATGCATAAAATCAAAGAAATATAATTACAAGTCAAAATTCCCTGGAATCCCTATCTCTAGGTTACCCCAAAACATTATCTATCACCAAGTTCTAAATTCCTCAAATCCTTTATCAAGTTTATCAAAGGAAAACAAATCTATTAAATTAACATAAAAGAGAACCCATATTATGAATCCTTTCTCAAGTTTAACATAAGAGAATTATCCAATCAGTTAATTTTATCAATCAAACCCAAGTAATAAATTACTCAAAATAGACATCAATTATTCGAATAGACATCAAATACAAGAGTAAATTAGGGTACATCCCTATAATTACAATTTAAACCAATGAAGTTTAATAACCACAAAATCAAATCACAAAGAGGAAAAAGGAAAACTCATAGATAATATCTCTCTTCTACTTTGCAATCTTTTTTTAGTGTTGCTCATTCTTCTTGAAATCCTCCTTGGTCTTCTCTTCTTTTCTCTTGCTTGTGTTCCAAGGGGTTTCTCTAATTTTTTTCATGGGTGTCTCTCCCACAAATGGCCCAGAAAAATAGTATTTAGTGGTTCCTTCGTGAATCCCTGAAAATCTACAGAATAGGTGGTAATTTGCAATACTGCACGGTGCCATGGAAGATGGCCTGCACGGTGCCATGCATGCTTTGATCCTCTAATCTTATCTCAAAATGACACGTGGGATTAACTGTTGCTATGTGCTAAAATAATGCTTGGTGATGTGGACAATGATTAGCACAGTGCCATGAAACTCTAGATGTTCTATATTTTCTGCATCCTGATGACGCACAATGATGTGTAAAGTGATGGGCACGACATTGTGAACTCCCAAAATGTTGACTTCTGAAATTCAATAGTTGCACCATGACGTGTAAAACAAAGGGGCATGGTGTTGTGTCTTTTTAGTTTAGTTCTTTTTTCAGTCTTTTTCTCTGTGAGTCCTTAACTAATCTCAACTGTTTTCATCCTACATAAAGCAAGGAGAAAATAGGGAATTAAGTAGCAAACTAGAATGCATTTCTTCATAATTTAGCCACAAATGATGTATAAAATATGTGTATAATGGACACTTATCACCGGTCTATTTTGGTCTAGGGCTAGCTGGCCATAGGATTTGCATAGATTAGTTGTAGCACCTCACTACATATGTAGCTCAATAGGGTAGGAAATGTCACCCCGTCCTTCGTGACAAGGGTCTTTATAACATGGTAGGAAAATAAAAAAATAAATCTCTAAAACTTTTAACTTGAGTTAAAATTTCAAATGAATCTATTACAATCCCGATGTAAACTTAAGTCTCCAAAGTAAAATTTTCAATCATCCGAATAAAAGTTAATAATAAATAGTGTATCAAGACTATCACTATTACAAAAGATAACTCGAACTCCATAGTCTTGATATGCTCATATTATCTTGAAAGCATAGTTAGAAAATTATGTGAGATTATAATAATCTCAGTAAGTCCTATAGTGTGATTTGTGATGGTTATAATACATGTCATGATGCATGCGTTGAATGATTTTGAACGGATATGAATAAATTCCAAATATCTTTATGCATTTCCAAATAAATATTATTTATGGGGATAAATCAGGCAAAGCATATTTCATTTATACTGCCAAAATAATTTTTTGAATAAATTATCTACAATACAATATGAGAACATTACAATTATTATTTTTAATTGAGCCTTAAAGCATAATCTCAACTAAAATACCGAGATGCATTATATAACCAATTCAGTATCATCACAATACCGCCATACGACAATGACTGTAGTATCATTAAGATACTATCATGTAATAATTACTTCAACATCATTACTATACCGACATATAATAATCACTTCAGTATTGATACCAAAATATAATAATTACTTCAGTATCAATATAATACTGCCATATAATAATTACTTCAGTAACGTTACGATACCACCATATAATTATAAATTCCATTTATCCAGCTATCCCACGTCCATAATCTGGCTCCACTTTAGAGACCAAGTTATAGGCTGATAACCCGACTCAGCATCTAGTACTGTCGCCCCATTCAGGGAGAGACAAACTTTCAGAGACGGCCAATCTACCAGAAGTCTCTCTTATTCTAACGCGAGCTAATACTAGAGTTTCGTTCATTGAGTGATCAATGTCTAAACACTATTTAATTGGCTAAAAAATAACTACTATTACTTCAAGGAATAATTCCAATTTCATCTTCCAAAATTTGTTCCACTCAACTAAAATCTAACATAATATATTTTCCCAAAATATCCAAGTAAAAATTCGCATATCCATTCTAGTAAATTTATATAAGGCATAATTTATTATTTGCAATTTGCCTTGTAAAGGTAATAATAATAAGAGCCCTTACAAATAAAGTTCATGTTATGATTTTGCAATATTTACATGCGTGAAAATGCATAAATTTAATGTTTATAAGCTTTTCACAATATTTAATGCATGGCTTCATTCATAAATGTAATGCCCATAAGAAGACTTTACAAAACTATTTATGCATACTCATATCATGAGTATATGTACTTGTTCCATAATTCATTTCTCAAACATACGTATTTTTCTCATGATAGCCTGTTCAATAAATTATTTCACAATATAATTGAATGAGCGTCTCAAGTATAAATTTTTTTCCAAAATGGCATGTTCATGATGCATTCCATAATATATTTGTCATGAACATAATTCGTATCATGAATTTTTGAGCAAAGGATATGTGCATAAATATGTTTGCATAAAATATTGGTAATGTAATGATGGAATCATAAGTCCCAAAAATCATTGTTACAGAAGAGAGTTCATGAGGTGCAAGGACTTACCTCCGTCCAAGCTAACAAAATCAACAATCGTAGCTTAATTCTTTATCCCACCACCTTGTACCTCCACCAAATCTACCATATAAATTACATGTAAATTACATTCCTATATGAACTTTCCATATAGAAATTCTAACTATCATCCTTGGGTGCCAGGTAACCCCTTGTACCTTTAGTATTCTCAACTCACAATCAAGGGCACTTTACTCATAAGCATCATAAGTAACCTCATTAGAGGTCCAATCAGCTGACAAAGGCATTCAATAATTCCATTCAACATTGATCTCAACAAATTCTTTCGTATACATAGATGAAACCAATGAAACCCTATTTATAAATTTCTAATCACAAAGCAACTCATATACCAATATTCAAAGGTCACAAAATCATCTAACTATCACTAAATCATACTAAGTGAATTATGTTATTAAGTGGTTTCACAAAAAATTAAAGTTCCCCTTAAGTAACCTAGTCACACTTGGAAAATGCCTTACGTTAAAATCCTAATAATCAAGTTATTTAATCCAAGCATCTAGGCATACATATAAGCACTCGTAGACATCCAATAAACAACATAAAATCAAATTGAATTAAGATTACATAGATTTTATAGCAAAGTTCATATCAAAATCAAACTCCAAACAAAATAGAATTTTATACTTTAATTGAGCAAAATAAGGGTCAAAAGATTGAATTAATTAACCAAACAAAACAATTTATTTTTCTCTTAAGATTTTCAGTTTGAAACCTCATTGTGTAGATGAGTTGACATATAAAATTCTTCACAAAATTCCAATTAAAAATAGGTCAAATTGAATTTCCAAAATACCCTATCGTTACATTAACTCGGTTAGGCAGATTTGCGCAATCAATTTCAAAAATTTATTGCAAACAATTTACAAGGAATTTTTTGATGATTCTTATGCCAAAATACTCTATAAACATTTAAGTTTTATAGTTCAAAAATCAAACTCAGATTCAATCAAAAAAGTCTATTTTTGGGGTTTAAAGTTGCACCACTTTCATAGAATCTAGACCGACTGCAGGGGGTTATTTGGTAAAATAATAAAACCATGTACCTTGCATTTTCTCCACACAAAAATCACGCTAAAATGATCCCAGTACTTTCACATTTTCAAATACAAAATCCTATCATTATGCATCATAGAAATAATACTTTTAAAGGTGAATTATCTTAATTAAAAAAATAATCCAATATAATTCAATTCAAATAATATTTTCTAGTAACCTAAACTAAATGAAATCCCATCAAGAATGCACCCAAACTTCATCATATATGGGACCACAAAATCCCAGCATTAAATTTCCAATATGGCAGTTATTTAAGGTGTTTTCTAGCCAACAAATTTGAAGCATATTCTTTAATTCAAAACAACTTCAGCAAGTTAAACTTCCCAAAAATCCAAAAATATTTTTCGCTATTTTTTTTCCTGCAAAGTAGAGCAACATATCAACAGTCTTTGAGGTTGTTTCCTTCATTTCTCAAGCCATTCAAATGAAATTAAATCAAAACCAAGTTTTTATTAATATTTTCTAAACAAGTTCCATTCATTAATTAATCTAAAATAGCCACATAAATGACACAAAATCACAAGGAAATCTATGCAACAGTAATAGGTTATTTATGGGAAATTTTTCTTATGACTTTCTTATCAAAATATTGCTTCCTAAACCTTCATTAGGCTTATATACATCAAATCTCACACAAGCTTACTCAAAATATAATTAGAAAAATTATAGAAAATTCTCTTCTCAAAAGATAGCAAGACTGATATTCACAAGAATAGTGTAGTGATTGATTTTCTCTGGCTGTCTAGCAAATGCCAAAGTTGGCTTGAATGATTTATAATTTCACAAAGCTTCTTTTGATCATATAGAATTTTCATGTTTTATGTTAGATTCAAATATACCCAAAATATCCATATGACCTACTCTAGTGTCCAAAAATTCAGGACAACATAGTTTAGCTACTAGAAAGGAGAATTTCTCAAATTCTATGGAGATATAATGCATCTTAGAGCTTCATAATGCTAGAATGAACCTATCTAAACATGATTTTAGCAAGTTCCTCAACAAAACATCACATAAGTGCAAAACAAAAATCCCAACAGCATGACAACAAGAATGTCGGATAGCACTAGATAGAGAAAAAGTCTTGTTTCATACCTTTTTAAGGATGATGGTCAGATTTGGGCATATAAAATCATATATTTTTTAAATCCATTCCCAATCAAATTTTAATTAAAATGTTAACCCCAAATAATACATATGAGCAAGTTCACTCATCGCAAAACATAATATACGGCATCAACAAATATCGATGTTTAAGGAACAACTATTATTAATCACTCTTCATCCTTTATCTAACCTATCAACTAGAGTGATTAAGATAAAAAAATAAAAAATATCTACAAAGCCTAGGAGAAAATACATGTAAATAAATAAAAATTCTTGAAAACATGATAATGATTGACTGGTAATTATCTCAATTAATTATCATCCTGGCATTATGATGGAATAAAATAGACTATTTCTTTTTCAATCCATGGATTCACTACTTTTCAGATAAATTAGTGGATATATTCTATCTCATCAACCAACCAAAAGATGCATTAAACCAATCCTTAACAAATATCCTATATTCTAGGCAATATAAAAGTATAAAATAAGTTAATGACCCTATATTCTAGGTGAAATCAACTAATCTTTGATTGCTTAAGTTCTTACTCTTAGCATTCTTTTTCAAGTTAATTAATAAATAACATATATGAAATTAATTAGATTAAAAATATTCCTAATCTCTTTTTCAAGTTAATCAGAAAGAAGAAATAATCAATTAATTTGGTAAATAAGAGCAAGTAATCGAATACCATAAATAGCAATCAATTTATCAAATAAATAAAACCAATACAAAATCATAAATCTAAAACATCCTCCAAATATAATTAAAATATTGATCCCATCATTGATCAAGAACAAAGAAAATAAAGGGAAAAAGATAAAACTTATAGACAAACCCTCTTCTTCTCCTATGAAGATTCTTCCCAAAGCAATGCTCCTTAATTAATTAACTATTCCTTGAATAATGAATTTCTAATATAGCTCATTGAATTCATATGATTGCCATGTTTTTCTATACTTAGATAGATGTTTTTGGTTGCTAAAAATTCTCATAGAAGTTCTTTCCCATCCAGAATTCAATTTCAAAAAGATCTGCACAGCAATTTCCAAATTTTGATACAAAAGGAATTCTCTATTGCCACTGACCAGTGTAGAGTCGGCGCCAGTTCAACATCACTAAGTCAGTATTGGCACTGGCCCAGCTCTGTCTGGGTCAGATTTTTCTTTGTATTTTTCCTGTTTTCCAATATTGAGCCACGGCATGTTCCCCTGCATTGACCGAGCACCAGATCACTACTGGAACAATGTCAATCCATCTTCAAATTCTTTTTATCCAAAATCTAGGAAAAGCTTTTCTACAACTAAGAAAACTTTTCCATAGTAGAAATTTGTCAAAACATCTCAAAATATATAAATATAGCACCATTATGAGCAGAAACAACTCAAATCCATATCAAATAACTAAGAAAATATAGGCACATTTTAGTCCTATCAAAAGAGAACAAAGGGTTGAGTACCCAATGAACCTAAAGAATCAATTCTCTTTTATGTGATTTTGGCCAAGATTCCTCAAGAATGTCGTAGAAAAATGGAAGATGAAGAGGGAAAGGGCAGCTATTAGCTCTGAGGGAAAATGGGAGTATGTTTGCCAAGATTAGGTTTCAATGAAAGTCTTGAGTTGGGTGCTCATTTGACCGAATCAAGATTAATCAAGATGTCAATTTAGTTGACCAAGGGGTTTTCATTTTCATTAAAACTATTTGGATTATTTAAAATACTCTTAGTGCTTTGAGAATGTTTCCAAATAATTTTTTTTTCCCAAAGCTCAAAATATGCTTTTTTATTGATATAGCTCTTATTGACCGATGAGTTTGCAAAAATAGTTCAAATTGACTTTATAATTCAATATTGACTAAAAATCTTCAAACACAAAATTTATAAATTCAAGAAATTTCAAAATAACATTATTATTCTCATAAAATTACTTTCTAAAAACAGTTTGGGTGAATCTATAGATTTTGAAAATTATAATTATCCCTTAAAAGTTCAATAAATTCCTTATTTAAGGAAAATGACCTATCTAACACTCAAGTAAATGTTTTCCATGCCCATTCACCAATTTAAATGCCATCATACACATATAAATATTTACATATAACACAAAAGACTCACATGGAATGAATAAATTAGAAACTATAGCTATAAATAGTGCACTATTAGTTATTAAAGAAATAGGAATAATATAGGTTTTACACTCCCCTTAAAAAAATTTCAACCTCGATATTCCATCTTGTAATATCTCACAACAATTTCTGGATACTTTTGCTTCCTCAAATCTTCGAGTTTTTGCCATGTAGCTTTCTAAACTTTGTGGATGTTCTTATAATGCTTTAACCATTAGAATTCTCTTATTCCTTCACTCTATAACCTCCTGTTTCAGGATTTTAATAGGCCTTACCACACTTCTGTTATTCTACTATGATCGGCTTTCAATTTTTTCCCTATTTTGATTTTTTTTGTGGACCATATCTGACACGTACATCAACCTTTTTTCAGGCATATTTTTTATTCTTTTCACTTCATTCACAGTACAAAAATGCTTGACATTTATATTCCTAAAGAACTTTAACGATATCTCATCCTAAATCTGGATTATATTAACTTCATAATTAATTCACAATAAATACCCAAATCTCCTTACACGTGATCATATCTATACCAAATTTACAAAATTTTACCATCCCTCCAAATTATAATCAGATACTTGTAGTAAAGTCCAGTGGTTTTCATCCTTACACAAAAAGGGATGCCTATTGGCATTTTGAAATGAAAATCCAAACTATTACTATACTACTGGGTATGCACTAAAGTCACATTTAAATATATGGAGCAGAGATCAATTAACACATTTGTTGCAGAGCTTGGATAGTAAGTGTACCTTCCTCCATAGCAATGTCTGCTCCCATGTTTTCTCGATTCATTACAAACACTTTAGTTTTCACTTGGGGGTTCTAATTGTTACCACCATTGGCTCCGATTGTATTACTTCGGTGGTAGGGTAGGGTTTCTCTAATTGAACTGAGGCAGATTTGCACAGTTATCTCTCAGACAACTAGTATCTCTACAGTTAAGACATTTCCTATTTGTGCTCTTAAACCAATAATCTTTTTCCTTATGTCCCTTTCTACTACATAAATGGAAAATAATTACATTTGGAGTAGTTTCCATTGGCATGGTCTTTGCTTGTTTTCCTCTATGCTACCACTATTGTTTGACAGGTCTTTAGTAGGAAATTAGTTGTTCAAGAATGAAGTCTCGCTAGCAAACCTATTCTTATCTTCATTATCAGTCTGCGTGGTAGCATCTATAGCAGCAACGTATGTAGCGGGAGGATAGGGTGCCAAGGCTCTTCTCAACTCTTGCCTCAACCTTTTAATGAATTGTCAAGTTCTATTAATGAATTGTCAAGTTTTATTCCTTTTTGTGTCAAGTAGATGTTGGTAAAAATTTGAGAGGTGATTAAAATATGTTACATCCTATGCCACTGTAATATTCCCTTACTTGAGATTTTGAAATTCATCTTCCCTTCGGTCCACAATCTATTGTGGGATGAATTTCCTCTTAAATGTTTCCAGGTAATGATCCCAAGTCCAATCCTTCCTAGCCATTTCCTAATAATTCTTAGTCTGTAGTCTTCAATCTCTAGCGAGACCCCTCATATTGAATGAAGGAAACTTAACTTTTTTTTTTCTTCTTAGTATTGCAAGGTACAAAATACCCTCTATCTGTTTTGTCAAAGCTCAGCCTGTTGTTCTTGTTCAGGCCCAGCCAAAAAAGGAGGGTGGCTAAAATTTCAAGAATCTTTCTAAGGCTTTATCCTTCCTTATAGGATACCTCTATTCTATCAATGCTTAGAATGCCTCTACCATTTTGTTGATAGCTTGGGTCAAGAAGGCATCCCTGGGCACTTTAGGCTCAACCTCCTTATTTCTTTCCATCCTTTCACTATTAATATGCTCCGTGTTCATCGACCACCTTCGTGAGTTGTTTATTCTTCGTTAGGAATAGCATAGTTGCGGGAGCTAGGTCGACATCGAGACGACATATATTTCTTACAAATATTACCCTCATTAATACCAAAATTAAACAGTTTCACACATCTCATAGGAGGGTATCTTATATATCAATAATCTATGTTCAAGATATAAAATATACATATAGCATATTCAACAAACAAAAGATCATATAGAAATATTTGATGCAATAGTTATCATGTAAATCCATAAACTTTGTACATAGTCATATAGTTTCATATAAATTTGGAACATTCCAAACAACGTTCCCAATATGTATACATAAATATCAATCATATCAAAAAGTCATAAATCTCCAAGGGCATAGGTTAAGATCTTAGCATCCCAAAGAAAATTATCCTTATCCCTATATTACAACTCTGTCCACTTATTTAAAATTAGGAAAATAAAAATAAAAAACCTAAAATAGTCACAAGAGATCTCACATAATTCATATCATACCTAACTTTTTTGTGCCTATGAGATTTTGCATCCTTAAACTTACCATGTTCCATTCAACCTATTTATCTTCCTGTTTTTACAAGGCCTTTTGGGTCAATCTTCACCAAAACTATCATCAATCGAAGGCACAAGTCTAAACCTATCTCTTATTTCCACTGACTCATCATTATCCAACAAAGCACAATGAAAATCATCCTTCAAAGGAGACCAAATAGGATAATTCCAAAACTCAAAAAGGAATATTTATGTCCTTAATAAATTTCATAGTACATAGGGATCTAAACCTATATATCTACATTAAAAAAAAAAAAAAAATCTCAAATCAAGTCTCAATTCAAACCTAGGCTTAGTCTAATTATAGGCTCGGATATCCATTATAACACTCCACTATATACATAGTCCAATCGGATTAGGAATGTCACCTCATCCTTCAGAATAGGGGTCTTTATAACATAGTGTGAGAATAAATGAATGAATAAATAAATCTTTGAAACTATGAACTTGAATTAAAACTTTAAATAAATCAATTATAATCTCGACATAAGCTTAAGTATCCCAATTAAAACTTCCAATCATCCAAATAAAAAATGTATTAACAAATATTGTATCAATACTTATAAAAGATAACTCTAACTCCATAGTCTTGATAAGTTCACATTACCCTGAAAAGCATAGTTAGAAAATTGCATGAGATTATAATAATCTTAGTAAATCCTGTAGTATGATTTGTGACAATTACAATACATGCCATGGTGCAGAAGTTGCTTCATTTTGAATGAATATGAATAAATTCTAAATGCCTTTATGTATTTCCAAATAAATATTGTTTATGGGGATATATCTGGCAAAGCATAATTCATTTATATTGCCAAAATAATTTTGTCTGCTAAATTGTCCACAACACAATCCTAGAACATTACAATTTTTTATTTTTTTTTTTTATTGAGCCTTAGACCATAATCTCAACTAAAATATCAAGACACATTATACAACGAATTCAGTATCATCACGATACCACCATATAATGATCACTTCAGTATCATTAAGATACCGCCATGTAATAATCACTTCAGTATCATTATGACACCGCCATATAATAATCAAGTTAGTATCAATATAATACCACTATATAATGATCACTTCAATATTAATACGATATTGTCATAAAATAATTACTTCAGTATCATTATGATACTACCATATAATAACAACTTTCATCTATCTGGTGTCCAACATTTGTACTCTCGCTCCCTCTTGGAGATTAGTTATTAGCTAAGAACTTGGCTCAGCATCTAGTACTATCGCCCCGTTCGAAAAGAGACAAACCTTTAGAGACAACCAATTTATTAAGAGTCTCTCTCATTCTAACGTGAGCTAATACTAGGGCTTCGCCCATTGAGTACTTAACGTCTAGACACTATTTAATTAGCTCAAAAATAACTACTATTCCTTCAAGGAATAATTCTAATTTCATTTTTCAAAATTTTTCCAGTCTAAAATTCAATTTTCAATTTTTGTCCCGGCTAAAATCAACATCATATTTTTCTCCAAAATATCTAAGTAGAAATTTGCATATCCGTTCTAATAAATTTATAGGCACAATAATTTATTATTCACAATTTGCCTTGGAAAAATAATAATAACTGGAGCCATCACAAATAAAGTTCATGCTATGATTTTGAAAAATTTACATATATATATGAAAATGCATAAATTTAATGTTCATATGTTTTTTACAATATTTAATGCATGGCTCTATTCATAAATATAATGCTCAAGAGAGTACATCACAAAACCATTTATGCATACACATATGATAAGTATATGTACTTGTTTAACAATTCATTTCTCAAACATTGGCATTTTTCCCATGGTAGCATGTTCAATAATTCATTCACAATATAACTGAATAGGCTTCTCAAGTATAACCATTTCTCCAAAATGTCAAGTTCATGATGCATTTCATAATGTATTTATCATGAATATAATTTGTATCATGAATTTTTAAGTGAAAGGTATATGATAAATATATTTTACATAAATTATTGGTAATGTAATGCTAGACTAATAAGTCCTATAAATCATTCTTGCAAAAAAGAGTTCATGAGGTGCAAGGACTTACCTCTGTCCAAGCTAGCGGAATAAAAAACCTTAACTTAATTCTTTAGCCCACCACTTTCTACCTCCACAAAATCTACCATATAAATTACATATAAATCGAAGTCCTATGTGAACTTTCCACATATAAATTCTAACTATCATCCTAGGGTACTAGGTAACCACTTGTACCCTTAGTATTCCCAACTCACAATCAAGGGCACTTTAGTCATAAGCATCATAAATAACCTTACTAGAGGTCTAATCAACTCACAAAGGTATTCAACAATTCCATTCAACATTGATCTCAACAAATTCCTACGCTTACACAAATGAAACTAACGAAACCATATTTATAAATTCCAAATCACAAAGAAACTCAAAAACTAACATTCAAATGTCACAAACTCATACTAAGTGAATCATGTTATTAAATGGTTTCACAAAAATTAAAGTTCCCCTTAAGTAACCTAGTCACACTAAGAAAATACCTTATGTTAGAATCCTAATAATTAAGTTATCCAATCCAAGCATCAAAGCATACGTATAAACACTCCTAGACATTCTATAAACATCATAAAATCAAATCAAATTAAGGTTACATAGAGTTTATAGTAAAGTTCCAATCAAAACCAAACTCCAAATAAAACTGAATTTTCTACTTTAATTGAGCAAAACAAGGGTAAAAAGATTGAATTAATTAACCAAGAAAAACAATTTATTTTTCTTTCAAAATTTTTTAGTTTGAACCTCATTGTGTAGATGAATTACAATATAAAATTATTCCCAAAATTCTACTTAATAGTAGGTCAAATTGAATTTCCAAAATACCCTACTGCTACGGTAACTCAAATGGGTAGATTTGCGCAATCAATTTCAAAAATTCATTGCAAACAATCTACAAGGAATTTTTTAATGATTCTTGTGCCAAAATAATCCTTAACATTTAAGTTTCTACAATTCAAAAATTAGATTCAGATTCAATTGAAAAGGTCTATTTTTGGGGTTTAAAATTGCAGCACTTTCACAGAATCTAGACTGACTGTAGGGTGTTACTTGGTGAAATAATAAAACCATATTCCTTACATTTTCTCCACATAAAAATCATACCAAAATGATCCCAATACTTTCACATTTTCAAAAAAAAATCCCATCATTTATACATCATAGAAATAACACTTTAAAAGGTCAAGTATCTTAATTAAGAAATTAATCCAATGTAATTTAGTTCAAATACTATTTTCTAGTAACCTAAACTAAACTAAGTACCCCTCAAGAATGCACCCAAACTTCATCATTGATGTGAACACAAAATTCCAACAGTAAATTTCCAATGTGAAAGATATTTAAAGTGTTTTCTAACCTCCAAATTCGCAGCACATGCTTTAATTCAAAATAGCACTTTGGTAAGTTAAACTTCCCAAAAATCCAATAACATTTTAGGCCAATTTTTTCCCCTTAAAACAAAGCAACATGTCAACAGTCTTTGAGGCTGTTTTCTTTATTTTTTAAGCCATCCAAATGAAATTAAATCAAATGAAGTTTTTATTAATATTTTATAAACAAGTTTTATTCATTAATTCATCTAAAATAGCCACATAAATGACACATAATCACAAGAAAATCTGTCCAGTATTAATAGGTTATTCATGGGGAAGTTTTTCTTGATTTTTATGACTTCCTTATCATACCAATGCTTCCCAAACCTTGGTTAGATTTATATACATCAAATCTCATAGAAGCTTCCCTCAAAATATAGCTAGGAAAATTGCAGAATATTTTCTTCTCAAAAGACAATAAGACCAGAATTTACAGGGACAATGTAGAGATTGATTTCCTCAAGCTGTCTAGCAGACATCAAAATTGATTTGAATGATTTCTAACTTCACAAAGCTTCCCTTGATCATATAGAACCCTTACATGTTTTATGTTAGGTTCAAATATACCCAAGACATTCATATTTCCAACTCTAGTGTCCAGAAATTTGGGACAATACAGGTTGGCTACTAGAAAGGAAAATTTCTCAAATTTCATTAAGAAATAATGCACCTTAGAGCTTTATAATGCTATAACGAACCGATCTAAACATGGTGTATGACATAAATGCAAAACAAAAATCTCAACCGCAAGTCATATAAATGTTGGCTAGCACTAGAAGGGGGAAAAAAAAGAGATTATTTCATACTTTTTTAAGGAGAAAAATCCTCCTTTCTTTGATTTTCGCCTAGATTTCTTAAGAATGTTGCAGAAAACTAGAAGTGGAAGAGGGAAATGGGAGATGTCAGTTGTGCTGGAAATTGGTTGTATGTTTGCCAAGATTAGGTTTCAATGAAAGTCTTGAGTTGGATATTTATTTGACCTAGTCAAGATTGACCAAGAGGTCATTTTAGTTGACCAAGGGTTTTTCATTTTCATTAAAAGTGTTTGGATTATTTAAAGTTCTCTTAGTGATTTGAGAATGTTTGTAAATAATCACCCCCCTCCCCCCAAAGCTCAAAATATGGTTTCTAATTGATATAACCCTTATTGACCAATGAGTTTGAAAAAATAGTAATTTTCTTCAAATTAACTTTAAAATTCAATGTTGACTTAAAATATTCAAACATAAAATTTTAAATTCAAGAAATTCTAAAATGACACTATTATTCTAAGAAAATTACTCTCTAAAAATAGTTTGGGTCAATCTATAGATTTTGAAAATTATAAGTATCCCTTAAAAATTCAATAAATTCCTTATTTAAGCAAAATGACCTATATAACACTCAAGTAAATGTTTGTCATGCATATTCACCCATTCAAATGCTATCATACAAACATAAATATTTACATATGACACATAAGATTCACGTGGAATGAATAAGTTACTGGAATGTATGCCTTCCAATCCTATATATCTAATGTAAAATTGATAAAATAGATAAAAGTTTTATTCTTAAAATTGTTTGTAATTCTTTATTTTAATTTATACATGATTTGTTAGAAAAGACTCATTGTGTTTAGGTTAGTCATCCATGTTAATGGTGATTTTTCACAGTAAGGTATGGATCATGGGTTACTTAACATATAAACTTAGTTCTTAACCAGTTGATTAGAATAAGAATTTGATCAGGACAAAAGTTATTATACTATGAATTCCAAATGAGGAATGACTTACCTTTGGCAAGTGAATAGTCCATTCACTTCATGGTATTAGTGTATTTGGAATACGTAGAATTGGACCTGTAGTAGTAGTTTCTCAAAGTATTGAAATAATAGAAATCTAGACTACTACTGTTACAACGTGGACGTATACCCATGCCTTGAGTATGAGTTGGTGTTCTAGTGAAGCTAAAAGCATGTACTCTGATGTACTATATGAGGTTCTACTATAGGACTAATATACTTTTATGTTGGGTATATGTGACTAGTTAGTTAAGACAAACTCATACAAGAGAGTTTCTATGCTCCTAAAAGGATAATCTATATAATCTAAGGCTCCGGGAACGTAACTTAGTATTGTACACTTTTGGGTAGCTCCCAAAAATAAACGGGTACATACTAGAAGTCATGGATTATCAGACTAGATATCTAAGGATGGTAGAAGTTATTGAGAGAGGTGTTAGTACATTTCTCGTATCTCAATGATGTGTGTTACATAGAGGGATGTTTTAGTCATTACACATGTAGGTCAGAGACATAGCAATACACAACATTGTTCTTGGGGTCAATATTTTCTTATGGTGATAATAGAAAATATTTAAAATATAAAATACATCTATTTATATAGTAGAGGTATTTTGGTCATTTTAGTAGTCAAAGACGATGTGTCTTTTGGTCCTCGGAATACCCCGTAAGTTCTAATTAATTTTAGGTTAAGAAAATGATTTTAAATTAAGTGGATTTTATTTTATTAGGATTGTCTAATTTATTATTAGACTAGAATAAAATACAAGGCCCAATAGAGAGAAAAAATTAATTATTTAGTTTTGTTAGTTAATTTATTATTCAGGGTTTGATCTCAAATTAAATAATAAGAATTAACCTGGGTAAACTAGAAAATAAGGCTTAAGAAAATTTCTTGGTCTATTTGGGAGAGTTAATTATTTATTTATAGGCTTTTATTAGTCCATGATTAAATAAATAATTTTAATTTAGCCTAATAGCTTGGACCAAGGGTCCATGAAGTCAAACATGAGCCCAGCTCAGCGAGGGTTGTTGTAACACTTTAACTGGATGTCTTATGGTGATAAGGAAATACAAAAACACCAGAGATAAGCTTGATCGGATCATCCTTTGAGTTTTTGAAGTGGTGAGCTTTATCAGACTTCATTGGTGAATGGTCTGTGTTATCACAAAATTAAGCCTTAGGAAAAACTCTTTCGTTTTTCCCAGTTCTATTTTTGTAAAGAGAAGCCAAAAATATTCTTCTTGATACTATTTTGTAGTAGATGTTCAAGAAAAAAGGCCATTCTATTCTTCTTCCTTGAAAAGCTTTCACTGACTAGATTAGGCATGGTTATATTCTGAGAAGCGAAGGATATTGCGTTCATACAAAGACGAAGCCGACATCTAGCAGGTTTTGAACTAGAATCTTCCATGATTGAACCAGTGGGCATTCAACCATCATCAGTTCAGCCTAAGAAATATAGTCATACACAGAAACGTAGAGGTATACAAATTTTAAAAGATTTTTCTATGTCCTTTGATTTGTTTCTATGTTTATATTTTACCCCGATCAACTTTTATAAGTTAGAAACTGTGGCTCTAAATGTTGCACTATTAGTTATTAAAGAAATAAGAATAATATAGGGTGTTACACTCCCCCTTCTTAAAATAATTTCATTCTCGATATTCCGTCTTGTAATATCTCACAACAATTTCTAGATACTTTTCCTTGCTCAAATCTTTGAGTTTTTTTCATGCAGCTTTCCAAACTTTGTGGATGTTCCCATAATGTCTTAGCCATTAGAATTCTATTATTCCTTCACTTCACAACCTCCCTTTTAGAATCTTGATAGGCTTTACCATGCTTCTATTGCGCTACTCTGATTGGCTTTAGTTTCTTGCTTTTTTTGTTTTTTTTGTTTTTTTTTTTGTGGATCAAATCCGGCATATCAACTCCTTTTTCGGAATATTTTTATTCTTTTCACTTCATTCCTAAGATAAAAATGCTTGACATTTATATTCCTAAAGAACTTCATTGGTATCTTATCTTAAATTTGGGCCATATTAACTTCGTAATAAATTCAAAATAAAAACCCTAATCTCCTTTACACGTAATCATATCTATACCAAATTTTAGCATCCCTTCAAATTATAATCTCATACTTGTAGTAAAGTCTATGGGTTTCCATCCTTACACTAAAAGGGATATGGCGTTTTGAAATGAAAATCCACACTATTATGATACTATGTATACCCTAAAATCACACTTAAATATATGGAATAGCGATCATTTAAAACATTTGTTCATAGCTTTAGATAGTAAGCGTACCTTCCTCTATAGTAGCCTAAGCTCCCAAGTTTTCTCGATTCATTGCAAATACTTTAGTTTTTACTTCGGGTTTCTAATTGTTACCACCATTGGCTCCTATTGAATTACCTCGATTTGTCAAGTTTGGTGGTAATATAGGGGTTTTCTGATTGAACCAAAGTAGATTTGGATAGTTATCTCTCAAATGAGTGGTATCTCCATAATTAAAACATTTTCTATTTGCGATCTTAAACTAGCAATTCTTTTCCTTATGTTCTTCCTTCTGTATAATTGAGAAATAATTGCATTTGGAGCAATTCTTGTTGGGGCTTCCACTACAAAATCACTATCATCACATATTAGCTCAAATGGGAAGGTCCAATTATGTGTAACTAAGATAGGAGAATTAATCAAATTTTCCTTCAACACATTCAAAATAATTAGACATTTTCATCAAAATTGAAAGGTGCATCTTTTTTAAGTAAAAAAGTGAGAGTTTTAGAAATTTTAGAGAAGACTTTAACAAATCTCCTATAGAAACACGTATAACTAAGAAAACTTCTTATTGCTTTCACTGAAGCGGGTGGATGAAGCTTTTCGATAGTCTCAATTTTTGCTCTATTAACCTCAATATCCTTACTTGAAATTTTATGCCCCAAAATAATCCTTCCCGATCCATGAAGTGTCATTTTTTCCGATTTACCATAAGGTTAGTTTCCTCACATTTTTGAAGGACTCTTACCAGATTCCTCATGCATAGGTCAAAAAGTCTCCAAAGATAGAAAATACACTCATAAATACTTCCATTATGCCCTCACTAGTCCTTAGAAAACAATCATTGATGAGTGTTTTTTAGTGCAGAAAATATTACTAATAAATTACACAATTAATCAAGCTTTAGTTAAAATGTCAACCACTAAAACTACACATATGGGCAAGTATACCCATCGTGTAGTATAGGAAATAGTAAGTATCGAATCCATGAGAACTTAGGCTCCCATCTTACTTTATCCAAATCTTTATTGTTTAGCCAATAAAATAAGAAGAGAATAAAAAGAAAAGCAAATAAAGATAAGAATAGATATAACTCAAGGATGCAATTTCATGTAACTAGACAATTATCTTGAAAACACAAGATTGAATCGATTAGTTCATCACAATTAATTGTCGTCTTGGCATATGAAAGATTTAATATAGACCCACTTCGTTTGTAATCTATGGAATTATTATCTTCTAGTTAAATTAGTGAACATATTCTATCTCAATCAATTTATACAAAAGATGCATTAAAATCAATCCTCATATAAACCCCTATATTCTAGGTGATTTAAAACATGAAATTAGTCAATAAATCCATATTCTAGCAATCATTAATCAACTTTTGATTACCAATGTTCTAACCAATTAACCTCTTTTTCAAGAAAGTTAAGAGATAACAAATATAAAATTAATTAATTGAAGTCATTACTAACCTCTTTTTCAAGTAAGTCAATAACAAAAATCAATCAACCAACTCCGCAAGAAAAACAAGTAATCAAATACCAAGAATACAAATAAATTGATTAAAAGTTCCAATTAACTCAAAATCATAATATTTAAAATAATATCCAATTACAATTAAAACATTAAGCACATCATTGTTAAAGAAAAGTAAACAAAGGATAACAAATAAAACGCATAGACAAGCCCTTCTTTTTCTTCTCTCGAAAACCTCATTTGAATAATGCTCATTTGAGTGGTGATTGAGTAGCTAACTTGGATCCTTCAAATCACCCTCTTCTCTTGTATATATATATATATATATATATATATATATATATATATTTTGTATTTATAAGCCTTTTTGATACCAAAGTTTGTTGCTTGAGAAGTCTAGTCCGAGTAGAATTCAGAAAATACCAAAATCTTTTGAAAAATACCAAATTTGTGAACAACTGCCTTTGGGCAGAGTGGACCTTATGCCAGGTCCAGTCTACCTACCTGGCGCCAGGTCTATTCTATTCTTTGTTTTTTTTGTTTAACCAGAATGGACCCGACGCCTGCTCCCTTGGTTGGGCCTGGTGCCAGGTCTATTCTGGAAATTTCACATTTTTGCTTGAAATCAACTCAAATCTGCATAAATTTGTCAAAAATACATTTTACAAGTAAAATATCAAATAGGAAGGAGTATGCCTAGTTATTACTACAAAAGTATCTCAAAAAAAATATCAAATAACTAGTAAAATAATGATGATTTTAACCCATATCAATCATCAAACATTTTTGGAAAGTTCTTAGACTATTACAATGATTAAGTTGTTTCTTTACTTTATTTCTGAATTCTATGAACCTGTCAAAGGGTTTAGATTTGTATTTCATTAACTACAAATATCCAAATCGTGAATAATCATCGATAAAGGTAATGAAGTATTGAAAATCAGTAATACCCCGCCCAAAACCACCTTTGACCTATGGGGAAAAAGTCATGCATTGCATAGCATTTCGCATTTCATAGGTTATCTTAAAATTATTCTTGCATGTGTGCATGTGATTTTCAAGGTTGCTCTTGCATTTAATTTATTTGATGGGAAATAATTGTGTTGTCGCATTAATTGGAAACTGTTTTAGGTGAAATTTAGTAGAGGAAATGGAGGGGTAAAAACTAGGGTGAAAAGAATTTCTTAGAGAAATAGTAACATCGGAGTTGATTTGGAATAGCGGTTAGGTTTGGTGATTATTTCCTGGTGACTTGAGTTCGAATCTTACTTCTTGTGAATCTTAGCTTTCTTTTTGAATTCTTTTTCCTAGATTTTCCTCATGCTTGGCTGATGAACCCAGCTTTCCTTTTTAAAATTCCAGCACCATCTTCTTAGGGGATAAGTCTCCATATTTATCTCCTAAATTCAAGAATTTTTGATAAGGATAAAGATTAATATTATTTCAGCTTTTATCCTTTTTGATTTTCGAAAATTCTAGCTAGAGCAATTAAATTTCAGCTTGATTTTAATTTATCAGACTTTATATTAGGTAGCTGGAATTAATGTGTTATTTTTCTAGTTAGATATCTTGTTGATTTTGAACATAGAAACCTAGCTAAAAATCTGAAAATTTTTTCAGCTTAGTGCCGCCACCTTTGGAGGACTTCTAGCTCAACGCAAACTCTTCCAATACTAGGGGTATCTTATCCTAAATCCTCTTGCAAATCAAGCTTTATCCTAAATCTAAACAAATCAGATTTTTGTTCCTCTTATCTTGCCAATTTCGACCAGCCTTGTGTATGCACAAGCTGCATGAAAATCCTGCAATCCTAAGGGCAATCAAACTTTTCTAAACCTAGCTCAAAGCACCTAGAACACCTCTCACCAAATCAGATTACTTTAGCTATACAAATCAGAATTTTTATCCACTAAAATTTCCAGAATTTTGGCCAGCTTGTGCATAGGAATTTCGGCCAGCTTTGCTCAGTGCAATGCACGAAATTCTGCACTTCAAACCCTACTAAAACTCCTTATTGAATTGGCCAATTACAATTCCTAAAGCACTCGTTATTCTCTCTCTGAATTGCAGATATAATAGCAGCCAAAACAATCCAGAAAATCCTCTCTTTTGCTCACAGATTTCGCACAGCAAAGCACTCCTCTTTCGCACAGAATTTGGTTGTCAAAACCCACACAAACTCTTCCTTGTTTTGTCCAAAAACCTGAACACACACAACCCTTCCCTTGAGCAGTTTTCGGCCAGCTTAGGAGAGCAACTTCAAATTGTTTTTCTGCTCTCAACTCCTCTCAATTTTGGCAGCAATAAAAGTGCAGTAAGCTGCAGTTTTTCGCCATTGCTGCCAAAGAAACTTAGAGCCATTAGGAGTCCTTCTTAGCATCACCTTCTAACCCTAAACCACAGCAGCCGCCTAATCCAACCTTACTGCACGAAAAATTCTAGCAAACCTGCTCTGCAATTTTCGAAAACTCAAGAGCAATCCTAGGCCAAAAAAAACCGAGCACTCCCTAAGGTAAGCAAAAGACCTCTCAACCTCTTGATTCCTTTCCTCCATTGATTCTTCTCTTTTCCTTCCCTTGAATCACGCCACATAGAGGCTGATTTCATCTTCTTTCTCAATTTTTGGTCAAGAGGAACAAAGAAGGCAGCTTTTCTCTTCTTCTCAAGCGAACTTGGGACGATCACCATAGGAGCACCGAGACCTTGTTAATCCGGTGGTTGTAAGGTAAGGGGATTCTTACCTTTGATGTCGAAATTAAGATCTAATGGGATTGATGATATCTATGGAAGTATAATAGCATGATAAATGTGCTTAGTTGGGATAGATGAATATTTGGAGTCGAGTAATAGATTAAGCATGTTCAATAGATAGCGATGCTATGTTTGATGTGATAATGATGGATGTGAATTGTGATGGTTAAGACAAGACCTTTTTAATATATTATTCATGTCTTTGATGGAAATATGGTCATGGTATATGTACTTTAAGGAATGGGTGATTTACTTGAAGTTAGATAATGGATCATGATTTGTTATGGGAATAAATGAGTTTCATGCATGCTTAAGTCGATTGAGACTCTGATCATGATATTATGTGATTCTAGATCGGAGGGTTTTTGAAGGAAGCAAGCTGTGATTTTATCTTGTTTATCTGAGGCATATCAAGTAAGTCCTTGCATAAACTCTTTTGTTAAATATATGTGGTGGCAAGTCGAATGTTGTAAAGCTTTGTGAAGCTATTGTTGAACTATGATTATTTGGGTTGTAAACGTGGATGTTTATTCTCTAAATGGTTTTGTCAACCTAATGCCTTTATCATGAACTGTTCTTTCTCTTAAATATTTTAGAAAACTCTTTTTTCAAGAAAACCACGTTTTACAAAGCCAAGGTATGGAATCATTATTATGAATCTGGAATTGACGGATATGTTCGTTGAGTACTCAATAAGGGTAGGCTAAGAATACTAGTCTTGGAGGGCGTGGGTGAGTCTTCTGGCAGGCGGCCACCTCCAGAAGATAAGCTCCGCTTGGGAAGGCGACAATATTAGTTGGTCAGGCCGGTCCGAGCTAACATTTATACTTGGTAAGGTATTATTTATTTTCTTGGCATGGACACCCGGATGGTTTTGTTGGGTGCAGAGATGGAGGAGTATCTCACCCGGTGGGTTATACACTCATCTTTGATCAGAACGCCCAAAGTGTGGTAATCTGGTCTGGCAAGGTGCACAAAGTGTGGTGCCTTGACCGTTTCTTATCATGGAGCCCAAAGTGTGGTGACATGACTATTTATTCGAGTGGATGAGTTATTTTGTACAAAGTGTGACAATGAGAAAACCCACTTCTTGCAAAGAGTAATTATTTATGACTTGCCAAATATTTCTATAAATGTTTTCAGCTATGCATACACGAATTGTTCAAAGTATCACGTGCATACACAGGACTTACTGAGATGTTAATCTCACACTATTTTATATCATGTTTTCAGGAGATTGATTATGCTGAGCAAGCAGGATGTGTAATAGTTGGAGTTTGTTATTTTCCCATTATGTTTTGAGAGACAATTATTGATTTATGCTTCAGGAACCGATGTTTTCTTTTATTTAGTTTTGCTCCAGGTTGAGCCTGATGTAATAAGAGTTTTCCTTTATTTATCTAAGTTTGATTTCTTGGGTTTGCCTTTATATTATATACCTCGTTTTAAAAACCCCTTGTCCTTGGGACGGGGCGACATCCCCACCCGTTTTAGGGTACGTAGTCGGGGAGTGTTACATAATCCCTTATTGTTTATAATGTCATTGGTCCACATATATTGGTATGTATTAGTACTAATAATTGTTTGGCCATTTTCGATTTTCTTGAAAAGAAAGACTTTGTCATTTTACCAAGTAAACAAGATTCACATGTTTCATATGATTTATAATCAAATAACCATAAGTCACCAAACTTGTGTAACTTAGAAATACGATTCTCGTTTACATAGCCTAAATGACAATATCATAAATAAGTTGTGTTCATGTTATCTCTTCTTTGTTTTTTATTATTTATGTTGAGAACTTGATTTTTCATGTCTAGGACATATAAACCATTTATCAAAGTTGTAGTACTATAATGGATATCATTTAATGAAAAAGAATAACTTTTATTCTTAAAAACTAAATAAAATCCAAGTAAATCTAAACAAGTAATTGGGATAATGTTTTTGAGAAAAACGGGTACATAATAACAGTTTTCAAGTTCTAGAACCAATCTAGAAGGTAAGTGTAGATGATAAGTCCCTACAATAAGTGCAGTAACATTTGCTCTATTTGCAGCATGTAGGTTTGCATCACTTTTCTCTAACTTTTTACTACTGTTTAGTCCTTGCATATTGCACAAATGAGATCCACATCCGATATCCAATCTATATCTCATTATTAAATGTAGTATTAATCTCAATTATAATCATACCAGGAGTAGAAGTAGAAGTGCTTGTAAGATTCTCATTCTCCTTCTTTTCCTTTTGTAACTTCAGATAACCCTTGTAGTTATGCCTTCAATGGCCCATCTTTCCATAATGGTATGGTCCTTTGGTAGTTGTCTCTTTTTTCTTAGTTCCACCCTTTTGCTTGGTTGGATTTTTCTTCTTCCTCTTTTGAGGAACTTTCTTCTTCTTAGAAGAAGTTGAAGAATCTACTAGCATGACTACATTGTTCTTTTTCTTGATAAAGCCTTTTGCAGTCTTAAGAAGATTAATCAACTTAGTAATGTGGACTCACTCTTGTTTATTTGGTAGTTCATCACAAATTGTAAAAAACCAATTAACAAAGATCGTATAATTAAGTCAATACTTAATTTATGGTGCATCACAAAATTGAGAGATCTAAACTTCTCAATCAAGCCTAGCATTTTAAGTCCATGCATAGCAACTGAAACACTATCTTCCATCTTAGAATGAAATAATTACTTTGAGGTCTTATATATCTCTGTTCTAGCTTGTTTGTCAATCAATTCCCTAAGATGGAAGGTGATAGTATAAGCATCCATATGCTCATACTGTTTTTGAAGTTGAGGGTTTATTGATGCCAATATGATATGAGATGCTGCGTCACTGTCCTTTTAGTACTTTTTGTGGACTTCATGCTCTTCAACAAGAGAATCAATAGCTAGAGTTGGTGGAATAGGAGCATCTAACGCGTAGAGTAACTTTTGGAATTTGAGAATAATTCTCAAATTTCTATACCAATCTGTAAAGTTGGTCTCATTAAGCTTATTTGTTTCCAATATGCTACAAAAGTTCAAGTTTGTTCTCATGATGCAAATAACCTAGATGAGATATTAGGCAATGTGTATGCACATAAAATACATTTAATTAGGTCTTTAACTAAACGCGTATTTATTCTACTATTTTACTCAAATCAATAACCCCCATTATTGATTCGAGAAAGCCCGTTGGAAGTTTTCATAGTGGATCAGTATCCAAATTTCTTAAGAATCATCTTAAGTATGCCCAACAAATCACTTTTAAGTTCAATGGTAGGTATCCAATACCAATTGCATCAAGTGTAACTACTGGATTACTGGGTGATTAATGTTTATTAATCTTAAAGTATTTAGTGCTAACCCAGCATTACCTCTAATATTCTTTATGCTTTGTTGTACCTAACTGGGGTAAAGATATTAGTTAAATCCAATCCATCAATCTGAAATCAAATTTCATAGCTTGAGCATGTTCAATGTCAAATAGGCTTGGGTATGCCCAACAATCTAATCTTAAAATAAAACTCTCGTTCTTACTATATTAATAGAAGGCTTGTATATTTAATTATGCTTGGAGTATTATTGGCATGTTGGCTTGGCTATGGACTAGGGGCCAATTTAATTTCGTGTCATGCATATTTATAGCTTTGTTTTTGAATAAATTGGGCCTGCATGTCCTGCATTTCTTTATAATTCTCTTGTAATTTCTACTTTCATCTAATTCCCCTAGAGTGTAACTCGGGGTTTCTTTGTTAGGTATTTATGTAATTAGGTTACATTGGTCAGATAGGATTAGAAATTATTTATAAAATTATGGAGATAGAGACCAAAGACAAAGTAAGATGATGATAAGATTTTCTTCTCAAACATGCATGAACACATAGATTTGACCAAAATTAATATCCTGCTTGGCTTAAGGAAATTTATCTAGTAAAGTCCATAACCAACTTATGTAATTGAGTCTATTATAATTTTTTCAATTTGTTGATAATATGCAAGCTAAATGATAAGACTATTAATAAAGAATAAAATCCCTCAAACAAACAAGATTTTTCATAATTGAAATCTAATCCCAACAATTATAACCATTTTATAATTCATGGGCCTAATTGCAATTTTCAAATCCCAAGCCTATAACTAAAAGGATTTTTGTTTCCAGAGATGGTGGGTTTTTGATATAAGTACATATGTAAAGAAAACTATTGCAGATAGGTGAAAAATACATAGTGGCCTTTCTTCTGCAAAAAGGAAAAATCGAAGTTTTTCTTATTCTTCTCTAATACTACTATTGGATTTTGATCATACAAACTAGTTTAAAAGTAGTGGAAATCAACACAAAATCTATGCAACATGATCACTCGTATGTAATTAAACGAGTCAAGAGAGAGAGAGAAATTTTGTTACCTGTAAATCGCAACTTTTAAAATATTTCCCCTTGCACAAAATTGCTTTGGGAATTTTGTTCAAATCACAACCACCAAATTCCAAATTTAAGAATTTTTCTAATAGTAGTTCATATGAAGAACTATACTCAAAATTAGGCACCAAGTACCAATACTAGTAGGTTTATCTAATGGCAGTTGTGGGAATTAAGTTTGGAGAAGAATAGAAAAGCTTCGGTTTTCTTTTCGCAAAAGAAAAGCTACAATCATTATATCCCAATTCACAGAAATTGTTTTTTATATATATACATACCACCTGAGAAACACATGTGAAGCCCTTTTCTAAATCTTATGGGCTTTGGATTCAAAAGTGTAATTAGAACTTCTAAGGTTTTAATAATTACAATTTGACCTAAAAATTATAACCACTTTATAATTATCCTATAAAATTATTTCTTCTTACAAATTGATTCTACAATATTATCATATAATATCTTTAGTATAAAATATTCTATTGTATGTGACATATTAGATTTTTTGGTCTATTGGTAGTAACATATGAACTAATCCTAATAACTGTAGGATTAGTAATCTTTGATAATTAGAATTAGCTTATTATTTCTAATTAGAATAAATTTATTAATTCTCTAATTAATAAATTCATATTTAGTAGATCATGAGCGGCATCTAGTAATGCATCATGATTGCCCAAAAGTCTAGAAAGTCAAGTAGCTTTATATGAACTAGTCAATAGCAAAACATCAATATAATAAACTTCTTTCATCATTCTTTATATAAACTACTCTAGATTACGGAATTAGTGCCAACTCTCTCTAAAATATAATTTATTCTAGTCTGAATTTATTAATACTTGTTTCAAAATTCATTATTCAACATATTTATCATCTGGAACTATTTCCAACATATAGTTGTTGGGATATATGCCTTCTTAGACTAGCTTTCTAATGTAATTTTGATTTGTATTAATAAAAATTTTATTCTCGAAAATTATTTGTAAATTCTTCATTACTTTTGTGCTCAATTTTGCTGGAAAAGACCTATTGCATTTAAGTAAATGGTTCATGTGAATGGAGGTCTTTCACAGTAAGGTATGAACCATGGGTTACTTAACACATAAACTATCGTTCTTAACCGTATGATGAGAATGGGAATCTCCACATGGTAAGGTTATTGTGTTATGAATTCTAAATGTGGAATGACTTACCTTTAGCTAAAGAGTAGTCTTCTCATTTCATAACACAAGCGTATTTCGAATACGTAGAACTAGACCTATAGTAGTAGTTTCTAAAAGTACTATACGGTAGCAACCTAGATTACTATTGCTACAACGTGGACTTATACTCTATGGCTTAAGTATGAGTTGGTGGTTTGACGAAGCTAGAAGTGTATACTTTGATGTACTATAGTTGAGGTTCTATTATAGGATTAATATACTTGTATATTAGATATATGTGAACAGACTTGTACAAGATAGCTTCTATACTATATCGCTCATTGTGGTTATCCGAATGATCTAAATATCCAAGGCCCTGAGGAATATGACTTGGATATTTGTTTTAGGGTAGCTCTCTTGGAAAGAAAAAATATTTCAAAAAGTCATGAATCATTGGATTAGAAGCCTAAGGATGGTAGATGTCTTTTAAATATGTGTTAGTACACTTCTTTCTCTCTAAATGAACGGCAGTGTGTAGAGGAGTATTTCAGTCATTACATCTGTCGGTTGGAGACATTACTAACGTAGCATTATCCTTAGGGTTAATATTTCCTTATGGTGATATTAGAAAATATTTAAAATGTAAAATATGGCTATTTATATAGTATGGGTATTTTGGTCATTTTAGTAAGCAAGACGATGTGTCTTTTTGGTCCTCGGAATAGCCTATAAGCCCTAATTAATTTTAGGTTGAGAAAATGGTCTCAGTTAAAGAGAATTTTATTTTATTAAGAAAGTTGAATTTATTATTGGACTGGAATAAAATAAAAGGTGAAGAGAAATTAAATTTATTATCTGGTTTAATTGGTTAATTAATTATTCAGGGCCTAAGTCTAGATTGAATAATTGGAAAAAATTAACCTGAGCCTAAATTAGATAAAAGGCTTGAATAATTATGTTGGTCTATTTGGGCTCATTAATTATTTATTGGATTATTTTTATAAGCCTAAAAGAATAAATAATTAATTTTTATTATTTATGGACTCATTAGATCTAAGGAAAAATAATAAAAATATTTATGGCCCAATAGCTTGGACCAAAAGGTTTTTATCATTCACAAAACAGAAGAGTTTAGGATGAGCTAAACATCCTCTATTGATAACATCCGGGTGTTTTGAAATACTATAACCTCGGTGTTTTTTATTATCAAGTAAAAACCGTGTGTATCATTAGTGATACTACTACGAACGAAAAAAACAATCCTTCTATCTATTATTTTTCCTCTTAGTTTTCTTCTTGTTTTCTCTTGATACTGCTAATTGATAGCATAGAATCAAGAGGACTAGAGATTGTGTTTTTCCTCACCTAAATTGTTTCACCAATAGGGTTTTAGGCAGTAGAATATTCTGAGATTCAAAAGCTTGGGTGTTCATGCAAGCAAGACGAAGTAGACGACTAGCGGGCTTTGTACCAGAAGCTTCAAGGCGAAGAGAAGACGTCTCTATTGTTCAGTCGACTTCTTTAAAGCCAAAGAAAATATTAAAGCACAGAGGTATAAACGGAAAATTTTCTTCCACTGTTGGTTGTTTTCTGCGTTTTGTATCTGTCCAGTATGCATGCTTGGTTGTTTTTAAGCTTCAAGTGGTATCAGAGCATGAAGTTTTAAATGTCTTAGGAAGCATGATAGTTTAATAAAAATGGCCAGATCGTTGTCTGAAATTTATTCTTGTGATCTTTCGCTTCTTTTCTGGTATGGGATAGATTTTTGTAAGCTTCATGGTTGAGGTTTAGGATCCACTGTAATATATTATTTTTCCATAGCCAATTGTGTTTGCCCAAGTTTTAAGGGTATAGGCGGATGTTGTTTTTATTTAGATTAAAATCTATATTAAAAAAATACCACCTGTGATGTCCTGAAGAAGAATTGTAGAACTTTGAAGGAAAAATCACTGAAAAAAAAAACAAAGAAGATGACTGGAGCCGAGCCGCCACCGCAGCAGCCGAGCCGCGAAGCCGAGCAGCGGCTCAGATAGTCTCCAGCCAAGGTCAGCACCCAGGTGATGCGTATTTATTTGGGTATAAAAGAATCATAAAAAAACTAAGTACATTCCCAATCAAGTTTACATTAAAACGTTAACCCCAAATTATATATATGAGCAAGCGTACTCATCATTAACCGAGCATAGGGTTCAAATGAGTATCGATCCTCAAGGAACAAGTATACATTAATCACTTTTCTTTCATTGTTTAACCGACTCGATAAAGTGAAAAAGAAATAAAATAAAAAAATAAAAATATATACATGTCAAGGATGGAGAATTATGTAACTCAAGCCATTGTTTTGACAATCATGATATTAAAGTACAAAATCATTATCATAACTAATTATTCCCTTGGCATCATGAAGGATTAAGATAGACTCACTTCTTTTTCAATCCATGAAATCACTATCTCCTAGACAAATTAGCATCACATATTCTGTCTCAACTAATTCACCCAAAAGATGCATTAAACACAATCCTTGATTAAATTTCCATATTCTGGCAAACTTAAAATATGAAACTAACCAATGAATCCATATTCTGGCAGACATCAATCAACCTTTAATTACCTAGTTCTTCGCAATTAACCTCTTTTTCAAGCAAGTTAAGAGACAACAAATATGAAATTAACAAATTGAAACCACCATCAACCTCTTTTTCAAGCAAGTTAATGAGAAGAAACAATCAATTAATCTCGTAATCAATCTAAGTAATTAAATACCAAGAGTAACAATCTATTAATTAAAAGATCAAATAACTCTAAAACCATGAATACCTAAAACAATGTCAAATTACAATAAAACAATTAACATATCATTGTTCAAGAAAAAGAAAATAGAGTAAAAGAAAGCACTTATAGACAAGCCTCCTTCTTCTTCCTTTGAAAACTTTCTTGCACAACCCTCATTGAATTGAAGAATTCCTCATTTGATTGAGTGATTTTCTGTGATGATAAATGAATTCTCCTCCTTTTCCCTTATGTTGTCCATCTCTTTATAGGCTTAGGAAGTGCCTAAACTCATTGGTGTAATGTTCTTGGCTGAGTAGAAGTTGAAAGATACTAAAACTCCACAGATTACCAAAAACCGCGTAGAAAAAATCAAGCATCGCCTTAACTTCAGGGCACACTCTCGAAGCCTGCGCATGTTGTGTTCTGTTTCTCCAATTATTCGTCGATTTTCCTTGAATTTCGCACAATGTATTCCAGAATGCAGCCAGCGCTGCCTTGGCTACTGGAGCTGGCGCCGGTTCCACTCTGTTCTGTCCTATTTCACCAATTTTTTTATCACCTTGAAGTTTGTGCAACCAGTGCATGGCCGGCACCAGTTCTAGTGCCCTAGCCGGCACTGCCTCTAATCTGTTTCATGATGTTTTTGCTTTGTTTTACCAAAAAAATCTGAAATAATGAACAAAATACCTTTGCAAGGGTAAAATCTCAAATATGAAGGAATATGACTAGTTATTGAACAAAATGTATCGCAAAAGAGCCTCAAATAACTAGGAAAAATATGACTAATTTAGCCCCTATCATATTCCCCCACACTTAGCTTTTGCTTGTACTCAAGCAAAGTATCAAGAACAAGTAGGAAAATACAAGGTTTCATCAAATCACTCAATCAATTTCAAAACAATATCTCTAATGCTTTCTTCATTCAAGAACATAAAACATATGCTACTACATCTTTCACAACAAATGCAAGACTTGTGTAAGTGATAAATGACTTAGTAGAATCATCTCAAGAGTTCACAATATTCTCAAACCATTGGAAAGAATTTAGTTCAAAAAGAATATGCATTCCATAGGCTTGCCTTTCATGCACTCTATCCACTCATCTGAGACATATCATGATTCTACTTAGATCAAGTAGGACTTTTAAGCTTGTAATATAAGGTAAAAGGTTTGTAATGTAGTTTATCAAACGGAGGATATAGGAGAATCAAATATCAAAGAAGCTGAAAGTTCGCAAGAAAAGGATAAACAAATGAATCAATAATTTCCAACCCTTCTTGCTTTCCTGTTCCAGAAATCAATCAAACCATAACCTTATTCAGCAATTACCACTCCGCTCAAGCAAATCCTGCATTTTTTCTCTTTTTTTCTTTTTTCTCATCAACTCTTCTATATTTTTTCCACAAGATCACTTAAATTTCCAGTAATGGTGTCAAGTACTTTAGATGAACTGAACTTTTACAACTCAATCACCATTCCTTTTGTGATCTTTCTTTTCTTTTTCTTTCAAAAAGTTTTCTCTTCTCTTTCTTTTCACTCTTGCTACAACTTTTCTTTTCTTTCTCAATTTCTTTCTTTCCATCTTTTCAAGCAGCTGTTTCTTTTCTTCTCTTGTTTTCAATCTCTCTTTTCTTTTTCTTCTCTTTCTTTGCTTTCTTTTTTTTTTTCTTTCCAGCTCCTTCTTTCTATTGATACATGACTGAAAATAACAAGTTATGAGCTTTTTCCACGTACTCCCTCAACATTCTCTTACATATACTTTCATCCATCATGAGTATAAAGATTTGAAAAATTATTCAAACTCTCAGAAATAAGCAATGGACAAAGTATGATAACGGGTTTTAAAGAATGAAATCCACAATTTAGGCTCAAAGTAGGCACTAGGGATAATATAACAATAGGTAGGCTTGAAAACCTCAAACTATCCAAAGAAGGCCTATTACCGTCATCGCTAAGTTAAATCGTGACTGTCTTTCTTATTTCGTCTCGAGAGGTATTCAAGTAAGTTCTAGAATGCTCCATGAATTTTAGTAGAAAAACAGGTTTAAGAACAATGCAAAGCATTTGTTCAAGAACTACTTCGTCCAAGTGTTTGCAAAAAGTCATGCATAAGCCATAAATGATCTAGAACATATGCTCTATAGTCCATCCCAAAGACATGCATTAAAAATACAGCTTGAAATCTTAAAGAAAGTCAGAAAAATTTTGAAAAATTTTCGCTCAAAATTTGCTCCTAAGAAGGCTAAAGTATATGTATAGAAGATTTGTCAATCAAATCACTCCCCCACACTTAAATTAGACATTGTCCTCAATGGCCAAATAAATATAACAAGGAATAAACCATACCATGGGACCAAAAATATAAAGGAGGAGAGATAAGAAAAATAAACTTCCATTTATTGGGCATTGTGCTTACAAGAGTTGAATGCTTGAAGAACGAGGCATTGACAAAGTACCTAAAAAAGAAAAATACAAAAGAGCACACCAAAGCATAAAAACTAGAAAAGAAAATAAATCAAAAACAAAAGAAAGACAATAGTACAAACAAAGGAAGAAAGCAAAAACTACAGAAAAGAAAAAGAAAAAGAAAAAAAAAACATTACAAGAGAAAGGAAAAACAAGAGTGATCGAGAAAATATAGACAATCATCGTCAGTCTTCCTTATCATGATCATTCTTATCATCATTAGCTAATATAGAAGCTCCCCCACCACCAGGTGGTCCATACGATTGTTATCTCAATTTGGCCAATTGTTGCTCCATAGTAGCTTGCCGTCTCGCCATGTCTTCCATAGTACCTTGCAAGCATAGGAGCACCTCCATTTGCTGGTCTAGTCCTCCCAGCACGGTTGTCTCAAAATCAGTCTGTTGTTGGGACTGAGAACTGCTAGCTCGTGCACGTGCCGGTGGTGGTGGTTGCTCCTCCTTCACTGTGGGTGGCCTTATTTGTCCGGGATATCTGACCTCGAAGGGAGTTAGCCACTTCTTCAACTCCTGGCTATAATTGTACCCACAACTCATAAGAGTTTGCTCAGTCACCATATCGTGCTCAGTGGTAGCCTCCATCAGTTCTCCCTCAAGACTAACACCAAAATCTTTCAAAATTTTCATTATAACCAAGGGGAAAACGAAGGCATTTGTGGAGAGACGGTGATGAACAACATCCCTAATGGATTGGATGATCAAAGGTGCAAGAGGCATAGGTAGTGTGTTCATCATCCTATGCAGAATGTAAGTGTCAATAAGTCTAGTCTCATTGAAACCACTAGCACGGGGTACAACATTGAACCCAAACATATAGACTAGAGCTCTAAAGTTGGCGGCCAGATCATTGTTTAAATAGAAGTTATTAGCTTGAAAGGAATTATGCTTATATAATCCTAGTGTGGCTCTAGTCCCGTTAGCATCCCAATTCGGGTCAGAAAGATTTTTTTAATTATTCACATCTATCCCTTGCCAAGTATCATCATCAAAGACCCGGAGGAGATTAGCTAATTGATTTTGGGTGATGACAATGAGGATTCCTTTCACTCTCGTTTCAATATGGGGAAGGTGTTTATTGCCTTTATCAATCATATTAGCATAAAATTCCTTGATGAGCACGGGACAATACTTCCCTTTCAGTTGTACAATCGAACCCATCCTAGCCTTCTAAACATTATGCCTAATTTGAGTGCACGGTTTAAGGTGGGTGAGAAAGTACGCTCAACAATGATTTTGTTAAATGCTCTCCTATTGTACCATTCTTCATAAGATGCATCAATAAACTCAATAGGTCTAAGGGACAAAGGATCAACGGATGACAGGGTTGAGGAAGAGGAAGCTCCCGCCCTTTTAGAAGAATGGTCCCTTGCTCTAGACATGTTCAAGTAAGGAGTGGTGAAAATAGGAAGAGAGAACAATTGAGCTCCAAGACTAAAAACAGGGCTACTACCCTTTCAAAGACACTCCTCAAGTCTTACTCAACCCTTAACCAATCTCACAATTCACAGAACCCAAACTCTGTCAATATATAGCACCCTCCAATAAACAATTCAATTAATCACATCTAATCAATTCAACATACATTGCAACAAGACATGTAAAATTCACTGTAAAGCATAAATGTGTTGAAGATCCTCAATGCATGCAACTAGACATGATCATGTGAATGAAAGCATTATCATGGCAAAATGTGACCAACAATTCAAGTACCATGGGTAGTCATCACTCAACCATCACAAATAGCCATAATTCCAACCTTAGCTATATGCATGAAGTCCTTAATGCTCATTTGCATGAATCAAGTATCAGTGAATCATTAACTCCTAATCTAGTCCAGCTCTTGAGGCTTAAGGAGTAATACACAATTCAATCATAGCATACACAATCCCAATTTTCGGCCAATAGTATTTCTAGAATTAAACAAAGTCATCTACAATATTTTAATTGTAGGAGTTGAATAGAAATCATACCTTTGTCCTCTCGTATTCATGGGCAAGCAAAATATGTAAGCTTTGTGCACAAATCTAAGCTCCTTGCTTGTGTATGGAATGTGATGTTGTTGTGCAAAAATGGACGAATTTGAGGATGTTGATCCGTAAGATCAATAAAAGAGAGGTAAATAGATGTTATAGAAGTGTTTAGGAGGTGAAAAATCAAATTTTGGGAAGTGGGGGATGTGAAACCGGTGTGGGTTTTAGAGAATTTGAGAGGGAGAATGGAGATTTTGAAGAAAAAGTGGCTAAAATGGCCCTTAAGAATGTCCCTACCCGATAGGAACCGGCGCCGAACTGGGCTCTTAGAGCCGGCGCTGGTTTGGTTTTGTCCGGTTCTCCATATTTTTTTAATTAAAAATGCGAAAAACACAATAATGCTGAATAATGCACTCTAATTAATGAAAAACAATCAATCAAAACGACATGAATAAAAATTGTCTTAATCACAAAAACTGAAAGTAAAGTAAAGTAAAGAGGTTTCAATGTTTCCCATGGCTGTGATCTCGTGGATTTTCCTCCGTGTTTCTTGGCAATGTCCTAGCTTGACGATCTCTTAGTAGTTAGCTAACTGACCAATTTGGTTTTCCAAGTTGCGCATGGAGGCCTCTAGGTTCCTAACTGTAACATCGACCCCTTGGAACTTAGTCTCCGTTGTACTTATCAATTGGCCAATCAATTCTTCCAATGGTGGCTTTGAAGGTACTGTAGCATTGGTCATGGGGTTTTGGTTCATTTGATTTCCTCCAAAATTGAAAGAACCCTACCTAGATTGATTCCCATTGCTTCAAGAGAAATTAGGGTGATTTCTCCAACTAGGATTATAGGTAGAGTTATAAGGATTGTTACGTGGCCGAGCATTACCTGCGAAGGCTGCTTGCTCTGTTGTTTCTTGGAGTGACCCCATATTTTGGCATTCATGATTAGGGTGTCCTTCTCCATAGAAATTACAATTTATGTTTAAAACCTGGCGTTGAGGCATCACATCTATTCTATCTTTTGGGTTAAGGCATCCACCTTAGCCTCTAATGCTACCACAGCATCCACTTTGTGCACTCCTTGCGCAAGAGTTCTAGACCTTGCACTTCTCCAAGAATAGTTATTAGAGGCCAAATTTTTTATAAGCTCAAATACCTAATTTGGGGTCTAATGATTGATGGAATCCCCTGCAGAAGAGTCTTGCTAATGTGAGGCCATTCAAAAAGATAAGCATTTGCATTCCTAGCTCAAATCCGTGGTGCGGGCATTTTCTTAACATCTCCTTAAATCTATCCCAACTTTCATATAAGGGATCAAAATCTAATTATTGGAAGGCAAAGATTTCGTTCCTAAGTTTGGCTGTCCTAGCTGGAGGAAAATATTTGGCCAAAAATTTTTCAGCTAGGGCATTCCAAGTAGTGATGGAACCTGTAGGTAAAGACTTCAACCAGGATTTAGCTCTATCTCTCAAAGAAAAAGGGAAAAGTCTTAAATTATGGCATCCTCAGAAACCCCATTCATTTTGAAAGTATCACAAATCTCAAGAAAACTAGCTAAGTGAGCGTTGGGATCTTCTTCAGGTAGCCTGTCGAATTGAACCATATTTTGCACCATTTGGATAATGTTGGGCTTTATTTCGAAATTGTTTGCATCTACCCTAGGCCTAGTGATACTCGAGCCTGTGCCTGAGATTGCGGGTTTCACAAAGTCATCCATAACCTTCCTACCATTCCCAGCATTGTTATTTTGAGCACCATCCATTTCGACGATCAAGTTCCTTTGAATTGTCTGGCGAATTTTTGACAATGTCCTTTCGATTTCAGGGTCAAAATCAACTATCTCACCTTCGGATTTTTGGGTCATGTACCAAGGATAGCACCTAAGAAAACAAGAAGCAAGTTAGATAACAGAATTAATGATTAAAACAAAATTAGAAGGTTACAAAGTTAGTACATCAAACATAGTCAAAGTTAGTAGGTTAGGTTAGGTTGCAAGGGTGTACAAGAATACATGAAATACAAAAGATAGCACCTTTTTGCCAAAAGAACAATTATACATAATTTACATATTTGCATATTTGGTTAAATCAACAAAATCTAAGTTTTCATGATATTGTTTCTTGGCAACGGCGCAAAAAACTTGATGCGTATTTATTTGGGTATAAAAAAATTATATAAAAACTAAGCACATTCCCAATTAAGTTTACATTAAAACGTTAACTCCAAATTACACATATGAGCAAGCGTACTCATCATTAACCGAGTATAGGGTTCAAACAAGTGTCGATCCTCAAAGAACAAGTATACATTAATCATTTTTCTTTCATTGTTTAACTAACTCGATAAAGTGAAAAAGAAATAAAATAAAATAAAATAAAAATATATACATGTCAAGGATGGAGAATTATATAACTCAAGCCGTTGTTTTGACAATCATGATATTAATGTACCCAATCATTATCACAACTAATTATTCCCTTGGCATCATGAAGGATTAAGATAGACTCACTTCTTTTTCAATTCATGAAATCACTATCTCCTAGAAAAATTAGCATAATATATTCTGTCTCAACTAATTCACCCAAAAGATGTATTAAACACAATCCTTGATTAAATTTCCATATTCTGGCAAACTTAAAATATGAAACTAACCAATGAATCCATATTTTGGCAGACATCAATCAACCTTTAATTGCCTAGTTTTTCGCAATTAACCTCTTTTTCAAGTAAGTTAAGAGACAACAAATATGAAATTAACAAATTGAAACCACCACCAACCTCTTTTTCAAGCAAGTTAATGGGAAGAAACAATCAATTAATCTCGTAATCAATCTAAGTAATTAAATACCAAGAGTAACAATCTATTAATTAAAAGATCAAATAACTCTAAAACCATGAATACCTAAAACAATGTCAAATTACAATAAAATAATTAACATATCATTGTTCAAGAAAAAGAAAATAAAATAAAAGAAAGCACTCATAGACAAGCCTCCTTTTTCTTCCTGTGAAAACCTTCTTGCACAACCCTATTGAATTGAAGAATTCCTCCTTTGATTAAGTGATTTTCTGTGATGATCAATGAATTCTCCTCCTTTTCCCTTATGTTTTCCATCTCTTTATAGGCTTAAGAAGTGCCTAAACTCGTTGGTGTAATCTTCTTGGCCAAGTAGAAGTTGGAAGATACTAAAACTCCACAGATTACCAAAAACTGCGTTGAAAAAATCAAGCACTGCCTTAACTTCAGGGCACAGCCGGTGCCGCCTTGGCTCTCGAAGCTTGCGCCAGTTGTGTTCTGTTTTTCCAATTGTTCGTCGATTTTTCCTTGAATTTTGCACAACGTATTCCAAAATACAGCTGGTGCCGCCTTGGCTACTGGAGCTGGCGCCAATTCCACTCTGTTCTGTCATGTTTTACCAATTTTTTATCGTCTCAAAGTTCGTGCAACCAGTGCATGGCTGACCCCGGTTCCAGTGCCCTAGCCGACCAAGCCGTGGCTCGGAAGCCGTAGCGAGGCACGAGCTGCCCCTTCGGCTCAGTGACTTTGATTGCATCATTTGGTCACAATTGTGATTAGATTTTGGGGCAGGTTTTTGGGCATCCGGGCACAGGCATCCGGGTGGGTTTGGTCCATGGGCCATGATCTAGTGTGGGGGTGCACAAGGCCAAGGGAATTTATATATATATTTTTTCCTTTGTAATTTTGCACAATTTCTTTTTCGTTTTTGGTCTCATACTAGGTGAAGTTATTACATTTTTTTGCAATAATTAATATTCATTGAATATTTTGCATGAAAAATAATAGTAAAGGATTTTAGGATTAGACAAGATTAGTCATTAACTTAATTAATGTGTTTAATTCTATTCTTTGGGAACATAGGTTTAAAAATAGAAAAGTATGAAAACATTTACAGTTTTTTAGCATGCTATTTATTTTAATGCCTATGTGCGCGTTTTCTCAAAGACCAAAGTCTTTGGGAATTTTCGACAAGGAAAAATATTTTTCTTTAATTAAATGGTTAATTTTAACTTAAATAAAAATTAATCATTAGTTATTTTCTTAAAAGTTTTTTTATCCTTAGCATAGAAAATATTTTGGATTTAGAAATTTTTATAATTTAAAATGAAAAACCATTTTAATTTATTTCCACAAAAAAATTAATTTTGTCAAATAAAAACTTGAGACCAAAGTCTCTAGAAAGTTTTAATGGAAAATTTTAAATTATTAAGTTTTAACTCAAATAAACTTAATCAATAGAAAAATTTCTCAAAGGGTATAAACCTTGAAATAAAATTTTTTATGGGTTTAGATTTTTTATTTTTAAGTTAAAGGAGAACATAATGGAAATTTTCAAAGGATATTTTTCTGAAAAAAACCCTTGTTTTAAAAACTAATTGGGAAATGGGTTCCAACGGCCCTACAACTTTTATCACGATCCTCATTAGAGATCGTAGGTCTCCTCGCGTCTTTTTGGGAGTGAACCGTATAGGATGGATATACCACAAGAATCTAGAATTAATGGAAGGATGTAAGTAATAACCTGGGACACGTACTATGATCGGCTAGCTCACGTTGGAGGTTATATTACGAGGTATGTCCATAGGAAATGAGAAGCAATGGCCAACCTCTTGATGGCGTTATCTTCTAGATTATTACCTAGAAGAAAAATTAATTTGTGGCGGTTAATACGCTTAACTTACTGAATTTCTTTTATTTTTTATTTTTAGAAATGGTTGGTGGAGGTTCTTTTAATCCCTTAGTCGTTATTTTTTGAGAGAATAAACTAACGGGTCCTAACTATATGGATTGAAAAAGGAATTTGGACATAATACTCACAGTTGAGGAGTATAAATATGTCCTCTACGAAACCTGCTCGGTTATCGGGAAGGGTTCCACCGATGCAGAGCGAGAAGCTAAAAAGGCATGGAAGAAGGCTGACGAAATGGTACACTATTATATGTTAGCCTTTATGTCTAATGTGCTTCAGTCCAAACATGAGCACATGGTGACTGTATATGACATAAGCATGTCTTTAGCCACGATGTTCTCAAATAAGAGCCGGCCCACAAGGCAGGAGGCTCTTCGAACGATCATCAATACTAAGATGGCTAAGGGAGCATCAGTCATGGAGCATATGTTCAAAGTGATTGCTGCTTTCGAGGAAGCAAAAGTCTTGGGGGTTGTAATTGACCTCGAGAGCCAAGTGGATATGATTCTCGAATCTCTACTAGACTCTTTTACTCAGTTTAAGTTGAACTATAATATAAACAAGTTAAACATGAATTTAATTAAGTTAATGAAATAGTTTCAGGTGGCAGAGAATCTCATAAAGCCACAGGTAAAGGATATATATGATTGCTTCTTCTTCTAGAACTGGGTCCAAACCCAGAATGTTCAAGAAGAAGAAGGGTAACGCAGTACCCCAGCCCAAGTCTTAGTCCAAAGATAAACCCAAGGGTAAATGCTTCAATTGTGAAAAGAAGGGACACTGGAAAAAGGAGTGTCCAGATCTTTAAGCCAAGAAAAACCCCACAGATAATGTTTTCTGTTTAGAATTTATATCAATGGTTGGATCAACATCCACTTAGATTGCTGATGTGGGAGCTACTAATCACATCTATAATTCTTTGCAGGGGTTTAGAAAGATAAGAAAACTCCAAAAGGCGAACATGAACTACACGTGGGAAATGGAGCACAAGTATGGGCGTAGTGGGAGAACTGAAACTAATTTTTTTTTATTGTAATAGAATAGTTATTTTGAAGGATGTTTTATTTGTACCTGGTTTTAGATAAAATTTGATTTATGTTGCAAAACTAATAAATCAAGGATATTCTATTTCTTTCTATTCTTGTATAACTATCAGTAGAAATGGAGAAGTTTTATGTACTTGGCATATGTATGGAAACCTATTCTTTATTAATTATATTAACAATCAATTAAACAAAGCTCAATTTGAACCTTTAAATACAAAGAGAAGGACCAATATCAATGACTCATATCTTTGGCATCTAAGGTTGAGTCATATTAACTCAATCAGGATTCAAAGGTTAATCTATGATGGGCCTTTGGACTCATTGAGATTGGAAACTTGGCCTTAGTGTGAATCTTATCTTATAGGAAAAATGGCTAAAAGGTCATTTGCCCAAAAGGCTAATAGGGCTAAGGAAATATTGAGTCTTATTCACACTGATGTATGTGGTCCTTTGTCTACACCAGTAAGAGGTGGTTTTGAATACTTCATCACCTTCACGGATGATTGTACTAGGTATGGTTATGTTTACTTGATAAGATGCAAGTCTAACTCTTTTGACAAGTTCAAAGAGTTTAAGACTGAAGTGAAGTGTCTGAGAGGTTAACTAATTAAGACCTTGCGATCGGCTCGTGGTAGAGAGTACCTTATTAGTGAATTCAAGGACTACATGAAATATCATGGGATAGTATCCCAACTCTCTACACTGGGAATACCCTAGCAAAACAAAGTAGCTGCGAGAGGGAGCATGACATTGATGGAAATGGTCTAAGCATGATGTCTCATGCTACTTTTTCGATGTCTATTTGGGGATATGCCCTGGAAATAGTGACATATATTCTAAACTTGGTGCCTTCCAAGTCAGTACCTAAGATGTCCTATGAAATATGGACTGGGCGTAAGAGACTTGGTTTACAGGGTGAGAGATTATATGCCGGTTTATAGGACTGATGACTTGGTTCGTATAGGATACACGACACAGACTTCCAGGTGGATAAGGATGAGAGTAAATCCATTAGTGGATATGTCTTCACCTCGTCTAGAGGGCCTATTTCATGGGGGAGTATTAAGCAATCTTGCATTGCTGACTTAACCATGGAAACTAAGTTTGTGGCAGCTTCGGAGGCATCCAAGGAAGCAGTTTTTCTCCAGAAGTTCTTTTTAAAACTTGGAGTCATGTCACAAATGGACAGGCCGATTGTGATGTATTGTGATAACACTGGCGTAGTCTCACAATCCAAAGAGCCCAAAACCCACAAAAAGGGGAAGAACATTGAGAGGAATTACCACTTGATCTGAAATTTCATCCAGAGATAGGAAGTTATGGTGGAATAGATTGCCTTGGAGAATAATCTTACAGATCCCTTCACCAAGCCTTTAGCTGAAAGAGTCTTTAGAAAACACTTAGATGCCATAAGAGAGGGCACTTATGAACTTACTTAGCCTTAGAGTGCAAATGGGAGATTGTTGGGATGTATGCCCTCTTATACTAGGTTTCTGATGTGTTTTTAATTTGTATTAATAAAAATTTTATTCTTAGAAATTATTTGTAAATTCTTCATTACTTTTGTGCTCAATTTTGCTGGAAAAGACCTATTATGTTTAAGTAAATGGTTCATGTGAATGGAAGTCTTTCACAGTAAGGTATTAATTATATGTTACTTAACATATAAATTATCGTTCTTAATCGTATGATGAGAATGGGAATCTCATCATAGTAAGGTTATTATGTTATGAATTCTAAATGTGGAATGGATTACCTTTAGCCAAAGAGTAGTCTTCTCATTTCATAACACAAGCATATTTCAAATACATAGAACTGGACCTGTAGTTGTGGTTTCTAAAAGTACTATATGGTAGAAAGCTAGACTACTACTGCTATAGCGTGTACTTATACTCTACGGCTTGAGTATGAGTTGGTGATCTGATGAAGTTGGAAGCGTATGCTTTGATATACTATAGTTGAGGTTCTATTGTAGGACTAATATACTTGTATATTGGGTATATATGATTAGTTAGTTAAGATAGACTTGTATAAGATAGCTTCTATACTATATCGCCTTTTGTGGTTTTCCGAATGATCTAAATATCTAGGGCTTTGGGGAACATAATTTGGATATTTACTTTAGGGTAGTTCCCTTGGAAAGCAGAATTATTCCAAGAAGTTGTGAATCATTGGATTAGAAGCCTAAAGAAGGTAGATGTCTTTTAGAGAGGTATTAGTATACTTCTTCCTCTTTAAATGAACGGCAATATGTAAATGAATATTTTAGTCATTACACCTGTAGGTCGGAGACATTGCTAACGCAGTATTGTCCTTGGGGGTAATATTTCCTTATGGTGATATTATGAAATATTTAAAATGCAAAATATAGTTATTTATATAGCAGGAATATTTTGGTCATTTTAGTAGCCAATGCGATATGCCTTTTTGGTCGTCGAAATAGCCCGTAAGTTCTAATTAATTTTGGGTTAAGAAAATGGTCTCAGTTAAAGAGGATTTTATTTTATTTAGAAAATCTAATTTATTATTGGAGTGAAATAAAATAAAAGTTCGAGAGAAATTAAATTAAGTTTATTATCTAATTTAGTTGGTTAATTAATTATTCAGGCACTAAGACCAAATTGAATAATTGGAAAAAATTAACCTGGACCTAAAATAGGTAAAATGCTTGAATAATTATTCTGGTCTATTTAGGCTCACTATTTATTTATTGGGTTATTTTTATTAGCCAGAAAATAAATAATTAATGTTTATTATTTATGAGCATATTGGGTCTAAGGAAAAATAATAAAAATATTTATGGCCCAATAGCTTGGAACAGAAGGTTTTCATCATTCATAGAATAAAAGAGTTTAGGATAAGCTAAACATCTTCTATTGATAATATTCGGGTGTTTTGAAATACTATAACCCCGGTGTTTTTGTTATAAAGTAAAAACTGTGTGTATCATTGGTGATACTACTGTGAATGAAAAAAACAAGCCTTCTATCTATTATTTTTTGTCTCGAATTTCTTCTTGTTTTCTCTTGATACTGCTAATTGATAGCAGAGAATCAAGGGGAATAGAGACTGTGTTTTTCCTCGCCTAAATTGTTTTGCCAATAAGGTTTTAGGTGGTGAAATATTCTGAGATTGAAAAGCTTGGGCATTCATGCAAACAAGACGAAGTAGACGACTAGTGGGCTTTGAACTAGAAGCTTCAAGGAGAAGAGAAGACGTCCCTGTTGTTCAGTCAACTTCTTCAAAGCCAAAGAAAATATTAAAGTACAGAGGTATAAACAAAAAATTTTCTTCCACTGTTGGTGTTTTTCTGCGTTTTGTATCTATCCAGTCTGCATGCTTGGTTATTTTTAAGCTTCAATAGTCACCTAGGCCATGGACTTCTTAAGTAATAATTCTCTACAAGTGGTCGTGAGATATATTCTCCTACTATTAAGAGTGATGAATCATTTGTTAATCCCCTCAACTTATTTCATATACCTCATGTTGTATCCAATGTCCTTCCTATAGGCTATCTCGAAGAGATTCCACAGATAGGAATCAAAGTACAACACTTAGCATATAACGTACCTTGGAGATCTTAAGTTTAAGGATACTTGCTCTTTTGCTATTCTATCACTGATACTAAATAGTTATCTATATGATTATCTCATGGTTATGTCACACAATAAACTTGTCCACATAACAAGCTTCTGTGTGTTAACTTTGAGTATTTTAATACTTACGAATGTGATCGAGAACCTTTGATTGATCTAATAAAAAAGTATAATATATGATAGTCTTTGTGTATTAATGGTGTCCCATTGCATTAATATTATAGCTAGGGATTGTTTAAACATGAATACTACATAGTGAAGTAGGAATCTCATATCATGATTCATATCATATTTTCCTTAACATTGTACATTGTACTTGGGACTTTATATATTAGTTCTATACACATTAATGTATGAAGTAATTAAATGAATTGACAAACAAAAATGCCTTTTATTGAATAAATGTGCAAAATATATTGTACAAATAATAGTTTCTAGGGCATAATACTAACACTCATTAGTGATAGGGGGACTTACTTTTGTAGCCTTCAATTGGAAAAAGTTCTTAAGCATTTAGGGATTACACACAAGTTTACCACCATATACCATTCCCAAATAAGTGGCCAAGTTGAGGTTGTTAATAGAGAACTTAAAATAATCTTGGAAAATGTTGTTACTCATACAAAAAAAGATTGGAGTTTGAAATTGAATAATAGTTTCTGGGCTTATAGGACAGCATACAAGACTCCTGTAGGCACAAGTCCTTATAGGTTAGTTTATGGAAAATCTTGTCATTTACTTGTGGAAATTGAGTATAAAGCATATTGGGCTATCAAACTTGTTAATTTTGATCTTGAGTCTGTAGGAAAAACACGTTTTGCAAACTGATGGCATGACAAGCACATTTTGCACAACCATGAGTTTAAGAGGGGTGATAAAGTATTGTTGTTTAATTCTAGGTTACGACTCTTTTTGGGTAAGTTGAAATCAAGATGGGTTGGGCCATTTGAGGAAAACAAGGTTTTTCCCTTTGGAGCTATTGAGATTTCTCACATTGAGAAAGTAAATTTTAAAGTTAATGGAAATTTGTTGAAGCATTATTTAGAAGAGGACCTTAGAAGTTTGGCTCGACTTGATGATGTACTCCATAAAAAATGATTTTCTAAATTGTTATAGGATCTCTCTTTACTTTTGAATTTTCTTTTGGTTCATTTTATTTTATTTTATTTTAATTTATTTTCTTTTTCTAATTTATGGTGTTCTTTTATCTTTTATTTTTAAGTATGGAATATTGTCAAACAACAGTATTCTTCTGGATTTAATTCTAATTTCAGTTTTCTTTAGTGGAACTCTATGCTTTGGAGAGTATTTTCCTTTCCTCTTTCCTTCTTTAATTATCTTTTTAGTTCCTTTGGATATGCTTTTTATTGTGATATTTTAGGCCATTGAGGATAATGTCCAACTTAAGTGTGGGGGAGGGATTGGTGTTTACTCTTTGCAAAGAACTAATGAGAATTGGATTGAATTTTGCTGAAATTTTGCTACAATTTTTGAAAATTTTAAATTGTTGCCTAATATAAAAATATCATTATTCTTCTTTTTGATTAATAATTTTGTTTGACATTTATTGGATTGAGTTGCGTTTGTGTAAATTTGTCTATTTAGTGTGATATAGGCAAGTCTTGAGAATTTAAGTTAATCTTCTTTATTCTTTAGTAATTGAAAGTATTTTTTTCTTATAATTTTTGGCTAAAAGGGTGATGTGATAAAGTATAAGTAGACATTATTGATTGGTTTATGTTTTATGTCTTCCTAAACTTTTCTAATTTTGAGTAAAGAAGGGTCAGTGAGATTTGAAAAAAAAAAAGAATTGAAAAATGAGAGCCAGAAGGGATGTATATACCCATTCTAGAAAAAGTAAGGAGAAAGAAGTTCTAGAAATGCAAAGAGCATGTCCTTTGGAAAAAAACAAAGAGTGTGAAGAAAAATTTGTTGCAAAAATGTTGAGTATTGGAACAATATTTTGGAAATGGGGCTAATACAATAAGTGTAGAGAAATTCATTCATTGGAGGCTAAATTCCCCAAAGTTTTGGAAAAAAAAAAAATGAGTGAATTGCCCTAATTTGCTTCACGAATTTTAGAAATTTAGAATTATGAAACATGAGTTGGTTTGATAATCTTGACTTATATTAATTACATTGTTCATTTAGCTGTGGTTGCAAGAATGGGTAGTTTTTTATGAATTGGAATGAACTTATTTAACTTGACTTTGTATTGCCCTACTCATATTTATCTAAATAGGCGAGTTTACATGAGTTAGCTTGGTTGCATGAATGTTGATTAGAATTCTTAAGTAGAAACAAGGCTAATCTCTTTGTTATATTAGATATGAGTTACTTGAATTAGTTTTTTGTTAGAAGACAGTTTTCTTGATGTAGTTGATGTCTTGTTTGTTTGAGGACAAGCAAAGTATGAAGTGTAGGGGAATTGATAGGACCTAAATGTATTTATATTTTCTTGGCTATTTGAGGTGAACTTGGGATGTTTTTAAATATAATAGCTAGTTAATTCCTTTACTTTTTGATGTTTTTGAGATACTTGGTTGTAGGAAGGTTTTCCTTGAATTTTATGCAGAGATTGTAGAAATAAAAAATGAGTTAACAATGACCAGTCCTGAATTGACGCCAGCCTAAGGAGGTTAAACTGGAGATGACTAGTTATGGAAAAATAGAGCAAAATAGGGGAATTGAATAGTTAGAGTTCAGGAGTAACATAGTTGACCCATGCTTACTTGGAGAAGTTAGACCGGCACTGACTCTGTTTGTTTTCAAGATAATGAAAATTAATTTTGGCAATTTCTAAAGAATTCTTTTAGGAATCAACCTATGCACAACCCAAAACTTCTGAGAATCACTTTTAGCAATCAAGAGGCTTATATACACTAGAAAAAACTCAAGATAAACAAATGAATTCATGGATTAAACTAGAAAATCATTCCTTAAAGAAGAATTCATCAAGAAGAGCATTGTTTTTGGAGAAATCTTCATAGGAAAAGAAGAAGAGTTTGTTTATGAGTCCCTATCTTTTTCTTTTGTTTTCTTTTCTTTAACAATGTTGAGTTTCATGTTATAATTGTTTTTAGATGATGTTTTTAAGTTCATGACTTTTTATTTAGTTTATAGATTTGATCAATTAATTACTAATGTATAGTATTTTATTAATTGGCTTTTATTTTGTGGATTGATTGGTTATTTCTTCCTTCTAATTAACTTGAGAAAGAGGTTAGAAGTGGTTTCAATTCAATTAATTCTAGACTTGTTTTCTTAATTAACTCGAGAGAGAAGTTAAGTGAAGAACTTAAGTAATGAAAGGTTTGTTGATTTCACCTAGAGATAGGGAAAATAATCAATTTCATATTTTTATATCATCTAGAGATAGGAATATTTGTTAAAGGAATTATGTTAATGCATCTTTTTGTTGTTTTGGTGAGGTAGAAATAACTATTAATTTAGCTAAAAGATATTAAAGTCATAAATGGAGATCAATTTCATATTTTTATATCATCTAGAGATAGGAATATTTGTTAAAGGAATTATGTTAATGCATCTTTTGGTTGTTTTGGTGAGGTAGAAATATCTATTAATTTAGTTAAAAGATATTAAAGTCATAAATGGAGAGAGTGTGGATTCTAATTCATACTTTCATGATGCTGTAATGGTAATTAATTATGATTATTGCTAAATTGATCATTGTCATACTTAAAGAATTTCATGCTAATTTCATGTATTTTATCCTTGATTTTATAGATAATTTAGTTACTCTGTATTTGATCACTTTAATTAATAGGTTAAATATTGGATGAGAAGTAATTAGTGGGTAGTTGTTTCTTGAGGATCGATAGTCCTACATTACGATAGGTATACTTACTTATATGATGTGATTTAGAGTTAACGTTTTAAGTAAAACTTGATTGGGAACGTACTTGAATATGAATGGTTTTATGTACTCAAATTGAGCACATCAAGTTTTTCCATCATCTAGTATAGAGTTATGTTGGTAAGTATCGAAGAATCCTTAAGAATTGCCTCAACTACCCCTACTTTCATATTTGTTTCATTGTTCAATAAACTAAAATAGAGAAACAAAGTCACTAACTACTATCAATTATAACTAATTATCAATAAGCACAACAAGAATACATCAATCCAATCACGAGACAAAGTCTAAAAAATCACAAGAGCAAGATATATGTGAGAAAAAGAATTGGTCATATAATTAAAGTGAATTCCCCCAATGATAATTATGTATCAACCACTACTCAATCAATTGAATGAAAATTCAAGTATTGGATAGGGCCTTCCAAATGAAAAAAAATCCACACTCTCTCAAGTAATAATAAGTTTTCTATTCTTGAGCCCAATCCATAGATATTTCTATCATATAAATTAAACTTAAAGAGAATTAAAATAAAAAATCCACAAATTTAAAGCAAAAAAAAGTGTAAAACCCTTATCTCTAGGTGATTAAACAACTCCATCAATCATAAAGTTCTCATATCCTAAATCCTTTCTCAAGTTAATTAAGGGAAAGCAAATCTATTCAACTAATATAAATAGGTACGCTTCTCATGAATCATTTTCTCAGAGTCAAACCAAGAAAATAACCCAATCAATCAATTCAATCAAACACACCCAAGTGATAGATTACTCAAACAAGATTCAAAATCAAATGATAATCTAACACAAGATCAAATTAGGATAGAACCATTTAATTACAATTAGACTAAGTAATATAAATATTACCAAATCAAAATTACAAAGAAAAAGTAAAGGAAAACTCATAGATAAGTATCCTTATTCTACTTTGGGTTCTCTTTGGGATACTTCTCTTCTCCTTCAATCTAGCCTTGATCTTCTTTTCCAGTCCTCCTTGAGGTTTCCAAAGGGTTTGTAGATATAAGCCTCATGTGGCTCTCTCTAGAAATGCCCCAAGTGAAGGGTATTTATAGTTTCCAAATCCCTAAAATCTACTGAATTGGGGCTGGCTATGATGTTGCATGACGCCACCTAAGGTACTTTACACAACGACGTACATGCTTTATATTAATGATATCAGCTTTCCAACAACATTGTGTAACATGACCTTTATAATGTGATGTAACCCTACACGGTGGTATCTAAAATAAGATGCCTTGCACTGTTAGTTTCTAGTAATTTGAAACTTTTGAAACTTTAAAGATGCACGGTGCCAATGAAGGTGGACTACACGGCTCTAGTAATTTCTAGTAGTTTGATTTTGGATTTCAGGTGACGACACGACACCATATGACATAAGCTGAATAACATCGTCTATGCTCCTCAAAACTCTTTTGAAGTTCTTTTCACTTTGCTTTGAATTTTAATCTCAATTCAATACAACCTATATCAAACATGGTGAAAATACGAGGATAAGTAGTAATCCATAACAGATTTCTAAACACTTTAAAGCATAAATAATGTATAAAATATGCATATGATGGGCAAACATTGGACTTACCAATAATCTATCCGAAATAGGGTAGATAATGTTGGAATGTATACTATCTTAGATTAGGTTTCTAATATAATTTTGGTTTGTATTAATAAAAGTTTTATTCTTAGAAATTGCTTGTGAATTTTTATTACATTTGTGCACAATTTTATTAGAAAAGATCAATTGTGTTTAAGTAAGTAGTTCATGTGAATGGAGGTCTTTCACAGTAAGGTATGGACTATGGGTTACTTAACATATAAACTATCGTTCTTAACCGAATGATGAGAATGTGAATCTCTTTATGGTAAGGTTTTTGTGTTATGAATTCTAAATATGGAATGACTTACTTTTAGCCAATGAGTAGTCTTTTTATTTCATAACACAAGAGTATTTTGAATATGTAGAATTGGACCTGTAGTAGTGGTTTCTTAAAGTACTATACAGAAGAAACTTAGACTACTACTGCTACATCGTGGACTTATACTCTATCGTTCGAGTGTAGGTTGGTGGTCTAACGAATCTAGGAGCATATACTTTGATATACTATAGTTGAGGTCCTATTATAGGACTAATATGCTTGTACGTTAAGTATATGTGACTAGCTAGTTAAGACAGACTTGTACAAGATAGCTTCTATGCTATATCATCCCTTATGACTATCCGAATGATCTAAATATCTAGGGCCCTAGGGAACATGGCTTGGATGTTTGCTTTAGGGTAGCTCTCTTAGAAAGCGGAAACATTCCAAAAGTCATGGATTATTGGACTAGAAGTCTAAGGATGGTAGAGGTCTTTTGGAGAAATGTTGGTACACTTCTTTCTCTCTAAATGAATGCGATGTGTAAAGGGATATTTTAGTTATTACACCTGTAGGCTGGAGACATTGCTAACGCAACATTATCCTGGGGGTTAATATTTTCTTATGATGATATTAGAAAATATTTAAAATACAAATATAGCTATTTATATTGTAGGAATATTTTGGTTATTTTAGTAGCCAAGGCGATATGTCTTTTTGGTTCTCGGAATAACCCATAAGTCCTAATTATTTTTGGATTGAGAAAATGGTCTCAGTTAAAAAGAGGATTTTATTTTATTCAGGAAGTCTAATTTATTATTGGATTAGAATATAATAAATAAAATACCAAGAGGAATTAAATTTATTATCTGATTTAATTGGTTAATTAATTATTTATTCAAGGCCTGAGCCCAGATTGAATAATGAAAAAATTAACCTGGACTTTAACTATGTAAAAGGCTTGAATAATTATCTTCGTCTAATTGGGTTCTTAATAATTAACCCATTTTTCAAGTAAGTTAAGAGATAATAAATATAAAATTAATTAATTGAAGTCATAATCAACCCCCTTTTCAAGAAAGTTAATAACAAAAATCAATCAACCAACTCCGCAAAAAAAATAAGTAATCAAATCCCAAGATAAATAATGAATTGATAAAAAAAAGTCTAAATTCACTAAAAAATAATGAATCTCAAAACAATGTAAAATTATAATAAAAATATTAATTACATCACTATTCTAGAAAAAGAAAATAAACGTAAAAGAAAGAATTCATAGACCAGCCATTCTTCTTTTCTTTAGAAACCTTCTTGAATAATGCTCCTTGAATGGTGAATCTCTCGTTCTTTGAGTGGTTGGCAACTTTGATCCTTGGATTCACTACTTTATCTTGTGTTTTCCTTGTCTTTATAAGCTTCTTTGATGCTAAAATTCATTGCTTGAGGAGTATTGGTTGAGTAAGATTTAGAAAATACCAAAATCCTCTGAAAAATACTAAATTCGTGCACAAAATTGTGTGTGTCCAGACTGAACCGGTTGCCGTGTTGCTTCGACCCACCTAGCACCAAGTGCACTCTATTTTTCTCCTAGATGTTGCTCTATTTTCTCTAATTTTCCAGATTGAACCTGGCGCCTGGTTCAGTGACCAAACTCGGTGCCAGGTACGTGTTGGAAATTTGTACTGTTTGCTCGAAATTCATTCAATTCTGCACAAATTTGTCAAAAATATTTTTCACAAGAAAAATGTCAAATAGGAAGGAATACACCTAGTTATTATATCAAAAGTATCCAAAATTAACCTCAAATAACTAGAAAAACAGTGATGATTTTAGCCCCTATCAATTCCCTCATACTTAAACTTTTGCTTGTCCTCAAGCAAACACTTAAGTTAAGAAAATCATCAAGAAAACACAAGCTTTTGTTCATTCCAAAAATTTTGAAACATAACAAAGATTAAAACTTCCCTTCAAACTTTAGATAAAACTCTTGCCATTCATCCAACCATTTGAAAACAATTACACTTTGAAGCATTTAATAAGACATCACAAAACTTTTTACGTTAAATTAATCAAGTTTATACCGTAGTCTAAGAAAATTATTTTACCCTTCAAGTAAAAACATAGATAATATGAATCATAGAAGGCAAGCTATCTATCAACTCAAGTATTATAAATTCAAAAATTGTACAACTCAAGTTATGATGTAAGGAAAGCACTCCAATTTTTTTCCTCTCAAAATTTTCAATGATTTAGGGAATTGATAACCTCAAGTGCATGAATTTCTCTTCACACACCGTATTGGACCCCTTTTAGTCATCACTTATTATTTTTCAACATGTTTCCTCTCTTTTGCTTTAGGGAATTATAGCATCAAGAAAGTTGATTTCTCTTTACTATCCGTATTGGTCCCCATAATCAAGCAAAAAACATTTCTTGCCAACGTCAATCAACTCATTGTTCTCTGAAAAACCTTAGAGGGGGATGAATAAGGCTTTTGGCAAATAAATGCAGATTAAGAATTTTGGTCCCATTAGAAAATTCAAACAAAGTAGAGGATATGCTTTGCAGTTTTGTGATTTGAAGAGTTCGGATAGGTGTTTATTAAATCAGCACAGAGCAATACGAAAATGTTATGAAATAAAGATGGGTTGTTGAGATGTCAAGCACAAATTTAAATTAGAATGCACAGGTCATAAATGAGTTATTGATTTTAGAAGAAAAAATGTAGTATTTAAGATCTGAAGATAGCAAAAAGTGCAGTAAAGAATTTTGGCATAATAACACAAGAAAATGCTTAAGAATTTCTAGTGGTTCGATCCTCAAATGATCTACATCCACTATCTTAAGTTCTCATTTAAAGATTTCAACACCACTCAGTAGAAACCTTTTCCCAAATCAATGGTGGTAAGTGACACTAATCTTACATAAGAGGATCACCACATTTGGTTTTACTCCTAACCTCTTTAATCACAACAATCAAGGCTTACCCCAATTGGGTTTTACCTTCTCAACCTTGATACAAGTTAGATTGAAAGAAAAATTATAGAAATAGCTCATAGATTTGAGTAGAATACGAAAAAATGAGCAACAATACCTTTTATCTTTGGAACAATTCTGTTTCACTTTGAAGCACAAATGAAAAGGGAGATTTTTGTATTTTAAAGTGTAAAAGTGTTTCTAAGAAAGATAGCACAAAAATCTTCTTCGAAATTGAGTTCTAAAGGCTTTTATAGGAGCCACATCCGAAGTCCCAACGGCTAGTTACTTTCTTTCAGGATTTTCAGGGTTTTGGATTCACAAAGTGGAAGGATGTCCATCCAAAAGGTGAGTCCAAAATGGCACTTTTTTAAGCAGAAACATTTTGAAAATGTTACAGAGTATTAGATAGAGTTTTGGATTCAGAGGTCCATCTAAAATACTTAATCCAAACATCTAAAGACCTTATTTTAAAATCATTTTATTTTTGTTCTTCAAGGTAAAAATAAATTGAACCTAAGTAAAGAGACATAGGAATTTTACAAAAATACCTTAACAATGATTCTTAGTGTATAATTCTTTCACAAAGGCTTCAAGATATGCAAACTCTTAAGATGACGTTATGCTTGATCAATTAATCCTTTAGGTTCCATTTGCTTAAGAACTGCTTAGCAGTCTTATTTGTATGCCTTGGAAGAATTGAGGTCAAACATTTCTTATCACATGTAAATCACATAAGTTAATCCTCATAAATGTTTGTCATAAGTCAAAACACAAGAGAATGCCATTAAGGCTAACAATCTCCCTATTTTTTGAGTGATGACAAACTTGATAGGATTGTGACATGAAAATAATGATATATATAATATGGACATGTTAGATTGAGATAAAATATATGAATATTTTTAACTGAAATACATTCTCTCATTATAGGACTCAAGGAGTGCTTATGAGATTAAGATAAGAGAATTTAAGCATGTACTCACAAACATGGCTTAATGAGCCTATGGCTCAACCTACCTTCTTATTCTCATTCCTTCCATCAAAAGGACTATTTCTCAAGGAAATAGCGAAAGTAATAGTCACAAAAAAATGTATAGATATGTACATAAAGGAGTGTAGAAGATAATTCATAAAATGTAACGTTCCCTCTATGTATGTGCATATATGAATAGTAAGTAGAGAGCTATGAAGTGTGATTGAAAATAAGACTGGGTTCCAAGGTTTTGGACTTCCAAAACATGGATCCAAAAAGGGGTAAAATGAGGCAGAAGCTAGCTTTTTAAAAAATTCAATTTTGGATTGTCATTTTAGATTGAAAAAATATGGGTGCAAAACTCTCCCTGAGTATATGCATGGTAAAAGAAAATTTCAAGAGTAAAGATCAATGACTTTTCTTGGAATTGATCGAATTTATTTTTCTCAAAGAAAATCAACACAAGGATTTTACTGTGCAACCAAAAGGAAATAGCACAGATTTCATAAATGTCTACTCAGGTATCCTTATTATCCAAATATTTAACAAAGTGCATATCATAACCATAGTAAGAGCAAATCATCTAGGTAATTTAAAACCAGTTAAAATGCACAATGAATTCATGCCCACACTGCAATAGTCTCCATCAAGTCACCCAATTCTTCACAATCCTCATTCCAACCATAAACAGTCATCTCAAACCATATGAATTTATCATCTTCATAAATAGTCACAATCACAATCCATAAATTCTCAATAGATAATAGTCACAACAATCACAACAATATATGCTCTATAACCACAATCATAATTCACATAATTCATAAATCATTCACAATAGACAATAGTCACAACAATCACAACAATATATGCTCCATAACCACAATCATAATTCACATAATTCACAAATCATTCACAATCCTCCTATTTTTGATACCATTATGACTATTCTCCCCCTTTGCCATCAATCAGAATGCAAGAAAGACACAATAAGAGATCAAAACAATGACATAGTGTAGAAATCAAATAGAGAGAAAATAGAGAGAGAGTGCGCATATAATCAAAAGGATCAATAAAAAAGGTTCAAAACTAATGCAGAAATCATAAAATTGTTTATAAAAGGAAAACAATAAAGTTGTTCTGGCATAGGAAGTCAATAAGCAGAACGCATGATTGGCCAGTTAGGAAATGTGGATGGTCGTAGGCTTAGTCCCAGCACTCTTTTTGGAGTGTTGTCTTGCAATTCGGTTGGACTTTCTTTTTACTATGACGTGCTTCTGGCTTTTCTAGAGGAACTCCCAAGTATGGCTGGCTTGGGAATTTGCAATGCAGCTATAGGGGGGGTAGTGATGTGTATTGACTTGGGTATAAAAATTATACAAAAACTAAGTACTTTCCCAATTAAGTTTACATTAAAATGTTAACTCCAAATCACACATATGAGCAAGTGTACTCATCATTAACCGAGCATAGGGTTCAAACGAGTGTCGATCCTCTAGGAACAAGTAGACATTAATCATTTTTCTTTCATTATTTAACCGACTCAATAAAGTTAAAACAAATAAAACAAAAGAAAAGAAAAGAAAAATAAAAATATACACATGCCAAGGATGGAGAATTATGAAATTCAAACCATTATTTGGATAAACATGATCTTAAAGTACCCAACCTTTATCATAACTAATTATTCTCTTGGCATCATGAAGGATGAAGGTAGACTCATTTCGATGGTCAATCCATGAAATCACTATCTTCTAGATGAATTAGAATCACTTGGTCCATCTCAACTAATTCATCCAAAAGATGCATTAGACACAATCCTTAGTTAAATTCCCTTGGTCTCGGAAAATTTAAAGTATGAAATTAATCAATGAACCCTTGGTCTCAGAAGACATCAATTAACCTTCAATTACCAGTTTTAAGCAATCAACCCCCTTTGGTCCAGCAAGTCAATAGCCAACAGAATATGAAATTAATAAATTGAAAATACCATCAACCCCCTTTGGTCCAGCAAGTTAATGGAAAGAACCAACCAACTAATCTCGTAATAAGCACAAGTAATTGAATACCAAGAATAATAACCAGTCAATCAAAATATCAGACAACTCTAAAAATCATGAATATCTAAACAACGTTGAATTACAATAAAACAATTAATATATCATTGTCAAGAAAAAGAAAACAAAGTAAAAGAAATCACTCATAGATAAGCCTCCTTCTTCTTCTTTTGAAGACCTTCTTGTACAATCCTCCTTGAATTGAAGAATTCCTCATTTGATTGAGTGATTTTCTATGATGATCAATGAATTTCCCCCTTTTCCCTTGTATTTTTCATCTATTTATAGGCTTAGGAAGTGCCTAAACTTGTAGGTACAATGTTCTTGGTCGAGTAGAAATTGGAAGATACTAAAACTCCACAGATTACCAAAAAACGCGTAGAAAAAATCAAGCACTGCCTTATCTTTAGGGCACAACTGGTGCCACCTTGGCCTTCGGAGTTGGCGCTGGTTGTGTTCTACTTCTCTACTTGTTCGCTGATTTTTCTCTGAATTTTGCATAATGAAGACCAGAATACAGCTGGCGCCGCCTTGACTCTTGGAGCCAGCGCTGGTTCCACTCTGTTTCACTAATTTTTTCGTCGTTTCGAAGTTTGTGTAATCCAGTGCATGGCCGGTGCCGGTTCCAGTGCCCTAGCCGGCACCACCTCTCTTATGTTTTGTGACGTTTTTATTTCGTTTTACCCTAAAAATCTGAAATATTGAACAAAACACCTTTCCAAGTGTAAAATATCAAATATGAAGGAATATAACTAGTTATTGAACAAAATGTATTACAAAAGAGCCTCAAATAACTAGGAAAAATATGACTAATTTAGCCCCTATCAATTCCCTCACACTTAGCTCTTTGCTTGTCCTCAAGCAAAGTATCAAGAACAAGTAGGAAAACACAAGGTTTAACAAATCACTCAATCAATTTCAAAACAATATCTTCAACGCTTTCTTCATTCAAAAACATAAAACACATGATACTACATCTTTTGTAACCAACGCAAGACTCGTGTTAGTGATAAATGACTCAGTAGAACTATCACAATACTTCACAATATTCTCAAACCATTGGAAAGAATTCAGTTCAAAAAGAATATGCATTCCATATGCTTACTTTTCATATATTCTCTCCACTAATCCGAGACATATCATGATTCCACTTAGATCAAGTAGGACTTTTAAGCTTGTAATGTAAGGCCAAAGGCTTATAATGTAGCTTATCAAATGAAGGATATAGGAGAATCAAAAGTCAAAGAAAAACTAAGAGTTAGCAAGAAAAGGGAAAACAAAATAAATCAATAATTTCCAACTCTTCTTGCTCTCCAATTCCAAAAATCGATCAAACCATAACCTTATTCAGCAATTCCTGTGCACTTTAAGCAAATCCTGCATTTTTTTCTCTTTCTTTTTCTCATCAACTCTTCTCTATTTCTTTCACAAGATCACTCAAATTTTCTAGCAATGGTGTCAAGTACTTTAATATGAACTTTAACTTTTACCGCTCAATCACCATTCCTTTTGTGATCTTTTCTTTTCTTCTTTCAGTAAGTTTTTCCTTCTTTCTCTTTCTTTCCTTTTCTTTTCCTTTCCAGTTCAACTTGTTATTGATCCATGATTGAAAGTAACAAGTCATGATATTTATCCCAACATTCTTTCTCAACATTCTCATACATATACTTTCATCCAACAAGAGCATAAAGATTTGGAAAATTATTCAAACTCTCATAAACAAGCAATGGACAAAAAATATTGGGACGGGTTTTAATGAAAGAAATCAACCATTTAGGCTTAAAATAGGCACCAGGGATAATATGACAATAGGTAGGCTTGAAAAGCTCAAACTATCCAAAGAAGGACTATTATCATCATCCCTAAGTTAAATCATGATTGTCTTTCTTATTTCGCCTTGAGAGGTATTCAAGTAAGTTCTAGAATGCTCCATGAATTTTAGTAGAAAAATAGGTTTAAGAATAATGCAAAGCATTTTATCAAGAACTACTTCGTCCAAGTGCGTGCAAAAAGTCATGCATAAGCCATAAATGATCTAGAACACATGCTCTATAATTCATCATAAAGACATGCATTAAAAATATAGCTTGAAATCTCAAAGAAAATTAGAAAAATTTTTGAAAATTTTGCTCAAAATTTTTCCAAGAAGGCTAAAGTATATGCATAGAAGAATTATCAATCAAATCACTCCCCCACACTTAAACTGGACATTGTCCTCAATGGCCAAATAAATATAACAAAGAATTAACCATACCATGGGACCAAAAATATAAAGGAGAAGAGATAACAAAAAAAATACTTCCATGATGGAGTAGCTCCAATTTTTCAAACTTTGTGCTCAAAATAAAATCGATAAATCTTGGACAAAGTATATCACCAAACCACTCCCCCATACTTAAGTTGGACACAGTCCTTATTGGCAACAAATAAACACTAGAAAGCATCTCCAAAGGAATTAAAAATAATAATGGATTAGAAAGTTTAATTAATACTTCCCAAGTGCAATAATGCTCCAATAGATGTCCAAACTTGAGGTAAAAAAAGGGCTTGTCCAAGAGGACTATATTCCTGTAAAACAAAACACAAATAAAAACATAAGGAAAATAACAATAAAATAAAACATACCTAAATAAAAGAAAACAAACTAAAGAAAAAGACTAAAAAATAAAAATAAAAATAAAAATAAAATAAAATAAAACAAAAACTTTTCACACTCATCATGCTTCCTTATCAAATCTTTTGAAAAGAAATTAAAGCTCAAAATAGAAGATAGGCATGATGACTTTAGAATGAATGGAGGATTTTAAAAAATGGAAGGTTCATGAAAACAATTTATCTCAGTAAAGCAAAACACATAAACCTCATTCTCTAACATTCCTTTAGACACATAAATAACTTTTTCAACATATGAGTGCACAGGGTATCTAAAGAATGCATCAACTTTAAAATCATCAATTAACCCTTCAAAAGAATTTTTACAATTAAAATTCACCTTTAAACTTAGCATTTGAGTTCTTAAAGATGGGATTAGGAAATCCTTACTTTCCAATGCTTCTACAAATACCAAGTTACCTCCCTAAAATTGGGGTGAATGGCAGAATTCGTCAACATCTTCAAAGGGTTTCTTAGAATGAATGATAAATCCAACTTTGTGAGGCATGTTAAACTCCATACATCAGCATCGGGACCATTGTTCTCCAAGAAGTGAGAAGAGCCTAAGAAACCATGTGACAAAGAAATAATAGAATTATGAGCACATAGAGTAGAATTGAATACCTCTCTTGCCACATCATTCAATTGTCCCACATAGCCTCTCTCTTTTTTTTTTTCATGGTCAATTATACAGGCTAGTATGAACTCATGAGTCTCCTTAACAATCTTAACTAATTGTTTCCTTTGATCACACAGATGTTGGGAAGCTTCGTTATACCACTGAACAGATGAATTTGTATTGGCAACCAAAGAATTCACTAATGCTTCTAATGACGTGTGAAACCCCAGTCAAAACCAACCTTATAGTAAGGGGGTTGGGATACATATCATATTTTATTGCATGTTGAAATATATTTTTATATGATTTTATGTGTATTAAATTTGTGTTTTATAGTCTAGAGGACTTGATTATGATTATTAAGTGAGAAGGGCAAAATGGTAAAAGGGAGATAGCTTGAGGATTGAATATGAAAATATTTTTTAGTGGAAAAATAAGAATAAGAGTTGTTGTGGTTTAATGGTTGGAGCTCTAGAATTAATTCTCGAGGTCTTCGGTTCAAATTCCATCATAGGAGCTTTAGTTTGGTTAAATTTTATTTTTGCTTAGGAAGTAATATTTTTGGCCTTATGAGCTTGGAGTTGGGTAGAAATGTTGTCCTAAGAGAGACATGATAGGAATATCCAAATCCTACTCCTTTGCTCTATACAAAATTCCTAAGGGGAATTCATTTCCTCTTGATCTTTAATTTTTCCTATTTCTCAACTCATTAGTTTGATCAAATTGTTCTAGCCATTTTATTTCCAAAAATTCCAGCAAGGTGTTGTGGCTTTGAAGGTTCAAAATGTCTTAGTAAAAGACATCTTATGGACTGAAGCAATGGAAGAGGGGAAAGGATTTCAAGTGAATTAAATTCCTATAGTGAACTTTCTAAAAATTCCCTCTAGCTAGGTTCATCTTCCTTCTTGGAATGAACTGAAATTTTCCAGCTTCTTGTGCTGTCAAGGTGTCAAAATTCTTAACCATTATTCCCTCCCAAATGTTTCCAGAAAATGGCCTTGTGGATCAGCTTGCAACCTGAATTTTTCTGGCCATTTTCGGACTGCACAAAGGTGGTGCAAAACCAGGAAAATTCCTGGGCAAATTCGCAGCTTTAGAGGTCCAAAACCAAGCTGTTTTCTTTCAGTTTTTGCTCAGCACCTTAGCCACGTTTTTCCTCCCTAAAGAAGGCTGGAAACCAGCCTTGAAATACCCCTGAAACCTCCTTCAAACTCTCTCCAAGTTGGCTGGAAAATGGCAGCCAAAAACTGTCCAGAAATTCCAGCCTTGTGAAAATTCTGTGCAGTAATTTTCCAGCTTTGTTTCCTAATTCTACCCTAGTCGAAACTCCATCCTTCTTCTACACAAACCACCCTTAAACCTCCATTAACTGAACTCTATTGTCCTCCCCAAGCTTCTGCATGAGAATCCCATCATGGCTGCCTAAAAGATTTCCAAAAGAATTCTGCAATCATGCCTTGATTTGGATACCAAAATTCCAGCCACTATGATTTAACAACTTTCCATAAAATATACCTCAAACAACCAGACATTCCCTTCACCATTACACTCCTTATTTTCGGCCACCTTAGCCTCCCTCAACCAGCATTCCTCTAGCTAAAACACTGCCCAACAATTCGGCCATGGCAGACTTCCAAAAGCTCTCCAATAATCAAAGATATTTTTAAATATTTAGTTTCCAAATTCACTTCCTAAAAATATTCTTCAAGAATTTCAACAACTAGCCTTTCCTTTTCCCTTCCAAACCAGAGAATCATCTTCCTAAACCCTACAACTAATTCGGCCAGCCCTAATCCTCCAGAATTTCGGCAGCTGCATATCAAAACCTCTCAATTCCTTTCAACCTTCAAGAACACATAGCACACCAAGAACACCTACTCCTTCCTTTCACCTAATACCTCTCCAAATCACTTCAAACCACTGCTAAAAACTCCAAAATTCATCTACTCACTGCCCTGAGTCCATCCACACCATTCTTAACATCAAACTCGAAAATCCAACTTGTTAGTTTGGATAAAAAACCAGAAATTTTGTGAAGACTCAAGAACACCTTCAAGGTAGGTTTGTTCTAACAACTTCATCTTCTCCAATCTTAATCTCTAATGGATATATATATGAATAAACATGCTAATGGACTTTCTTCTTCTCTTCTCTCTCTCTCTCTCTCTCTCTCTTGGCCGAATGACTTCTTCACCAATGGCCATGCTTTCTTCATCTTCCTTGGATGAATTTAGACCTTTAGGAGTTGAGATCCATTCGAAACTTCTTCAAGGAATTCATCAATCAAGTAAGCTATTTTAACCCTTCTTTTAAATTCTAGATTCATGTCTCTAGGATGATGTTGATAGAAGATGGATTGCGGATAAGGTTTGAGTATGTATTGTTGAGATTAAAGCATGAATGTATGTATGAATATGAAGGAGATGGGATTTATGCATGGATGGATTATCTTGGTTGATTGTATGATGATTTGAGGTTTAATGCATGTCTCCATGTCATAGGTAGTATTTGTGATCAAGTATGCTAGAGATTATGTCACCTTTGGTGAATAGGATTTATATTTATGTTAGATTATTGAAGCCATGATCATATTTATGCTAGAAAAGGTTAGATCATGTCTTGATATCGTTAGATCTATCTTATATGCATGATTTGGATGATTTGATGAATTGAAGGGTTGTAAATGTTCATGATTGTGGTTAGCAATAGAACTATGGTCATGATCTAGTTGTCCCTAAGCTAATTTTATTTCTTCAATAAAATATTTAATATTATGATTTTTGGCTAGTAATTTCGAAAACCCTAGGAGGGGTAGATTTGAAATATTATATATATAATAAGGATATTTTAGTCAAATAAATAATAGCTTTTTCTAGAAAAATAAAATATGTAGATATTATATATAAAATGATAATATCAAATAAAGCCTTTTATGAAAATCATCATAATAAGTAAAATATTTACTATTAAAATTTAATTATTATCTTTTAACCAAAACCTACTAAAATTTATTTAGTATCTTTCAATCAAGACTCATTAAAATTTATTTTCAACTAATTTTAATTATCAATTATTTTCTAGCAATTAATTATTAATAAATTATTATTTTACCTAGTACCACCTAGGACTTTTCATCAAATAAACTCTTAATTATTTTAGCAAGATTTAAACCTTCAATTTATTAGTACCAATTTCCCAAAACTCTAATTATTTTAAATATCAAAATTAGCATTGGCTTATAAATCTTTTTATTTATTATTTGGCCTTAAAGCTTGGGACACTAGGATCATGGTTGTAGTAGTGAGTTGAGTTAGTTTATTTGTGAAAGTGGATTTTGGTTTGAGTTTGATTGTGGTTTGTATTTACTCCATGCGGGGTTAGGTCAGCTGTTGGAGACCTTTATTGTGAGCAAGGATCAGGTAAGCTTCTACATAAAACCTGTTTGATGAAAAATGTTTTTTTTATGGCAAGCCAAATGTAGAGTGCATGGTCACTCATTTCTGTAAAGGCAATTGAGGATTATTTCCATTCTCATTTCAGACAGATAAATTATTTGGAAATCAAGGGGCGGTTTTATTTAAAACCTAAAACTCTTTCTAAAACCAGTTTTGCCCCAAACTTTGGAAAACCTTAATTGCCATTTTCAAGTGGAACTATGTTTTGTTCATTTTTACCAAGTGGGATACGTTACGTTGAGTACTCAATAAGGGAAGGCTAGTAGTACTAGTTTTGAAGAGCAAGAGTGAGTCTTCTGGCAAGAGACCACCTCCAAAAGATAAGCTCAACTTAGAGAAACGTCAGTACTACTTAGTCATGCCGGTCCGAGCTAGCAGTTTTTATTTCAATTAAGTGATTGTGTTTTGCCGAAATGGGTACCTAGTTGTTGTTTGGGTATAGAGAAGGAAGAGTATCTTGCCCGGTAGGCTGATCACCTACCTTTTGTGAGTCTGCACAAAGTGTGGCATTCTGACCGGCAGTATGCACAAAGTGTGGCATACTGACCATGTGGACATGGGGCTCAACATGTGGTAACGCATGACCACCTTTTTTGAGTGGTTGATTTTATTGTGCACTTGTATGGTTTCAAAAAGAGGAAAACACCACTCTTGCTTTTGACTAATGTTTATTACTTGCCAATATTTCTCTTATAAAGATTTCACACTTTGCATCCACGAACTGTTTTCACTGAACACCCAAAGCACACACGGACTTACTGAGATTTTTGTTTCATCACCTTTTTACCATGATTTCAGGTCGATCCTGCTGTGGGGATGAGTAGCTAGTGTTATCTGCCTTGGAAGAGAATGTTGTCTTTTATTTTTGTGTATTGCTTTGGGGAGTTGAGAGGGGATGGTTTTATTTATGGATTTGTTTTTCTTTTGGAATTCTTGGATCTAATCTTGGATTTATTCTGGGGTTGTAATAAATTTTAAGTTAAATTATTATTTTTATTATGCTATTTTATTTGTGTGACCTAGTTATAAAGACCTCTTGTCTTTTGGACGGGGCGACATCCCCAGCCCTGAGCGGGCCTAGGTAGCGGGGTGTTACATGATGTCTCACTACAAAATCAATGTTAGCTTGTAATTTTGCCAATCTATTATCAATGCTGATTTTTTTTTTTTAATGCAAGAAAAATGATGAACATACAATAATGATGAATAATACAATTTAATTCATGAAGACATGATAAAAAGAACAAAACAAAATGACCAAAATAAAAATTGTTTTAAACAGCAAAAATGACTTCACTGCTTTCCACGACCTACATCTATAAAAGACAAGAAGAAAGTTAGATAACCAAAATTTATATTTAAAACAAAATTAAAAGTAGAAAAAGTTAGTAAAATTAAATAACTAAATATACAATATATACAAATATACAAAGACAAGTTAGTGATTATGAACATGTATATACCTATTTACATATTTACAACATATAGAGAAATTACAATACAATTATACAAACAACATCATAGGCACTTCTTCATACAAGGAACGTATATACATATTTACATATTTACATGGTTAAATCAACAAAATCTAAGCTTTCATGCTATTGTTCCCCGGCATCGGCACCAAAAACTTGATGTGTATTGACTTGGATATAAAAATCATACAAAAACTAAGCACATTCCCAATCAAGTTTACATTAAAACATTAACCCCAAATCACACATATGAGCAAATGTACTCATCATTAACCGAGCATAGGGTTCAAACGAGTGTCGATTCTCTAGGAACAAGTAGACATTAATCACATTTCTTTCATTGTTTAACCGATTCAATAAAGTTAAAACAAATAAAACCAAATAAAAGAAAAGAAAAAGAAAAATATACACATGTCAAGGATGGAGAATTATGCAATTTAAACCATTGTTCGGATAAACATGATCTTAAAGTACCTAACCTTTATCATAACTAATTATTCTCTTGGCATCATGAAGGATGAAGGTAGATTCACTTCGATGGTCAATCCATGAAATCACTATCTTCTAGATGAATTAGAATCACTTGGTCTGTTTCAACTAATTCATCCAAAAGATGCATTAGACACAATCCTTAGTTAAATTCCCTTGGTCTTGGAAAATTTATAGTATGAAATTAATCAATGAACCCTCGGTCTCAGAAGATATCAATTAACCTTCAATTACCAGTTCTAAGCAATCAACCCCCTTTGGTCTAGCAAGTCAATAGTCAACAGAATATGAAATTAATAAATTGAAACTACCATCAACCCTCTTTGGTCTAGCAAGTTAATGGAAAAAACCAACCAACTAATCTTGTAATAAGCACAAGTAATTGAATACCAAGAATAATAACCAGTCAATCAAAATATTAGACAACTCTAAAAATCATGAATATCTAAACAACATTGAATTACACTAAAATAATTATCATATCATTGTTAAGAAAAATAAAACAAAGTAAAAGAAAGCACTCATAGATAAGCCTCATTCTTCTTTCTTTGAAGACCTTCTTGTACAATCCTCCTTGAATTGAAGAATTCCTCATTTGATTGAGTGATTTTCTATGATGATCAATGAATTTTCCCCTTTTTCCCTTATATTTTTCATCTATTTATAGGCTTAGGAAGTGCCTAAACTTGTAGGTACAATGTTCTTGGTCGAGTAGAAGTTGGAAGATACTAAAACTCCACAGATTACCAAAAACCGCGCAGAAAAAATCAAGCACCGCCTTATCTTTAGAGCACAACCGGCGCCGCCTTGGCTCTCGGAGCTGGCGCCGGTTGTGTTCTGCTTCTCTACTTGTTCGCTGATTTTTCTTCGAATTTTGCACAATGAAGACCAGAATGCAGCCGGTGCCGCCTTGACTCTTGGAGCCGGTGCCGATTCCACTCTGTTTTGCTCCATTTCACTAATTTTTTCGTTGCTTCGAAGTTCATGTAATCCAGTTCATGGCTGGCGCCGGTTCAGTGCCCTAGCCGGTGCCACCTCTCCTCTGTTTTGCGACGGTTTTGTTTCGTTTTACTCTAAAAATCTGAAATAATGAACAAAACACCTTTCCAAGCGTAAAATCTCAAATATAAAGGAATATAACTAGTTATTGAACAAAATGTATTACAAAAGAGCCTCAAATAACTAGGAAAAATATGACTAATTTAGTCCCTATCAGGCAACAGTTGTGGGAACTTCACTCTCCTTCCCTTTTATCCTTCTCACTATCTTCTGCTTCCTTTTCTTTTTCCTATTGCTGTTGCACTTCTTGTTCAGCCTGTTTACTGGTTGCTTTTTTAGTTTGGGGAGAAGCAGGTTCCTTTCCAGTCATTTTTTCTTGAGAAGGAGCTTGTTCATCATGGATTTCTTTAGTGGTTAGTTCTACTTTCTTTTCCTCCACATTGCTCAAGCTGGTTCCTAAATTTTACAACTCAATACTAACTTCAATCCGAAATCCATCAAACTTCTCAGTCAGACTGTTCAAAGCATTTAAGATGCTTTGAGTCAAACTACTTTCCTCTGTCTTTTTCTTACCCTTGTTTGAGAATTCTTCTCATGTGTTAGACTTCCATTTCATCCCCATTTAGACAGAAAGTGCAGTTATTTTTCCTTCAATCTTCATTTTAATAGCTTTTCTCTTTCTTCATCCGACATGTCTTTAAGTAAGACCCATTCCTTATTTACTTGAAAAAATCCCATTTTTTCAAAAGAGTCCATGTTATACACATTAGTCTTATGCTGACCATGAGCATAAACATTTAAATTTACATTGAAATGCTTGAAGACTTTGGTCAATAAATTACCATATGGGAGTGCCTTGTAAGATGTACTTCTCGACTGAAGCATGAGCTTAATCACCAGAAAATCAAAACTGATTTGTCTACCCTCAGACAGGGCTAACATCAATATCATTTGCATGATACTCATTGACGTTGTGTGCCTAATACTTGGAGCAACCATAGTTGACACCATATGGTGCAAAATCCTTCCAGGACCATTCAACCATTTTGAATTTCTGTCACTTGAACTTTTAAAACTCTTCCCTCCAGTAAACCTTGCTTCAAACCTTCCTAAGTCAAATAGGTCTAATTCCTCAGGGAATTTTTTCATTTAAAAAAATTGAATCCCTCCATCTCTAACTCCAAAAATTCGATTCGACAGCCGATGGTCAAATTCCATGTTTATCGATCCTACTCTAGAGGAATACCATTGCACCATAAAATCTCCTTTAATCTCCTCAAACCTCCCATTTTTCAAGTTTGCAAAAAACTCCCAAACCAGAGGGGTGTATAGTTTCTCATCGATCGATAGCAAAGCCCCCTAATCTAAGATTCTCAAACATATTTAGAATGTCAGAAAAGTTTAGAAATGCCTCAGTATTAACCCGATATCCAGTGACCACAATCCTATTTCTAGATAGCCAGTCATTAAATTCAGACTCACATTTCAGATTGAGAAATCAAAGTCCTTGAGTTTCCAAGCTTTCCTATATAGGAAGCTCTGTTGATGAGTTGCACTACAAGAAAATTGTTAATCTGCCACGGATTTGCTATGAAAGAAGACAAGACATAGCAAATTTTCACAACAATACAACAGTAGTAAATCCGTAGCTATTTGTCACGGACTTTCCACGGATATTGTATCAACTAGCAATGCAAAGATGTTCCCTCACAGATCTATAGCAAAAAAAGGATAGGGGAAAAGTTAGCCATTGATTTGCAATGGAAAATGTCCATGGCAATTTGTACAATTATTGATACAAACCTCCGTGGCAAAACCATGGCAATTTGCCACAGAATTAATTACTTTCAAATTAATTTCGTGGCAAATCGGTGGCAGATTGCCACAGATTTGCCGCGAATTTTTCATGGAATTAAGTATTTCCCAACTAGTTCCGTGGCAAATCCATGGCAATCTGTTAGGGATTTGCCATGGATTTATTTTTTCTTTTTTATTATATTAATTTGTATTAATATTTGTTCCATGCCTTAAAATTCCTGATCTTACCTTTAGTTGATTTGAACAATTTTCTTTCTTATTTGTAGTTAAAAATTTTCATTTCCCTCCATCTTTCTATTTTTATTTTGACAACAAAACCCATTGGAAATATCAGTGCAATTAACTATATTACCATTTAGAATATGCACAAAATATGTTAGGAAAAATAGTGATAAAAAGAATAAGAAAATTTAATTAATTATTCTCCGTGGCAAATCCATGGCAACTAGGGATTCGCCATAGATTTTCCCCCTTTTTTATTCTAATTTTTTTAATTTTATTATACATTTTGATTAAAATGGTCAAATGTTTTATAAAATTTTTTGTTTTTTTTATCTCTAACTTATTTATTCCTGAAAAAAAATTGATACGAATTTAAAATAAAATGTAATATTTTTGTGTGTAGAAATATTTGTGTGTATTAAAATAATTTTTTTTAAAGATATCATATAATTTTATTTTTTTTTTGACAACAAAAGCCATTGGAAATATTAGTGCAATTAACTATATTACCATTTAGAATATAAAAAAAACATGTTAGGTAAAATAGTGAGAAAAGGAATAAGAAAATTTCATTAATTATTTTCCATGACAAATTGCCACAAATTTGCCACGGATTGTGTTAGTTCGTGACAAATCCCAAGCAAATGCTAGGGATTTGCCATGGATTTATTTTTTCTTTTTTATTCTAATTTTTTTATATTTATTTTTATTCCATACATTTTGATTAAAATGGTCAAATATTTTATAAACATTTTGTTTTTTTTATCTCTAACTTGTTTACTCTTGAAAAAGAATTGATATAAATTTAAAATAGAATGTAATATTTTTGTGTGTAGAAATATATGTGTGTACTAAATAAAAAATTTTAAAGATATGATATATATATATATATATATATATATATATATATATATATATATTTGGGATAACAAAAGCCATTGAAAATGTCAGTGTAATTAACTATATTACCATTTAGAATATACAAAAAATATGTTAGATAAAATAGTGATAAAAAAAATACGAATACTTCATTAATTATTTTTCGAGGCAAATTGCCAAGGATTTGCCTCGGATTGTGTTAGTCTGTGGCAAATCCCTAGCAAATTGCAAGGGATTTGCCACAGATTTATTTTTTTCTTTTTTATTCTAATTTTTATTATATTTATTTTATTCCATACATTTCGATTAAAATGGTCAAATATTTTATAAACATTTTGTTTTTTTATCTATAACTTATTTACTCTTGGAAAAGAATGGATACGAATTTCAAATAGAATATAATATTTTTGTGTGTAGAAATATATGTGTGTACTAAAATAAAAAAATTTTAAAGATATGATATAATTTTTTTTTTTGGACAACAAAAGCCATTGGAAATATCAGTGCAATTAACTATATTACCATTTAGAATATACAAAAAATATGTTAGGTAAAATAGTAATAAAAAGAATAAAAAAATTTAATTAATTATTTTCCGTGGCAAATTACCACGGATTTGCCATGGATTGTGTTAGTCCGTGGCAAATCCCAAGCAAATTGCGAGGGATTTGACACGAATTTATTTTTTTCTTTTTTAATTCTAATTTTTATTATATTTAATTTTATTCCATATATTTTGATTAAAATGGTCCAATATTTTATAAATATTTTATTTTTTTTACCTCTAACTTATTTACTCTTGAAAAAGAATTGATACGAATTTAAAATAGAATGTAATATTTTTGTGTGTAGAAATATATGTGTGTATTAAAATAAAAAATTTTAAAGATATGTTATATATATATATATATATATATATATATATATATATATATATATATATATAGACAACAAAAGCCATTGGAAATATTAGTGCAGTTAACTATATTACCATTTAGAATATGCAAAAAATATGTTAGGTAAAATAGTGATAAAAAGAATAAGAAAATTTCATTAATTATTTTCGTGATAAATTGCCATAGACTTATTTTTTCCTTTTTTAATCTAATTTTTTATATTTATTTTTTCCATACTTTTTTATTAAAATGGTCAAATGTTTTATAAATATATTTTTTTTATCTCTAACTTATTTACTCTTGAAAAAGAATTGATATGAATTTAAAATAGAATGTAATATTTTTGTGTGTAGAAATATATGAGTGTACTAAAATAAAAGATTTTAAAGATATGATATAATGTTTTTTTTGGACAACAAAACCCATTGGGAATATAAGTGCAATTAACTATATTACCGTTTAGAATATACAAAAAATATGTTAGGTAAAATAGTGATAAAAAGAATAAGAAAATTTCATTATTTATTTTCCGTGGCAAATCCGTGTATACTTAAATATGTGTGGGGTGTGTGTATATGTTTGTTTATGTATATTTATGTTTATGAATGTATATGTGTGTGGGGGTTATATTGTGTATGAATTTATGTGTGTGTATATATACACACATATATATATATATGTATATATATGTATGTATGTATATATATATATATATAATATGTGTGTGTGTGCATGTGTGTGTGTGTGCATGCGCGCGTGCGTGTGTGTGTTTAAATCATTTAATAAAAAAGATAGCATAATTGACAGTATATAAAATTTAAAATTATATAAATATACAAAATATTTTTTATATTTGAATAATATAGTTTTATATTGAATTGAATTTGATTATTATATTTTGTTATAATACTTTTATTTAAAAAAAAGTACACAAAGCATCCGTTAAGAGTAGTCTAAATAATAATAATAATAATAATAATAATAATAATAATAATAATAATAATAATAATAATAATAATAATAATAATAATAATAATAATAATAATAATAAAAAAAAGAAAAGCACAACAGTTGTTGTAGCTTAGTGGCTAAACACAACATACGCATTTCGAAGGTTATAGGTTCGAGTCTTGCATTATGCAATTCTTGAACAATTTAGGGTTTGCGATTCGGTGTGGCTAGTGCATGAGGAAGGCTATGCACCGAATAGTCCATGATTCAGTGTGGTTAGTCCATGAAGAGGGTTGTGGTCCACAATTCAAAAAATTTTAATTTTTAATAATTCATAGAAAATCCGTGGCAATTTTCCACGGAAAAAATAACGTTTCCATGGCAAATCCGTGGTGGATTTGCCACGGATTAGTCCACAATTCAAAAAATTTTAATTTTTAATAAATTTTAGTTTTTAATAATCCATGATAAATCCGTGGCAATTTGTCACAAAAAAAATAACGTTTTCATGGAAAATCTGTGGTAAATTGCCACGGATTTACCACGGAACGAATTTTTAAATGAAGTATCCATGGCAAATCCTGGCAATCTGCCACGGATTTGCCACTGAAAGTACTTCTAAATAAAGCATTCATGGTAATTTGCCAGGAACGGCTTGTTTAACATTGCTTCCATGGCAAATTTGTGTCAGATTTGCCACATAAAGTATTTCTAAATAAAGTATGCATGGCAAATCCGTGGCAATTTGCCACAGATTGCTTATTTTCATATTATTTCCGTGGAAAATCCGTGGAAAATTGCAACGGATTTGCCACGGTTCTCTCGCAATATTTCTCCCTGAAAGGTGCTACCTACTTGAACAATCCGTGGCAAATTTTTGGCAAATTGTCACAGAAAAAAAGTTCCCTCACAACAAATGCTTAACGACGACGGTATTGGCCACGGACCAATTTTGTCGTAGATCCGTGGCAAATTCCAATTTAGCCACAGATTTGTCTATGGCAAATTGGCAAATTTCTTGTAATGTCAGTTCCTGAAGGTGTTTCTTCAGCAACTATTTTCTTTCCTTTCTGTTTGATGGTTGGTTGTGCAGCAGCAACAACTTTTGTCTTAGCTGTTGCTTTGCTTTTCTTGCCCTTCTTTATCTTTTGCCCGGTTCCATTTTCTGATTTTGATACTTTCGTCATGACAAAAGCAGGAAGAAGATGGGGGATTTTTCGTTTTAGTTGAGAGGGTGAAGATGTTAAGTGAGAGAGAAAATGCAGAGATCAATGGTGGTTTTCAGATTTCAATGAGAGAGGAAAAGTAACTTTTTGTGATTTCCTAGGTTTTTGGGTAGTTAAGTACAATCAAGTACTTTCAATCAGAGATTTGCACCAAAGATAGGGTCACTCTTTTTGAAAAGCATAGACATTTGAAAATTCAAAAAGTGACGTCTAGACTTATGTACTCTTTTATTCGAAAAAAACAAAAAATTGGGGTTTTCACGAATTTTGGGCTACTGCTATTTTAGATTTAGACTGGATCCAAATTAGTTCGTCGAAAAAGTGGAATAAAAGATGTTTTGTTGAGAGAATTTTGAATTCATGTTTCTTAGATATGGCATCCAAACTCTCTATCCGAAAGGTGTATTTTCAGAAGTTCTACAAGAATGAACAAACAAAACCTTGACAAAATTGTCAGTTACATAATTTTGGTAATTTTGGTCTTCTTAGATGTTTGAATCTATCTTCGGCCATAGGTTTTGTAAAGATGTTTGTAAGCTGTTCATCGGTTGGAATATATTCAACACACACATCAACTTTAAACACACGATCTCTAATAAAATGATACTTAATTTCAATGTACTTAGTTCTAGAATGCTGAACAAGATTTTTGGTTAAATTGATAGCACTAGTATTATCACATAAGATAGGTGTGAAATTAAAATTTAAATCAAAATCAAGCATGTAATACCCCGCTGAAAACCATCTTTATTATATGGGAAAAGTCATGCATGACATAAAATTTTATATTGCACTTGATAACTTGAACCATTTTCATGGGTTTATGTGATCTACGAGTTTGTTATTTCATGAATTTATTTATTTTGATATAATTGTATTGGTTGAATTGTTTGAGATTTTGTTTTATTGAGTAGAACTTATTAGAAGGGAAATAGAGTAAGTGAGTGGGAGTTAAGGGAATTTGTTGGAGGAATATTTAAACAAGAGCTGTTGTGGAATAGCGGTTAGAGCTTGGTATTTATTTCTTGGTAGACTTGAGTTTGAATCCCAACTCTTGCAAACCTTTTCATTCTTATTTCAAATTAAACTTTTTCCCCCTTATTTCTTTTTTCCCCTCCTCTTGGCCGATTTCTCTAGGGAGTGCCACCACCCTAGCTTTCCAATTCCTAAGATATAGGAATTTGATTATTTTGGGCTTTGCCAAAAAGGAATTAAAGTAAATTAAAATTTTATTGTTCTCTAATTAATATTTTATTCGAACCTTTTAGAAAGTTTAAATATTCTCACATCTAGAGTTTCCTAAAAGGATCTTATACAAAGGATTTATTATGGAAAGAAAAGGATAGAACTTTGATTTTGGAAACTAGATTTTTCCACTAAAAATAATTATTCCCTAATCAATTATTTTTACCTAAAATAAATTAGGACATTAACTAAATTATTCCTTGGACTGATATCCTATTTTCTTTGTTGAAATTTTTGGAATTGAAAACCCTAGCCGCCACCTTGATTAGAAAGGTGGTTGCTTTCCAACTCTCCAAAATATAGGGGGAATCTACCCTAAATAATCCTAATCAATCAAAGTTCTCCTAAGCTAAACAAAAACCAGAAATTTCCCCTTCTTCCCACCTTATTTTCGGCCACTGTTCACACACAGACACAGACACAGACACAGACACACACACATACACAGACACGAGACACACACACACACACACGCACACACACACACACACACACACACACACACACGCACACAAATTCCAGCAGCCTTGCCCTTCAATTTTCTCTTGTTTTAGCTAAAACAACAATACCAAAAAGCTATCATATCTCTTCTCCAATTTTCGGCCAACACAAGAACCGAAAGACAGCTTCTTTTCTTATCTTTTCCTCCCTTATTTTGGCCACAATAACAACCAAAAAATAGTCACCAAAAACCACCTCTAAACCCCTCTTAAACCTTGCTGTAATTTGGCTACAACAATAGAGACAAAATCTGTCATCTTTTTCTTCTTGCGATCAAGAGACCGAAGCAAGATTAAACTCTCCAAAGCACTAAAACACCTAACCCTAACCTATTCCCTTCATCAAACCAACCCTCAATCAAACTCTAAACACCCTCTACTATTCAAGAATTCCAGCCACCACTCTCTCTAAGGATTTTGTCCTTAGCAACTTCCAATCCTCTCCAAAATTGAAAACTAAACCAAAGGTGAGTAACCCTTCGACCCCTTTCAACTTTTATCCAAATAATCTTATTTTTTCCCCTCAATCTCGGTCATCAAGGGGTTGATCCTTGTCCCTTTTTATTGGAGATTTTCAAACAAGAAGGCCAAGAGCATCACAATCAATCTTTCTTCCTCAAGTGAACCCAAGCAACCACCAAAGGTTCTACCTTTGCTCTTAGTGTGTGTCATCAAGAGGTATTCTTGGTCTCGATCCCTTTTGCTTTAAATAAGGTTGCTTTTACGGTGGTGTTGTCTTGTATAGAGGATAGAGGAAGCATGAATAGACTATATTAAGGAGTTTGAGAGTTCAATGGAATGAACTAGGCATGTATGTCATTGTTCATGATTGAATATTGCTATGAAGGTCTAGATATGTAGCCTGTTGGTTAAAGATGAGGTTTTGAAATGCAAATAGGGTTCTTATATGAGGTTCATAGTAGACGAATATTAAAGGTCTTTGTATTGATGATGAGATTCGATTATATGCACGCCATAATGAGATGCATGATTATGTTAGGCTATAGCGATGAGCTAATAAATTAGTCTAACTAGATACCATGGATGAATTAGATAACTAATATGAGCATAGCGATTCATGATGTATGATGATAGTGGATTCATATTTGGTTTCTAATCATAGAAACATTGATTCTGGATAAGGAAGAAACAGAAAAAGAGATCAAGCATCACTTTGATTGATTATTGAGAATATCCAAGTTAGTCCTTGCACAACTGTTTTACTAAATATTACATGTTTGCAAGTATTTTTGTATAATGATATTTGAAAAGGTGTCATTATGGTGTCTGACATGATGATCGAAACGTTGGTTGAATATGATGAATTGTACAGTGGTATTTTAGTACTTAGTTTGAGAACATGGTCATTTTATTCTCCAAATGATTTTGTCAAATCTTAACTTTTAAATTGAAAATGATTTCTTTCCTTAATCACTAAATGTTTTGGAAAACCTATTGTGAAAAGACACGTTTTACAAGGATAAGGTAATCAATGACTATTAAAATAAGGGAAATGATTCTGCCCCTAAAGGGGGAGCATTTAGTACTCTATGGGGGTAGGCTAGTGGTGCTAGTCTTAAAGAGTTAGTGTTAGTCTTTTAGTAGGAGGCCACCTCCAGAAGATGAACTCAACTTCGAGCGGTGACAGTACTACTTAGTCAAGCCAGTCAGAGCTAGCATATTGGTCCGCGCAGACTTTATTTATCCGGGTTGGACAACTAATGTATTGGGTGTAGAAATAGAGGAGTATCTCACCCTAGTGGGAGGATCCCTAACTGCCCATTGTTGAAAGGTTACATTGTGACGCTATTATGGTGGTAACCATGATATGGATTGCGATACTATTGTTTGAATCATTACTAATCCCTACTTAATGAACTTATGATTATGATAAGATAATATTTATTGAGAACTATTTTGGATATGATGAGCAATGTGCCTTTGAATATTTGTTTAGTGATGAAAAAGTCTTACAAACATGATTTTGAGGTTTTATTAAACTTACATATACGGAATGTTTGTATATGACATTCACACACACGAGACTTATTGAGATGCTAATCTCACACTATTTTACATCATGTTTTCAGGGGAGTGCTTTTATAGAGTTGGTTGAAGAGATAAGAGATGACCTTTTTCTACTTTGTATTTCTTTCGAGAGATGATTGTTAGTTTTAGAATCTTAGACTTGTATAAGTTTTAACTCTGGTTGTAATGAGATTATTGCATTATTTTATTTAGTCATTTTCATTCCTTTTGTACCTCCTTATAAATTCTCCTGGTCCTTTGGACGGAGTGACATCCCGCCTTATTTGGGTATGTAGGTAGTGGGGTGTTACAAGTGGTATCAGAGCTTAAGTTGAGGCGATTGACTTGATTGAATAGTACCTAAACCCTAGGAATTGAGATTTATTAAATAGTACTTGAAACTAGGAATTGAGATTCAGTTTTGAATTCTTTATGTTTTATTTATAGGGTGACTAGAATATCCGCAGCTGTAACCAGAGACTAGCCTTTTACGTATGGTCCCACGAATGGTAGAGCATTTTACCCCATTTCTATACCGGATTCATCATCATCTGATTCGGAGACAGAACCCAAGAATGGATGGTTCTTAAGAGAAGATGAGGTAGACCATGAGCTATCTGTGATGGAAGACTTAGGAGTAGATGAGGGACTTGAAGATCCAACACCAGAGTTGCCTGCACTTAACGAGAATAGGGATATGGTAGAGTATGGGGGAGATGAGAAGGGGGAAATAGGGGATGGAGAATCAATGGGTGATGAGAGTGAGGACGAGGTAGGAAGACTTGGGATTGAGAAGGAGATAAGAGAGCTTGAGAGCGAGGGTAGAGCAGAAGTAATTGAGGAGGAGGATAGGATTGATACACTTGTGACCCTGTCAATAGAGGAAGGAATCCTGTCGCTTTTGGAAAGTGAGTCATATGAGTTAGAATCTGGGAAACCTAAGAGTGCATTGATGTTAGCCATGGAAAAGCTTAGGGATGCGGAGTTAAGGGCCAAGCTGAGGGGTAGGGAAGATGAGGAGTACATTTTAAGTCAGCTTAAGAAGAACCCAAGATCTTTTGGTTTCGCCAATGATCATCCCAACAGCAGTGTAGGATAGATAGTGGAACCTTTTCCTGAGACTTCCAAGGATTCTAGTAACTCTAGTGATTCTTAGGGTTATAGAACCTTTAGTGCTTAATCTTTTACTTTTATAAGGAGATGCTCGTTTATTTATTTGATGCAGAATTTATTCTTTGCTTTGAATTTTGTTTAGCTAGAATAAAATGAGTACTTAGTAGGATACTCCCTTATTTTGTACCAAGTTGAATTTGGTTAATAAAAGGATAATTTTATTAATTTCTCTACTCTATTTGGAGTATTATCTACAAAATTTATTTCCCATATAATTGCAAGCTATTTTAAATCTATAAGCTATTCAATTGCATGTTATGAATTTTCTCCTAATAAACCTTATGATAGGTACAAATGGTAGTAGATGACACCAAAACGTAGAATTGTCTTGTACCACGTTAGTGAGTACACCTTTGGGGAGGCAGAAAAATGCGAGTAAGGTAGTGCAAGGGTGTGATATTATGGTCGAGAAGAAGATTTTGAAGGCAGACCTCATAATCCTACCTATCAACGACTATGATTTGATTATGGGTATGGATTGGTTAGCGAAACATGGAGCAAGAGTGAATTGCAAGGTCAAGACGGTGCATTTCGTTAGACCCGGATGCAATGTATTGGAGTTTAGCGAGAAGATGGTAAAATAGTTGAAATTTCTGATAGCAGGAACAAAGGCCTGGAAGATGCTGAAGCAGGGTTGTGTAGGGTATCTGGCTTACTTAATCAATAAGCCAAAAGATCAGCGTACCTTGAAAAGCATTGAGGTGGTGAAGGACTTTGTAGACGTATTCTTGGCCAAACTTACTTTTCTCCCACCATCATGGGAAGTCGAGTTCATTATTGATCTAGTTCCTAGAGCTGAGTTGGTATCGAAGACTCCCTATCGGATGGCGCCTGTGGAATTAAAGGAATTGTAGGAATAGCTGGAGAAGTTGGTTAAGCAAGGGTATATAAGACTAGTATGTCACTTTGGGAAGCCTTGGTGTTGTTCGTAAAGAAGAAAGATGGGATGCTGAGGCTGTGTATAGATTATAGAGAGTTGAACAACCTCACGATCAAGAACAAGTACCCATTGCCGCTAATTGATGAGTTATTTGATCAGTTGCAAAGTTTTTGTTACTTTTCCAAGTTGGATCTCTGACAAGGTTGTTACCAAGTACGAATCAAGGAGGAGGATATTCCCAAAACAGCCTTCAACACTAGATATAGACACTACGAGTTCGTGGTGATGCCGTTTGGAGTAACTAATGCACCTGCTATTTTCATGGATCTTATGCACAGAGTTTTTCAATGGTACTTTGATAAGTTTGTAGTGGTATTTATAGATAATATTTTGATCTACTCTAAAAGTCCCAAGGAACATGTAGAGCATCTGAAGTTAGTACTGGAGAAATTGAGGGAGTATAAACTCTATACTAAATTTAACAAATGCGAGTTTTGGTTAGATTCAGTGGCCTTTTTTGGTCACGTAATATCTAAATATGGAATTAAGGTGGACCTAGCAAAAGTCGAGGTTGTCTCTAATTGGAAACAACCAGAAAGTGTGACTGAGATTAGGAGTTTTCTTAGATTGGTGGGATATTGCCGTCGATTCATCAAGAACTTCTCCACGCTGGCTACACCGATTACCCGACTACTAAGGATGGACGTGTCATATATCTAGAATGATAAGTGTGAGAAGAGTTTTTAAGAGTTCAAGAGGAGATTGATGATGGCACTGGTATTGAGTTTACCTGTGGAAAGTAAACCTTACTCTTTGTACAAGGACGCCTCTAAGGAAGGTCTAGGGGTAGTGTTGAGGTAAGATAGGAAAGTTAGCCTATGCGTCGAGAAAGCTAAAGCCGCACAAAATGAACTATCCAACGCATGACTTGGAGTTGGCTAGATAGTGTTTGCCTTGAAGAAGTGGCGACACTATTTATATAGAGTGGAGTATGAAGTCTTCACGGATCATAAGAGTTTGAAGTATATCTTCATGTAGAAGGACTTGAATTTGAGGCAAAAAAGATTGATGGAGTTCTTGGAAGAATACAAGTGTCCAATTAACTACCATCCGAGGAAGGCTAACGTGGCAGCTGATACGCTGAGTCAAAAAGTAAGGATGGTTAGTATGAGGGTGCAAGAAGTCCAAGTAGTATGAGAACTCTTGGAGCGAAAGGTAGAAGTAGGAGAAGGAGAGCTTAGCCTATGTAACCTGAAGATGGAACCTAACTTGAGGCAAGAGATTGGTGTGGTGCAATGAAGCAACCAAGACTTTCAAACTTTTAAAGTAAAGGAAAGAAAAAGAGAAAATAAGGAATTGCAGACTGATGAAGCTGGAGTGTTGTATTTTCGAGGATGGCTATGTATACCAAAAGACCTAGTATTGAAGAGAAAGATAATGGATGAGGCTCACAAGAGCAAGCATACTATTCATCCTGGAGAAGTGAAGATGTACCAAGACTTGAAGAAGGCCTATTGGTGGCCGGGGATGAAAAGGGACGTGAAGTAATACGTCTCTACTTGTCTAACTTGTTAGAAAGTGAAGATGGAGCATAAGAAAACAGCTGGATTACTACAACCGTTACTTATTCCCGAGTGGAAGTGATAGGAGGTGACGATGGATTTTGTTACCGGACTACCGATGTCGAAGATTTTGAAGGATGCCATTTAGGTTGTGGTTGACAGGTTGACCAAGACTGCTCATTTTATCCCTGTAAATGTTAAGAATTTTATGGAGAAGTTGGCTAAGACTTACATTTAGGCAGTGGTTAGATTGCATGGTATATCATTAGGTATCGTATCCGATAGGGATCCCAGGCTCCCTTCAAGATTTTGGACCAAGTTTCAAGAGTTAATGGCGACGACTCTGAAGCTCAACACTTCTGCTCATCCGTAGATTGTTGGACAGCCTGAGAGAGTCATCTAGATATTGGAGGACATGCTTAGGGCTTATGTGCCAGATTTCAGAGATAAGTGGATAGATTGTATATCTTATGCAGAGTTGGCATACCACAATAATTATCAAGCGTCGACCGAGATGGTACCCTATGAAGCATTATATGGACGGAAATGTCCAGTACTATTGTACTGGGTTTGGACTGAGGATGGGAAAATCGGCAAGACTAGGGAGGTAAACCTTGAGGAGATGGAAAACAAAGTAAAGATGATAAGGAAGAGACTTAAAGCAGTGCAAAGTTGACAGAACAGTTATGCATATAACAAAAAAAGAGAATTGGAGTTTCAAGTGGCAAATTAGACTTTTCTGAAGATAACACCTAGCAGAGGGATTTTAAAGCATCCCAAAGGTGGGAAGTTGAATCTTCGATATACAAGACCATTTCCAATGATCGAGAAGATTAGACTTATAGCATGTTGATTGGAGTTGCCAGAAGGGTTGGTAGGAATTCACGATATGTTCTATGTATCTCAATTGAAGAAATACAACCCTAACCCAGAGTATGTATTGAACGAGGAGCCATTAATTCTACAGCATGATCTAAGTTATGTGGAGAAACTGATTAAAGTTCTGGATTGGAGTGTCAAGGTGTTGAGGAGTAAATAGATACCTATGGTGAAGATTTTGTGGGATCATCACGATACCTAGGATGCCACATGGGAAACTGAAGAATGGGTGGAGAAGAAATACCCGAACTTGCTCTAAAGGTATAGCGCTCTAAATTTCGGGATGAAATTCTCTTAAAGGGGAGAGGATGTAATACCCCGTTTAAAACAACCTTTATTATATGGGGAAAGTCATGTATGGCATAACATTTTATATTGCATTTGATAACTTGAACCATTTCATGGATTTATGTGATCTATGAGTTTGTTATGCCATGAATTTATTTACTTTAATATAATTGTGTTGGTTGAATTGGTTGAGCTTTTGTTTTATTGAGTAGAATTTATTAGAAGGGAAATGGAGTAAGTGAGCGGGAGCTAAGGGAATTTGTTGGAAGAATATTTAAACACGAGCTATTGTGGAATATCGGTTAGAGCTTGGTGTTTATTTCTTGGTGGACTTGAGTTTGAATCCCAACTCTTGCAAACCTTTTCATTCTTATTTCTAATTAAACCTTTTTCCCTTATTTCTTCTTTTTTTTTTTCGCCTCTTGGTCGATTGCTCTAGGAAGTGTCGCCATCCTAGCTTCCCAATTCCTAAGACATAGGAATTTGATTATTTTTGGTTGTCCTAAAAAGGAATTAAAGTAAATTAACTTTTTATTATTCTCTAATTAATATTTTATTTTAATATTTCAGAAAGTTTAAATATTCTCACATCTAGAGTTTCTTAAAAGGATCTTATTCAAAGGATTTACTATGGAAAGAAAAGGATAGAACATTGATTTTGGAAATTAGATTTTTCCACAAAAAATAATTATTCCCTAATCAATTATTTTTACCTAAAATAAATTCGGACATTAACTAAATTATTTCTTGGACTGATATCCTATTTTCCTTACTGAAATTTTTGGAATTGAAAACCCGAGCTACCACCTTGATTGGTAAGGTAGTTGCTTTCCAACTCTCTAAAATATAAGGGGAATCTACCCTAAATAGTCCTAATCAATCAAAGTTCTCCTAAGCTAAACAAAAACAAAAAATTTCCCCTTCTTGCCACCTTATTTTTGGCCATTGTTCACATGAACACACACTTACAAAAATTCCAGCAGCCTTGTCCTCCAATTTTCTCTTGTTTTAGCCAAAATAACAACACCAAAAAGCCATCATATCTCTTCTCTAATTTTCGACCAACGCAAGAACCAAAAGGTAGCTTCTTTTCTCATTTTTTCCTCCCTTATGTCGGCCACAATAACAACCAGAAAATAGCCACCAAAAACCACCCCTAAACCCCTCTTATACCTTGCTGACATTCAGCTATAGTAATAGAGACAAAAGCAGTCATTTTTCTCTTCTTGTGATCAAGAGACCGAAGCAAGATTAAACTCTCCTAAGCACTAAAACACCTAACCCTAACCTATTTCCTTCATTGAAACATCCCTCAATCAAACCCTAAACGCCCTCTACTGCTCAAGAATTCAGCTGCCACTTTTTCTAAGGATTTCGTCCTTAGCAACTTCCAATCCTCTCCAAAATTGAAAACTAATCCAAAGGTAAGTAACCCTTCAACCCAATTCAACTTTTATTTAAATAATCTTCTTCTTTTCTCCTCAATCTCGGTCATCAAGGGGCTAATCCTTGTCCCCTTTTAATGGAGATTTTTGAATAAGAAGGCCAAGAGCATCACAATCAACCTTTCTTCCTCAAGTGAACCTAAGCAACCACCAAAGGCACTACCTTTGCTCTTAGTGTGTGTCATCAAGAGGTATTCTTGGTTTCGATCCCATTTACTTTAAATAAGGTAGCTTTTATGGTGGTGTTGTCATGCATGGAGGCTAGAGAAAAGTATGAATAGACTTTATTGAGGAGTTTAAGGGTTCAATGGAATGAACTAGGTATGTATGTCTTCAATCATGATTGAATATTGCTATAAAGATCTACATATGTAGCATGCTGGTTAAAGATGAGATTTTTGAATGCAAATAGGGTAAGGTTCATGGTAGACAAATATTAAAGGCCATTGTATTGATGATGAGATTCGATTATATGCATGCCGTGATGAGATGCACGATCATGTTAGGCTATAGCAATGCTAATAAGTTAGTTTAATTGTAACACCCCATTACCTAGGCCTAACAGGGCCAGGGATGCCGCCCCGTCCAAAGGACAGGGGTCTTTATAACTAGGACACACAACAAAAATAAAACAATAATTTAAAATTTAAAACTTATTACAACCCAAAAATTCATGAATAAATCCAAAATGAAAATTGTTTACTCTCAATTTCTAAAGCATTACATAAAATAAATACCAAAATATCTTCCAAGCAGGCAACAACTAGCTACTCATCCCTATAGTACGATCGACCTGAAATCATAGTAAAAAGGGTGATGAGATAAAAATCTCAATAAGTTCATGTGTGCTTTGAGTGTTCAGTGAAAACAGTTCGTGAATGCAAGATGTAAGAATTTCATAAGAACAAGTACTGGCAAGCAATAAACAATGTTAAAATCAAGAGTGGCGTTTTGGCTTTTCCAACCATACATGTACATTAAAATCAACCACTCAAAAGGACGGTCATGGGTTACCACACGTTGGGCCCCATAACCATGCAACGGTCAAAATGCCACACTTTGTGCAGACTAACAAAAAGGTAGGTGATCGGCTTACCGTGTAAGATACTCCTCCTTCTCTACACCCAAACAAAATCGGTTGTCCACTCCGATAACACACAGTCCACATGACTAAAACCTGCTAGCTCGGACTGGCATGACTAAGTAGTACTGACATTTCTCTAAGTTGAGTTCATCTTCTGGAAGTGGCCTCCTGCTAGGAGACTCACTCTTTCTCTTCAAAACTAGTACTACTAGCCTACCCTTATTGAATACTCAACGTTTGATTGTCCCACTTGGGAGAAAGCTGATAAAATGTAGCTTTGCTTGAAAATGGCAATGAAGGGTTTCTAAAATCCATGTAAAAATCAGTTTTAGAAACAGTTTGGTGCTTGAGTAAAACTGCTTGAAGATTTTCAAATAAATGGTTTGACTGAAACAAGAAAAGAAACAGTCCTTAATTGCCTTTACCAAATCAGTGTTCACATACTTGTGTTTAGCTTGCCATGGTAACCTTTTACAACAATAAGTTTTATGTAGGAGCTTACCTGATCCTTTGCGCGAGATAAAATAAAGATCTCCAAAAGCTGACCTAATCCCGCCTGGGGTAAACATAAGCCATAATTAAACTCAAGCCAAAATTTACTTTCATAAATAATCCTAGCTCAACTTACTACAATCATGACTCTAGTGTCCCAAACTTTAAGGCTAGATAATAAACAAAGGGTTTATAAAATAAATCTAACTTGATATTAAAATAATTAAGGTTTGCGAAATAGTTACTAATAAGTTGTAGGTTTAAATCTTGCTATAAATAAATTAGGGTTTATTTGATGAAGGATCCTAGGTCCTAGATGATATTATTTAAAATAATGATTTATAATAACTAAAGGTTAGAAAATAATTGGTAAATAAAATTAATAATAAGTAAATTTTAATATGTTTTGATTAAAAGGGAATAATTAAATTTTATTAGTATTTATGAATATATGACTTACAAGATTGATATTTTACCTATCTTGATTAATTTTAAAAATAGGCTTTATTTAATATTATTATTATATATAATATTTTTATACTTTAAATTTTAATAAAAGATATCATTTATTTGGTTAAAATATCATTATTTCATATGATAGTCCAAATCCACATTTTCCCAGGGTTTTCGAATTCACTAGAAGGAAATATAGTATTAATTTTTATTGATGAAATCAAATTGGCTAACTTAAATAGCTTAGGAACAACAGGGTCATGATCATAATTCCTATTGCTAACCATAATCATGAACATACACTTTACACTAATCAACAAAACATCCAAATCATGAATAAAAGTATAGATCCAAATCTACCAACACATGATCCCAACTCCACTAAACATAATCATATTCATGGCCTCAACAAGAATACAAGAACATAAAATCCTATTCACCAAAGGTGACATAATCTCTAACATGCTCAATCATTCATACTACTCACGACATGAAGGCATGCATCAAACCCTAAAACATTATATAATTCAACCAAGACCAATCATTCTCATGCATCAATCCCAACTCCATCATATAAACTCATTCATTCTCATGCTTCAATCCCAACTCCATCACAAAACACATGCTCAAACTTTAATCATAATCCATCCTTTTCTAATAACATCCTAGAGACATGAATTTAAAATTTAAAGAGAAGATTGAAGAGGCTTACTTGAATGATGACTATCTTGAAGACGTTTCAAAAGGATCCTCACGCTTGGAAGGCTTGATCCGTCTAAGGGGAAGAAGGAAAATGGCCATGGTTGGAGTAACCATTCGGTCGAGAGAGAGAGAGAGAGAGAGAGAGAGAGAGAGAGAGAGAGAGAGAGAGAGAGTTCATTAGTATATATTCATTAAGATCGAAGATGGAGTTAATTGTTCATGCTTACCTTGAAGGTGTTCTTGAGGCCTCAAGAAAATTCTGGTTTTTTATCCAAAAGTGGAACTTTGATTTCAGCATTTGATGTTAAAAATTGCAGAAATGGATTCAAGAGGATGAGTAGGTGTGATCTGGAGTTTTTGGAGAAGATTGGAGAGGTTTTGAGTGGTCTTAGGCGTGAGAATGGTGGTAGGTGTTCTTGGAGGTTTGGAGAGAATGGAGAGAATGGGAGAAAGGCTGGCCGAAATTCTGCTTGGAAAGGGTGACCGAATGAACTGAAAATTCTGGTAATTGGATTTTCAGATTTGGGAGAAAAAGGAAAGCTGGTTGTTTGAAATTCAAAAGGAATAATTTAGGGAATCAATTGTGGTAAGAAGATCTTGGTTGATGGAGGTCTTTTGGAAGCTTCAATGGCCGGCTGTTTGGTTGGAATTTTTTCTGAGTTGAATGATGTTCAAATGAGCTTTAGGGTGGCCGAATTATGGAGTGTAATGGTGAGGGGATTTTCTGGATGTTTGAGGCTTAATCCATGGATGGTTGATGAAATAAATTGCTGGAATTTTGGACTCCAATTGAGGGCTTGATTGTAGTGATTGATAGAGGTATTTTAGGAGCAGCCATAGAGCTCCTTTCATGCAGAACAATGGTGAGGATGATGAAGTTTAGTTCATGGCTGATCAAGGTGGGTTTTACAGAAAAATAGGATGAGTTTCGGACAAGGGTGAAGAAGAAACAAAGCTGGAAATTCTAATTGGTCCTTCGCAAGGCTTGCTGGAAATTCTGTGCAGATTTTTCTGCCATGTCTCATCTGATTTGATGCAGGTTTGAAGGGATATTGGAAGGTCCTTTAAGGCTAGTTTCCATCCTTCTTTATGGAGGAAAGACAAGGTTGAATTGCTGGTTGAAAAGTTAGAAGAAACAGCTTAGTTCTTGGCTCACCAAGTTGCGAAAACTGCCCAGAAATTTTCCTGGTTTGCGCAGCTTTTGAGCAGTCCGATTTTGGTAGAAGTTTTTTAGTCTTCAAGCTGAGTGAATTGGTCATTGTTCTGGTAGTATTTGAGAGGGAAAGATGGCTGAATATTTTGACAATTGAACTGTTAGTGTTGTGCCCAAGAGGCAATCACTTGTACCATGTATATTGTATATTAAATTAATAAGAGGCATTCTTTATCTTTCAGTTTGATTGTTATATCTAAATATGTGTACAAACCGTTAAATAAAGTCCCTAGTACAACACAGTGTTAAGGAAATCATGATAGAGATCATGATGTGAGATTCCTACTACACTATGCAGTGTTTGTACTTAAATAATCCCCATTCATAGTATTAATAAGATGGGACATTATTAATACGCCAAGACTGGCACATGTTATATCTCTTGATTAGATCAAGCGGTGGTTCTTATATCCGTGGGTATTGGGATACTCAGGATTAACGTGTGGATGCTTGTTTTGAAACAAGTTCATTGGATGACCTAGCTACGAGATAATCACTTGGATAACTATTTAGTGTCAGTTATAGAATCTCATTATAGCAAGTGTGCAAGTATCCTTAGACTTGAGATCTCCAAGGTACTTTGTTTATCAAGCGTTGTACTTTGATTCTAATCTTTGGAGTCTTATCTAGGACCGCCTATGGGATGGATATTGGGTACAACGTAAAGTAAACGAAAGTAGTTGAGAGGGTCAATAAAGGATTCACCACTCCTAATAGTAGGAGAGTATATCTCAAGGCCACTTGTAGAAATCATTACTCATGAAGTCCTTGGCCAAGACGACTATGTGATTGAAATGGTTCCAATTGATACACATATCGAGTAATGGATTTCTTGAACAAGTAATAAAATATTCGGACCAGAATTAATAATATTCTGGAGGGAGTTGGCACTAATTCCATGCTCTAGACCGAATGAGATATTGTATGTTGAAAGGAGTTTATTGCACTGATAATTTGCTATTGAAAGGTTCATGTCAAGCCACTTGACTTTCTGGACTTTTGGGTGGTCAAGAGTCATTGCTAGATGTTGCTCTTGATATGCTAAATATGAATTTATTAATTAGAGAATTAATAAATTTAATCCTTTATTTTATTAAGGATTATTAATTCTAATATTGTTAGAATTAATTCATATTATGCTACCAATAAGACCAGGAAACCTAATGGGTCACACACAATAAAGGTTTGAATGCTCAAATATATTATTTGATAATATTATGGGGTTAATTAAGAGAAGGGAATATATTTATAGGTGAATTATAAGTTTGTTATAATTCATGGGACCTAATTGTAATTAAGTAAACTTCAAGGACCAATTTGTTGACAATTGGACGTTGAAGGACTAAGTTACGATTTATGGTAATTATAAATCTATAAATATAAGGAAATGGTTTCCTTAGGGTTTGAGACAGACTATTCACGCAATAACAGAGAAACCATTTCTTTGCCTCTCTCTTGATCAAACCCTAGCCGTCTTTCTTCTTGATCAAAACCCTAGCCTCCCGAATTCTACTAGAATAGAATTGTGAGATTGTGAGCATTCAACCTTGTGTGGATTATCATTAGAGGGAGTTCTTTCTTGGACTTCAGTTGAGCTGCAGTGAACGGTTTTGGATAATCTGGATCGCGACTGCGTTCTTGTTTCTGAAATTTTTGAATTCCGGCTTCACGAGGTAATAGACGCAATCTTCTCCTTTTTCACGTTTCTATTGCAAACCCGTGATCCATGGCTTGGATTTCTTGTTGTTTTCCGCTGCGCTTAATCTGATTATGCATGATAGAAATCCTACATGAACTGATCAAGAAGCTGGAAAAATTTCCAAATTACTACATGAAGAAGATGAACACACATAGGTTGGAGTTTGAAGGTTCAACCATGGAGATTAATTCTTTTGGGAACCTTCTATAACTCTTCCCCATTTTCGGTCAACAAGATATCCTTACATAGACATTTTTCGAAACCTCAATATCACAGAACCTTGCTGGAATTTTTTGAAACAAAATGGTTTAGATAAATTAAGTAACTTAATTGATTAAGAATTAAGGAAAGCTAGTAATCAAAAAGGGTAAGAATCCCTTAGAAATTTTTGTAGGGCACAAGAGTAGGATTAGGACATTCCTTTCATGTCTCCTCTAGTACAACACTCCTACTCCTCCCTAGGGCATGCAAGGGCCAAAAATAGCCTACCTAACAAAAATAAAATTTAATCATGCTAAAACTCAAGTGATGGAATTTGAACCTAAGACCTCAAGGATTAATTCCAAAGTTCTAACCACTAAACCACAACAACTCTTGTTCTTATTTTCTCTCCCAAATATTTTTCCTATTTAATCCTCATGCTATCTCTCTATTTACACCTCAAGCAAAATTACCATTTTGCCCTTCTTACTCAATAAACACCATTAAACCATCTAGTCTACAAATCACATATCCAAAGCATATAAAATAATACAAAAATATATTTATGTATGCAAGAAAATATGATATGCATCCCGACTCCCTTACTCTAGGGTTGGTTTTAAATGGGGTTTCACACTAACAAGATACCATGGATGAATTAGATGACTAATATAAGTATATGGATTCATGATGCATGATGATAGTGGATTCATATTTGGTTTCTAATTATAGAAACATTGATTCTAGACAAGGAAGAAACTGAAAAAGAGATCAAGCATCACTTTGATTAATTATTGAGAATATCCAAGTGAGTCCCTGAATAACTATTTTATTATATATTACATATTTGCTAGTATTTTTGTACAATGATATTTGAAAATGTGTCATTATGATGACTGACATGATGATCAAAACATTGGTTGAATATGATGAATTGTATTGTGGTACTTTAATACTTGGTTTGAGAACATGGTCATGTTATTCTCTAAATAATTTTGTCAAATCTGAACTTTTGTACTGAAAATGATTTCTTTCCTTAATCACTAAACGTTTTGGAAAACTTATTGTGAAAAACCACTTTTTACAAAGATAAGGTAATCAACGATTGTGAAAACAAGGAAAATTATTCTACCTCTAAAGGGAGAGCATTGTGTACCCAGCGGGGGTAGACTAGTGGTGCTAGTCTTGAATAGCTAGAGTGAGTCTTCTGCCAGGAGGTCACCTCCAGAAGATGAACTCAACTTGGAGAAGCGACAATACTACTTAGTAAGGCCGGTTCGAGCTAGCATATTGGTTCATGTGGACTTTATTTATTCGGGTTGGGCATCCGATGTGTTGGGTGTAGAGATGGAGGAGCATCTCACCCTAGTTGGAGGATCCGTCACTACCCATTGTCGAAAGGTTATATTGGAACGCTATCATGGTGGTAACCATGATATGGATTATGATACTATTGTTTGAATCATTGCTAATCCTAGCTTAATGAAGTTATGGTTATGATAAAATATGATTTATTGAGAACTATTTTGGATATGAAGAGTAATGCACCTATGAATAATTGTTTATTGATGAAAATATCTTGCAAAGGTGATTTTCAGGTTTTATTAAACCTGCATGCCAAAATGTTTATATATGACCTTTGCAGATGCGAGACTTACTGATATGACAAACTTACACTATTTTACATCATGTTTTCAGTGGAGTGCTTTTATTAAGCAGGTTGAAGAGATAAGAGATGACCTTCAGTTTATTTATTTCTGCTTTGTATTTCTTTCAAGAGATGATTGTTAGTTTTAGAATCATAGACTTGTAGAAGTTTTAACTTTGGTTGTAATGAGATTATTGCATTATTATATTTAGTCATTTTCATTTCTTTTATACGTCGTTATAAAGACTCCTGATCCTTTGGATGGGGCGACATCTTGCCTTATTTGGGTATGTAGGTAGTGGGGTGTTACAAAGCAATGTGTTTTTCATCCACAAAATTTGTGCGCAACAACTACCCGCTACGTGTATTCACCTTCGGTTGTTAAAAGAGTGACACAAGCTTGCTTTTTTTCCTTAGCACGAGACAAAGGAGTGTCCAAGAAATTGTTAGTGTCCACTGGTATTTTTTCTCTCAACTTTGCAACCGCTTGGCATCTGTATATCCTATAAGATCAAATGAATTCGTTCGAGGATACCACAAGCCATAATCATGTGTTTCAATTAAGTATCTAAGGATTCTTTTTACAGCACACAGATGAAATTCCTTTGGACAAGATTGAAGTCTAGTGCAAAGATATACTGAAAACATAATGTTTGGACAGTTGGCAGTAAGATAAAAATGACTTCTGATCATACCTCTATATTTCGATTCATCTAACTTTTTACCTTTCTTATCTTTATCAAGCTTTAAAGATTTGCTTATAGGTGTACCTATTTCTTTTGCTTTATTCATACTAAAACTCTTGAGTAGTTCCTTAGCATACTTAGCTTGATTTAAGAAGATTCCATCTTTGGTTTGCTTAATTTGAAGATCGAGAAAAAAAAGTAAGTTCTCCCATCATGCTCATTTCAAACTATTGTTGCATTGTCTTGGCAAATTTCTTGCGTAAAGAATTATTAGTAGCTCCAAAAATAATATCATCAGCATATATTTGCACAATTAAGATATTATCATAATTTTCAGACTTGATAAATAATATGGTATCAACTAAGCCTCTTGAAAAACCTTTTGAAACAAGAAAACCACTTAGCCTTTCACACCAAGCTCTTGGAGCTTATTTTAAACTATAAAGGGCTTTGGAGTGTTTAAAAATATGATTTGGAAAATGTTTATGAGTAAAACCAAGAGGTTGTTCCATGTATACTTCTTCTTCAACAAAACCGTTTAAGAAAGCACTTTTAACATCCATTTGGTAGAGTATAAAATCTTTGAAATATGCAAATACAAGCAACATTCTTATTAATTCTAATTGAGCAATGGGAGCAAATGTTTCATCATAATCAATACTCTCTTCTTGATTGAATCATTGGGCAACTAATTTGGCTTTATTTCTAATAGCACTACCATACTCATCAAGTTTGTTTCTGAATACCCACTTGGTACCAATTACAGGATGGTCAAATAGTTTAAACTTGATTCCTTTCAAATTGATTCAGCTCTTCTTGCATGGCCATAGTCTAAAATTTATCATGTAAGGCTGCATCAATACAATTAGGTTCAGTACTAGAGAGTAGAGCAAAAATATCAACAAAATACCGTCTAGTTTTGACTTCGTAATTAGGATCACCAATGATCTATTCTTTTGGATGAACAATTTTGTACTTCTAATCTCTTAGCAGATCTTGATTCGTGGGCTCTTCAGTTCTTTGTTTGTCAGCTTCAACTTGTTGTTCTTCTAATTCCTTTTCTTTGGCATGAATATCAAGTGAAAAAGCCATATGCTGCTCACTGCCCTTTTCTTTTGAGACACCTATATCATTATTATCATTTCTAGAAGAATATATATTTGATTTATCAAACAAAATATGTACAAATTATTCCACACATAGAGCTCTCTTATTGTACACTCTATATGCCTTTTTGTTGGAAAAATATCCAAGAAATATAGCCTCATTAGATTTGCTATCAAAAATTTCACGATTATCACAAGTATTGAGATAAAACATTTGCATCCAAAATCTTTAAAATATGAAATGGATAGAACTTTGTCAAATATGAGTTCAAAAGGTGTTTTTCTTAAAAAGGGTCTTAGTATAACACGGTTGATGATATAACAAGCTGTATTCACAACTTCGCCCAAAAATGTTTTGGAAGGGAGTTTTTACAAAACATTGATCTTGCCATTTCTTGCAAGGTTCTATTTTTCCTCTCAACCACACCATTTTGTTGAGGGATTTTGGCTATTGAAAAATTATGTAAAACACCACTTTTATCACAGAATTTTGTAAAGTCATGGTTGCGAAATTCTCTACCATTATCCCTTCTAATTGAAATCAAATTGCAACTAAGAAAATTTTGATCACATTTGAGTACTTTTGAGAATTCAGAGAAGGCTTTTTCTTTTTGAGCAAGGAATAGAGTCCAAGTAAATCTTAAGAAGTCATCAACAATTACATAAGGATACTTCTTACCATCAAGACTTGTGGTCCTCATTGTTCCAAACAAATCCATGTGTATGAGTTCAAGAGATTTTGATGTAGAAATCATTTTCTTGGATTTAAAAGACGTTTTGGTTTGTTTTTCAAATTGGCAAGCATCACAAACTTTGTGTTTATCAATTCTTATTTTGGGCAGTCCTCTAACAAGGTTCTTTGAGGATAGTTTGTTTAGCAAATCAATGGATACATGACCTAACCTTCTATGCCAAAGGTAGGTATCATCATTATTCACAGAGAGGCATCTGATATCATGTGCCACAAGATCACCAAGATAAAGTACATAAACATTTCCAACACGGTTAGCAATAAGAATAGTTTTATTGCTAGAACTATCTATAATAATGCAAGAATCTTTTTTAAAAATAACTTTGCATCCATTATCACATAGTTGGCTGATGCTAAGTGGATTGTACTTCAATTCATCAATTAATAGTACTTGTTTGATGATAGTTGAAGATCCCTTACCAGTATTACCTATGCCAAAAATTTTTTCTTTATTTTTGTCTCCAAATATGACAAATCCATCGCTTGTAACTTGAATATTTTCTAGCAGTGCAGCATTTTTTATCATGTGCCTTGAGCATCTATTGTCCAAAAACCATTTTGTGGAGCTTATCTTGTCTGATAAATGTTCCTATACAGAAGATGGAAGTGTGATTTTTGGTACTCATACCTTCTTGGGTCTACAGGTGTAAGTAATAGTTCCTTTTACCCTCCAAATTATTTTCATACTAGATTGCACATTTTTCCTAATATGACACTTAGATGCTTTGTGTCCAGATTTTCCACAATATGTGCAACAACTATGTGTTATATATGATGAAGTAGCTTTTACAAAGTGAGATTTGTAGTTTTTAGCTTTAATCTCATGCCTATAGCATATACCATTTCGGTTTCCAGCTGTGCATTGTGAACCAAGAAAATTTTCTAAATTGTTTTTGTCATGTGTAAACTTTTCAATGCATGTAGTAAGATCATCGACTCTATTTTTTATATTGTCAAAATTACTAACCATAGTTTTAAGAGAGCGAATTTTGTTACATAACCATTTATTTTCTAGAGACATATGATGCAAGGAAGTAATGATCACATTTTGTTCAATATTTGAGTGCATTGATGCATGTTTTTTAGTGTAGAAAACATTACCAATAAATAACACAATTTCTCATGTTTTAATTAAAATGCTAACTGCTAAAATCACATATACGGGCAAGTATACCCATCATATAGTATAAGAAATAGCAAGTATCGAATCCATGAGAACTTAGGCTCTCACCTTACTTTACTCAAATATTTATTGTTTAGCCAATAAAATAAGAAGAGAATAAAAAAAAAGATAAAAATATATATAACTCAAGGATGTAAATTCATATAACTAGGCAATTATCTTAAAAATACAAGATTGAATCAATTAGCATCCATCACAATCAATTGTCATCTTGACATCATGAAGGAATATAAAGTAAAATTCAATCATTTCCCAAGTTATGAATCTACTTAGATAAATTCCATTTCTTTTTTCTATCCATGGAATTACTATCTTTTGATTAAATTAACAAATCTGTCAATCAAGCAAACATAACTAAAATATGCATTAAGCTCAATTCCCCATAAACATGAAATTAGCTAACGTCCCTTTGCTCAAGGTGAAATCAATTAATCTTAGATTACTTAGTCCTATAATTTTAACTTCATCGTTTAAGTCCATTAAGATTTAGCAAATATAAAATTAATGCAATGAAACTCCTAGCATCATTTTTTCAAGTCAATTAGAAGAACTCGCATCAATAACCAATGATAACAAGTAATCAAATACCAAAGATAAAATAGAATGATAAAAAATTCCAATTAACTCAAAAAATAATATCTAAAATAATATCCAATTACAATCAAACATTAAGCACATCATTGTTCTAGAAAAGTAAACAAAGGATAAAAGATAAAACTCAAAGTCAAGCCTTTCTTTTTCTCTTGAAAACCTTATTTGAACAATACTCCTGTGAGTGGTGATTGAGTAGCTAGCTTGGATCCTTCAAATCACACATTTATCTTGTGTTTTTCTTGTATTTATAAGCCTTCTTGATACCAAAATTCTTTACTTGAGAAGTTTAGTTCGAATAGAATTCAGAAAATACCAAAATACTTTAAAAAAAAAAGAACCAAATTCGCGCACAACTGCCTTTGGGTAGAGTGGACTTGGCATCGGGTCCAGTCGGCCCACCTGGCGCCAAGCCTTTTTTGTTCTTCTCTGTTTTTGCTGTTTAACTAGAATGGACCTGGCACCTGATCCCTTGGCTGGGCCTGACGCCAGGTCTGTTCTGAAAATTTCACATTTTTTCTTGAAATAAAAAAATCTTTACTTGAGAAGTCTAGTCCGAGTAGAATTCAGAAAATAGAAAAATCCTTTGAAAAAAAAAATACTAAAATCGCGCACAACTGCCTCTGGGCAGAGTGGACTTGGCATCGGGTCCAGTTGGCCCACCTAGTGCCAGGTCTATTCTGTTCTTCTCTATTTTTGCTGTTTAACTAGACTGGACCTGGAACCTGATCTCTTGGCTGGGCCTGATGCCAGGTCTGTTCTGGAAATTTTACATTTTTGCTCGAAATCAATTCAAATCTGCACAAATTTGTCAAAAACACTTTTTCCAAGAAAAATCTCAAATAGGAAGAAATATGCCTAGTTATTATAACAAAGTATTTTAAAACAATCTTAAATAACTAAGAAAATAATAGTGATTTTAGCCCTTATCATGCATATATGACTCAAGTGAGACTTCTTTCTCATTTAACAACTTTGCATTCTTGTCTTAACAAAGAATCAATTTTTATCTTCATTTCTTTATTTTTCTAGACAATTTCTTTAGTTCATGAAATATATCAAAAAATAATTCACTAGGATCATCATGGTTTTCACAATAAGAAACATGCAAATCGGTTATCAAATATGGAGAAGTGGGATTTACCTTATCCTCCATAGCCATAAAACAGATGTTCTTTTTTTCATTTTTCGAATCACAACTTTCTTCGGTCTTAGCTTCAGCTTGTTCCCAGGTTCCAATCAATCATTTTCCTCTCTTTAATTTTGTGTCCTTCTTTTTTATTTCTAAACTGCTTGGCCTCCTTTTTTTTTGCCACTAGACAATCAGCAATGAAATGCTCCGTGCTTTTGCATTCAAAGCATTGAAGTTTGAAGGAGGAAGTTTGTCCTTTTTTTTTTTCTTTCACAGCTTCTTACCCTTTTTGAAATGGCCTTTTATAAACATTTTTTAAAAACTTTTTGGCAACCATAGCTAATTCTTCTGTGCCTAAATTAGTGCGATCAACATAATTAGTTTGATTATTGTTAGGTTCTTCATCAACTATTTTCAAGGTAGTTCCCCGTTTGCCTTTATCTTCATTATCATACTCTTGAAGCCTTTTAAGTTTCATTTTTTGTGTCAAGAGAAAGCCAATTAGCTCTTCAGTGGGTAAGCTATTCAGATTCTTAGATTCCTCTATAGCTAAGGTTTTTAGCTTCTAACTTTTTGGCAAAGCATCAAGCAGTTTTCTATTTTGCTCTTTGACGGAATAAGTTTTCCTATTTGCTTTTAGTCCATTCATAATATTTGTGAATTGAGTAAACAGATCAGTTATGTTCTTGCTTGGCTTCATAGTGAATAATTCATCGTCTTCGACTAAAAGTCCTAACTTCGATTCTTTTACTTGATTAGTCCCCTCATGGGTAACCTCCAATAGTCTTCACATTTCATAGGCTGAATCACAACCACTAACTCGATTATATTCACTAGCATCAAGAGCACAACACAATATATTCATTGCCTAGAAATTCAGGGTTATTTTTAAAATATCATCGTTGTCATATTTATCACTATGTTTAGGCACTTTTTTTCCTTCAATAAATTTTGAAGGGACAAATGATCCATTTTCAATCAAATTCCATAGCTTAAAGTTGATTGAACAAATATAAATCTTTATTCTATTTTTTTAGAATGTATAATTGCTTCAATTGAACAAAGGAGGCCTATTTGTGAAAGACCCTTTAATGTAAGGTAGAATAGAAATGTTTGCCATATAGATCTTTGCTACAAGGCTGTTAAGCCAAAGATAATATAGACCAACGCTGTGATGCCCTAATCCTACATGGGATTGGGATGAGAAGTGTGTATGGTATATAAGAATGGGCCTAAGTACCCATTGTCAACTTGGGATATCCATTTTGGCCCAGCGAGGACGGTGGCCAAGTAGTTAACCCTGGGTACTGTCAAGCTCATAGTCGCGTTTCCGGGTCCGCGGGCACGGGGCGTGTCATTTGGTATCAGAGCGGGTAACCAGCCCCGGTATGGGAACTAAGTGCTACACCATCGTAGTGGGAGCCACCTCTAAAATCCTATGCTGCCTGGTTGGTCCTGGGTTTGGCCCCTAAAGTATGGGCCCAGCGAGGACTCTTGGGCCTAAAGGAGGGGTGAATGTGATGCCCTAATCCCACATGGAATTGGGATGAGAAGTATGTATGGTATATAAGGATGGGCCTAAGTACCCTTTGTTAATTTGGGATATCCATTTTAGCCCAGTGAGGACGGCGGCCAAGTAGTTGACCCTGGGTGCTGTCAGGCCCATAGTCGTGCTTCCGGATCCGCGGGCATGGGGCGTGACAAACGCTCTAATACCAATTGAAAAACCTTATGGGGGTGAATAAGGTTTTTGGCAAATAAATGCAGATTAAAAATTTTGGTCCCCTTAGAAAATTGGAATAAAGTAGCGGATATGCTTTGCAGCTTTGTGACTTCAAGAGTTCGGATAGGTGTCTATTAAATCAGCACAGAGTAATAAGAAAATGTTATGAAATAAAGATGGGTAGTTGAGAGGTCAAGGACAAATTTAAATCAGAATGCAAATGTCATAAATGAGTTATTGATTTTAGAAGAAAAGATGCAGCATTTAAGATCTGAAGATAGCGAAAAGTGCAGTAAAGAATTTTGGCAAAATAGCACAAGAAAATGCTCAAGAATTTATACTAGTTCAATCTTCAAATGATCTACATCCATTACATTAAGTTCCCATTTAGGGATTTCAACACCATTCACTATAAACATTTTCTCAAATCAATAGTGGTAGGCAACACAAATCTTACACAAGAGGATCACCACACTTGGTTTTACTCCCAACCTCTTTAATCACAACAATCAAGGCTCACCCCAACTAGGTTTTATGTTCTCAACCTTGATACAAGTTAGATTGAAAGAAAGATTATAGAAATAGCTCACACATTGGAGCAGAATGCAAACAAATGAACGCCAATACCTTTTACCTTTGGAACAATTCTATTTCACTTTGAAGTACAAATGAAAAGAGAGATTTTTGTATTCTAAAGTGTAAGAGTGTTTCTGAGAAAGATAGCACAAAAATTTGCTTCAAGATCGAGTTCTAAAAGCTTTTATAGGAGCTAAACCTGAAGTCTAAAAGGTGGAAGGATGTCAGGATTTCCAGGGTTTTAGATTTAATAAAGTGGAAGGATGTCCATCTAAAAGGTGAGTCCAAAATGACACTTTTTTAAGCAGAATCATTTTGGAAATGTTACAGAATATTAGATAGAGTTTTGGATTCAGAGGTCCATATAAACTACTCAATCTAAACATCTGAAGACCTACTTTTAAAATCATTTTATTTTTATTCTTCAAGGTAAAAATAAATTAAACCTAAGGTAAAGAGACATAACAATTTTACAAGAAATACCTTAACAACCATTCCTAGTGTATAGTTCTTTCACAAAGGCTTCACAATATGCAAGCTCTTAGAATGACATTATATTTGATCAGTCACTCCTTTGGGTTCCATTTGTTTAAGAGCATTTTAGCAGTCTTATTTGCATGCTTTGGAAGAATTGGGGTCAAACATGTCCTATCATATGTAAATCGCATAAGTTGTCCTCATCAATATTTGTCATAAGTCAAAACATAATAGAATGCCCTTAAGGCTAACATTCTCAATTTTCAACTCACAATCAAAAAGTTTTCACAATTGTTCACAATATTTCCACTCAAAGATATTTTCTCTTTACATTCCTTATCACAACTTAAAACTAAGCAAGGTTTAAATCCATAATACAAGAGTTGGCCAACAACTTTTCCCACATTCACCATATCCTCCATATTCAAACTAGATGAGTCAAATAATATTCAAACACCAATGCATAAACAAGATTAATCCAAATTCTTAATTCTTGAAAATATTCTATCCAATAAAATAATTTGATAAAAAAAAAAAAAACTCCACCAAGTGAATGACAAAACTCATATCCAAGTAAGAAGAAGAATTATAACCTTGCTAAAACAATGAAAACCACAAAAATATTTGAAAATTTTCACACAACAATGATATGAAAAATATCTTCAATACCTAAACTCTCCCCCCACACTGAAACGGGACATTGTCCTCAATAGCAAAAAATATAACAATGAAAGCAAAGCCAAGAAGACCACAATAAATAAAGATAAGAGTAGAGAAAAGAAAATACTACCATTGCAACTTAGGTCCAACATATGTGAATCCACCATAAGGAGTCATGAGAGAAGTCACAAAGGTACCTAACTCAAAAAGAAACAAAAACATAAAACATAAATCTAGAAAAAGAAAAATATAAGCAAAATAAAGGAAAAAAGAAGAACGAAAAAGAAACCCTGAAGAAGAGTCATGGATCATAGAGAAAAATATCCACATGATCTAAACTGTCAAAAGTCTCACAATAATGCTTCACCCTATTTCTGTTGATTTTCAAAGTACTATTAACCGGGTGAGAGACTTTAAGAGTACCAAAAAGAAAAACCTTAGTCACAACATATGGGCCCTACGATCTCGATTTCAACTTACCTGTAAAGAGTAATTAAATAACAACACTTGATCACCTTCTTGAAACTCCCGATATTGAGCAATATGCTTATCATGCCACCATTTCACCTGCCCTTTGTAAAGTAGAGAATTGTCATATGCAGCTATGCATAATTCATCAAATACATTCAAGTGAAGTAACCAAGATTTTCAAGTAAGCTTAAGATCAAAATTAATAAGTTTGATAGCCCAATAAGCTTGGTGTTCAATTTCCACAGGCAAATGACAAGATTTCCCATATACCAAGCGATAAGGGGTTATACCAATAGGAGTTTTGAAAGCAGTCCTTTAAGCCCAAAGAGTATCATCTAGCTTCAAACTCCAATCCTTTCTCGTATAATTAACCATTTTTTTCCAAAATTCTTTTTAATTCTTTATTAACCACCTCAACTTGGCCACTTGTTTGGGAGTGATAGGGAGTAGCAAACTTATGAGTAACCCCTAAATATTTGAGAACTTTATCCAATTGGGTATTACAAAAATGTGTTCCCCTATCACTAATGAGTACCTTAGGTACACCAAAATAGGTGAAAAGCTTTTAAAAGAAATTTGATTACAACTTGAGAATCATTAGTAGGTAAAGCTTGTGCCTCAACCTATTTAGACACATACTTAACCATAACTAAGATGTATTTGTTACCCAAAGAATTAGAAAAAGGGCCCATGAAATCAATCCCCCAACAATAAAAAATTTCACAAGCTTGAAAAATTTACAATGGCATCTTATTAGATTTAGAAATGTTACCGGTACGTTGACACCTATCACAATTTTGCACAAACCTGTAAGAGTCCTTAAAGAGTGTTGGCCAATAAAATCTGGGCTCAAGCACCTTTCTTGCTGTGTTGTTAGCTTGGTAGTGGCCTCCCGCGAGTCCTTCATGATAATGCTTCAAGATGTTTTCACTTTCCGCAGAATCCACATATCTTCGAATGATTTGATCCGCGCAATACTGGAACAAGTAAGGATCTTCCTAAAAGTAGTGCTTTTCTTCGGGGAGGAATTTCTTCTTTTGTTGTGCAGTGAAATCTTTCAGAATAATTCCTGCTACCAAGTAATTAGCAAAATCCAAATACCAAGATGTTTGAAAAATCTCACCATCAACAAGTAGAAGTTGTTAATCGGGAAGGTATCATTGATATCCCCTTAGGGCAATGGTTCTAAATTGGTAATTTTCAACCTAGATAAGTGATCCATAGCCAAATTAGCAGCTCCCTTTTTGTTCCTAATCTCTAAGTCAAATTCTTGCAATAATAAAACCTATCTTATCAATCTTGGTTTGGAATCATGTTTGGTTAGTAGGTATTTAAAGGTGGAATGGTCTGTATACACAATGACTTGGACAAAACCAGATACGAATGGAATTTATCAAAAGCAAATACTATTGAATGCAATTCTTTCTCCACTGTGGTGTAGTTCTCTAGTGCCACCATAAGAGTTTTGCTTGCATAGTAGATTACTTGAAAATGCTTATTCCTCATTTGTCCAAGCACCGTGCATACTGCGTAATCACTTGCATCACACATTAATTCAAAAGGAAGAGACCAATCCAGTGCAATTAAAATAGGCGAATTGATCAATTTCTCTTTAAACACATTGAAAGTATTGAGACATTTTTCATCAAAATAAAAAATAGATTTTTTTTCAAGTAAAGAAGTAAAAGGTTTAGAAATTTTTGAGAAATCCAAGATGAACCTCCTATAAAAATCTACATAACCAAGAAAGTTTCAAATAACCTTCATGGAAATTGGAGGAGGGAGTTTCTCAATTGCCTCAATTTTTACTATAAATCTCAATACATTTCCTTGAAATCTTGTGTTCCAATACAATACCTTCTTACACCACGAAGTGGCATTTTTCAAATTAAGCATGAGGTTGGTCTCTCCACACCTTTGAAGCACCTTTTCTAAATTGGCCAAGCATAAGTCAAAAGAGTTACCAAAAATAGAAAAATCATCCATAAATATCTCCACGATGTCCCCTGCCAGTCCTTTAAAATAGCTATCATACATCTTTGGAAAGTTCCTGGACTATTACAAAGACCAAAAGGCATACGACGATATGTAAAAGTACCAAAAGGGCATATAAATGTAGTCTTGTCTTGATCATTCAGTACTATGGGAATTTGAAAGTAACCGAAAAAATCATCTAGAAAGTAATAAAACTCATGTCCAACTAATCTTTGTAACATTTGATGAATAAACATGAGAGGAAAATGGTCCTTCCTAGTTACCTCATTTAATTTTCTATAATTAATGCAAACCCTCCAACTGGTTACCAATTTCATCGGGATCAATTCATTTTTTCTTTCATTTGGGCTCACAATCATTCCTCCCTTCTTTGGTACTACCTATGTTAGATTTACCCAAATACTATCAAAAATAAGGTAAATGATGCTGGAATCTAAGAGTTTAATTACCTCAGCTTTTACCACATCACTCATATTTGGGTTCAACCTATGTTGGGGTTGCACGATGGGTTTGGTTCCTTCTTTTCACAAAATTTTGTGAGTACAAAAGGAAGGGCTAATTCCCTTAATGTCCATGATTTTCCATATAATAACTCCCTTATATTTTCCTAATAGACTTACCATTTTGATCTTTTGATCACAAGTGAGGTCTTTTGCTATAATAACTGGAAATTTTTCTCCATTAACCAAAAATGCATATTTCAAGTGCTTGAGGAGGTCTTTGAGGTCCAATTCTGGTGATTCCTCAATGGATGACTTCATCCTTCCTAAAATGCTTTTTTTTTTTTTCTCAAATTCTCCCAACTCACGACCCTTATTTAAATCCTTTAAATATGTAATTGATTGTTCCATCAAGTCCATAGAGAAATTGACAAATGATTCATGCATAAAATCAAAGATAGGCTCATCAAGAATATGAATCCTTAAACAAGAATCATCAGAAGAGATAGGATGTTGCATGCTTTTGTAGACTTTGCTAATGACTTCTTCATCTGCAACCTTAAGTGTCAATTTTTTCTCATGAACATCAATTAATACTTTGGCAGTTGTTAGGAAAGGTTGACCTAGGATTAAGAGAACTTTAGAATCTTCATCCATATCAAGAATAACTAAATCTACAAGAAATATAAATCTATCCACTTTAACCAATACAGCTTCCTCTATTCCCCTAGGATATTTAATAGATCTATCTGCAAGTTGAATACTCATCCTAGTGGGCTTGGGCTTACATAGGCCTAGATTTTTGAAAGTTTTGTATGGAAAAAGATTAATGCTAGCACCTAAGTCTACCAATGCATTACAAAATGTAAGAGTACCAACAAGATAAGGAATAGAAAAACTCCCTGGATCATTTTCTTTTCATAGCAAAATCCATTGGTCTTGCAAGATAGTGGAACATTCTTCATTTAAAACCACATTGGCTAATTCTTCCAACCTCTTTTTGTTGGCAAGTATGCTCTTGAGGAATTTTGCATATTTGGGCACGTGCATCAAAACCTCACTGAGTGGAATATTTATGTGTAGTTATTTAAATATTTCTAAAAATATGTCAAATTGTACATCTTTTCTTGCTTTTTGTGCTAAAGTGGGGCAAGGTACCGCTGGATAAAAATATAATTTTTTAGCTTACTTTTCAAGGGGTTCGTCAAGACGAGTTAGTGACGGCCCATCTTCTTTAGATGGTGCCCGTTCCGTACTAGAATCGGGTAGTTCCTTACCACTCTGTAATGTTATGGCATCTAAATCATATTGTGTTTCCACCTCTAATGGTGACTTAATCACTAGATCCGTTAAAAACCAAATTTTCCTTTCCATGTTTTTAATCATTTCCTTAAATTTTGCCAATGTGCCATCTATCTCGTGAAAGTGTTTGGTTACATAGGTGGCAAATTTTCTTAATACCTCTTCTAAGGTAGTAGAGTTGGATGGTCAAGATGTCATCTCTTGAAATATGTTAGGATACCGTCCCATATTCCAATTGACCATATTACCTACATAAAGTAGCTTGTTAGTATCCTATATGCATAGTACAATATCAAAGCAAGTTAGTTAGTTAAGGTACATATAGACATAAAAAAGATATGACACTTAGTTACATAAAGAACATATATAAATATTCACATATTTACATATAGACATATAAACATATAAACACAGTTAAATCAACAAAATCCAAGTTTTCATGATATTGTTCCATGGCAACGGTGCCAAAAACTTGATGTGCAAATTTTGGGTGTATAGAAATTATTAAATTTAAATCCATCTCATAATTAAGTTTTAATTAAAACATTAATCCTAAAATACAAATACGAGCAAATAAACTCATCGGAAGTCTAGTATAGGGAATTAACGAGTATCGATCCTCAAAGGAACAAGTACACACTAGTCACTTTTCTTTCATTGTTTAATCAACCTAATAAAGTGATAAGATAATAAAAATAAAAATAAAGAAAAATATATACAACCCAAGGATGTGACAATATGAAATTTAGACAATTACTCTTGAGAACATTATAATGAATCACTTAGCAAATATCACAATCAATTATAATCTTGGTCTTATGAAGGATTTAATATAGACCCACTTCATTTGTAATCCATGGAATGACTATCTTCTAACTAAATTAGTGAACATACTCTGTTTCAACCAATTTATCCAAAAGATACATTAAAATCAATCCTCATATAAACCTTATATTCTAGGTGATTTAAAACATGAAATCAGTCAATGAATCCATATTTTAGCAATCGTTAACCAACATTTGATTACCTAATTTCTTAACAATTAATTCATTTGTCAAGCAAGTTAAGAGATAACAAATATGAAATTAATTAATTGAAGTCATTATCAACCCCTTTTTCAGGTAAGTTAACAACAAAAATCAGTCAACCAACTCTGTAAGAAAAATAAGTAATCAAATCTAAAGATAAATAAAGAATTGATCAAGAAGTCTAAATTAACTCAAAAATCATGAATCCCAAAGCAATGTCAAATTACAAGGAAAATATTAATTACATCACTATTCTAGAAAAAGAAATCGAAGGTAAAAGAAATAACTCATAGACAAGCCCTTCTTCTTCTCTTTGGAAACCTTTTTGACTAATACTCCTTGAATGGTGAATCGATCCTTCTTTGAGTGATTGGTAGCTTTGATCCTTGGATTCACTACTTTCTCTTCTGTTTTCCTTATCTTTATAAGCTTCTTTGATGCCAAAATTCTTTGCTTGAGGAGTCTTGGCCGAGTAAGATTCGAAAAATAGCAAAATTCTTTGGAAGATACCAAATTCGTGTATAAAATCACGTGTGTCTAGACCGGACCTGGTGCCAGGTTGTTTCGACCCACCTGGCACCAAGTGCATTTTGTTTTTCTCATAGACATTGCTCTATTTTCTCTGATTTTCTAGATAGGACTTTGCGCCTAGTGTAGAAACCAGACTTGGCGCCAGGTATGTGTTGGAATTTCGCACTATTTGCTCAAAATCCATTCAATTCTAGACAAATTCATCAAAAATACTTTTCATAAGAAAAATGTCAAATAGGAAGGAATATGCCTAGTTATTATATCAAAAGTATATCAAATTAATATCAAACAACTAGGAAAATAGTGATGATTTTAACCCCTATCAATATTTGTTTGAGAAAACCCTTATTTTAAAAACTAAGTGGGAAAAGGGTTCCAACGGCCCCACGGCTTCTATCACAATCCTTATTAGAGATCGTGAGTCTCCTCGCGTCACCGTAGGAGTGAACCCGTATAGGATGGAGATACCACAAGGATCTAGAACTAATGGAAGGATATAATTTATAACTCAGGACACGTAACTATGATCAGCTTGCCCACATTGGAGGTTATAGTGCAAGGTATGTCCATAAAAAATGTGAAGAAACGACTCTCCCCTCTATGGAGTTATCTTTCAAAACATTACCTAGAAGGGAAATTAATTTGTAGTGGTTAACATACTTAGCTTAGGAAATTGTTAATATTTACAAGAAGCTATGTTAGCTTTTCTAATAGCCAAATTAATCATGTTAAAGACAATAGTGATGGGGTTTACTGTTATCAGATTTAATATGAGGATAAAGTGCACACAAATATTTTATCTTTTCACAAAACTGAGAATTTCTTTTATTTTTTATTTTCAGAAATGGTTGGTGGAGGTTTTTTCAGTCCCTTACCCATTATTCTTTAGGAGAATAAGCTAATTGGTCTAACTATGCGAACTGGAAAAGGAATTTGAACATAATACTCACAGTTAAGGAATATAAGTATGTCTTCTATGAAACCTGCCCGGTTATTGGGGAGAGTTCCATTGATAAGGAGTGAGAGGCTGAAAAAGAGTGGAAGAAGACTGACAAAATGGCACACTGCTATATGTTAGCCTTCATGTCTAATGTGCTTCACTCCAAATACGAGCACATGGTGACTACATACGACATAAGCACATCTTCAGCTACGATGTTTGCTGACAAGAGTCATCCAGCAAGGTAGGAAGCTCTTCAAAAAATTATTAATACAAGATGGTCGAGGGAGCATCAGTCAGAGAGCATATGCTCAAAATGATTACTGCTTTCGAGGAAGTAGAAGTCTTGGGGACGGTGATTGACCCTGAGAGCCAAATGGAAATGGTTCTTGAAGCTTTACCAGGTTCTTTTACTCAGTTCAAGTTAGATTACAACATGAACAAGTTAAACATTTTATTTTACTGAGTTAATGAAAAAGCTCCAGGTGGCGGAGAAGGTCATGAAGCCACAATCAAAGGCTATGATCACTTTTTCTTCAAGAACTGGGCTTAAGTCTAGAAAGTTCAAGAAGAAAAAGGGTAACACATTACCCTAGCCCAAGTCCCAGCCCAAAGACAAATCCAAGGGCAAATGCTTCAAGTATGGAAAGAAGAGACAGTAGAAAAAAGAGTGTCCAGATCTTCAAGCCAATAAAAGCCTCACAAGTAGTGTTTTTTTTTTTATCTAGAGTCCATATCAATGGTTGGATCAACTTCTACTTGGGTTGTTGATTCAGGAGCTACTGATCACATCTGTAACTCCTTGTAGGAATTTAGAAAGATAAGAAGACTTCAGAAGGGCGAACATGGACTACGCATGGGAAATGGAGCATAAGTATGGGCTTTTGCAGTGGGAGAACTGTAACTTATTTTTTATTATAATAGAATAGTTGTTTTGAAAGGTATTTTATTTGTACCTGGTTTTAAACAAAATTTGGTTTTAGTTGCAAAACTAATAAATCAAGGATATTCGATTCCTTTCCATTTTGATATAATTATCAGTAGAAATGGAAAAGTATGCATTGGGCACATGTATAGAAATCTATTCTTTATTAATCCTATTAACAACTAATTAAATAACCTCAATCTGAACCTTTAAATAGGAAGAGAAAGACTAATGTCAATGGCTCATATCTTTAGCATCTAAGGTTGGGTCATATTAACAAAATCAAGATTCAGATGTTAATTTATGATGGGCCTTTAGGCTCATTAAGATTGGAAAGTTAGCCTTAGTGTGAATCTTGTTTTATGAAAAAAAATAACCAAAATGTTGTTTACCCAAAAGGCGGATGGGCTAAGGAGATATTGAGTCTTGTTCATATTGATGTGTGTAGTCATTTATCTACACCAGCAAGAGGAGGGTTTGAATACTTCATCACCTTTATAGATAATTGTACTAGGTATGATTATGTTTACCTGATGAGATGCAAGTGTGACTCTTTTGACAAGTTCAAAGAGTTTAAGGCTGAAGTGGAGTATTAGACAGGTAAACTGATCAAGACCTTATGATCAGATCATGATAGAGAGTACTTCTTTGGTGAATTCAAGGACTATATGATCCATTATGTGATAGTATCCAACTCTCTGTGCTGAGAACACCCCAGCAAAATGGAGTAGCTGAGAGAAAGAGCAGGACATTGATGGAAATAGTCTGAAGCATGATGTCTCATGCTACTCTCCCATTGTCTTTTTAGGGATATGCCTTGAAAAGGTGGCATATATTCTGAAATTGGTACTTTCCAAGTCAGTACCTAAGATGCCCTATGAGATATGGACTGGGTGTAAACCAAGTCTAAATCATCCCAAGATATGGGGTTGTCCAACTTCTTTACTAATCAAGAGAGACAAGTTAGAACCAAGATCTGAGTTATGCTATTTTGTTGGGTATCCAAAAAGAACAAATAGTGGTTACTTTTATCATTCTAAAGAGCAAAAAGTACTTGTAAGTACTAATACTAAATACTAAGAGGATGATCAAAACACATCTACTAAGGGTTCAACAAGGTTGGAATTTGAGGAGAAGTTATCTTCCGAATTGACTTCTTCTAACCCGATTATGGAACAAGAAGAGGCACAACCTCAAAAACTTGTACAAATAGAGCATTGTCGTAGTGAGAAGGCATCTATGGTTCTAGCAAGATGAACTGGAGAGGTTTTTTACCTAATCTCCGACCATCAGGAATAAGATTCTACTAGATACGAGGAAGCTATTGTTGATGCCGATGCAAACCTATGAGATGGAGCAACAAAATTCGAGATTTAGTCTATGTACTTCAACTAGGTTTTGGAATCTTATAGCTTCCCCTGAAGGGATAAAATCCATTGGGTATAAGTAGGTATACAAGAGGAAGAGGGAGTGGATGGGAAGGTGAAAACCTTCATAGTTAGGCTTGTGGCAAAAGGATACACTCAAAAAGAGGGTATCGACTAGGAGAAAACCCTTTTTCTAGTAGCCATGCTTAAGTCCATTTGTATTCTCCTTACTATCGCATTTCATTATGACTACATGATATGACAAATGGATGTCAAGACTTCTCAATGGCCATTTTAGCAAAGACATCTATATGTACCAACCAGAAATCTTTATTGCTCAGGGCCAGGAGCATATAGTTTGTAAGCTTAAGAAATCCATTTATCGACTTAATCAAGCATTAAGAGTATCGAACATTCGTTTTGATAAGACTATAAAGTCCTATGGTTTCATTCAAAACGAGGATGTACTATATATGTATAGGAAACTAGAAGGCATAAATCTGGTTTTTCTTGCACTATATGTGGATGACATTCTACTCATCGGGAATGATGTAGGGACATTATCACCTACTAATGTTTGGTTGTCTAGTCAATTCAATATGAAGGACTTGAAAGAAGTCAGTTACATTTAAGGGATTAAGCTTCTTAGAAATAGGAAGTAGAGAATGTTAGGATTATCCTAAGCTACATACAATGACAAGATGCTGGCCAAGTTCAACGTGGACTCATGCAACGGAGCGTTAATCCCTTGTAAACATGGGTTATCTTTTTCTTCAAAGGACTATCCAAAGTCTCAAGAAGGAAAAAAAAAATGACTAGGATTCCCTATACTTCAGTTGTAGGAAGTCTCATGTACGCCATACTGTGCACTAAGCCAGATATTTGTTTTGTCGTAGGCTTAGTTAACAGATATCAGTCAAACCCTGGGGACGTTCATTAGCAAGTTGTAATGCATTTCTCAAGTACCTTAAAAGAATAAGGGATTATATACTAGTTTACAGGGCTGATGACTTAGTTCCTACAGGATACACAGACTCAGACTTCCAGGCAAATAATGATGAGAGAAAATTCACTAGTGGATATGTCTTTACCTTATCTAGAAGGGCTATTTCATGGAGGAGTATTAAGCAATCATGCATTACTGACTCAACCATAGAAGCTGAGTATGTGGAAGTTTCGGAGGCATCCAAGGAAGTGATCTGGCTCTGAAAGTTTCTTTTAGAATCTAAAGTCATACTACAAATGGACAAGCTAATTATGATGTATTGCGACAACACTGGCGCGATCTCGCAATCTAATGAACCCAAGACCACAAAAAGGGGAAGTACATGGAGAGAAAGTACCACCTAATCTGGGATTTCATCCAAAAACGGGAAGTCATGGTGGAACAGATTACTTTGAAAAATAATCTAGCAAATTCCTTCACCAAGCCTTTGGTTGAGAAAGTCTTTGGAAGACACTCACTTGCCATAGGGGTAGGCACCTATGGACTTACTTAGTCTCAGATGCAAGTGGGAGATTGTTAGAATATATGCATTCTTAGACTAGGTTTGTGATGTAATTTTGGTTTGTATTAATAAAAATTTTATTCGTAGAAATTGTTGGTGAATTTTTCATTACTTTTGTGCACAATTTTATTGGAAAAGACCCATTGTGTTTAAGTAAATATTTCATGGAGGTCTTTCACAGTAAGGTATGAACTATGGGTTACTTAACACATAAACTATTGTTCTTAACCAAATCATAAGAATAGGAATCTCTTCATAGTAATGTTATTATGTTATGAATTCTAATTATGGAATGGCTTACCTTTAACCAATGAGTAGTCTTCTCATTTTATAACACAAGTATATTTCAAATACGTAGAACTAGACCTGTAGTAGTGGTTTTTTAAAGTACTATATGGAAAAAATTTAGACTACTACTGCTACAATGTGGACTTATACTATATGGCGTGAGTATGGGTTGGTGGTCTGACGAAGCTAGGAGCATATACTTTGATATCCTATAGTTGAGGTTCTATTATAGGACCAATATGCTTGTATGTTGGGTATATGTGACTAATTAGTTAAGACATACTTGTACAAGATAGCATCTATGCTATATCGCTCATTGTGACTGTTGGAATAATCTAACTATCTAGGGCCCTAGGAAACATGGCTTGGATGTTTGCTTTAGGGTAAATTATTGGGAAAGCGAAAACATTCCAAGAAGTCATGGATCATTGGACTAAAAGTCTAACGATGGTAGATGTCTTTTAGAGAGGTGCTAATACACTTCTTCCTCTCTAAATGAACGGCAATGTGTAGAGGGGTATTTTAGTCATTACACCTGTAGGTCGAAGACCTTGCTAACACAGCATTGTCCTTGGGGTCAATGTTTCTCTATGGTGATATTAGAAAATATTTAAAATATAAAATATCGCTATTTATATAGCAGAGGTATTTTGGTCATTTTACTAGCCAAGGTGATATGTCTTTTTAGCCCTTAAATTAGCCTATAAGTCCTAATTATTTTTGGGTTGTGGAAATGGTCTCGGTTAAAAAGATAATTTTATTTTATTTAGGAAGTCTGATTTATTATTTAACTAAAATAAAATAAATAAAAGGACAAGAGGAATTAAATTTATTATCTGGTTTAATTGGTTAATTAATTATTTTATTCAAGGCCTGAGCCTAGATTGAATAATAGAAAAATTAACCTGGGCTTAAACTAGGTAAAAGGCTTGAATAATTATTTTGGTCTAGTTGGGCATTAATTATTTATTGGATTATTTTTATAAGCCCAAAAAATAAATAATTAAGGTTTATTATTTACGAGCTCATTGAGTCTAAGAATAAATATTAATACTTTCTGGCCCAATAGCTTGGACTAGGGTTGTTTTTTTATTATTCACATTACTAAAGAGTTTAGGGTAAGCTAAACGTCTTTTGTGAAGGTCAATCTTGATAACATCTAGGTGTTTTGAAATACTAGAACCCCAATTTTTTTTGTTATCAAGTGAAGCCATGTATATCGTTGGAGATATACCGTGAAAAAAATAAACAAAAAACAAGTCGTGTGTTTTTTTTCCTCTCATTTTTTTCCTTCCTCCTTGATATTGCAAATTGATAGCAGAGTGTCAAGAGAAATAGAGATTGTTTTCTTGCCTAAATTGTTTTCACCAGCAACATTTAGGCTGAGGAATATTTTGAGAATTGGAAAGCTCATGCATTCATGCCAAGAAGAAGTAGACGGATAGCGGGCTTTGATCCAGAAGTTTCAACAAGTAGAAGAGAAGATGTCCCTATTATTCAATCATCTTCCTCAGCACTAAAAAGAATCGTAAAGTGCAGAGGTAAAATTAAAAGAAAAATCTTCCGCTGTGTTTTTACTGCATTTTTTGGTTGTCCAGTATGCATGCTTCACGTTTTATTTTAAGCGTTAGATAATTCCTGCATTAAGAAGCTTCCCCTTTACTACCTTTTTCATATTAAGATTTAGCCTTCTTTGAGGTTGCATAACTGGTTTGGCATCTTCTTCTAGTAAAATCTTGTGTGTGTAAATTGATAGACTAATTCTACTTATATCAATTATCTTCCAAGCTATAGATCGCTTATGTCATTTTAACATTTGGACCAATTCTGCCTTTTGTTCTTATATTAAGTCTTTTGCAATAATCACTGCCAATTTATCCCCTTGCTCCAAAAATGCATATTCCAAATGTCCTAGCAGCTCCTTTAGCTCCAATATCGGTGGATCCTCAATGGATGATCTCATTCATTCCAAACCAATTTTCTCTATAAGTTCAAAGATTTCTAATCCAGACATTTCCTCAGAATCCTCCAAACATGCCATTAGTTCTTTCATGGATTGATTTACATTTTCAGCGCTATTATATGCTTGCAAAGACATCTCCAAAGAAATTTTAATAAAATATTCCTACATATGCTCAATGATCTAATCATCAAAATATCAACCATAAAGTAAGATCATGAGATAATAGATGCTTCACACATTTAGATATTCGAATAATAGCTTCTTCATCCTCAACCCTAAGTGTTAACATTCCCCTATGAACATAATTATTACTTTTGCTATAGCTAGGAACTATCTACCTAGGATAGGAGAACCTTGGAATCTTCATCCATATATATAAAAAACCATAAAGTTTACTAGAAAGATAAATTTGTTAACCTTCACAAGTACATCCTCCATAATCCTCCTAGGATATTTTATAGATTGATCAGCTAATTATATTCTTATTCTAGTATGTTTTGATTATCTTTTGAAATATCTTATAAGGCTACAGATTAATGCAAGCATATAGGTCTACCAATGTGCTGCCAAATGACAGATTATCAATCAGACAAGGAACAGAGAAACTTCTTGGATCATTCACTTTTTGTGATAGACTTCCTTTATTTTGGGGAACGGTTGAATATTCTTCATTCAACATCACAATGGATAGCAGCTCCAATATTTTTTTATTTGATAAGATCCTTAAGGAACTTAGCATATCTGGGAATTTGTGTACGTGCTTCTACTATTGGGAGATTGAAGTGCGATTGTTTAAATAATTCCAAAAATTTACCAAATTGCACATCCAAATTTTCCTTTCGTAATCGACTAGGTTATTACTCCATTCCTTATTGTTCCTCTAGACTAGGCAGTACCGCTTGGTTTCACTAATAACCAAAAAATCGTCGTATAAGATTTATACGACGGCCCTACGACAATTTTTGAGCCATTGCAAATATTAGCATTGTTTATATTAAATGACGGTCCAAAAACTGTCGTGTATACTATTTATAACAGGTTATACGATGGTTCTATATTTCTGCCACAAAAACTTACAAAATGTGTCATATATGATAAGGTTATTGTCAGTGCTAGGACCGTCATATTTGTTAAAACAAATACGACGGCCATAGGACAGCCATATATAATAAAATTAATAAAAAATAAACGTATATAAAAATTAATAAATTTTAGTGAACCACCAGAATTCTATGGGCCAACCGCACCAGATCAGAGCTCTTATTAGGATGGTCCATGTGAACCCACCGCATCTGATCCTAGCCTCCAATCAATTTCTGTCGCAATGGAGAGTCGAAGCAGTGACCTAGTGTATGAAAGCTTTGTGCCTTAGCTACTGTGTGAAACCCCACCTAAAGCCAACCCTAGAATAAGGGGGTCGGGATGCATATCATATTATTTTGCGCAAATATATATATTTTTGAATGATTTTATGTGCTTTAGAATTATGATTTATAGGCTAAAAGTCTTAGTTATGCTTATTGAATAGGAAGGGTAAAATGGTAATTTTGCTTGAGGTCAAAATAGGAAGATAGCTTGAGGATTAAATAAGAAGAATATTTGGGTGAGGAAATAAGAACAAGAGTTATTGTAGTTTAGTGGTTAGAACTTTGAAATTAATCTCTAAGGTCATGAGTTCAAATCCCATCATAGTTTTATCATGGTTATTTTAATTTAAGGTTGGATTTTCGTTTCTTGCATTCCATAAAAAAAAAAAAAAAAGGAGTGTTGTCCTAGGAGAGACATGAAGGGAATGTCCTAATCCTATCCATATGTCCTAAAAAGAATTCTAGAAGAATTCTTGTCCTTTTATTACCTCTAACTTTTCCTAACCTCTTCACCAATTAAGCTTGTTCAAAATTTATCCAAATCCATGTTTTTAATTCTAGAAAATTCAGCAAGGATTCTTGATCTTTGAATTTTGAAAATGATTCTTAGAGGTTGGAGATTTGATTGAAAATAGGAAAGGAGTTAAGGTAGGTTCCCAAGAGAAATTAATCTTTATAGTTGAGCCTTCAAACTCCACTCCATAGTATTCATATCCTCCATGAAAGAAACCTGAAATATTTTCAGATTCTTGAGCAGCCTAACCTTCGAAAATCTTAGCCATCTTTCTTACTCAATTGCTGCCAGAAAAATGACCAATTTATTTAGCTTGAAGACTGAAATTCTTGTGCAAAAACCGGACTGTACAAAGCAGAAAAAAAAATCCGGGCAGTTTCGCTGCATAGCAGCTTGAAATCGAAGCTGTTTCTTCTGCCTTCCAACCAGTAAATTACCTCTGCTTTTTCCTCCATAAAGAAGGCTGAAAACCAGCCTTGAAGGACCCTCAAACACCTCTCAAAACCCGTTGCAAATTGGATTGGAATATTGCAAAAAAACTGCACAGGAAATGCAGCAATCATTCGAACCACAACCAGAAAATTTCCAGCCTCGGTTCCTTCAAGCCTTGGCCGAAAACCACCCTCAAAACCTCTGTAAGTTAACCCTTGTTTAGCCACGAATTGAACTCCATTACCCCCTCCACTATCCTTACACAACTGAACTCCATGACCACACCTCAAATTCCTCCTACAATCACTCCAATCAAACTTCCATTTGAATTTCAAAATTTCCAGCAATTGCTCCATGAAAACACCCTTGGATTAGGCTTCATAACCAGAAATTCTTCTGCTATTGAACTCAAAAATTCAGCCAGCCTTATAGCTCCATCAACCCTCATTCATTTTAGCAAAGCACAGCAGTCCAGTCGGCTCCATTGTAGCTCCAAGAACCCTTCATCAATCAAAGACTATTACTATATCTTTTACCTCAAAATACTCCTTAAATTTCTCCATTTGAATTTCAAACAACCAGAATTTTCTCTTGCTCCCTAAACTGAAAACCAAAATCTCTGAATTCCCTCAATCATTCGGCCAGCCCTCTTCAGCAATTTGTCTAACATTCCTCCTCTAGTTCTCTCTATTTTCACCAAGAACACTAAGAACATACACTACCTTTCTTCAAGCCAAAGACCACCCTAAACACCTCCAATCCCTCTCAAAAACTCCAAAATATGCCTACATACTCCCTAGAGTCCATTTTTGGAATTTATAACATCAAATCTTGAAAATAAAAATTGGCATTCGGATTAAAACTAGATTTTTCCCTTGAAGTCTCAAGAACATCATCAAGGTAACCAAGAACAACTCTTTTGTTCATCTTCTTCCCTTCAACCTTTAACATATCATACTAATGCTCTCTCTCTCTCTCTCTCTCTCTCTCTCTCTCTCTCTCTCTCTCTCTCTCTCTCTCTCTCACAGTTGAAATGGTTACTACAACTATGGCTATTTTCTTTCTCCTCTCTTGGACAATTCAAGACCCTCAAGCACGTGGACCTTTTTAAATCTCCATCGAAATAATCATCAACCAAGTATTTCTCCTCAACCTTTCTTTTAAATTCTAAATTAATGTCTCTTAGATGTTGATAGAGAGGATAGAATATGAATGGGGGATTGAGTATATGCATATGTATGAAGGGGTTGATATTGGAGCATGAGAATGATTTATCATGATTAAGCTTTATGAAATTCCTTGAGAATCGATGTATGCTCTCTATGTCTTAAGAAATTATGAATGTTTAAGCATGTTAGATGTTAAGTCACCTTTAGTGAATAGGATATTATGTTCTTATTTTCATTGAAGCCGTGAGTATGATTATGCTTAGTAGAGATTTGGCCATGTGATGGTAGGTATGGATTAAGCCTATGTTCATGAATAGAATAGGTTGTTGATTGATGTTGAAGTATATGTTCATGAATCTTGTTAGCAATAGGAAAATTATGATCATGACCTTGTTGATCCTAGGCTATTTTGATTAGCAAATTTTATTACTCTAATTAAAATTATTACTATGTTTTTCCTCCAAAGATTTCGAAATTCTTAGGAAGTTTTGGAATTGGAATATTCAATGAAATAGTGATATTTTACTAGTCAAATAAATGATATCTTTTATTAAAAATAATATATATATATATATATAACCTTTTTAATAAATAAGTAAAATATTAATGACCTTGTGGACCATATATTCATAAATATTATTTATATTTATTTTTAAACTACATAAAAGTTATTTATTATTAATTTTATTACGTATTAATTATTAGTTAAGAGAGTAGTAATAATTTATTATTTGTTTTACTATTTAAGAATTACCATTTATTGATATAATCTAGGACTTAGGATTCTCCAATAATTAAACCCTAGTTTATTTATTAATAACAACACTCAAGATTTATTATTTCAATCTATAAGTTATTTGTAATTATTTTACAACCCCTAGTTATTTTAACTTACCACTAGTTGTTTTAACTTATCAAGCTAGACTTATTTTATAAAATCCTTTATCATCTAGCCTTAAAGCTTAGGACATTAGAGTCATGATTGTAATAGGTTGAACTAAGATTATTTATATAAGCGAATATAGCTTGAGTATAACTTTATGACTTGTGTTTACCCCAAGCGGGGTTAGGTTAGCTTTGGAAGATTTGTGAATTTGATCAAGCAAAGGATCAGGTAAGCTCCTACATAAACTTATTTGAAGACAAAAGGTTACTATGGCAAGCTAAATGCGATGTGTTTGGACACTTATTTTGTAAACGTAATTAAGGACTGTTTCCTTTTTAATTCAGTCAAGCAAATTAGTTGAAAATTTAAACAAGCAGTTTTGCACAAATACTAAACTCCTTCTGAAACCCAACTTTGACAAGAATTTTAGAAACCCTTAGTTGCTATTTCCAAATAAAGCAATGTATTATCAGTTTTCTCCCAAGTGGGACAATCAATGTTGAGTACTCAATAAGGGTAGACTATTAGGATTAGTCTTTGAAGGGTTAGGGTAAGTCTCTCAGTAGGTGGCCAGTCCAGTAGGTCATGCCGGTCCGAGCTAGCAAGTTTTAGTCATGTGGAATGTGTGTTTCCAAAGTGGATAACCGGTAAGTTTGGGTGTAGAGAATGAGGAGTATCTCACTCAGTAGGCTGTACACCTACCTTTTGTCAGTCTGCACAAAGTGTGGCATTCTGATTGTTATATGATCATGGGGCCCAACATGTGATAACCCATGGCTACCCGTTTGAGTGGTTGTATTTATTGTGCACATGTATGGTTTGAAAAGCAAAACGTCACTCTTTATTTTTAACATTATTTAATGCTTGCCAGCACTTTCTCTCATGAAATTTTTCCAACTTGCATAAATGAACTATTTTGCCTGAAACACTCAAAGCACACACGGGCTTACTGAGATTTTTATCTCATCACCTTTTATGCCATGTTTTCAGGTCGATCTTGCTATGGAGATGAGTAGCTAGATTTGTTGCCTGCTTTGAAGACTTTATGTTATTTATTTTATGTGTTGTTTTGAGAGATAGTAGTAATCAAATTATTTTGAATTTGTACCTGTATATCTGGGTTGTAATAAGTTCAATTTTAAGATTTTGCTTTTATTTTCTTTTGTGTGACTTAGTTATAAAGACCTCTTGTCCTTTGGACGAGGTGACATCCCCAGCCCTAGGCCTAGGTAGTGGGGTGTTACACGCTGGGCTAAGATTGTTGCTTGGTCTAATCCTTTTGTTTTATTTTTAAATTATTCCTATTTTTTTAAAATTTTAAAACATTAATACTATAAAAATATAATAATTATATTAAATTTTCTATGAAATAACATTACTGAATATAATAAATTATTTTGTATATTTATATAAATTTAAAGTTTATATATTGTTAATTATATCAGTATTTTTATTAAATGATTTTATAAATATAGATCGATTAGAAAAAAAACTTATATATATATATATATATATATTTCTAACCCATACACACACACACATGCATATACATACATATATATATATATATTTATATTTCTAACCCATACACACATACACACATGCATATACATACATACATACATACATACATATATATATATATATATATATATATATATTTCTAACACACACACACACACACACACACACACACACTTATATGCATATATAAAAACTACATATATATATATATATATACACACCAAATACATATATATAGATATACATATATACATACATAGCACACATTTTATATACATACTACACACATATATATCTATGTTTATATGTATATCTACATACATAAATACATATATACAAATGTATACATATATACACACCAAATGCATATATATAGATATAAATATATATATACACAATATTCATACTAGATACAAACATATAGATATACAAATATATAAATATATACATACATATATATATATATATATATATATATGCATACATATAAAAATACTCGAAACCTAATGCATTTATGAAGACAAGCATATCAAATTAATGATCTAACCATTAAATTTTTTGAAGTTGCTAAAAAAAGTGTTGTGAACAAATTTGAATGAATCGGATATATATTAATATATAATCTAGTATAATATCTATTAAAATACCTAAAACCAAGCGATTTACGAAGATAAGTGTATCAAATTATTGATTCAACCCTTAGATTTGTTAAAATTACTAAAAAAAATTATTACTAAATTCGAAAGTAATCAAATATATTTTGGCATATAATCTAGTATAATATTTAAAAATACCAAAAACCTATAGCATTTACTAAGATAGGCATGCCAAATTAATGATCTAATCGTTAGATTTGTTGAAATTGCTAAATAAAGTGTTATGACCAAATTTAAAGGTAATTGGACATATTTTGACTTATAAACTAGCATGATATCTATAAGAATGCTGAAAACCTAATGCATTTACAAAGATAGACGTATCAAATTAATGATCCAACCATTAAATTTGTTGAAATTGCTAAAAAATTAGTTATGACTAAATTTGAAGGTAATCGGATATATTTTGGCGTATAATCTCGCATAATAGGGGTTAAACCTACAAAAATACTAAAAACCTAAAGCATTTATGAAGATATGTGATAGGGGTTAAAATTACCATTCATTTCCTAGTTATTTAAGGTTGTTTTAAGATACATTTGTTGTAATAACTAGGTATATTCCTTCCTATTTGACATTTTACTTGTAAAAGGTGTTTCTAGCAAATATGTGCAGATTTAAGTAAAAATCGAGTAGAAAGTGCATAGAATCAGAATGCACTTGGTGCCAGGCCCAGCTAGTGGACCAGGTGCCAGGTCCATTCTGCCCAACAGTAGAGATTGAATGAGCTTCAGGGAGTTTTCCAGAACATATCTGGTGCTAGGTGTACCAAGTGTACTTGGCGCTAGGTCCATTCTTCCTACTAAGGAAAAGACAGCCAAATACAGAGGAAGAACAGAGTGTATCTAGCGCCAGGCGGGTCGAAAGTACTAGGCACCAAGTAGGTTTTGAAAGTGGAAATTCTGTACGCAAAATTAGGGCTTATCCAAGGATTTTGGTATTTTCCAATTCCTACTCGGCCAAGACTTCCCCAGCCACGAAATAGGCATCTAAGAGGCCTAAAAGTATAAGAGAACACAAGGGTTTGAGATATACAACCAAGAGAGGTGAATTAAAGAGCAAAAATTCTGATTCTCTCATTGAAAGAGGAATTCACTCAAGCCAAGAAGGATTGTTCAAAGGGAGTCTTCAAAGAAGAAGAAAGAAGCTTATCTATGAGTTCTTTCTTTTCTCTTTTTCTTTAGCAATGATGTATTCAATATTTTTATTGTAATTGAACATTATTTTGGAATTCATAATTTTAGGTTAATTTAGTTGTTTGATCAATTCTTTGTCATTTTTGGTATTTGATTCCTTGAATTTATTGGTTATTGATGCGAGTTCTTTTAAGTGACTTGAGACGATCATGTTACGAGTTTCATTGCATTGATTTCGTATTTGTCTAATCTTAATGGACTTGAGCGATAAAGTTACGGTTATAGGACTAAGTGATCAAAGATTAGTTGACTTTGCCTCGAGCAAAAGGTTATTAGCTAATTTCATGTTTATAAAGAATTGAGCCTAATGGATGTTTTGGTTAGGATTAGCTTGATTAGTAAATCTGTTAATATAATCAAAATATAGGATTCCATGGATTGGGACATGAAGTGGGATTATCTACGTAGAATCATGACTTGTGAGTTGATTGAGTTTTACTTTATATTCCGTCATGATGCCAAGATGATAATTAGTTGAGAGAATTGTAATTGGTTCATTGTTATGTTTTCTAAGGCACTTGTCTAAATTACAAAAACCTACATTCCTGATTTGTATATGTTTCTATAGTTTTTTTTTTAATTCTTTTCTCACTTTATTTGGGTCGGTTAAACAACGAAAGAAAAGTGTTTAGTGTGTTCTCGTTCCTTTGAGGGTAGATACTCATTAATTTCCTGTACTATGCTTGCGATGAGTATACTTGCACATATGTTTATTTTGGAATTAATGTTTTAATTAAAACTTTATTAAGGGATGGACTTAAAATTGATGATTTTATATACTCAAAATTTACGCATCAAGTTTTTTGGCGTCGCTGCAGGGGGAAAACAAATTTATGATATTTATTTTTTTTTTCAATTTTTTTTTGTTCTTGTTATTTTAATTTTAATTTTAATTTTCTTTGACCGCAAGATTGACATCATCATGGACAACCACTTTTGGGCACAAGATCAAAGGAGCTATAATGACGAGAATTTGGCAAATTTGCAATCTCGGATCAATGCTTTTTGTGAGACTTCACTTGAAACCTCAATGTATTCCTTTGTCGCCAATTCAACTTCCTCCATTACATGGCATAGAAAAGCATCCCAACGAATGAGCCATCAAAGAACATAACTTGCCACGTTGGGTTCTTCTCAATTCTTAGAGAATAAGGGTCCAAATGATGATGTGTTGAATTTATCATGCCTCAAGGAGTTGGATCTTTCAATACTATATCGTAAGAAATCCTGGGAGGATGGTGGTAATTTCTACCCTTCACCCCATTCAAAGGGAGGTAATTTAGTTTTTGTAGATGTGTCGAAAAGTACTGATTTCTTGATCCCATCTTTGAAAACTCAAAAACTAGGTTTAAAGGGGAATTTTAATTGTGAAAAATCTTTGAAGGGTCAATTGGTGATTTCAAGGTTGATGCATTCGTTAGATGCCATGTGCACTCATATGTTGACAGAAATATTGGTGTGTTTAAAGGAATGTTAAAGAATGAGATTCATGTATTTTATTTTATTGAGAAAAATTATTTCCATGAACATGACCTTTTAAAAAAAACCTCCATTCTTTCTACTTTCATTATGCATATTTTCTATTTTGAGCTTTTATTACTTTTACAAAAGTTTGATGAGGAAGCATAACGAGTGGAAAGAGTTTTTGTTGTGTGTTTGGTTTTGTTAAGTAGTTTGTTTTTCGTCTCCCAAATAAGGAAAATATTTTCAATCTTAAGTGTGGGGGAGTAAGTCGTGTCTTTATTTGCTTTATTAGGAATTTTTTTTAGTATTTTTCTTGAGTTTATTTTCTTTTATTCAGGTGTCTTTAGTTTTCTATTATTTTTCTTGTGTTTTTATTTGTATTTGGTTTTGATAGGTAGGAATAAAGTCCTCTTGAATAAGCCCTTCTCTCTATTTCCTGTTTTGCTATCTATTGGTACTTTATTGCACTTAGGAATTATTGCTTAAACTTTCTACCCCTTTATTATTTTTGGTCTATTTGGAGATGCTTTCTTATGTTTATTTTATGGCCATGAAGGACAATGTCTAGTTTATGTGTGTGTGTGTGTGGGGGGGGGGGGAAGAATGAGGTTGAAAAAATATTTCCATATCATTTTTGTGAAAATTTTTCAAAAATTTTATTGGTTTCATTGTTAAGCAAGGTTGTAATTCCTTTTTTTTTACTTGGATATGAGTTTTGTCATTCATTAGGTGGAGTTTGATGAAATTGGTTTATTGGAAAATATATTTGTCAAGACTTGAGAATTTTGATTAATCGTGTTTATGCATTGGTGTTTGGATATTATTTAACTTATCTTGTTGACACATAGAAGATATGGTGAATATGCGAAGAGTTTATTGGCTAACTTTTGTATAATGAGTTTAAATTTTGCTAGCTTTGAATTATGATGAAAAAATGTGAGTTGTAAAAAGATATTTGAGCGGAAAGATTGAGGAGAATGTTGAAAATTTTGATTCAAGTTGAAGAGAAAAAACAATGAGTGAAAATAACACTGTTGTTGGTGTGAATTAGATAAAAGATTCTTATTAATGATCTTTGAAGACCTTTAGCTGAAAAGGGGGTTAATATGGAGAGAAGTAGCAAGTGTATTCGGTGCACTCTCTTGAGGCCATCTCGAAGGAAGAAAGGCAAGCAAGAGTATAGAAAAAAGAATTGTGGAAAAAATGATGAGTGATGGCTGTAAAGGGAGCCAATACAGTGTGTGAAGAGAAATCCATGCACTTGAGGCTCTCAATTCCCTAAGTCATTGAAAAACTTTGAGAGAAAAAATTGGAGTGCTTTCCTCACATCATAACTTAAGTGTGTAATTTTTGAATTTATAATGCTTGAGTTGGTAGATAGCTTGACCTATGTGATTCATGTTATTTATATTTTTACTTGAAGAGTGAAATAACTTTCTTAGACTAAGGTATGCACTTGATTAATCTGACTTCGATAGTTTTGTGATGTCTTGGCCAATGTTTCAAGGTTTGAAATTATTTTCAAAGAGTATGAATGACAAGGGTTGTATCTAAAGTTTGAAAGGAAGACATGATCTTTGCTATAATGAAGAGACTCTTTGAATAATAAGAAAACCTTGTTTGTCTTGATAATTTTTCTTGGATAAAAGTGTTTTGCTTGAGGACAAGCAAATGTTCAAGTGTGGAGGTATGTGATAGGGGTTAAAATTACCATTCTTTTTCTAGTTATTTGATGTTGTTTTAAGATACATTTGTTGCAATAACGAGGCATATTCCTTCCTATTTGACATTTTGCTTGTAAAAGGTGTTTTTGGCAAATATGTGCAGAATTAAGTAAAAATCGAGTAGAAAGTACACAGAACCAGAATGTACCTGGCGCTAGGCCCAACTAGTGGACCAGGTGCCAGGTCTATTCTGTCTAACAGCAGAGATTGAACGAGATTCTAGGATTTTTCCAGAACTGACCTGGCGCTAGGTTTGGCAAATGTACCTGGCATCAGGTCCATTCTACCTGCTAAGGAAAAGATAGAAAAAATAGAGCAAAATAGAGGAAGAAAAGAGTGTACCTGGTGCTAGGCAGGTCAAAGGTACCAAGCACCAAGTAAGTTATGGAGGTAGAAATTCTATACACGAATTAGGACTTACTAAGGATTCTGGTATTTTCCTATTCCTACTTAGCCAAGACTTCCTCATCCATGAAACAGGCATCTAAGAGGCCTATAAAAGCATAAAAAAACACAAGGGTTTGAGATATACAACCAAGAGAGGTGGATTAAAGAGTAGAAATTATGATTCTCTCATTGAAGGAGGAATTCACCCAAGACGAGGGGGATTGTTCAAAAGGAGTCTTCAAGGAAGAAGAAAGAGGTTTATCTATGAGTACTTTCTTTTCTCTTTCTTTTCTTTTTCTTTATAAATTATGTATTCAATGTTTTTATTCTAATTTAACATTATTTTGGGATTCATGATTTTGGGTTAATTTAGTTATTTGATTAATTCTTTGTTATATTTGGTATTTGATTCCTTGAATTTATTGGTTATTGATGCGAGTTCTTCTAATTGACTTGAGACGACAATGTTAGGAGTTTCATTGCATTGATTTTGTATTTGTCTAATCTTAATGGACTTGAGCGACGAAGTTAAGGTTATATGACTAAGTGATAAAAAATTAGTTGATTTCATCTTGAGCAAATAGTTATTAGCTATTTTCATGTTTATAAGGAATTGAGCCTAATGCATGTTTTGGTTAGGATTAACTTGATTGGCAAATCTGTTAATATAATAACAATAAAAAAATAGGATTCCATGGATTGGGACATGAAGTGGGATTTATTTAAGTAGAGTTATGACTTGTAAGACGATTGAGTTTTACTTTATATTCCTTCATAATGCCAAGATGATAATTAGTTGAGAGAATTGCTAATTAGTTCATTATTATGTTTTTTAGGGTACTTGTCTAAATTGCAGAAACCTACATCCTTGAGTTGTATATGTTTCTTTAGTTTTTCTTTTTATTCTTTTCTCACTTTATTTGGGTAGGTAAACAATGAAAGAAAATTTATTAGTGTGTACTTGTTCCTTTGAGGATCGATACTCGTTAATTTCCTGTACTATGCTTGTGATGAGTATACTTGCTCTTATGTGTATTTTGAGATTAATGTTTTAATTAAAACTTGATTAAGGGATGGACTTAAAATTGATGATTTTATATACCCAAAATTTATGCATCAATAAGAATTTCAAATTAATGATCCAATTGTTAGGTTTGTTGAAATTACTTAAAAAAAATAAAAAAGTGTTATGACTAAATTCGAGGTAATCGGATGTATTTTGGCACATAATCTAGTATAATATCTATAGAAAATGCCTCAAAACTAATGCATTTACAAATATAGATGTATTAAATTAATAATCCAACCATTAGATTTGTTGAAATTGTAAAAAAAAAGTATTATGACCAAATTTAAAGGTAATCGAAATTTAAATTTTGAAGGGATTTGAATGTAAAAGAATCATCATAAATAATGTATTTTTTACGACGGCCCAAAAATCGTCATAAATAATAGCAAGACCATCATATGTATCCTTGCATTTATGGTGGTCTTTAGACCATCGTATAGATTAACATTTTACGATAGACACTCACAAAACCGTCATAAAAGAACTATTGTAAATACTCTATTTTTTTAGCCTTCCACAAAACCATTGTAAATAAATGAAAGACCATTGTATGTAATCATATATTTATGACAGCCTTAAAATCGTCGTATTTGATTACCTTTTGCGACATGATGTAGTGTTTATTATAATATATATGACGGTCTATCACAAATATTAGATTAAATACGACAGCCCAAAAATCATCATTTTTATTGGTTATATACGACAATCTGTCATATATAATTACCATTTGTGGTGGTTCTAAGACTACCGTAAATACTGGTGCTGTATATGGAACTTATTTTTGTAGTGTTTCTAGCTTCATCGTCAACTTGTTCCTCAGTGGCTTAGTGGCATTACTCGATCTACTTCGGTAGGGCCTCTTAAGTTCTACTAAGTCATCCAATTCTCTTCAACTTATCAATGTAATTGCTTCTGCTTGTTCCCATAAGTTTGCTCCTACAAAAAGTGGTCCAATATGCCTTTCCATTACCAAATACATTAAGTACCACATCTATTGTTCCAAGTTGTAGATCAATGATTCTTAACGTTTTAGTGATGCTTCCACTTCTTGAAATTGTAAGTTTACAGCAATTACGAACCTTGCCAGGATGTCTTCAAGTGAAAGCCCTACACAATGCTATGGTGGTTGCCTTATTTGTACCTCTCAAGCAGGTATAGGAATTACTAAGCCTGATTTATCCATATCTCTATATGAATGTCCACCTTAGCTATCATCCCCTACACTTTTGAAGTGAACCTCCATATTTTCAATACTCATGTATGGTATATCATCTGGTAGGATCACCAACCATACAATTATAAATACTCGTGCTAAATAACTATATAGTAATATGCAATAACAAATTCACAGCAATACCTACAATAAAGAAGATTAATAAATACTATCTAATATACAGACAAATTCCTACAACAAAACAATCATATACAACAACAATATTCATAAAATACAATATTTACAACTATGCATTATAAAATCCATAGAACCCAATCTTTCTATATGTTGATCCCCGGCAATGGCGCAAAAAACTTGATAGGTGAATTTCGGGTATAATAAAAAAAATATTTTTTTAAGGCCCACACCTTATCAAGTTTTAAATTAAAATATTAGTTTCCAAAAACATATATTTATAATAAGTATACTCATTGCAAGGCATAGTATAAGGAATTAATAAGTATTGATCCTTAAGGATCAATCACATATACTTACTTTTATTCTACTATTTAACCGACCAATGAAATAATTACATTTAAAAACTACAAAATGAACACAACTTCAAGAAAGATAAATCAATGAATAAGAGGAGGAGTAAAGACATGTATTTTGGGCAAAATTCCTAAAAATATACCAAGTATCCAATAAACACTTAAGATGATCAATTACCCAATATAGCACCATCAAGGATTACTAATGAGGAATTCCCCTCTCTTTCGAGTTATGGACTTCCTATCTTCTGATAAAGTTAATGGATATCTCTATCTCATTAATTCAACCAAAAGATATATTAAACTCATAAATTCTAATTAAACATAAAAGAAACAATATCTCTATCTCTAAGTGATATCATTAACTTCTTTTTATTGTTGATTGTTATTATTCCCCTTTAACCTCTCTCTCAATTTAATCAAAGAAAAAATAATTATTAAGTTGATTAAATTGGCATACAAACTTCTAACTTCTCTCTTTCTCTCTCTTTCTACTCACTCACTCACTCACACACACACACACACACACACACACACACACACTCTCTCTCTCTCTCTCTCTCTCTCTCTCTCACATACACACACACACACGCACACACACACACACAAACACACAAAAATTAAAAGATAACACAAAACAATCATTCAAACTAATAAACCTAAGTAATCAATACTAGAAATTAGTAATTAATTGATCAAAGAGTAAAAACTGCATACAAAGCCATAACTTGAGTTTAGTCTCAAAAATACATTTAACACAATTAAAATAACATTGTCAATTGAAAAACATAGAAAAGTTAAAAACAACACTTATAAATAAGCCAAATCTTCTTCTTCTCTACAACTCTTCTTTAGAATAATGCTCCTATCTTCACCAATGATCTTCTTAGAATGCACTTCTCAGTGTCTCTTTAGGGTTTTCTTGTGTAGTCTCTTGTCTCTCCCTAATTCTCTCAAAAGGCATAGGTTTTTTACATTCTAAAATTTGCACATATTACCTAAACAGAGTAGGATTCTATAACTTGAAAGGTCCTACTTGTGTACACTAAGCTGCCCTACTCAGTGATAAAAATTTTGATTTCCAAAGACCAGATGGCGCCGTTTTACCTTCCTTGGGCAACATTGCTCTTTTTCTACCTTTTGAGCAGTTCTCTTCCAATAACTGGGTAGCTCACTCACCTTAGCTTGGACGGCTCCACTTGGTCTCTACCTTAGCTCTATTTCTGCTATTTTCAAGTAGCCCTGCCCAATGCCATTTAAGGGGCACTGCTTGTACTTTGTTTTGCCCTTTTTCTTATTTTCACATTCTTTCCTCAAATTCCTTCATCCTTTTAACTCTACATAAAAGAAGGGGAAAAGTGGGGATAAGTAGTCATTTGAATACAATTTCTCAATAAATTAAACACAAATAACATAGAAAATTTAGACAATTTAATCCCTATGAATCTTATTTTAATCTTTTATAGTATTTGGTACATAATTATTTTATATTTCAATTTCAGGGTTCATTTGAGCTTCCAAATGATGTACATGTTCATTTTATAGTTCCTAAGGCTAACATACTCTCCAATGCATCCATGCCTCAAGCAATGTCCAGTACCTAAAATATTTAAGCTATAAGCTTTTGAGAAGCACACGGTTGAATACATGAGAATGACTAAGCCATGTATGATATAAAAACTAATATGTAGCTCTAATTTTTGCTATAAAAAGGAGCTGTTTGGAGCTGTTTTGATAGGCTACTTTGGTATCCACTTGGTAGGGTTAAAATAGAATAATCAAGGGCCATTGAACAATAAGAAAGTATAGTTATGGAGGATTAACACTCCAATTCCAATGATATTAATTAAAAATCAAGGATTCTAAGACTTCATGAGACTGAGTTCTTTGTTTTATTTTTTTCTTTAATTATTATTATTGGTCTTATTTGTGTTAGCATGGATTAATTTGTTTTGATTTTGATAGTGATAAACCTTGGGGGGGGGGGAATAAGGTTTATGGCAAACAAATACAGATTTTTAAAGTTTTTCTAAGATCTAGAATATGATCGAAAATAGGTGAGTTATAAAAGAGACCCATTTCTGTCCAAATTTAAATGCAGTTAGGAATCTTTCAAAGTTTTACCCAATGATGGGAAATAAGCTAAGTCAAAGAGGATAGATAGTGGATCAATAACCAATTCTTTCTTCAACATAAATATGTTTAACCAAAACAATGGATCCAGATAGAAGTTCTATGTTTTCTAATCAAATGAACAGTGAAATTTCAGTCAAAGAATTTGAAATAAATGTAAGAGAATGGACCTAAAGATTTATAGTGGTTCGATGGTGGTAAGTAACACCAATCTTACAATGGAGGGTCATCACAATTGGTTTTACTCCCAACCTCTATATACCAACAATTAAGACTTACCCCAACTAGGTTTTACTTTCTTAACCTTGACACGATTTAGATTTATGAGAGAATAAAAACTTACCTCATAGATTGAGTGAATGTACAGCAAATAAAGCAGCTTTACCTTTTTAGCTTTCGAATAGTAGATCTTACTTTGAAGCACAATGTGAATGAGAGATTTTTGTTTTTCAAATGTCTTAGGATGTTTCTAAAGGTGTTTGTGCAAATTCCTTGCTAAAAATCGTGTTTAAATGGCTTTTATAGGGGTAAAAATCAAAGCCACAATGACTAGTAATGGCTGGTTGCTGCTATCAGCCTTTGTGTGATTTTGGACTCATAGAATAAAAATTGTGCGTCCGCAAATGGTATCCAAAACATCATTTTGTGCCATAAAATATATTTTGAATAAATTTAAATTTGACGCTTTGGAAATAGGCTTTGTAGGGGTATTTTGGATTCAGATGTCTGTTAAAAATGACTCTACCAAAGTCCCAAAAACTTTTCTTCTAAAAATTCTTTTTACAGATAAACTATGAATAAGAAGAATACTGTCTTTTTGAAATAGTTTTGAGTGCTTCAATATGAAATAGATTGAACTTAAGGTAAAGAGAAATAGAAAATGTTAAAATGCATACATGCATCGAACATGCATTATGCAGCGGAAATAAAAGGATTCTATGACAAGAGGACCGCATATATGTGTAAGATGGATCAAAAGATCAAAAATATATTTTTCTGTGATGTTTCTATTGTTCAAAAAAAAAATTTCTTCTGACTACAGAGGGTGCAATCCAACACAAAACCGAGTTTCTTGTCACCACCACTGGAGTCTAAGTGTGAGACTCCCTCTAACAATATCCACACGAGGTATGCTCTTAAGGAAACCAAAAATTCTCTACTAGGAGAATTTCTTGGTGGCTAGGGTGACTCATAGAGAAGAGAAGAAGAGAGACGTGTGCGTGTTCTTTGTTTTTCCCTGGTTAAAACCGAGAGAACAATTCTCATAACATATCAAAATATATCCAAATTTTTAACTCCAGTGATATCCCCGAAAAATCATAGAAAACACGTTTCTGTGATTTCTAATCAAATTAGAATTCACAAATTGCGATTGGAAATCATAAGTTTTAGCAATCACAATTTGGCCAACATTATAACTAATTATAATTTGGCCACAATTACTTCTATTTCTCACAATTAACCCTACAATGTTATCAAATAATATCTCGAGTACATAATCTTCTATTGTGTGTGACCTATTAGGTTTCCCAATCTATTGGTAGCAAAAATGAATTAATCCAAACGTCTTTGGGATTAATAATCCTTAACAATTTAGAATTAACCTATTAATTCTAAACATGATTAGTTTATTAATTCATCAATTAATAAATCCATATTCAGCAGATCCTGAGCGGTATCCAACAACATATCATGACTATACGAGAGTCTAGGAAGTCAAGTGGCTTGACATGAACCCTTCAATATCAAATTATAGTGCAATAAATTCCTTTTACCATACAATATCTTATTTAGTTTGGAGTACGGAATTAGTGCCAACTCCATCCAGAATAAATATTAATTCTAGCCTAAATATATTAGTACTTATACTAGGAATCTACTATTCTACGTGTGTCTCAATTGGAACTATTTCAAATACACAATCACATTGGCCAAGGATTTCACAAGTAGTAATTCCAACAAGTGGATTCATCTCTACTATTAAGAGTGGTGAATCCTTTATTGACTCTCACAACTACTTCCATTTACCTCATATTGTACCTAATATCTATCCCATAAACGGCCCTCGATTTGGTGCCAGAGATTGGAATCAAAGTATAATGCTTAGCAAATAAAGTATTTTGGAGATCTCTATCTAAAGGTACTTGCATATTTGCTATAGTGAGATTCTATCACTGGCACAAAAAAATTATCCATGTGATTATCTCATAGCTAGATCATCCAATGTACTTATTCTATTAACAAGCATCCACGTGTTAACTTTGAGTATCACAATACTCACAGATATGAGAACTACCACCTGATCAAATCAGGAAGTCTAACACCTGCTAGTCTTAACGAATTAATGAAGTCCTTTCTTATTAATGCTATGACTAGGGATTATTTAAGTATTTACACTATACAGCATAATAGGAATCTCACATCATGATCTCTATCATGATTTCCTTAACACAGTATTGTACTGGAAACTTTATCGAACCATTAATTTACATGAAAGTAAAGAAAAAAAATTGAAAGATAAATAATGCCTTGTATTATAAAATAAATGTGTCATATACAAAGTATAAGTGATTGCCTCTAGGGCATAACACTCACAGAAAATACAAATAATACCTTAACCATAATTTCCTAGCTTATAATTCTTCAAAAGTCTTAATGGTATGCAACTTCTTTAGGTAAGATCTTGACTTGATCAATCCTTCTTGTACTTCATTTATCCATAAGTTGCTTAGCAATCCTTTTTGTGAAACTTGATGAACCGTGGTTAAACATGTCATAAACCAAAAAGCCTATCACACAAAAATCACACATGTTAGTCAACATATATGTTTTTCATTTATCAAAACACAGGATAAAGCCTTTGGGGCTAACAATCTCCCTCTTTTTGAATGATGAAAAACTTAATGGATTGTGATAAAAAAAAAAAAAAATCTTGTATGAACATGTTAAACCGAGAGATATGAGAATTTATTTTAAGTGTGATCTCTCAATCATAAAGCTCAAGGAGTGATTATGAGATAATATTAGAAAGTTTAAACATAGTCTCATAAATTAAGCTCAACGAGCCTATGGCCCAACCAACCTTTGTATCCTCCTTTCTTCCATTTAAAAGGACTATTACATAAGGAAATAGACCAAAAAAAAAAAATGGTCATTAGATATAAATATGTTAGTATAAAGATTCAACACAAGAATATGTACATATAAGCATATGGAAATGTAGAAGATAGAAAATAGTTATTATTGCTCCCCCATTCTATATGCATATGACTTGTAGATAGAAGGATAACATTATGTACTAGTAGATAAAACTAATTTTGTGATTTTTAGACTTCCAAAAGTGCATCCAAAAAGGAGAGATACAACCTTTGTAATAACATGTTTCAGACTAGGATTTTGGATTCAGGATTACTCTCATTGCGTCTGTTTAGGGTTCAGATAGAATCTCAAACAATCCAGAACCTAACTTCAGTCCAAATCATTCACATCCAATCATATTACACAGCAATCTACACAATTCAATCTCAGTAACCACAATTCATTAAAATCCAGTTCAAAATCCACGACACACATATCTCAGTCAAAATCCATAACACACAATCTAGTCATCCCACAAGTAAAATCCACAACACACAATCTAGTCATCCCACATTCCTAACAATTGACTTCTCCCCCTTTTGGAGATAAATAATTTAATCTAGCAAGAGAAAATGAGTGAGAGAAATAGATAAAAAAAAAAAGTAGCATAATATAACAAAGATCTAATGTAGGAATAATAAGTATGTACGGCAGAATATAAAAAATTTTTCAGGAGAATATAAAAGTTGGTCAGGGAATTAATGAAGGTTGTTCAGGAATGTGTCAACCAATTTTCTTCATGATTTTTACACCATGTTTGTTTGTAAAAATTGCTATGTCACCTTGAATTACCACAGTCTCCGGCTTATCATCAACAACACCCTTCTTATGCTTTTCGGCAAGTCGGCTGGATTTTTTTTTTTTTTTTTTTTACCACAACATACTTCTACCGATGGCCTAAGGAGCTACTAGGGGTAGTTGGTTTGGCATACTCGTGAGCGACTTGGGGACCAGTGGTTTCAACGGTTTTGGCAGCTGGAGGTTCTTTAGTAGGCTCTGTAGGTTCTTTAGTGGGATCAACATTAGCATGCTTAGCTGATGAAAGGAGAATGGTTTATAGTTCTTCTTCTTGTGGGGGAATCTACTCTTCAGAGACTGCTGCAATTTTAGACTGCTTCTTTTATACATTGGTCAGTCCAATGTCCAGAGTTTGTAGCTCAGTCTATATTTCTGTAGTCAACCCATCCACTTTGGCAACCAAGAGATTTAGAGCATCTAGAATACTCTGTGTCAGCCCACTTCCTTCAATCTTTTACCTGGCCTTACTGGATGATTCCTCTTGACTTTCATATTTCCTTTTTGTTCCAGCCGTGGTAGTGGAGGCAGGTTTCTCACCTTCAACCTTAACCTTGAGCAGTCTTTCTTTTCCTCATCTGTGGCATCCATCAGCAGAATCCATTTGTTATCCATCTGGATTAAACCCTATATTTTTCAAAAGAGTTCTTGCTGTAGACATTTACCTTGGAATGCTCAGGGGTAACCAAATTTAGATCTACATTGAAATGTTTGAACAGGTTAGTTAGAAGATTTCCAAAGGGTAAAGCTTGAATAGTGGTATACCAAGATTGAATCATTAATCTTGCAGCAAAAAATCTAAAGTTAATCGGCCTACCCTCTGTCAAGGTCATGATTACGACTATCTGCATATTGTTTATAGAGGTTTTGTGCCCAAAACTTGCAACAATCATACTTGAAACCATATGATGAAGCAGTCTACCCATACCGTTCAGGTACTTGGTACTGTGTTCACTCGAGTTTTTAAAACCCTTCAAGCCAGTGAACTTGCTCTCAAACCTCCTTAACTCAAACAAATCAGAATTCTTAGGTAGTTTGTTCATCTCAAAGAACTGTAGTCCTTTATCTCTAACATCAAAGACTGTTCTATATTTGGTGGTCAAATTCAAAATTTACACCCCCAACCCTTGGCTTGTACCATTGAACCAAAGACCCATCCCCTATTTCTTCAAGTCTTCCTCTTATCAGATTTGAAATAAATTCCCAAACTAACATTGTTTACAATTTTTCATTCATAGACAACAGTGCTCCCCAGCCAATCGATTCAAACAATTTTAGAACATTTCTGAAATTTCAAAAGGTGTCTGCATCAACCTAATAGCCAATAATGATTGTTCTATTCCTAGATACCCAATTATTATAATTAGTCTCACATTTTAATCAAGAAATCGGGGTACCTGAGTGTTAGCGCTTTCCTCCTCAGGTAGTTACTCCGATGAAGTAGTATGAGAGGTAGTTTTATCGACTGCCACCTTCTTGTCCTTTTCCTTTCCAATTGCTTGAGTAGCGATGACTAGTTTCTTTCCCACTACTTTACCTTTCTTGGTCTCTTTTACCTTTAGTTCGGTCCCCTTATTGGTTTTTGGAAGCTTAGCCATTGCAGATGAAATTTCAAGGGTTTAGTTTCTCTGGTTTTAGCGTGAGAAAGATGTTCAGAGGAAATAGAGAGAGATGACGACTTCTAATTTTGAAAAAGAGAAACTAATTCAAGTGGGTTTAAAATCTTTTGGGCTTTACGAGGTACTGAGTAGATAAGTACAATAAAATACATTGAAAAATGTGATTTGTTAGAGATTTGAGAAGATATTTTGACAGAGTGAGAGAGAGTATTTGCAACTAAAAAGAAAGTGCAGATACATAGAGTTTGAAACTTGAAAAGTTTGGCCACATAAATCGTTCATTTGATTTGTCTGACCAAACGTGGATTATACTTGAAAATAAGATACTGCAATTTTTTTTTACTTAAAACATAGTCTAAAATGCCCATCCGATTTTGTCATAGGGTATTTTAATTTGAGAGATGGTTCTGGTGAGGGGTTTTTGGATTCACGTCGTCCAATTTCAGCATTCAACGTCTCTATCCAAAGTCAAACTTCATTTGTATCCTGTAAGAATAAACAATTAGATAAAAAAAAAATGTTAATTTCATAATCGGATAATTCCCAAGCCTCTCATAAGATGGTTGAATCTATATTTAGCCAATAGTTTGGTGAATACACCTACAAGTTGGTCATTAGTAGAAATATATTTAACACAAACATCATCCTTAAGTACATGATCTCAAATGAAATGATGTTTAATCTCAATGTGCTTCGTTCTTGAGTGCTAAACAGGATTTTTAGTTAAATTTATGGTACTAGTGTTGTCACATAAAATAGGAACACACTTAAAATTAAGACCAAAATCGAATAAAGTATGTTTCATCCATAGGATTTGAGCACAACAACTTCCTGTAGCTATATATTCAGTTTCGATTGTTGAAAGAGACATACAAGCTTCCTTCTTGTTGTACCAAGAAACTAATGAATGTTCAAGAAATTGACAATGCCCACTTGTACTTTTTCTTTCAACTTTATATCCTGCATAATCTATGTCCGTGTATCCTATAAGATCAAAAAAGTTAGTTCGAGGATACCATAGTTAATAATCATGTATCCCAACTAAGTATCTAAAAATACATTTTACAGTGTATAAGTGTGACTCTTTGGGATAAGATTGGAATCTTGCCCAAAGGCAAATCGAGAACATGATATCAGGACGGCTAGCAATGAGATATAGAAGGCTTCCAATCATACCTCGATATTTTGATTCATATACCTTCTTACCCTTTTCATCTTTGTTAGGCTTTAATGAAGTGCTCATAGGTGTACTGATTTCCTTTACTTGATTCATTTCAAACCTTTTAAGTGATTATTTAGCATACTTAGCTTAGTTTAGAAAGATCCCATCCTTGGTATGCTTAATTTGTAACCCGAGAAAGAAGTTGAGTTCTCATATTATGCTTATCTCAAACTCTTGCTACATAGTCTTAGCAAACTTCTTATATAAAGATTCATTAGCAACTCCAAGGATAATGTTATCAATGTATATTTGAATAATCAAAAGATCATTAGATTTTTCAGTTTTGATGAACAATGTAGTGTCAATAATTCCTCTTGAAAAACCTTTTGAAAGAAGAAAGCCACTAAGTTTTTAATACCAAGCACGAGGAGCTTGTTTTAAACCATAAAGAGCTTTAGACAATTTAAAGAGATGATTTGGAAAATGTTCATGAATAAAACCAGGAGGTTGCTCCATAGATACTTCTTCTTCAATAAAACCATTTAGAAAGTCACTTTTAATATCCATTTGATAGGGCATGAAACCTTGGAAAGATGCAAAAACAAGAAACATTCTACTGGATTCTAATCTAGCAACGGGTGCAAATGTCATATCATAATTAATGCCCTCCTTTTGATTGAATCCTTGTGCAGAAAGTCTAGCTTTATTTCTAATAACAACACCATGCTCATCAAGTTTATTTCTAAACACCCACTTGGTTCCAATCACGGGATGTCAAGTGATCTAGGAATAAGTTTCCCATTTGATTTTTCTCGAATTGATTTAATTCCTCTTGCATGGCCATAATCTAAAAGTCATTACACAAAGCCATATCAATGCAATCAGGTTTAATGCTTGAAAGTAAGGTGAGATTATTAATAAAGTACCATATGGTTTTGACACCATAGCTCGGATATTTGATAATTTGTTCTTTTAGATGTTCGAGTTTGTATTTCCATTCCCTTGGTAGGCTTTGGTCAATTTGATCTTCAGCTCTTTGCTCATTATCCTCAGCTTTCCATTCTTCCAATTCTTCTTCTTTACCATGGTTGTTAAGTGATAAAGCCTTGTGCTATTTAATGACATTTTCCGTTGAAGTACCTACACTATTATCATCTTTTCTAGAGGAGTATATGTTATATTTATCAAATACAACATGTACGGATTCTTTCACACATAGAGTTCTTTTATTGTATACTCTATATGCCTTTTTGTGGGAAGAGTATCCAAAAATATAGCCTTATCCGATTTGCTATTAAATTTGCCAAGATTGTCTTGAGTATTGAGAACAAAACATTTGCATCCAAAAACTTTGAACTATGAAATAGATGGGACTTTGTCAAATATAAGTTCAAAGGGTGTTTTCCTAAGAAAAGGCCTTAGCATAATTCAGTTTACAATATAGCATGTTGTATTTACAACTTTCACCTGGAAAATATTTTGGAAGGAAATTTTCACAAAGCATTGATCTTGCCATTTCTTATAAAGTCCTATTTTTCCTCTCAACTATACTATTTTGTTGAGGAGTTTTTGTAGCTGAAAAGTTCTGAAAAATACCATTCTCATCAAAACATTTTGTAAACTCATAGTTGCAAAATTCTTTCCTATTGTTACTTCTAATTGAAATCAATTTTCTCTGAAGGGAATTTTGAACAGGTTGAGTAGTTTTGAAAATTCAGAGAATGCTTCATCCTTTTGTGCAAGAAACAAAGACCAAGTGAATCTCAAAAAATCATCTACTAATACATAAGCATACCTCTTACCACCAAGGCTAGTGGTCCTTATTGGTCCAAATAAATCCATAGGAATAAATTCAAAGAGGTTCTGATGTTCTTGGATTTAAAGAATGTTTTAGTTTGTTTTCCAAATTGACAAGCATCACATAATCGATGTTTATCAAATTTCATTTTGGATAGACCTCTAAAAAGCTCTTTTGAAGATAATCTATTTAACAAATCAATAGATACACGGTTTAGCCTTCTATACTAATGGTAGCTATCATCATCATTCATGGAAAGACATTTTATATCTTAAACGATAAGATCATCAAGATGTAATACATAGACATTACTAATGTGATTTGCAATGAAGATGATTTCATCACTAGAATTACCAATTATAATGCACGAATCTTTCTCAAATTTAACTTTACAATAACTGTTACTTAATTGGCTAATACTACGTAAGTTGTATTTTAATCCATCAATCAACAACACCTGCTTAATAATAGTGGAGGATCCCTTACCAACATTACCTATGCCAAGAATTTTTTCCTTTTTCTTGTCTCCAAAGGTAACAAATCCATCATTTGTAACTTGAATGTCCTCCATTAGTGCTACATTTCCAGTCATGTATTTAGAGCATTCACTATCTAAAAACCACTTTGTAGAGCTCTTTTTTTTTTTTTCGTAAATGTACCTATATACAATATGGAAGAGTGATTTTTGGTACACATTCTTTCTTGGGTCCTCGGGGGTTAGTAATGGTTCCTTTAATTCTCCATACTGTTTTCATCCTAAATTCTACTTTCTTCCTAACATGACACTTAGATGCGTTGTGTCCACCTTTACCATCATATGTGCGACAAGTATGAGTTATATATAAAGAGTTAGCTTTCACAAAATGAGATTTGTAATTTCTAGCTTTGTTCACATGCCTATATCTGAGACCATTTCTGTCTCCAGCAACATGTTTCTTCCAAGCAATCTATCTAGATTTTTTTGCCATTTTTGAACTTCTTAATGCATGCAGAAAGATCATCAATTCTCTTTTTCATGTCATCAAAATCATTGAGCATAATTTCAAGAGATATTACTTTGTCACATAAGCATTTGTTCTCAAACATACAATGTAAAGAAGTTAAGATAACATCATTTTCAATGTATGAATAATTAATGGAATCAAGTAAAGTTTTGTTCTCACTCAACAACTTAACATTGTCATCTAACAAGGAATCAATCTTCATTTTCATTTCCTTGCTTCTTCTAGACAGCTTTCTGAGTTCGTGGAATATGTCAAAAAGAAGCTTACTTAGATCATAAGAATTTTCACAAGCAAATCCTGTAATTCAAATACAGAATTAGAAAGAGTAAGGTTTACCTTTTCTCTTATGTCCATGAAGCATATGTTAGCTATTTCAGCTTCAAATTCACTATGTTCTTCAGTTCCGGATCCACCTTGATCCCAAGTTTCGACCAGCCCTTTTCCTTTCTTTGCCTTAATGTCCTTTCTTTTATTTTTGTTCTACTTAACCTCCCTTTCTTTAGCTATTGGATAGTCAGCAACAAAACGTTCTGTGCTTTTACATTCATAAAACTGAGGTTTGAAGGATGAAGTTTGTCCCTTCTTTTTGACAAATTTCTTACTCCTTTTAAAGTTGCTTTTTCTGAACATCTTCCTGAATTTTCTAGTAACTATGGCCAATTCTTTGATGTCCAAATTAGTACCATAGTCACTTTCAAATTGTTCACTGTTAGCTTCGTCATTGGCACCCTTTAAGGCAGTTCATTTTTTGCCTCTATCATCATCATTATCATATTCTTGAAACCTTTTGAGCTTCATTTCATGAGTCAAGAGAGACCCAATTAGTTTTTCAATTGGTAGATTATTCAAGTCTTTAGATTCCTTCACAGCCAAGATCTAAAGCTGCAAGCTTTTTATCAAGACATCAAGTATTTTTCTGTTTTGCTCTCCAAAGGAATTGATTTTCTCATATGCCTTCAATTCATTCATAATATTTGTGAACCTAGTGAACATATCAATTATGTTCTTATTTGGTTTCACGGTAAATAACTTATAATCACTGACCAAGAGTCCCAGCTTTGATTCCTTTACTTGATTTATCCCCTCATAGGTGACTTTAAGTAATTTCTACATTTCATAAGTTGAATCACAACCACTAACTCTATTGTATTCATTAGCATCAAGGGTACAACACAATACATTCATTGTTTGAAAATTCAACGTCATTTTCGAAGTATCCTTACTATCATATTCATCACTCTGTTTAGGCACTTTTCTGCCTTCGACAGTTTTGAATGAAACAAATGGTCCATTTTCAATTAGATTCCAAAGCTCAAATTTAATTGAGCATACATAGATCTTCATTCAATTTTTCCAGAAGGTAAAGTTGCTTTTATTAAACAATGGTTATCTGTTTAGTGAAGACCCTTCATGTATGGTAGGGACAAAGTGTTTGCCATCTGGATCTTTCCTATAAGGCTGTTAACCCGAAAACAATATAGACCAACTCTTTGATACCAATTGATAAACCTTAGAGGGGATGAATATGATTTATGGTAAACAAATGCAAATTTTCAAAGATTTTCTAAGACGTAGAATATGACCGAAAATAGACAATTTTCAAAAAAAGGCATTTTTTGTCCAGATTTAAATGCGGTTAAGGATCTTTCAAAGTTCTACCTAATGATAGGAAATAAGCTAAGTAAAAAAGGACAAATAGTGTAACAATAGCCAATTCTTTCTTCAACATAAATATGTTTAACCAAAACAGTGGATGCAGATAGAAGTGCTATGTTTTCTAATCAAATGAACAATGAAATTTCAATAATAGAATTCGAAATAAATGCAAAAGAATGGACCCAAAGATTTATAGTTCTTCGATCCTCAAATAATCTATATCAACTACCTTAAGCACGTACTTAAGGATTTTAACCCAGCCACTAAAACTTTTTTCCCAAATCAATGGTAGTAGGTAACACCAATGTTACAATAGAGGGTCACCATACTTGGTTTTACTCTCAACCTATATATACCAACAATCAAGGCTTACTCCAATTGGATTTTACTTCCTTAACCTTGACACGATTCAGATTTATGAGAGAATGCAAATTTAGCTCACAGATTGAGTGAATGTACACAAAAATAAAGTAGCTTTACCTTTTTAGCTTTCAAACAATAGATCTCACTTTGAAGCACAATGTGGATGAAGGATTTTTGTTTTTCAAATATCTTAGGATGTTTCTAAAAGTGTTTGTGCAAATCCCTTCCTGAAAATCGTGTTGACATGGTTTTTATAGGGGTAAAAATCAAAGTCACAACGGCTAGTTGTTACTGTAAGCTTTTACAGTATTTTGGACTCACAGAATAAAAATTGTGCATCTGAAAAGTGTATCAAAAACACCATTTTGTGTCACGAATTATATTTTGAACAACTTTAAATTTTGGCACATTGGAAATAGGCTTTGGAAGGGCTTTTTGGATTCGGAGGATTGTTCAAAAACAACTCTACTAAAGTCTCAAAAACTTTTCTTCTAATTTTTTTTTAAACGAACAAACTATGAATAAGAAGAATACCCTTTTTTTGAAATAGTTTTGAGTGCTTCAATATGAAATAGATTGAAATTAAGGTAAAGAGACATAGAAAATATAAATAATACCTTAATCATAATTTCCTAATCTATAATTCTTCAAAAGTTTTCATGGTATGCAGCTTCTTTGGGTAGGATCTTGATTTGATCAATCCTTTTTTTATGTCATTTATCCATAAGTTGCTTAGCAATCCTTTTTGTTAAACTTGAAGAATTGTGGTTAAACATGTCATAATCCAAAAACCCTATCACGTACAAATAACGCATGTTAGTCCACATCAATATTTGTTATTTATCAAAATACAAGAGAAAGCCCTTTGGGCTAACAGATGGGATAAATCCTAAACTTTATTTGTTAAGATGATATCTTTGATTTATTGAAATATTCAAAATTTCTTGTGAATTATTCATTATTTATATTGTTGAAACCTACTCAAACATACTCACACCATTCTTGCACAGAATTTTAGTTGTCAAAACCTACTCAAACTCTTGCTTATTTCGACCAAAACAACCTGAACACACGCAGCCCTTTTCTTGAGCAATATTTTGGCCAGCATAGGAGAACGAGTCTAGAATATTTTCTCCTCTTAAACCTTCCCAAATTCGACAGCAACAAAGGGCACAGCAAGCTGCAATTTTCGCCCTTGCTGTCCAAGAAACCTAAAGCCATTAGGAGTCCTTCTTAGCACCACCATCTAACCCTAAAACAATCTTCTCTAATCCAAAATCACAATAGCCGACTACTCTCTCTATTCTACATGAAAAATTCCAGCAAAAACCCTTCTGCAATTTTCGAAAATCGCAAGAGCAATTCCTAGCAAGAAACCGATCACACCCTAAGGCAAACAAAAACCATCTTAACCTCTTGATTCCTTTCTTCCATCAATTCTTCTCTTTTCCTTCCCTTGAATCACGCCACCTAAAGGCTGATTTCATCCACTTTAGCTACTCTCAGTCAAAAGGAAGGAAAGAAGGCAGCTTTTCTCTTCTTCTCAAACGAACTCGGGACGATCACCATAGGAGCATCAAGATCTTGTTAACCTGGTTGTTTCAAGGTAAGGGAATCCTTATCCTTGATGTCGGAATTAAGGTTTAATATGATTGATGATGTCTATTAGCATGATGAATGAATATTTTGAGTCGAGTAATTAATTAAGCATATTCGATGGATAGCAAGGCTATATTTTATTGAGATATTGATAGATGTGAATCTTGTTAGTTAAGTCAAGACCTTTTTGATATATTATTCATGTCTTTGATGGATATATGATCATAGTGTATGTACTTTGAGGATTAGATGATTTATTTGAAGGTAGATGATGGATCATGATATATTATGGGAATAAATGAGTTTAATGCATGTTTGAATTGATTGAGACCCTGATCATGATATTATATGATTTTAGATCAAGAGGGTATTTGAAGGAGGCAAGCTGTGATTTTATCTTGTTTGTTTGAGGCATATCAAGTAAGTCATTGCATAAACTCTTTTGTTAAATATTTACGATGGCAAGTCAATATTGTGAAGCTTTGTGAAGCTATTGTTGAACTATGATTGCTTGGGTTGTACACGTAGATATTTATTCTTTTACCGGTTTTGCCAAACTAACGATCTTATCAAGAAAACTATTCTTTCTCCTAAATTTTTAGAAAACTCTTTGAAGACAACCATGTTTTACAAAGCCAAGATATGAAAATATTTTGAATCAGGAATTGACGGATATGTTTGTTGAATACTTAATAAGGGTAGCCTAACAATACTAGTCTTGGAGGGCTAGAGTAAGTCTTCTGGTAGGAGGCCACCCCCAGAAGATAAGCTCAGCTTAAAGAGGCGACAGTGTTGGTTGGTTAGGCCAGTCCGAGCTAGCATTTGTACCTGGTAAGGTATTATCTATTTTCCCAACATGGACACCCGGATGGTTTTGTTAGGTGTAGAGAAGGAGGAGTATCTCACCCGGTGGGTTGTACACTCACCTTGATCAGAACGCTCAACGTGTGGTAATCTGGTCTAGGCAAGGTGCACAAAGTGTGGTGCCTTGTCCTTATGTAGCCCAATGTGTGGTGACATGACTCTTATTCGAGTGGATGATTTTATTTGTATAAAGTGTGACAATGAGAAAAATCCACTCCTTGCGAAAGAGAAAATTATTTATGACTTGCCAAATATTTCTGCAAATGTTTTCCACTATGCATACACGAGCTGTTCAAAGTACTATGCGCACACACAGGACTTACTGAGATTTAATCTCACACTGTTTTATATCATGTTTTCAGGAGATAGATTATGCTGAGCAAGCGGGGCATGTGATAGTTGAAGTTTTTGTTATTTTCCCATTATGTTCTAGGCGACAATTGTGGTTTTAAGCTTCTGATCGGATATTTGTTTTATTTCGTTTTACTCCAGTTTAAGCATGATGTAATAAGAATTTTTCTCTATTTATCTAAGTTTGATTTTTGGGGTTTGACTTTATATTCTATACCTCGTTTTAAAGACTCCTTGTCCTCTGGGACGGGGCGACATCCTCGCCCTTTTAGGGTACGTAGTAGTAGGGTGTTACACTAATTCCAAAAAGAACTCATTTCAAGAAATTAAAATTCTAATTGCAAAGGAGGATTAAATTTTCCAAACACATTTGCATAAAATGTGGTAATAAAGGCATTCTAGTCAATTTATGAACACCCGATTTCAAAATTCATCATTTTTTGAAAATCCCAAGTATTTAATCTAAAAAGGACTAAATTCACAAAATTCATGCTTTGATCATCCATTAAGGTTTCCAAGCTAATTATGAAGTTTATTCAAGCCCAAAATGGCACAAAACAATTCTTGCTCAGTTAAACCTTAAATATATTCAAGGATTTCCAAAACGGTATAAAACATAGCATTTCATGGAAAAGGGAAGCACATAAGCTTTCAAAAGGTTTTAGAAATCAAAGAGACTCATCTCATGTCCTAATTAACTCTTTTCCGTTTTTGGCCATTCAATCACTGTTACTACCGTTTTCAACATTATGTTGGCCCTTTATCGATAAACCTACAGCAAACATCGTTTTTGGGTTAAATCATGTTTGGCTGAAAAATAGCTAACGTCCAGCCAACATGTTCAATGGGTGGCCAACATCTAACCGTAGTTTAGCCGATGGGGTCAATTGTTAGCCGATGGTTAAGAAAAACATTCAACTTTCGTTTACGTCGTTTTTTCATCGTTTGTTCGATTCTTTGTTTCCTTTTTTCACATCCTTCCTCCCTTCATATACAAGGGATTTAATTCATATTTTGCATTTATTTCATCCAAAATCACACAATTAATCATCCTTAAGTTCATTTATTTTCGGACTCATTTTTCTAGAATTTCACTGCTTGACACAAGATTTTGTTTTGCACATAACTTTCAATCCACAACTCTAATTTTCCTCTATGATATGCCAAAATGACTGTAAGACTCTTAACTTTAATTTTATATAAGCCCTTTTTTAGAGTCCTAGTTCCCATGACATGCTAAAGGGCAAAAACATCCCTAATAGTTTTACTTCAATTCCACTATTCATGCTTTTCTTTGTTCTCCTTTAGCCTTTAACACCTTGGAACCATTAATTCGTTCGATTTTCCTTCAAATAATCTTTAATTTTGTGATTTTCAAATTCCAATAGTTTATAAGAGTCATACTTATTTAACACAAATTCATCTTTTCTAATTAAAAGCTAGTATAATCCATTTTTCTAACCAAGTAACTTCCATTTTTATTCTACTTTGATCATCATCTCCCCAATCGAAAACAACCCTTCAAACTACTATATTATTCAGTTCTTCTTCACATAAAACATCATTCAAAAACATTTAGGTAGCCGGCACACATATAAGCATATACAAGGTTCATACACAAATTTCACAAACCCTAGCTTTTGATCCAAAATCAAGGCATGAAAATCATGTTTTCATGTTAAAATTCATATCAACAAAATCATCATTCACCCAACAACAACTTTAATTCAAGCAATGTAGGGTTTTACCTTGTGTATAAGACTATTCGATGTGATTTTCTCCAAGAACTTCTCAAACTCACATAGAACACCAAGAATACACGCTAGCCTTTTTCTCTCTCTTGTTTAATCTCTTTTTCTCTTGGTTTTATTTCCTCATTGTTACTAAAATTCACACTGTATAATAGCTCTTTCTCACCGCCATTCATCATCAAATCTTGGCTAAGAGTATTTTAAATCAATTAAGTATATGGTGGAATTCGTGTAGTTGTGTTCTAATCACAATTTTACACACCAACCATTTAATTTCCTACTCAAAAACTTCCCTTCATTTCTTCTTGCATGGCTGCTGATTTGTTGGCCAACTTTTAGCCATTCAATCACCTTCTCATGGTCTATGTATTGGCCAATCACAATGCACAAGACCTTAATTAAAAGGAACCACAAATGATGTGTTTCAATCAGAAAAATACACATCATTCTTCATTTATTTTGCAATTCTTTAATTCCATGCATCTTGCATGAATTCTTCATGCAACCTCTCTTAAATTGAAACATGTCCATGAGCTAACATTCACAAAATGCCACACATACCATTTTTAACCGTGATTTCATATTTTCTTCTGAAATGACCAAAATCAGGTCCGAAACGGAAAAATATTTTATTTCGCCATTCAACTCCAAAAATTCTAATAAATCCATTGACAATAATTAAATTCTTCAATTCCTCCTCTATTTGGTCAAATTTGCGGTCAAAGTCGCAGGCGCGGTCAAAATGATGAAAATGCCCCTAATGACCCGGATAGTATAATTCACACCAAAACGTGCGTTTCATCGCATTGATCAATTTCTCTTCTTAGCGTATCCTCAAATTCTTATTTTATTAATAATAGTAGCCTTCCGAAGATCTAGGATACGAGTAGAACAAATCCATTAATTACATCCAAGTCCCGACAAAATATTATTATGCCAAAGTATTCATCTTATTACACCAATTATCTTTTGTTCTGGCAATTGATACAAATTCTCATCCTACTACAAGCATCGGCTAATTGAAGGTAAAAAGGTAGGGTATTACACCAGTATTGGTATCTTCATATTTTCCTCTATTTTCCAAAATAGAAACACGGTCAGTTTAACTATTTTGGGTAGGCACCAGGTCACCTCTGGAAATCTACAATTTTTCTCCAAATCGTCTAATTTCTGCACAAATTTACTAAAAACACTTTCTACAAGCAAAATATCAAATAGGAAGGAAAATGACTAATTATTGAATCAAAAGTAAAACAAAACAACCTCAAATAACTCGAAAAATATAAACAAAATTAGGCCCTATCACATTTTCCTACATTTAAGCTTTGCTTGTCCTCAAGCAAACAAGAGTTAATCATTAAGCAAAGAGCTTATGAACAAGATAAAACAATTCATCAAACTTATAGCAAATTCATCTATGATAAAGCATAACCTTCTTCTACCTTAAACACAAACTTGTCATTCATTCAACCCTTTCAAAATGTTGCAAACTCATGAATTAAAATCAAACAATCCTAAAGCCATCAAAATCAAGTTAAACAAGCTCATATCCAGTACAAGAAAATTATTCCACCCCTTAAGCAAAAATATAGACAACATAAACCATACAATTCAAGCTATTTAACCAACTCAAGCACCACGAACTCAAATTTGCACAATTGAAGTAGTAGATTAAGGAAACACTCCCCTCTTTTTCTTTCAATCACTTAGGGAATTGATAAACTCAAGTGAATGGATTTCTCTTCATACACCATATTTCCCCCCCCCCCCATAGTCATCCTCATTTTTTCTTCCTTTTTTTCTTTTTTTTTCTTTTTTCCTTCTTATCTTCGGGATAGCTTCACAAGAGTGCATCGAACAATACTTACTATTTCTATCCATATTAACCCATTTTTCAACAAAAGGTTTTCACAAAATTCAAAATAAGAGCATTTTTTTTTCTTTCTTCAAATTAAGTCTTTTTTTTTTCAGCATATATAACAATAATTTTTGCACTCATTGCTTTTCTATTTTTTCCCTCACATTCCTTATTCACAACTTAAAGTCAAATAAATTATAAATCCATGAAACAAGAATTAATCAACAACTTTTCCTATATTCATCATATCTTCCATATTCAAACCCAAAGAATAAAATAAAACTCAAATACCAATAATAACCAAGGTTAATTTAAATTCTCAAGACTTAGCAAAATCTAACTTAATACACAATTTACTTTTTAATAAAAATCTAGCCATAATGAAAGACAAATCCATATCTAAAATTAAAAGAAAAATCATAACTTCATCCTATACAAATTACTCAATTGTAAGCTCAAAAATCAATTGCATGCAAATCCATAGAAAAATAAAAAAAAATTATCCCAAATATCATTCAAAAAGAAATGCCTCCCCCACACTTAAATTGGATATTGTCCTCAATGGCCTAAAAGAGCACAACAAAGCATATTCAAAGGGACTATTAAAGATAAAGGGAGAAGAAATCAAGGTAAAGAGGTACTTTCCATACTGAAGAAGTGTGTAAACAAAGTTGGATTCATCTGAAGAGCATGTTTCCTTTGACAATGATGGAATTTGCCTTACCTACAACAAAAACAGAAAACTAGAATAAAAGTAAAAATAAGCAAATAGCTAAAAGATAACTAACACCTAAGAAAAGTCAGTAAAATTTAAAGAGAAAGATAACCAAAAGAAATAAAAGTGGAAGATCATAAAGTTAGTCATCTGCAAAATCATCATCATCCTCAGTATTATCATCATCACCTACAGCGTGGCTAGTAGAAGAACCGCTGATGTGTCCAGAAACTGTAGCATCCATGTGGACAATCGTTGCTCCTGAGCATCCTGCCTCCTATGCATATCCGCTAGTGAATCTCAAAGCTGGAGTAGAATAGTCATCTGAGTCTCTATCCCGAGTTTTAGCTGCTCCATCTAAGTGCACATCTCAACCTCAAACCCAACAGTAGGCTGTGATCTCGAACTACTGGCATGAGCTTGAGACTGTGGGGGGTACTCATCCACCTCATCATCACCAAGGGGTATCTCCTCCATCCCAGGGTGTTGGACCTCAAAGGTGTTGGGTATCTGAGGCTCGTATCCTATACGGTACAATGAAAAATAAACGAGCTACCATCCCATGACCCGCCTATGTGTGGAAAGCAAGACATAAAGATAATAAAGGTAATAGCTTTTTACCTTTGTTTGATCATCCAAAGAACAAAATTTCTTCTTCAAGTCGAGACGCGATCCAACAATCCTCTTGTGCAAACTCCAAGTGGGTTGAACGTCTAACCACTATAATCGAAGTATGTGATTATCTCTAATCGTAATCTACACAGAGGAATACTAAAGCAATAAAATTTCCTGTACTAGTAGAAAAGATGGCAGCTAGGGCTGTTTTCATTTTTAGCAAAATGAGAGAGAGAAGAAGAAGAAGGTTGGTTCATGGTGTCACCCATTTAGCAAGGGTTTCGTGTGTTTCTACTCAATGTTACATGAAAATCCCTTCCCAAAACTGAGAATTCTAATCCAATTAGAATTCTCTAATTGTAATTGGAAACATCAAGTTCTCACAATTACAACTTAGATAACAAATTATAACAAATTATAATTTGTCTACAACAACTTCTCTTTCTCTTAATTAACCCCACTATGTTATCAACTAACATCTTGAGTAAATAATCCTCTATAGTGTGTGACCTATTAGGTTTCCCAGTTAATTGGTAGTGAGCATGAATTAATCCAAACATCTTTGAAATTAATAATTTATAATTAATTAGAATTAATCCTATTAATTCTAATAAGGATTGGTTTATTAATTCATCAATTAATAAACCCATATTCCCAGATCATGAGCGGTATCTAGCAACACATCATGACCACCCAAGAGTCTAGGAAATCAAGTGGCTTGACATGAACCATTCAATAACAAACTTCAGTGAAATTAACTCCTTTCACCATATAATATCTTATTCGGTTTGGCGTACGGAATTAGTGCCAATTCCCTCCAGAATTAATTCTGACCTGAATACAATAGTACTTGTACTAGGAACCCACTACTCTAGATGTGTATCATTTGGAACTATTTTCAATACACAATCGCCTTGGCCAAGGACTTTCTGAGTAGTAATTCCTACAAGTGGCCGTGAGATATTCGGCCTTACTATTAGGAATGATGAATCCTTTATTAACCCTCTCCACTACTTTCGTTTACCTCACAATGTACCCAATATCCATCTCATAGGTAGCCCTCGATCAGGCTTTGGAGATTGGAATCAAAGTATAATGCTCAGCAAACAAAGTACCTTGGAGATTTCAAGTCTAAGGATATTTGCACATTTGCTATATTGAGATTATATCACTGGCACTAAATAGTTATCCATGTGATTATCTCAAAGTTAGGTCATCCAATGAACTTGTTCCATTAACAAGCATCCATGTGTTAACTTTGAATACTCAATACTCACGGTTATGAGAACCACCGCCTGATCAAATCAGGAAGTCTAACACATGTTAGTCTTAACGCATTAACAATGTCATATCTCATTAATACTATGACTAGGGATTATTTAAGTACTAACACTATACAGTGTAGTAGGAATCTCATATCATGATCTTTATCATGATTTCCTTAACACAGTGTCGTACTAGGGACTTTATCGAATAGTTATATTACTTAAAGTAAACATAAGAAACTGTAAGATAAATAATGCATTTTTATTAAAATAAAATGTATCATATACAATGTACAAGTGATTGCTTCTAGGGCACAACACTAATAAAAGGGTCTCATCCATCTCCTCTCTGGCTTATGATACCTATATCCACACTGAACTAGAGTATGCTCAATCATAACATCTCACTCAGTAGTGGTCTCAATAAGCTCCCCATCACAACTCATTCTAAAGGCCTGAAGGATACGCATGATCACCAACGGAAAGACAAATGCCTTGAAGAAAAGACAAGAGTAGATTACCTTTTTCATAGACTAGATGATAAGTGGGGTAAGAGGGATAAGCTCACTCTGAAACATCTTGTGAAGGATATAGATATTAGTCACCCTAGACTCATTGAAACCACTAGCCTTAGGTACAACATTAAATGAGAAGATATAGACTAAGGCACACAGTCGGGTTTCAAGGTCATTATTGGAATAATAGCCCACCTATCCTACAGGTCCCCTCTTATACATCCCTAAGGTAGTATAGGTGTCAAACACACTCTAATTGGACTCAAAAATGATTTTCTGGTTATGACGGTCCACAGCTATCTATGGACCATCATTAGGTACACTCAAGATAGCAGCTAGTCTAGCCCTATCAAACTCAATTGGGACCCCTTTTACCATAGTAAAAATAGTCTCTAGATTGTTTTTCTTTTTATCTTGCATGTTAGCATAGAACTCTTTAACTTGTACTGGACAATAAGCCCCATGGAGTCTAATGATAGGATCCTATCCCAATCTCCTAAACATGGTAGACAACTAAAGTGTATTGTCTAAGGATAGTTTAAATGTCTTTTCTACTATGACTTTGTTATTTACATGGGTTTGGTACCAAATTTGGCATGTAGGCTCAAAGAACTAGGTAGGTTATGTAGGAAAGAGCTTAAAAGAAGGAGTAGAAAAAGATGAGGCCCTAGCCCTCTTAGCACATGGAGTCATACCCCTTGGTCTAGACATGATTACTCTAAAAAAGAAGAAAAATAGGTCAAGAGAGGAAAAATGGATCATACGTATACAACCACAAATCTTATCCAAGCTCACTAATTAACAACCACAATTCTCAACTCAACCACCACTCTCCACAACACCAAACCACCACAACACAATCTTCTCACAATATCTGCAAAATGAACAATTTTCCAATCCAAGAACAATGTCAATATAACGTCTCAAGAAAGTAATGTAAACCAGTGCATAATAAAGATCATGATCAAACTGAAAACCTAAAGTAAGTATAATAACATGATCAATGGAATTCCATAACAAATATTACCCACACATAAGAAATTTATCCATTACATGATAACAAAAGAGGTATGCAAAATTGGTCATATTGAAGTGAAAGTATGAATTTTTATCACAAAATAATATTGCCAATCATGAACCCATGCTATTCTATTGTTAAAGATTTCAAAAATGCCATTAAATCAAATCAACCAAGAAGAATATAGGAAATTTGGTCAAAACATACCCACGAAATACCAAAAATGAAATTCTAAAAAATGAACCGTAGAAAGTGCAGAAAAAACATTCCATAATATTTTTCAATGTATGGGAAATTGTGAAACCCCACCTAAAGCCAACCCTAGGGTAAGGGGGTTGGGATGCACATCATATTTCTTTGCATGAATATATATATTTTTGAATGATTTTATGTGCTTTAGAATTATGATTTATAGTCTAGAAGGCTTAGGAAGGGTAAAATGGTAATTTTGCTTGAGGTTAAAATAGGAAGATAGCTTAAGGATTAAATAGAAAGAATATTTAGGAGAGAAAATAAGAACAAGAGTTGTTGTGGTTTAGTGGTTAGAGCTTTAGGATTAATCTCTAAGGTCTTAAGTTCAAATCCCATCATTTAAGTTTTTGTCATGATTATTTTAATTTAAGGTTGGATTTTTTTGTCCCTTGCATTCGATAAGTAAAAATAGGAGTGTTGTCCTAGATGAGACATGAATGGAATGTCCTATTTCTATTCTTATGTCCTAAAAAGAATTCTTAAGGGATTCATGTCCTCTTTATTTTCTAGCTTACCCTAAATTCCATACCAATTAAATTTGTTCAATTTATCCAAATCTATGTTTTAATTCTAGAAAATTCAGCAAGGTTTATTGGCCTTTAAATTTTGAAAATAATTCTTAGAGGTTAGAGATTGGACTGAAAATAGGGAAGGAGTTAAGGAAGGTTCCCAAGAAAAATTAATCTCCATAGTTGGACCTTCAAACTCCACTCTATAGTGTTCATCTTCTCCATGGAGGAAATCTGAAATTTTTCCAGATTCTTGGACAGCCTAGCTTTGGAAATTCTTAGCCCTCTTCCTTACTCAATTGCTGCCAGAAAAATGGCCAACTTATAAATCTTGAAAACTGAAATTCCTTCGCCAAAAATCGGACTTCACAAAGTTGTACAAGCCAGAAAACAAAATCTGGACAACTTCGATGCATAGCAGGCCAAAATCAAAGTTGTTTCTTCTGTCCTTCAAACCAGTAAATTACCTCTATTTTTCCTCCATAAAAAAGGCTGGAAACCAACCTTAAAGGACCCTCAAATACCTCTCCAAACCCTCTGCAAATTGGCTGGAACATTGCAGAAAAATTGCACAGTAAATTCCAGCAAAGAATTCAAATCTCAACCAGAAAAATTCCAGCCTTGCTCTCTTCAAGCCTTGTCCGAAAATCACCTTAAAATTCTATGAGTTAACATTTGTTTAGCCATGGACTGAACTCCATTACCCCCTCCACTGACCTTGCACAGCTAGACTCCATAGCCACTCCTCAAATTCTTCCTACAATCATTCCAATCAAACTTCCATTTGAAGTTCAAAAAAATTCTAGCAATTGCTCCATGAAAATACCCTTGGATTAAGCTCCATAACCAGAAATTCTCCCCACCATTAAGCTCAGAATTTTGGCCAAGCTTATAGCTCCTTCAACCCTTATTCATTTCAGCAAAACACAGCAAACCAGCCGGCTTCATTGTAGCTCCAAGGAACCTTTATCAATCGAACACCATTACCAAATCTTTTACCTTAAAACACTCCTTAAATTTCTCCATTTGAATTTCAAACAACCATATTTTCCTCTTCCCTCTAATCTAAAAATAAAAAACCCAGAACTCCCTCAATCATTCAGCCAACCCCTTCAGAAATTCGTCCAGCACTTTCTCTCTAATTCTCTCTAGTTTCACCAAGAACACTAAGAACACACACTACATTTCTTCAAGCCTAAGACCATTCTAAACACCTCTAATCCCTCCCAAAAACTCCAAAACATGCCTACATACTCCCTAGAGTCCATTTCTGGATTTTATAACATCAAATATCGAAAACAAAAATTTACAATCGGATCAAAACTAGAATTTTTCTTGAGGTCTCAAGAACATCATCAAGGTAACCAAGAACAACTTTTGTTCATCTTCTTCCCTTCAATCTTTAAAATGACATACTAATGCTCTCTCTCTCTCTCTCTCTCTCTCTCGGCCGAAATGGTTGCTACAACCATGGCTATTTTCTTTCCTCTCACTTAGACAATTCAAACCTCCCAAGCATGTGGATCTCCTTAAATCTTCATCGAGAGAGTCATCAACCAAGTATTTCTCTTTAACCTTTCTTTTAAATTCTAGATTTATGTCTCTTAGATGTTGATAGAAAGGGATAGATTATGATTTGGGATTGAGTATATGCATATGTATAAAGGGGTTGAGATTGAAGCATGAGAAGGATTGATCATGATTAAGCTATTGAAATTCCTTGTGGATCGATGCATGTTCTTCATGTGTTAAGAAATTATGAGTGTTTAAGCATGCTAGATGTTATGTAACCTTTGGTTAATAGGATATTATGTTCTTATCTTTATTGAAGCCATGAACATGATTATGCTTAGTAGAGATTTGGCCATGTGATAGTAGGTATAGATTTAAGCCTTTGTTCATGAATAGAATAGTTTGCTGATTGATGTTGGAGTATATGCTCGTGAATCTTGTTGTCAATAGAAAAATTATGATCATGACCTTGTTGATCCTAGGCTATTTTGATTAGTAAATTTTAATACCCTAATTGAACTTATTATTATGATTTTGAAATTCTTAGAAAGTTTTGAAATTGGAATAATCAATGAAATAGTGATAGTCAAATAAATGATATCTTTTATTAAAAATAATATATATATATATATATATGTATATATATATGAAACCTTTTATACAAATAAGAAAAATATTAATAACCTTGCAGACCATATATTCATAAATGCTATTTATATTTTTTTTTGTTATCTATTAATCAAAACATGATAAAATTTATTTATTATTAATTTTATTTATTATTAATTATTTATTGTGTATCAATTAAGAGTTTAGTAATAATTTAATATTTATTTTAAACATACAATTCAAGAATGACCATTTATTAATATCATCTAGAACTTAGGATTCTTCAACAATTAAACCCAAGTTTATTTATTAATAACAACACTTAAGATTTATTATTTGAACCTATAACTTATTAGTAAATATTTTACAACACCTAGTTATTTTATCTTATCAAGCTAGTCTTATTTTATAAAATCCTTTATCATCTAGCCTTAAAACTTAGGACATTAGGGTTATGATTGTAATAAGTTGAACTAGGATTATTTATGGAAGCGAATATAGCTTGAGCATAACCTTATGACTTGTGTTTACCCCAGGCGGGGTTAGGTCAGCTTTGGAAGATTCTTGAGTTTGATCACGCAAAGGATCAGGTAAGCCCCTGCATAAACTTATTTGAAGACAAAAGATTTCTATGGCAAGCCAAACGTGATGTGTATAGGCACTCATTTTGTAAAGGCAATTAAGGACAGTTTCCGTTCATGTTTCAGTCAAACAAATCATTTGAAAATCAAACAAGCAGTTTTGCTCAAACTCTAGACTCTTTCTAAAAACCAAATTTGGAAAGAATTTTAGAAACCCTTAATTGCTATTTTCAAGTAAAGCAATGTATTATTAGTTTTCCCAAGTGGGACAATCATCGTTGAGTATTCAATAAGTGTAGTCTACTAGGACTAGTCTTTGAAGGGTTAAGATAAGTCTCTCAGTAGGTGGCTACCTCTGAGAGGTGAGTCCTTTTCGGATAGGATGCCAGTCCAGTAGGTCATGCCGGTTTGAGCTAGCAAGTTTCAGTCATGTGGGCTGTGTGTTTCCGGAGTGGACAACTGGTAAGTTTGGGTGTAGAGAAGGAAGAGTACCTTATTCGATAGCCTGATCACCTATCTTTTGTCAGTCTATGTAAAGTGTGGCATTCTGATTGTTATATGGTTGTGGGGCCCAATGTGTGATAACCCATGGCTACCCATTTGAGTGGTTGTATTTGTTGTGCACATGTATGGTTTGAAAAGCAAAATGCCACTCTTTGTTTCTAATCTTATTTATTGCTTGCCAGCACTTTCTCTTTTACAATTTTTACAACTTGCATACATGAGCTATTTTACCTGAAATACTCAAAGCACACACGGGCTTACTGAGATTTTTATCTTATCACCTTTTATGCCATGTTTTCAGGTCGATCGTGCTGTGGAGATGAATAGCTAGATTTGTTGCCTGCTTTGAAGACTTTATATTATTTATTTTATGTGTTGGTTTGAGAGATGATATTAATCAATTTATTTTGGATTTGTTCTTGAACTTTTGGGTTGTAATAAGTTCAATTTTAAAGTATTGTTTTTATTTTTATTTGTGTGACTTAGTTATAAAGACCCTTTGTCATTTAGACGGGGCGACATCCCCGGCCCTATTGGGCCTAGGTAGTGGGGTGTTACAGAAATCATCCAATGCAAAGTGAGTAAAAAAATTGTGCACCAATTAGATGGATTAAAAACTTGCAACTTTGTAGAAAAATGAGAATTTTCTTGGTTTGAAGGAAAATCTTTAAGAGGAAATCATGGATTTAATATTAGGAAGGTGTTTTTGGAACGTTTAGAGTGATCTGGCATTGCATATGTTGAAAAGCTGGTGATGGGTTGAGAGAAAAATGAGGGAAGTTGATATGGTTTGGAAAAAAAAAGCCAAAAATCGGTCTTTAAACTACTATATCTGATGTGACCTGGTTTCCGTTTAGAGAAACTGGACTGGCGTTTGGTTATGTCTGTTTTTTTAAAAGTTTTCCTGAGCTGACCCCGCTCCAGGTCAGAGCAGTTAAATTGCCGCCCGGTTAGCTCTGTCAAGAAAAAATCTTTTCATGTTTTTCTTTTTTCTAATAAAAAGAAAAATAAAATGAACATACTAACTCTTAAAAGCATGCATAAATTTCAACGCAAAGTAAGAAAATATGCAAATACTGAAATAAAAAAATTGTTCAAACTGAAAATAGGAAGGTAACTAAACTTCATCGTTTTCCACAGTCTTGGTCACAATTGTTCTCCATGTTCCCAAGCAGAGATCCAGTTTGACGATCACCAAGAAGCTTGGCTAGTTGAACAATTTAATTCTCTAGATTTTGCATTGAAGCCTCCACATTTCTGGTCACTACATCTATTCCTTAAAACTGAGTTTCTGTGGAACTTACCATTCTGTTAACTAATTCTTCCAATGATTGCTTTGGTAGTGGTGAATTGTAAGGCAAGTATGGTTAGGTCCTTTGATTTCCATTAAAGTTTGGTGGATTTTGCCTTAGTTAGTTTTGATTGGTCTAAGAAAAGTAAAGATGATTTCTTCAACTAGGGTTATAAGTAGCACAGTATGAACTATTACCTTATCGTCCATTCCCCATAAAAGCAACTTGCTTTAAAGACTCTAGAAGAGAACCTATATTTTTGTACTCATGATTGGGGTGCTTTTCTCCACAAAAATCACACTTATCATTTATTACCTATGGAGGGGTTACCAATTGTTCCATCTTCTAAGCTAGTGCCTCAATTTTAGCTTCCAAGGCAGCTACAATATCAACTTTGTGGACTCCCTGAATACGAGCTTTTAACCTTGCATTGCCCTATGAGTAACTATTCATAGCAATTTCTTCAATCAGTTCATATAACTCCTTCGGGGTCTTAGAATTAATTTACCTCCTGTAGATGCATGAATCAATTGTTTTGAGGCAAAAGTCAATCCACTAGTAAAAATCTGCATTTGCATGCCTAGTTTGAACCCATGGTGTGGACATTTTCTCAGCATCTCCTTCTACCTTTCCTAACACTAATATAGACTTTTGGACTCTAAATGTTGGAAGGCAAAAATGCTGGTTCTAAGCTGAGCTATCCTAGCTAGAGGGAAATATTTGGCTAAAAGTTTTTTAGCTAACTCGTTCCAAGTAGTGATGGATCGTACAAGTATAGATTTCAACCAAGATTTAGCTCTATTCCTAAGAGAGAAAGGAAAGAATCTCAATTTAATAGAATCTTCTGACACACCACTCATTTTGAATGTATCACAAATCTCAAAGAAACTAGCAATGTGGGAGATAGGGTCTATATTAGGTAGTCCATCAAACTGGACCATGTTTTGGATCATTAGGATAATATTAGGTTTGATTTTAAAATTACTAGCATCTATCCTTGGTCTAGTTATACTCGAATCTGTACCTGAAATTGCTGCCTTAGTAAAATCACCCAAAGTCCTTCTATTATTTCCACCAATACTACAATTATTATTTTGGTTAACGTCTATCTCTCTTGTTGAACTAAATTAGTCAGCCCAACTTTTATATACTCGCCGAATCCTTATGAGCATTCTTTCAATTTTAGGATCAAAGTCCACAATGTCTCCTACATTTTGTCAGGTCATAAACCAATGAGTCTTCCTACAGAAAAACTAAGGGTATAAGAATTTGGACTTACACATATACAAATGAACAACTATCATATTATACAATAGTCATCATCTACAAATTCAAACACTATGCAACAACTTATGGAACCTATTTAAAAAAAAAACATATTTACATATTTACATATAGACATAAACATGGCTAAATTAATGAATTCCAAGCATTCATGATATTATTTTGCAGCAACGGTGTCAAAAACTTGACGCATTCAATTTGGGTATATAAAATCATGCAATTTTGTATATATTCCCAATCAAATTTAAATTAAAACATTAATCCCAAATCACACATATAAGCAAGTGCACTCATCATTAAGCATAAGATAGGGAATTAACGAGTATCAATCCTTAAGGAACAAGTACACACTAATTACTTTTCATTCAGTATTTAACCTTCCAATTAGAGTGATAAAGAATAAAAATAAAAATAAAGATAAAAACAAAATATATACACAAATCTTGGAGAGAAAAACATGGAATTAAATAGTTATTCTTGAGAACATGACATGAACTATCCAGCACTTATCACAATCAATCATTGTCTTGGCATCATGAAGGAATAAACATAGAATCCACTTCTTTCCCAATCCATGGAATCATTATTTCTTGATTAAATTAGTAGATTTCCTAATCAAACCAACACAACCGAAGAAATGCATTAAACTCATTCGTTATGAATATCCCTATACTCTAGGCAATGTAAACATGAAATTAGCTAATAACCCTATACTCTAAGTGAAATTAACTAACATTTGAATACTTAGATTCAATTCTTAACCTTCTTTCCCAATCTAGTTAAGATAATGATTACATAGAATTAATTAAATTAATCTCAATATAACTTCGTTTTCCAAGTCCGTTAGAAAGAAATTAACTTTATCAATCTACCAAAGAAAAGCAAGTAATCAAATACCAAGAATAACAATTAATTGGTCGAACATTGAATATATTACAATATCATGAATCTAAAAAACAACATTCAATTACAATTAAAATATTTATCTCATCATTGTTCAAAGAAAAATAAAACAAAGGTCTTAGAAAGAACTCATAGACAAGCGTTCTTCTTCCTCCTTCATTAACCTCCTTGAAACAATGCTCTTTCGAGTGATGAATTCCCCTTCAATGAATGAATGTAGCTTTGATTCCTTGAATTCATACACTAATCTTCACTTATTCTTGGTTAAATAGGCACCTTAGTTGCTAAAAATCCTCCTTCATAAGTCTTAAGCCGAGTATAGATTAGAAATAAGTGAACCTCCTAGGCAATTCCCAATTTGATTTGAAAAAGAACTCTGAACTGCCTTACAAGAATAGGGCCAGTGCCGAGTCACTTCGTCTGGACCGGCGCCAGTCCAGCACTGGTTATCTCCAATTTTACTTTGTTTTCCTCTGTTTTCCAGAATAAAACTATGGCCGGTTGAACTACTTTGGGCAAGCGTGGGTCACCTCTGAAAATCTACAATTTTGCTCAAAATCATCTAATTTCTATACAAATTTATCAAAAATACTTTTTACAAGCAAAATATTTGATAGGAAGGAAAATAGCTAGTTATTGAATCAAAAGTATCACAAAACAACCTCAAATAACTAGGAAAATGTAGATAAAATTAGGCCTCATCACAAAATCATATCCAACAACAATTAAAATGGTTAAAACATTAGAAGTAGAGAATTGGAATACATCATTTCTCTTGTCCTAATTACTCCATAAACAAGTGTAAGACAACCAAGCATTAGGCTTTAGAATCCGCAACCCAAGCATAATTTCTCTTGTACCAATCCTAAGTTGCTATATATGATACTGAAACACCTATTTAATATTCTTCATGAATGCATTCTACATTATTATATTGAATGACAACATTGTAAAACATATGCCAAACAAAAAATATTAGACTAATTAATGAGCTAGATGATTAAAGATTACTGAATGGTGTGGCTAAGCAACATATAATCCAATGGAGAATCTAATAGTTTGAATAAGATCTAATAGCCTTAGCAATTTCTCATCATGATGAAAAGGAGCTAAAACTACTATTTCATACCACGCGCTTTGCATTCTTGGACCTCTGTTCTTCTCACTCTCCTTACTCACAAGTCAAAGTTAGAACAAATTTAAATACTATGAAATAAGAATTAGCCAACAACACTTCCTATATTTCATCATATCATCTATATGCAAATAGGAAGAGTAAAATAAAATTCAAATATTAAAGCATAACCAAGACTAACTTAAATTTTCAAGACTTAGTAATATTGAACTTAATATCCCAGTTTATTCCAACAAAGTCCAATCAGTTGAATGAAAACTTCATATCCAGAGTTAAAAAGAAAATTATAACCTTATTATAGTCAAATAAGTTCATGCGAAAATAATATCACATGCAAAAAGTGAAAAAATTATCCCAAAATCCTAGAAAAGCCATTATCAAAAGCCATTATAATTTCAAAAGGATGCACTTGGCAAAACATTGAACCCCTCCCCTATACTTAAACTGGGCATTATCCTCAATTGCCTAAAATATCACAATAAAGTGTATGCATGGGACTAAAAAGATAAAGAGGGAAAAGAAAATAATACTCCCTTAGGCAAATTAGCTCAAATAAAAGTGAATTTCCTTCTTCAAAAGTTGAAAGGATCATTATCATCAAGAGAGGAGTGGATAAACCTAAAAAAAAAAATTAAATAAACACACAAGTAAGAGTATAAAAAAATAGAAAACTAATAAAAGGAAAATAAAACACAATAAAAGAAAACTAAAAAAATACTAGAAAAAGAAAGATAGGAAAATAAACAAAGCACTCAAGAACCCCTTGAAGTAATCCTCTAAATAGGCCTTTAGATCCTCTAAAATGATCCCAAAAGTATCTCCAATAATTGCCATGGATGTCTTGATTTAACCAAAGATAATGCAAAATTTCACCATGTTGTTGTTAGGTATTCTCTATTTTGTTAAGGCTTTGATTTTGATTTTCTCGAACCGCTTTCATACTAGCCATTTCTACCTTCAATTGTTCTAAGGATGTGTGAATGCACTAGGATATTATCACTAACACTTGAAGGTCTCTTAGCATTCCTTCAAGGTAAAGTGCTTCCTTTTCTTCAACTTGTAGCTTAGAAACACTAGTTTGGGCATCCTCCCTTGGTTTTAGCCATAATTGTGCTGCAATATCAAACTTGTAACCATAATGGCAAAGCAATTGTTTAGTAACAAGATTGCGCACAGTAGTAGTCTCCACAATTTCATTCTCCATGCTAACTCCCAAAGCATTTAAACTTGCGTAATCACCAAAGATGCACATATACTTTGGAAGCAAGGCCACAAGCCATTACTTTGAGCATAGATGTTAGCAATAAAGGGGCAAAGGAATAGGCCCTTCATGAAGCAATTTATAAAGAATATAAATACCAATCATTCTAGCTTATTCAAACTACTTGCTTGAGGAAAAACATTAAAGCACAGAGGACGTACAATAACCCTCAAGTGAGGAGCAAGATCATTATTAGAAAGAAAGAAAGGACAATTTTCTAAAGTTCTGAAGTTCAACCCTAATTCATGACAAGTAACTTGAAAATCCTAGTTTGGATTAGAAACAATTTTCTTATCACGATAATCAATTTTAATCCAAGAACCATAATCACAAATGCCTAAAATCATTGCCAACATCTGTCTATCCAACTTTATTAGGGTGCTCTTTACTTCGGTTTTTATTTTCTTGAGGTGCCCCTTCTTTCTATCTTTCATGTTATCATAAAATTCTTTTACAAGTATAGGAAAAACATTTCCCCTCAGTGTGACAATAGGCCCCCAACTAAACTGTCTAAGCATGTCAGTTATGTGAAGTGATATATCTAAAGAAGGCTTTATAGTTTTCTCAATGATGATCTTATTGGTGGCCCTATTGAATACTACCTCGTACACTTATTATCTAGAAAAACCTTTCGGTGCAAAGAAGGTTGTTCTAAAAAAAAGGTCATGAGATGAAGATACCTTATTACGTTTGTGTGATTTGGATACCTGCTTAATTCTAGGAATTTTCACTTAACAACAATAGTTCTAAAAACTGGATTTCTTGCAATGAAGCCCAAAAAATACGACCCCTCAACTTTTGTTTTCAAAAATTCCCTCCAAAATTTTGTTCACAAATCCTTCTACTTCTGTACAATTCCAAACCCACAATCAAAATAGCACACATTCAACCCAAAATTCTACTAACTTCAACAATATAATCAACACAAGAGTAAAAAAAAAAAAAAAAATCCAAAATCACTACAAGTTCAAAAGTTCTAGAAAAATGCACAAACCATTATAGAAGCAAGAAAAGCACTAGTTGACCATTCAATGCATATTTCCAATGCCAAATAACTTCCACAAAATAAGTTCAAGCTAAGCAAATTTTTCCTTAAAATTAGATTAAAAAATACCAAGAAATCCAATAAGAGAAAAATTTACCATAACCTGAAGAGATCTTTGTAGCCAAGTTTTCTCCAACTTTTGAGCTTTCAAGTTTGCACCACCAAATCTTCAAAAAGTTTTAAAAAAAATTGAAAAGAAACTAAGAATTTAATGGTGGGTGAAGTTGGTGAATAATATGTTGGAATGTATGCCCTCCAGACTATGTATCTTATGTAAAATTCAATGTAATGAATAAAGTTTTATTCTCAAAGTGTTTATGGTATTTACTTTAATTTATTTTACATGATATTCATAGAAAAAATCCTTTGTATCTAACTAAGTGATCCATGTAAATAGAAGTCTTTCGTAGTAAAGTATGGATCATGAGTTACTTAAAACATATACAGTAGTTCTTAACCAGTTGATGAGAACGAGAATCTCATTAGGGCAAAGACTATTATATTATGAATTCCAAATGAGGAATGGCTTACCTTTAGTCAGTGAGTAGTTCTCTCACTTCATGGTATAAGCGCATTTAGAATACGTAGAGCTGGACCTGTAGTAGTGGTTTTCAAAAGTACTAAAATAGGAAAAGCCTAGACTACTATTGCTACAACGTAAACTAATACCTTACGGCTTGAGTATGGGTTGGTGGTTTGGCAAAGCTAGAAGCATATACTTTGATATATTATAAGTGATGTCCTATCATAAGATCAATATACTTGTATGTTAGGTATGTGTGACTAATTAGTTAAGATAAACTCGTAAAAGATAGCTTTTATGCTCTTAATTGGAGAAATCACCCCCTTATGATTATTCAAGATAATTTAAATAATTCAGAGCCTTGGGAATGTAGCTTAATAGTGTATGCTATTGGGTAGCTCTTATAAATAAGCGGTACATGCTAGAAGTCATAGTTATCGAAATAGATGTCTATATGGAGGGGTATTTTAGTCATTATACCTGTAGGTCAAAAACATTGCTAAGCGTGGTATTGTCCTTAGGGTCAATATTTCTTTATTGTGATATTAAGAATTATGCAATGTGCAAAATACAGTTATTTATATAGTAGGAGTATTTTAGTCATTTTAGTATTCAAGAATGATGTGTCTTTTGGTCCTTAAGGTAGCTTATAAAGCATAGTTATTTTTTGCTAAGGATTTGGTCTCAAATAAATGAGTTTTATTTTATTTAGTAAGCCTAATTTATTTTTGGATTGAAATAAAATAAAAGACCCAATCAGAGAACTAATTAAAAGCCTAGTTTATGCGTTAATTATTCAGGGCTCAAGCTCAAATTGGATAATTAAAGTTAGCCTAAGACTAAACTAGAAAAAGGCTTGGTATATTTAGGTATTTAATTATTCATTTTTGGCATATTCTGGTTCAGGATTAGATAAATAATTAAAAACTGACCTATAAATATGAACTAGAGCCAAAGAAAATAAGTCCTGGCCCACTTGGGCTAGGGCTAGCCAGCTAGTGGAGGTTGAACAGCTAGGGCTTTTAATTGAGCCCTAGCTGGCTAGTTTTATTTGATATATATATATATATATATATATATATATATATATCATTCAGGTTTGAAAAAATGATTGACGGATATCGTTTCTAGAACACCAAAAAAACCCTAAGTCCTCCATTCTTCCTCTTGGCAACCTCCCGCTCCTCTTTATTTTATCTCTCTTTCTCTGCCAAAGCAAAGCTTCAAGCTTTCTAGTGCAGGTAGTGTTCTCTTGATTTTTAGTTAATAGAAATCCAAGAGAAAAGTGTGTTAGGATTTGTGGACTCCTAAACGTGAAAACATCCATGAATCCCTTCCAAGAACTCAAGCCAAATGATAAAAATGATTTAGGGATTACAGAATTACCTCTGTTCAGCGTAATCAAGATCCTTAGATTCTGGTTTTGCTGTTGTACGTGCAACTCGAACGATCACCAAACTCTGCAATGTGTGAACACCCTCTATCGGATACACACGGCAAACTAACTCGTTACCCCTGGAGTGCTAGCGTCTAGGGTTTGAGAGGCTTGAATATTTTTTGTGAGTGGAGGCACGAATATTAATAGAGAGCACACTTGAGAAGATGACTAGGGTTTTATTTTAAAACCACCCGAACCTCTTGGAGTCAAACTTTGATAATATCTTATCATAATTTAAATTAAATTAAATTAGAGATATGATAAGATTCGCTATTACTCGGTAATTTAGCTAATTAATTTACTTAGTCAGATTCTTACAATCTAAACTTCATTCAGATACATCAAATGTGGACATATTTTCATATTCATTGTATCTTGTTAATTTTCTAGGTTCAATTAACTTAGACATATTTTCAGATTCATCGAACTTGGTTATAAAAAAAATTACCTAACAAGTTCGCTTATTGTGTGGCCCTATAGGTCCATTTAACACTGACAGTGTGCCCAAATCACATTTAAATGGTCCACAAGTTATAAGTTGTTTCTAGCAAAACATTATAACTATCCAAATTAAATGAAGATCAGTGATCTCTTTGAACCAAATCATAACTTTATATTTAGTCATTTTGTCACCTGATCTAGATTAAGCATAAGGCACGGAGCATGTCATCCTTATTAAGCTTAATCAATTATTTCTTGATCTCATAATAGACTATTCAAACAAATAATATCAATATCTCAAATTGATATATTTGAGCATGGTCATGCATTTTAACAATCCAGCTTATCAAGGGACCTATAGATATCTCTCCCATAATTGAGAGGGACAAATTCCTTCACTATCAATCATATTCCTCTCCCTAATTTTTTCTATATCTAAGAACAGTCTAATTTATTAACTGGTTACAGACAACTTTAGACAACGTCAAAATATAGAATTTATCAAGTATGAAACTATGATGAATTCAAGTCAAAGGACTTTTAATATCATTATGGCTAGAAAGTACTTATGACATGTTCCATGAAGTACTTTCACAGTAAGTCATGTCCAATACAATATTCTCTAATATTTATTTATGTTTTGACTTGATATCACATATATTCATGACCAGTAAAACATAGCCATCAAGTCACAAACATATTAATCATAATTTATTATTATTCCACTAATAATAATCGATCAGGGACAGTTTAAGAATAGTCATTGTATTCATTTTAGGGTCTTACTATCAAGTCACATACTTGATGACTACAAAACTAAATACACTATTCATAGAAAAAAATGCCTCGTGTTATTACATAATACATAACGACAATAGTATAAGCACAAATTGACTCTAGGGCATATCCCTAACAAAGTGTTCTTGATTCTGTTTTTGTAGTAGTGAGTCAAGAAAAGGCCTTTGATCCTAACCCTAGGCTTTCATCGGCTAGTACTAGGTAGGGTCATACCTATAAGAATCTTACATCAAAGCTTATGAGACATAGCTGAAGATTGGTTGGACTAGAGCCAGATTCTTCAAGAAGAATGCCAGAGGTTTAAGAATCCACAATTCAGATACAACTTAAGCCCTCCATGGTTAAGCCTAAGAGAAAATGTAAAAATTTTAAAGTCTTATGTTGTGTAACTTCACTCTATTTATTGCCATGATCCTTTTAAGTTATATCAGTGCTTATGTTTTTAGTAAACCTAGAAGCATGCCTAGGTTAAAAAAAGCAAAAAGAATTAATCTTTTTATTATTTTTTGCAATCCCTCGTGGTTTTTTATAGAGGTAGGTTTTGTGTACGCCTTACGAATAGAGGCATAGGCATATGTACCTTTATATCCATTTGCATAGATCTCGTGTAAGCTTAAGTTTCAAGGGATAGGCATTTGTGTTTTTTGATTAAATTCATTTTGTTAGACTTTTTGTAATAATTGGAATGCCTAGAGATCGATCTACAACCCCAGAAGGAATGAAGAACATGTGCAACAGAGGTGAATCGGTGTCGGTTATTGTAATAAAGTCGGCACCGAGTAACATTAGGAAAGCTATTCACAAGACAAATAGAACAGAGTTGGTGCCAGTTTCTTTGACTGAGTCGATGTCAGGAATTGCCTAATGGTGGTAGAAAAGAAACAGAATAGATCTGGCGTCAGGTGAGGCTATATAACTGGTGCCAGTTATATTTTGGACACTTTTCTTATTGTAATTTTTTATTTTTTTTTCTTTTTGTATTTTGCATGAAAATGGATAATTAAAGAAGATAGGATTAAACAAGACCAATAAAAATTGTTTATTATGTTTAATCTATTATGGGGACATCTAGCTTAAAGAATAGAAAGTGTATGAAAACTATTTACTGTTTTCAATCATGCTTTTTCCTTTTTTGAAAGGTGCACGTTTTTAGAAAATTGACAAGGGAAACCATTTTTAAAATCAAAAGGTTTATTTGTTGGATTTCGATCATGCAAACCAATTTACATGCAACGGAAAAATAAACCGAAATCCACGCAAAGGATCACTCATATGTAATTAAATAGATCATGAGAAGGGAAGAAAAATTAATTACCTCAAATCCACAGCTTTTAAATTTTTTCTTCCCCACAAATCCCCTTCGAAAGTTGATCCAATTGAGCCACCAAATTCCAAAGATAAGAATTTCTCTAATATTAATCCACATGAAGAACGTACTCAAAACCACCAAAATCTATGCTAGTAGAATAATGCTTGGTAGCTTTATGATTAATTTACTTAGGAAGAAATTGTTTTCTTTTCCCTTCGAAAGAAAAGAACAAAAAACTCTATGTGTGCGTGTTCTATGTCTATTCCTTACGGCGACTGATAGGGGCTAAATTAGTCATATTTTTCCTAATTATTTGAGGTTCATTTGTAACACATTTTGTTCAATAACTAGTCCTATTCTTTCATATTTGAGGTTTTACCCTTGGAAAAATATTTTGTTCTTTATTTCAGATTTTTAGGATAAAATGAAATAAAAACGTCGCAAAACAGAAGAGAGGCGGCGCCGGCTAGGACCCTAGAACCGGCGCCGGCCATGCATTGTTAAAACGAACTTTGAAGTGACGGAAAAATTGTTGGAACAGAGCAGAACAGAACCAAGGCAGTGCCGACTGTGAAGCTGGAACCGGCGCCGACTGCATTCTGGAACACATTGTGCAAAATTCGGAGAAAAATTGACGAATGAGTAGAGGAACAGAACACAACTGGTGCTGGCTCCAAGAGTCAAGGCGGCGCTGATTGTACCCTAGAGCTAAGGCGGTGTTTGATTTTTTCTACACGGTTTTTGATTATCTGAGGAGTTTTAGTATCTTCCAACTTCTATCGGCCAAGAACTTTGTACCTACAAGTATAGGCACTGCCTAAGCCTATAAATAGATGAAAAACACAAGGAAAAAGAGGAAAATTCATTGATCATCATAGAAAATTACTCAATCAAAGGAGGGATTCTTCAAGTTCAAGGAGGGTTGTGCAAGAAGGTATTCAAAAGAAGAAGAAGGAGGCTTGTCTATGAGTGTTTTCTTTTACTTTGTTTTCTTTTTCTTGAACAATGATATGTTAATTGTTTTATTGTAATTTGACATTGTTTTAGATATTCATGATATTTAGAGGTATTTGATCTTTTGATTAAATGATTGTTCTTCTTGGTATTTAATTACTTGGGCGTATTACGAGATTAATTGGTTGTTTCTTTTCATTAACTTGCTAGACTAAAGAGGTTGATGGTAGTTGCAATTGATTAATTTTATATTTATTGGCTGTTAACTTGCTAGACCAAAGAGGTTAATTGCTGAGAATTGAGTAATTGAAGGTTAATTGATGTTTGCCAGACCAAGGATTCATTGATTAATTTCATGTTTTAAATTTGTCAGACCATGGAAATTTAATCAAGGATTGTGTTTAATGCATCTTTTGGATGAATTAGTTGAGATAGACCAAGTGATACTAATTTACCTTTATCCTTCATGGTGCCAATAGAAGAATTAGTTATGATAATGGTTGAGTTCTTTAAGATCATGGTTGTCTAAACAATGGTTTGAGTTACATACTTCTCCATTCTTGACATGTACATATTTTTATTTTATTCCCTTTTTTTTTTCACTTTATCGAGTCAGTTAAACAATGAAAGAAAAGGGATTAATATCTATTTGTTCCTTGAGGATCGACACTCGTTTGAATCCTATGCTCGGTTAATGATGAGTACGCTTTCTCATATGTGTGATTTGGGTTGAACGTTTTAATTTAACTTGATTGGGAATGTGCGCATAAAATTCCTTTCACCAATAAAATTTTCTATTTATGAATAGGAAACTAATTTCCATTTTAACAAAACAATTGCCACAAGAAGAGAAAAAAAAAAAGGAACATATACATTTTCTTTATTCCTTTTAGGAAACAAATAATTTTTCTTCCTCTTTTCAATTATGGGCTTGAGAATTTCAAGAATTGCAATTAGGCCCTATAAATTATAACAAGTTTGTAATTCACTTATAGGGATTTAATAATCTCAAGTCAACCTCAAATAATTATAACACCTTATAATTAGCCCATAATAATTATTTCTTCTCACAAATTAATCCTATAATATTATCAAATAATATTTTGAGTACCAATTCATCTATTGTGTGTGACCTAATAGGTTTTCTAGTCATATGGTAGCAAATATGACTTAATTCTATCATAATAGAATTAGTAGTCCTTTTAATAAGTAGAATTAATTTATTAATTCTAATTAGTATTAAATTTATCAATTTTCTAATTAATAAATCTATATTTTGCAGATCATGAGCGATATCTAGCAATACATCATGACCACCCAAAAATCTAGAAAGTCAAATAACTTGACATGAACCTTTCAATAGTGAAACGTTAGTGCAATAAACTTTTTTCGCCATACAATATCTCATTCGGTTTACAGTATAGAATTAGTGCCAACACCCTCCAAAAATTAATTAATTCTAGCCCGAATATTTCAGTACTTGTTCTTGGAATTCATTACTTATCATATATATCAATTGGAACTATTTCCAATACATAGTCATCTTGGCCAAGAACTTCTTGAGTAATGATTCCTAAAAGTGGCCTTGATATATTCGCTCTTACTATTAAGAATGCTGAATCCTTTTTTGACTCTCTCAACTACTTTTGTTTACTTCACGTTGTATCCAATATCCATCCTATAGGTTGTAACACCCCACTACCTAGGCCCATTAGGGCCGGGGATGTCGCCCCGTCCAAAGGACAAGGGGTCTTTATAACTAGGTTACATGAAAATAGAATAAAACAAAAGACTTTAAAATTAAATTTATTACAACCCAAAAGATAAATACTGGCACAAATCCAAAATAAATTGTTTGCAACAATCTCTCAAACAATACTTAAAGTAAATAACAAGAGTCTTCAAGCAAAGCAACATTCTAGCTAATGATCTCCACCGCAGGATTTTCTTGAAAATATGGCATAAAAGGTGGTGAGATAAAAATCTCAGTAAGCCCGTGTGTGCTTTGAGTGTTTCAGGTAAAATAATTCATGTATGCAAGTTGTAAAAGTTTCATAGGGAAAAGTGTTGGCAAGCAATAAATAAGTGTTGAAAATAAAGAATGGTGTTTCACTCTTCAAATCATACATGTGCACAATAAATACAACCACTCAAATGGGTAGCCATGGGTTACCTCACGTTGGGCCCCATGACCAATAACAGTCAGAATGCCACACTTTATGCAATACTGACAAAAGGTAGGTGTAGAGCCTGCCGGGTGAGATACTTCTCAATCTCTACACCTAATCTTACCAGTTGTCCACTCCGGAAATACACAGTCCACATGAATGAAACTTGCTAGCTCGGACCGGTATGACCTACCGGACTGGCGTCCTATCCAAGAAGGACTCTCCCCTCAGAGGTGGCCACCTACTGAGAGACTTACCCTAACCCTTCAAAGACTAGTCCTGGTGGTCTACCCTTATTGAGTACTCAATGTTGATTGTTCCATTTGGGAGAAAATTGATCAAACTTTTCTTTATTTGGAAATAGCAATTAAGGGTTTCCAAAAGTCTAGTCAAGTTGGATTTTAGAAAAAATTTAGATTTGTGTAAAACCGCTTGTTCAATTTCCAAATGATTTGCTTGACTGAAATAAAAAGGAAAAACAGTCCTTAATTGCCTTTACAATTAAATGTCCATATACATTGCATTTGCTTGCCACAATAACTTTTGGTCTTCACAAAACTCCGTGCAGGAGCTTACCTGCTTCTTTGCTTGCTCTACTCAAAAGTCTTCCAAGGCTGACCTAACCCCTGCCTGGGGTAAACACAAAACATAAGGTCACATTCAAGCTATACATGCCTTACATAAATAATTCTTAGCTCATCTAGTGACAACCATGTCTAACCATGACCTTAATGTCCTAAGCTTTAAGGCTAGATGCTGAAGAATTTTATAAAATAAGTCTAGTTTGATAAGTTGAAATAACTAGGGGTTCTAAAATAACTATTAATAAATTATAGACTCAAATAATAATTCTTGAGTGTTATTATTAATAAATAAACCAAGGTTTGAATTTTAAATATTATTAAGTCTTATTTAATATTAAGGAATGGTAATTTAAAAATAGCTTTATTATAAATAAATAATAAATTAAATAAATAATAATTTAATTAATTTCGAAGAGATAATAAATAATTAATAATAATTAAAATTTATTAATAAATTATTTTAAATTTTCGTTTAGTAAAAATATTAATAGTTTGATTTAATATTCTAATCCAAATCCCCTAGTGTTTCAACCTTTTTTGAAGAAAAATATAGTAGTAATTTTAATTCATGTAATAAAATTTGTTGATGAATATAACTTAGAATTAACAAGAAAATAATCTTACATCATGGTCTTCCTATTGCTAGAAAAGATTCATGATCCCATTCTCCATCACCAAACAAGAAATTAATCTATTCATGAACAAACAGTTGAACTATCTCATACTATCACATGGCCAAAAATCCTACTAAGCATAATCATCAATCATGGTTTCCATGGAAAATAAGATCATAAAAGCATAATCACCTTTGGTGACATAATATCTAATCATGCTTCAACATCCATTAAATTCATCAAGCATGAAGAACATATATTGATTAGAAAGGAAAACACATGCATCCTAGTCAAATACAACCATCATCATGTCATAACTTCATCCCCCTAATCCACATGCATATACTCAATCTCCCAATCATAATCCATTTCTCTATCATCATCTAGGAGACATGATTTCAGAATTTAATAAGAGAAATTTAAGAATGAATACTTGATCGTCGAGTCCTTTGATGAAGACAAAAGAAGGTCCACGCGCGATGGAATGACTTGAATGGTCCAACGAAATAACATCCATGGTTGATGGTTTGATCAACCATTTCGGTTAGAAGAGAGTGAGAGAGAGAGAGAGAGAAAGAGAAAGAGAGCATTAGATAGGTGTATTAAAAATTGAATGGAAGACGATTAACAAGAAGGTTGTTCTTGTTTTACCTTGTTGATGTTCTTGAGGTCTTCAAGAAAAACTGATTTTTGATCCGGTTGAAAATTCTTGTTTGCGAGATTTCATGTTATAAATGGCAGAAATGAAGTCTAGGGATTAAGTAGAGATGATCTGGAGTATTTGAGAGTGATTGGAGGTGTTTAGAGTAGGTTTAGGCTTGGAGAAGTTTAGTGTGTGTTCTTGGTGTTTTAGGTGAAAATGGAGAGAAATTAGAAGAAGTGCTGCACGATTTCTGCTAGAAGGCTGGCCGAATGGTAGGGTGTGATTGAGGGTTTCGGTTTTCAGCTTTGTGAGAGAGAAAAATCAGATTTTATTTGAAATTTAAATGGAGGAAATGGTGGAGATGTTTAAGATAAAAGATCAGCTATGGTGTTTGATCAAGAGAGGTGTCTATGGACTTTAATGGTGTCAGCTGAAGCAAGGTTGTCTTGCTAAAATGACTGAGGTTTAAGGTTGCTCAAGGCTGGCCAAAATTCGGTCCCTAAAGGCAGAGGAAATTCTGGTTAATTCAGCTTAATGCAAGAGTGATTTATGGGAGTGAAATGCTAAAATTATTTGAAGTTCAAATGGAGTTTGAATGGAGTGATCTTAGGAGTGTTTTGTGGTGTAGCTACGGAGTCCTTATACTTCAAGGTAAGTGTGGGTTTAATGGTGATCAGTGTATAGCTGAGCAAGGCTTAATTCTACAGAGATTGAAGATGATTTTCGGTCTTAGGCTAGAGAGGAACAAGGCTGGAAAATTCTGGTCTCAAGTGTTCATGGCTTTTCGAAAATTGCAGAATTTTGGTGCAGGATTTTTGCACCCTCTTGGCTCGGTTTTTCAGAGGTTCTTGAAGGATGTTTGAGGGTCTTCCAAGGGTGGTTTTTCAGCCTCATTTCTGGACAAATACAGAGGAGTTTTCTGGCTTGAAGATGAACTAAAAACAGCTTCATTTCCTTGATGAAGAGCTGCGAATTGCCTAGAAAATTTTTCTGGTTTGGTGCTATTTTGTGCAGTCCGAAAATTGCACAATTTTTTCAGCTTCCAAGCCACTTGAAATGACCATTTTCTTGGTAGAAATTGAGTGGGTTTATGGCCTGAATTTTTTAAGAAAAGGTCTGCAACAAATCTGGAAAATTTCCAGATTTCTTACTACTAAAGCATGAACATCATGAAGATAGATTTGAAGGTCCTTCCATGGTGATTGATCTTCTCTTGGAACCCTTCCTATTTCCCCTCCTATTTTTCGGTCAACCTCCTTTCCCCAAAGCTGATTTTCGAAATTCAAGAGGAAAAAATTATCACATAATTTTTTTGGAATTCAAAGAAAAATATTTAATGGATTTTAGTTCATTTGAATTATGAAAATGCTAGGACAAAGCTAGAGGTAATAAATTGGACAAGAATTCTTTTAGAATTCTTTTAGGACATGAGGATAAGATTAGGAAATTCTCTTCATGTCTCCCTTAAGACAATCATTCCTATTTTCATGGAATGCAAGAAACCAAAAATTCAAACTTTATTAAGACAATCATGATAAAAGCTTAAATGATGGGATTTGAACTCATGACCTTAGAGATTAATTCCAAAGCTCTAACCACTATACCACAACAACGCTTGTTCTTATTTTCTCACCCACATATTTTTCTTATCTACTCATGTTATCTTCCTATTCTGACCTCAAGCTAAATTACCATTTTACCCCTCCTACTCAATAAGTATAACGAAGCATTTAAACCTATAATCCACGATTCTAAAGCACATAAAATCATTCAAAAACATATATATTCATGCAAAATTATATGATATGCATTCCCGACCCCCTTACTCTAGGGTTTGTTTTAGGTGGGGTTTCACATAGGTAGTCTTGTAAGGACTCCAGAGATTGGAATCAAAGTACAATGCTTAGCAAACAAAGTACCTTGGAGTTCTGAAGTCTAGGAATGCTTGCACATTTGCTATAATGAGATTCTATCACTGACACTAAATAGTTATCCATATAATTATCTCATAGTTAGGTCATCCAATATATTTGTTCAAGTAACAAGCATCCACGTGTTAACTTTAAGTATCACAATACTTATGGATGTGAGAACCACCTTGATGAAATCAAGAAGTATAACACGTGGTAATCTTAATGTATTAATAGTGTCTTATCTTATTAATACTATGACTAGGGATAATTTAAGAACAAACACATTCTAGTTTAGTTGGAAACTCACATCACAATCCATCATGATTTCCTTAACATACTGTTGTACTTGGGACTTTATCTAATAGTTTTATATACATAAACATATGAAATAAAGAAACTGAAAGATAAAGAATGCCTTTCATTAATTTAATGTGCAAAATATATTGTATGAATGGTTGCTTCTACAACATAGTCCTAATAATCTCCCACTTATACTCAACCCAATCATTCATGTATCTAATACCAAATGACTGAACATAACCATCATGTTTCTTTTGGGATAATGCCTTTGTAAATGGATTAGCTATGTTCAGATAAGTGGAAATTCTCTCTATCTTTACATCTTTTCTATTAATGATTTCTCTAATCCAGTGACAGCGTCTAAGTACATATTTAGATCGTTGATGAGACAGTAGTTCCTTTGCTTGTGCAATGGCTCCATTGTTATCACAACACAATGGTATTGGATCAACAATGCTAGGTACCACACCTAGTTCTTGTGAAACCCCAATTAAAACTAACCTTAGAGTAATGGGGGTTGAGATGCATATCATATTTTCTTGCATGCATGAATATATTTTTGTATGATTTTATGTGCTTTGAATTTTTTATTTGTAGACTAGAAGGCTTAATTGTGCTTATTGAGTAGGAAGGGTAAAATGGTAATTTTTCTTGAGGTGGAAATAGGGAGATAACTTGAAGGTTAAATAGGAAAAATATTTGGGAGAGAAAATAAGAACAAGAGTTGTTGTGGTTTAGTGGTTAGAGCTTTGGAATAAATCCTTGAGGTCTTGAGTTCAAATTCCATCATTTGAGTTTTAGCATGATTCTTGTGCCCTACAAAAATTTCTAAGGGATTCATACCCTTTTTGTTTTCTAGCTTACCTTAATTCTTAATCAATTAATTTGCTCAATTATCTAAGCCATTTTTATTTCCAGAAAATTTTAGCAAGGTTCTGTGATTATGAAGCTTCGAAAATGCCTCTTGGGGGATGGGATTTTATCTAAAAATGGGGAAGAGTTATAGAAGGTTGACAAGGAAATTAAACTCCATAGTTGAACCTTCAAACTCTAACCTATAGGTATTCATCTTCTTCATGTAGTAATTTGGAAATTTTTCCAGCTTCTTGATCAGTCCAATTGTCAAAATCTTCAGACATCTTTTCCTCTCAAATACTACCAGAAAATAACAAATTCCCTCAGCTTGAAGACTAAAACTTCAGCCAAAACCAGATTGCACAAAAGCTGTGCAAACCAGAAAAATCCCTAGATAGTTTTCGCAGCTTGGTGAGCCAAGAACCAAGCTGTTTCTTCCACCTTTCCAACTAGCAATTCAACCCTGTCTTTCCTCCATAAAGAAGGCTAGAAACCAACCTTAAAGGACCCTCCAATACCCCTTCAAACCTTTTGCAAGTGGGCTGTAGCATTACAGAAAAATCTGCAAGGAAATTCTAGCAAGCCATGCGAAAAACCAACCAGAAATTCCAGCTTTGTTTCTTCTTCACCCTTGTCCGAAACTTACTCCATTTTTTCTGTAAGACCAACCTTAGTTAGCCATGAACTAAGGTTCATCATCTTCTCCATTGGTCTGCTCGAATGAAGCTCCATGGATGCTCCTAAAATCCCTCCATCAATCACTACAATCAAGCCATTAATTGGAGTCCAAAATTCCAGCAAAATTATTCTAGCAAACTTCCATGGATTAAGCCTCAACTATCTAGAAAATTCCTTCACCATTGCACTCCATATTTTGGCCACCCTATAGCGCTTTTAAGCATCATTCATCTCAGCAACATTCCAGCCAAACTGGTCGGCCATTGAAGCTCACAAAAGACCTCCTTCAACCAAGAAATTCTTACCATATTTACTACCATAATTCACTCCCTAAATTATTCTTTTCGAATTTCAAACAACCAGCTTTCCTTTTCTCCCAAATCTGAGAATTCAATCACCAGAATTTTTCAACCCATTCGGCCACCGTTTCCAAGCAAAATTTTGGCCAGCCTTCCTCCATTCTCTCCAAATCTCCAAGAACACACACTACCATTCTCCACGCCTAAGACCACTCTAAACCTCTTCAATCTTCTCCAAAAATTCCAAATCACACCTACTCATTCTCTTGAATCCATTTCTGCAATTTATAACATCAAACATTGAAATCAAAGTTCTACTTTCAGATCAAAAACCAGATTTTTCTTGAATGCTTAAAAACACTTTCAAGGTAAGCATGAACGATTATATCCATCTCCTTTCATCTTTGACCTTTAATGAAATAAGCTAATAAACTTTCTCTCTCTCTCTCTCTCTCTCTCTCTCTCTCTCTCTCTCTCTCTCTCTCTCTCTCGGCCAAAATGGTCACTCCAACCATGGGCATTTTCCTTCTTCCTCCTTGGACGGATCAAGCCTTCCAAGTATGAGGATTCTCTTAAAACGTCTTCAAGGTAGTCATCATTCAAGTAAGCCTTTTCAATCTTCTCTTAAAATTCTAGATTCATGTCTTTAGGATGTTATTGGAAAATGATGGACCATGATTAGAGTTTGAGCATGTGTTTATGTGATAGAGTTGGGATTAAAGTATGACAATGAATGTCTTTATATGATAGAGTTGGGATTAATGCAAGAGGATGACTTGTCTTGGTTGAATTTTATGATGTTTTAGGGTTTGTTGCATTTCTTCATGTCGTGAGTGGTAAGAATGATTAAGCATGATAGATATTATGTCATATTTGGTGAATATGGTTTTATGTTCGTGTATCCATATTGAAGCCATGAGTATGATTATGTTTAGTGGAGTTTGGATCATGTGTTGATAGATTTGGATCTATGATTTTATTCATGATTTAGATGGTTTGTTGATTGGTGTAGAGTGTATGCTCATGTTTATGGATAGCAATAGGAATTATGATCATGACCTTGTTGTTCCTGATCTATTTAAGTTAGCCAATTTTATTTCATTAATAAAAAAAATCAATACTATATTTCTTCTAGAGATTTTGAAAACCCTAGGAAAATGTGGATTTGGATTGTTATATGAAATAATGATATTTTAACCAAATAAATGATATTTTTTATTAAAATTAAAATATAAAAATATTATATATAATAATAACATTAAATAAAACCTTTATATAAATAATCATGATAGGTAAAATATTAATCTTGTAAGTCATATATTCATAAATACTAGTAAAAATTTATTTATTATCCTTTTAATCAAACATATTAAAATTTACTTATTAATAATTTTATTTACCAATTATTTTCTAACCATTAATTATTAATAGATTATTATTTTAAATAATATCATCAAGGACCTAGGACCTTTCATCAAATGAACCCTAGTTTATTTATAACAAGATTTAAACCTACAACTTATTAGTAACTATTTCACAAATCTTAGTTATTTTATTATCAAGCTAGATTTATTTTATAAAATCCTTTTTGATTATCTAGCCTTAAAGTCTGGAACACTAGGGTCATGATTGTAGTAAGTGGAGTTAGGATTATTTATGAAAGCAAATTTTAGCTTGAGTTTAATTATGGCTTTTGGAGATCTTTGATTTATCTCGAGCAAAGAATCGGGTAAGCTCCTGCATAAAACTTGTTTGTTGTAAAAGGTTGCCATGGCAAGCTAAACACGAAGTATATGAACATTGATTTGGTAAAGGCAATTGAGGACTGTTTCCTTTCTTGTTTTAGTCAAACTAATTATTTGAAAATCAACAAGCATTTTTACTCAAACACTAAACTGTTTCTAAAACTAATTTTAACGAGGACTTTTGAAACCCTTGATTGCCGTTTTCAAGTAATGCTATGTTTTACCAGTTTTCCCCCAAGTGGGGCAATAATCGTTCAGTACTCAATAAGGGTAGGCTATTAGTACTAGTTTTGAAGAACAAGAGCGAGTCTTCTAGCAGTAGGCCACCTCTAGAAGATGAGCTCAACTTAGAGAAACGTCAGTACTACTTAGTCATGCCGGTCCGAGTTGGTAAGTTTCAGTCATGTGGACTGTGTGTTGCTAGAATGGGCAACCAGTTTTGTTTGGGTGTAGAAAAGGAGGAGTATCTTACCCGGTAGGCCGATCACTAACCTTTTTGTCAGTCTGCACAAAGTGTGGCATTCTGACCGTTGTATGGTTATGGGGCCCAACGTGTGGTAACCCATGACCGCCCTTTTGAGTGGTTGATTTTAATGTACATGTATGGTTGGAAAAGCCAAAACACTACTCTTAATTTTAACCTTGTTATTGCTTGCCAATACTTTTTCTTATGAAGTTCTTACATCTTGCATACATGAACTGTTTTCACTGAACACTCAAAGTACACACGGAGTTACTGAGATTTTTATCTCATCAATCTTTTTACCATGATTTCAGGTCGATCCTGCTATGGGGATGAGTAGCTAGTTGTTGCCTGCTTGGAAGATATTCTGTTATTTATTTTATTTAATGCTTTGGGAGTTGAGAGTGAACAATTTTTATTTCGGATTTGTTCTTGAATTTTTGGGTTGTAATAAGTTTTAATTTCAAAGTATTGTTTAAATTTTTGTTGTGTGTCCTAGTTATAAAGACCTCTTGTCTTTTGGACGGGGTGACATCCTCGGCCTTGTTGGGCCTAGGTAGCGGGGTGTTACAGTTCTGTAATGAACTTCTCGATCCAGACTACCTCCTTAGTTGCTTCGGAAGCTGCTATGTACTCAGCTTCAGTGGTTGAATCAGTAGTTGTATCTTGTTTGGAACTTTTCCAACTAACTGCCCTACCTACAAAAGTGAACATATATCCTAATTGGGATTTGAAATCATCCGTATCAGATTGGAAGCTAGCATCAGTATCCTTCTAACTTGGAAGTCACCATCTCCATATACCAAGAATACGTCCTTAGTTCTTCTCAAGTACTTAAGGATATTCTTGACAACCATCCAATGACCTTCTCCAGGGTCTAATTGGTATCTGCTCGTCTAACTAAGAGTACAAGATACATCGGGCCTAGTATATATCATAGCATACATGATAGAACCAATTTCTAAAGCATATGGTACCTAATTTATGTGATCCCTTTCATCTTGTGTCTTAGGACACATAGATTTTGAAAGGCTTACCCCAGGGTTATGGGTATGAATCGCTTCTTGGATTGATCCATGCTAAACCTCTTTAGCATGTTATCCATGTATGTAGACTGTGAAAGACCAAGCAACCCTTTTGATCTATCTCTATAGATCTTTATTCCCGAAATTTAGGTTGCATCTCCAAGGTCTTTCATAGAGAACTTCTTGGATAACCAAATCTTGACTAATTGTAGAATAGAGACAACATTTCCTATTAGCAATATATCATCTACATGTAATAATAGGAAAATAATTGCACTCCCACTAACCTTCTTTTATACACAATGTTCATCTATATTTTTTTGGAAACCAAATTCTTTAATTGTTTCACTAAAATAGATGTTCTAGCTCATAGAAGCTTGCTTTAATCCATAAATAGACCTTTGCAACTTGAACACTTTAGTTGATCCTTGGATATGAAACCCTCAGGTTATGTCATGTATACTTTCCTCGGTCAGATTTCCATTAAGGAAAGCTATTTCAACATCCATTTGCCAAATCTCAAAATCATAATAAGCAATAAGTGTTAGGAGTATCCTAATGGATTTTAGCCTTGCTACTAATGAAAAAGTTTCGTTATAGTCAATACCATGTTTCCAATCGCATCTTATAGGTAATCACTTTACCATCCATTGGTTTTCTTCTTGAAAACCCATTTGCACCCTATGGGTTTTATCCTTTCAGGTAGATCATCCAAAGTCCAAACTTGGTTGCCATACATGAAATCCATTTCTGACTTCATAGCTTCAAGCCATTTGTCAGATTTTGAACTATTCAGAACTTCTTCGTAAGTGGTAGGCTCATCTTTTTCTATGAGTGATACCTCATTGTGATCATTAATGAGAAATCTATATCTCTCAGGTACAACTTGTATCCTACTTGACCTGCAAGGTTCTTGTGTAATACCTCACCTAAAACTACATTTGATAATGGGGAAAAAGTCATGCATTGCATAGCATTTCGCATTTCACGTGTTATCTTAGAAATTATTCTTGCATGGGTGCATGTGATTTTCAAAGTTGCGTTTGCATTTGATTTATTTGGTGAGAAATAATTGTGTTGGTTAGGAGTTGGTTAAGTGAAGTTTAGTCGAGGAGATAGAAGGATGAGAATTAGGGTGGAAAGAATTTCTCAGAGAAATATTAGCATTGAAGCTAGTTTGGAATAGCGGGGAGGTTGGTGATTTCCCTTGGTGACCCGAGTTCGAATCTTTCCTTTTTCGAATCTTAGTTTCTTTTCGAAAATTCTTTTCCTAGACTTCTACATGTCTTGGCCGAAAAAGACTTAGCCATCCTAGAGAAATTTCAGCGCCATTATTCTAAGGAAATAAGTTTCCATAGTTATTTCCTAAATTCAAGGATTTTTTATGTGAACAAAGTCCACCTTTATTTTCAAGCCTTTGTTCTCTTGGATTTTCGAAAAACCCTAGCTGAAAAATTAAAATTCCAGCTTGATTTCAACTTATTAGATTTGGTAATGGATAGTTGGAATTAAAGAGTTGTTCTCCTAGTTAGAAACCTTGTTGATATTGAACTTAGAACCTTAGCTAAAAATCTGGAAAATTTTGCAGCTAGTGCCGCCACTTTTTGAGGGAATTTTATCTCAACTCAAACTCTTCCAACACTAGGAAATCTTATCCAAAATCCTTTAGAAAATCAGATTTTATCTTAATCCTACTTCAACTAGGTTTTGCTTCCTTTTTCTAGTAGAATTTCGGCAGCCTTGTGCAAGCACAAGCTATCCGAAAATCCAGCACTTTTAACTGCAATCCAACTCTTCAAACCTTACTCAAATCACCTAATACATCTTCCATCAATTCAAATTATTTTTGCTGCATAAAATCATATTTTATTCACCAAAAAACTCCAGAATTTCGGCAAGCTTCTGCCCTGAATTTTCGACAGCTTCCTATCAGAAATTTCGGCCAGATTGTACTCCTACTCAAACGAAATTTCTGCACACCAAAACCTAACAAAATCCTCAGCAAATTAAGCCAATTTTTAGCACAAAAAACCCTCACCCTTTTCTCTATAAATCGCGGCAGAACATCAGCTACAAACATCCAGAATTTCTTCCCCTTTGTTTAGCAAATTTTCACACAGCAAATCACTGCATGCGCACAGAATTTTAGTTCTCAAAACCTACTCAAACTCTTCCTTCTTTTGGCTAAAAATTCTGAACACATACAGCCCTTTACTTGAGCTATATTTCGGCCAGCATAAGGGAGCAAATTGGAAAATATTTTCTTCTCATAAACCCTCCCAAATTCGGCAGCAATAAGGTGCATAGCAAGCTGTAATTTTTCGCCCTTGCTGTCCAAGAAACCTAAAGCCATTAGGAGTCTTTTTAAACAGCACCATCTAACCCTAAACCAATCTTCTCTAACCCTAAAACTCAGTAGCCGACTACCCTCTCCATTCTACATGAAAAATTCCAGCAAGAACCTCCCTACAATTTTCGAAAAACACAAGAACAACTCCTAGCAAGAAACCGATCACCCTCTAAGGTAAGTAAAAACCATCTCAACCTCTTAATTCCTTTCTTCCATCAATTCTTCTCCCTTTCTTCCCTTGAATCACGCCACCTAAAGGCTGATTTCATCCCTTTTACTTATTTTTGATCAAAAGGAAGGAAAGAAGGCAGCTTTTCTCTTCTAATCAAACGAACTCGGGACGATCACCATAGGGGCATCGAGATCTTGCTAACCCGGTTGTTGCAAGGTAAGAGGATACTTACCCTTGATGTCGAAATTAAAGTTTAATATGGTTGATGAGGTCCAATAGCATGATGAATGGGTAGTTTGAGTCGAGTAATTAACTAAGCCTATTCGATGGATAGCTATGCCATGTTTTATTGTGGTAATGATGGAGATGAATTGTGATGGTCAAGTCAAGCCTTTTCGATATAATAATCATGTCTTTAATGAATATATGGTCATAGTATATGAACCTTGGGGTTTAGATAATTTATTTGGAATTAGATAGTGGATTGTGAATTGTTATGGGAATAAATGAGTTTAGAGCATGTTCGAATCGATTGAGACCCTGATCATGATATTATATGGTTTTAGATCAGGAGGATAATTGAGGAAAGCGAGCTGTGATTTTATCTCATTTGTCTGAGGCATATCAAGTAAGTCCCTACATAAACTCTTTTGTTAAATGTTATGATGGCAAGTCTATGTTGTAAAGCTTTGTGATGCTATTGTTAAACTATGTTTACTTGGGCTGTAAACATGGATATTTATTCTTTAAACGGTTTTGTCAAGCTAACGATTTTATCAAAAAAACTATTCTTTCTTCTAAATTTTTAGAAAACTCTTTTAAAGAAAAAACCACATTGTACAAAGCCAAGGTATGGAAATTTTGAATCAGGAATTGACGGATGTGTTCGTTGAGTACTCAATAAGGGTAGGCTAACAATACTAGTCTTGGAGGGCTAGAGTAAGTCTTCTGGCAGGAGGCCACCTCTAGAAGATAAGCTCGGCTTGAAGAGGCGACAGTATTGGTTGGTCAGGCCGGTCCGAGCTAGCATTTGTACCTGGTAAGGTATTATTTATTTTTCCGGCATGGACACCCGGATGGTTTTGTTGGGTGTAGAGAAGGAGGAGTATCTCACCCAGTGAGTTGTACACTCACCTTGATCAAAACGCCCAACGTGTGGCAATCTGGTCCCGGCAAGGTGCACAAAGTGTGGTGCCTTGTCCTCATGGAGCCCAACGTGTGGTGACATGACTGTTTATTCGAGTGGATGATTTGTTTTGTATAAAGTATGATTATAAGAAAAACCCACTCCTTGTAAAAAGAAAGTATTTATGACTTGCCAAATATTTCTGCAAATGTTTTCTACTATGCATACACGAACTGTTTGAAACACCATGTGCACACACAGGACTTACTGAGATTTCATCTCACACTATTTTATATCATGTTTTCAGGAGATAGATTGTGCTGAGCCAGCGGAGTATGTGATAGTTGAAGCTTTTGTTTTCTTTCCCCATTTTGTTCTAGGAACCAGTTGTTGTTTAAGCTTCTGAACGATAATTGTTTATTTCGTATTGCTCCTATTTGAGCTGGATGTAATAAGAGTTTTTCTCTATTTATCTAAGTTAACTCTTTTGGGGTTACCTTTACATTTTATACCTCATTTTAAAGACCACTTGTCCTACGGGACGGGGCAACATCCCCGCCCTTTTAGGGTACGTAGTAGTGGGGTGTTACATCTTGTATAGTAAGAGGTTCATCTATTTGATCAATAAACTCAGGATCAGCTGGTTGATCATTGTTTGTTTGGACTTCTTAAACTTCACTAAGTCTAATCTTACTCCCACTATCTCCCTTAAGTATGAATTCCTTCTCTAGGAGAATAGCATGCCTTGAAATAAACACTTTGTTTTCAATAGAGGGATAGAAATAATATCCATGAGATTCTTTTGGATATCCAACAAACAAACACTTGTCAGATTTATTTTCTAATTTGTCCGACTTTGTCCTCTTCACATAAGTAGGACATCCCCAAATTCTCGTGTGAGTTAGCTTTGGTCTTTTACCATAAAATAACTCGAATGGGGTAGTGTCAACCATTTTTTTATGGAACTTTATTTAGTATGTAAATAGCGGTTTCCGGTGTAAATCTCCAAAATGATTTTGGCATATCAGCAAAAGCCATCATGGATCGAACAATATCTAATAAATTTTGATTCCTTCTCTCGATACCCCATTATGCTAAGGTGTATGTGGCGGAGTCCACTGAGATAATATCCCATTATCTCTAAAATAACTTAGAAACTATTGGCTTAAGTATTATCCTCCTCGATCAGATATTAAAGTTTTAATACTCTTACCAAGTTGTTTCTCTACTTCATTTCTGAATTCTTTAAACTTGTCAAAGGCTTCAGATTTTTATTTTGTTAAATACAAATACCCAAATTGAGAATAATCATCAATAAATGTATTGAATTATTGATAACCCCCTCTTACTTGCATTCTCATTGTTCCACATACAGCAGTATGCATTAGTTCCAATAACTGCTTAGCCCTTTCCCCTTTCTTAGAAAAAAGAGGTTTTAGTCATTTTTCTTAATAAGCAAGATTCAAAAGTCTCATATGATTCAAAATCAAATGAGCCTAAGTCACCACACTTATATACCTTAGAAATGTGATTCTCATTTACAAGGCCTAATCGACAATGCCATAAGTAGGATGGGTTTATGTTATCTTTTCTTGGCCTTTTATTGTTTATATTGAGAACTTGATTTTCTATTTCTAAAACATATAAACCGTTCATCAAAGTTGTAATACCATAATGGATATCATTTAATGAAAAAGAACAACTTTTATTCTTAAAACTTAAATGAAATCCAAACAAGTCTAAATAAGCAATTGAGATAATGTTTTTAAGAAAACTAGTACATAAAAATAGTTTTGTAATTCTAGAATTAATTTGGATGGCAAGTGTAGATGATAAGTCCCTACGACAAGTGCAGCAACTTTTGCTCTATTTGTTGTACAAAAGTTCATATCATTTTTCTCCAGCTTCCTACTGCTCTTTAGTCCCTACAAATTATTGCATAAATGAGATCCACATCCATTATCCAATACCTATATATCATTATTAAAGGAAATATTAATCTTAATCATAAATATACAAGGAATGGAAGTAGAAGTGCTTGCAATCTTCTTCTTCTACTTCTCCTCTTTAACAGTCTCTAAGTTGCTTTTGCAGTTGTGCCTCCAATAGCCCATTTTCCCACAATGGTAACATAGGCCTTTGGTAGCTATCTCCTTCTTCACACCACCTTTAGGTTTAATTGCATTTTTCTTCTTTTTTTTAGAAACATTTTTCCTTTTAGAAGAAGAATCAACCAATAAGATTGCATTATTTTCTTTCTTCATAGAAGACTCTACAATCTTAAGAAAATTGATCAACTCAGGTATTATGGTCTCAATCTTACTTATCTGGTAGTTCATCACAAATTATGAAAAAATAATTGGCAAAGATTGAAGATTCAAGTCTATACTTAATTCGTGATCCATAGTGAACCCAAGTGATCCAAGCTTCTCAATTAACCCTAGCATCTTAAGTCCATGAGTGGCTACCAAAGTGCCTTTTACCATCTTAGAACGGAATAACTGCTTTGATATCTCATATCTCTCCATCCTTGCTTGCTCATCAAAAAGCTGTCTTAGATGGAAGATAATAGTATGAGTATCTATATGCTCATGCTGTTTTTGAAGCTCAATGGTCATTGATGCCAGCATGATACAAGATGTTATGTCAATGTCCTCTTTGTACTTCTTATGGACTTCATGCTCTTCAGCAAAAGCATCATCAGCTGGTGGTGGTGGAATTTGAGTATCTAACACGTAGAGCAACTTTTCTGATTTGAGAATGATTCTCAAATTTCTATACCAATCCAAGAAGTTTAATTCGGTGAGCTTGTTTGTTTCCAAAATGCTACGTAAGCTCAAATTTTCTATCATGAAGTAAATGGCCTAGATGAAAGATAAGAAACATTAGACTATGTATATGCACATGAAATGCATTTAATTATATCTTTAATTAAATTTGTATTTAACCCACTATTTTCTTCAAATCAATAGCCCTTACTATTGAATCGAGAAAGCCCATTGGAAGCTTTTCTAGTAGTTCGGTATCCAAATTCTTTAAGAATGACTTTGGGTATGCCCAACAAACTACTCTTAAGTTCAATGGTAGGTATCTAATACCAATTACATCAAATGTAACTACCGGATTGTTGGGTGATTAACATCTTTTAATCTTGAAGCACTTAGTGCTACCTAACTTAGCCTTTAATATTCTTTATGCTTGGGTATGTCCATCTGGAATAAAGATATTAGTTAAATCCAACCCATTAATTAGGAATCATATTCCATAGCTTAAACATACTCAATGTCGAGTAAGCTTGGGTATGTCCAACAATCTAATCTCGAAAAAGAACTCTTGTTCTTACTATATTAACGGAAGACTTTAGATTTAATATTATTTGAGAGATTTTAATTATTTAATTAGTAGTCTCATCGTTTGGCATGCAAAATATCAACACTTTGATATAATTGTAATAGTCTCAATTACATGGCTCAATTGTGAACTTTTCTAGATTAATTTCCTTGAGCCAAGAAGGAAATTGATTTTGGTCAAAACCTATGTGTTCATGCATGTTTTGAGAAGAATGTCTTACCATCTTCTTGCTTCGCCTTGGTCACAATTTCTGTAGATTCATAAAATAATTTCTAATCTTATTTAACCAATGTAGTCTAATTACATAAACTCCTAATGAAGAAACCTTGAGTTACATTCGAGGAAAATTTGATAAGAAGAGAAATTACAAGCAAATTACAAAGAAAGGCAGGACATGCAGACCCTATTTATTCAAAACAAAGTGATAAAATGCATGACAGAATTTAAATTAATTAAATTAATTTGGTCTAAGTCCATAACCAAGCTAACATGACCATATTATGCTTAAAACACATTAAGCAAAAATAAATAAATATGCATCGAATATTAAATTCTAAAATTATTATTTTAGAAAATTAATTAATTAATCCCAAAATTAAATTTTGGAAAACATCTTGTGGTCCAATTGGAATAAAATTATTTCAGTGGGTGCTTGAAGAAAAACTAGTAAAACAAGGGTCAAAGTGTGAATGATTGAAACTATAACCAAAAAAAAATATATATATATATATATAATAATTCATTGATTGGAAACAATTTCCAATCAACAATTGGTGGACTTCACACATAGCCTTGCGCGGCTATGCTATAGCCGTGAATGGCTTCAACCTAAAAAAAAAAAATTAATTGAAGCTTGGCCACGGCTTACAAGAGCCGGTGACTAGTTGGTCCGAAAAAAAAAAATATCATAGGTGGTCGAGCCGTCGCTAATTTCCAAAGTTGTGCATAAAGTGCTTAATGTCTCATAATTGGAGACAATTTCCAATTCAATCAATTTGTAACTAATTTGATTTGCAATCAATTTAAGATTCTAGTCAACCTTTGCAGTTGAATATGCAAAATGGATTTTTTTTTTTTTATAAAAAAATATAATAATGGCACAAGCCTCCCAAGGTTGTCAATCATCCTTCCAAGGATGAAACCCCACCCCCCCCAAAAAAAAAAAAAACTACTACTACTAAAAAAAAATCTCCTTTTTCCGGCTTCAATTTCCATAACGAATTTAAGGAAACAAAAGCTTTTTTTTTTTCTTTTCTGCAGAAACAATTTCTATAAATTAATGGAAACAATTTCTATAATTTACTGAAACTAATTTTAGTGTTAATACGTATATATATATATATATATATATATATATATATATATATATAAAACTAACCTACTAATTTTGAAATTGTTTCAAAATAAATTCGACGTTATGAAATTGTTTCATAAATATTTGAAATAATTTCAAAATTATATTTGAAATTTTTTTTCTTTAGTAGGTTAGTTATATATATATATATATAACGTCGAATTTATTTTGAAACAATTTCAACATAACAATAAAATCTGTAAAACACATACAATATGCCTCTATACCACTGTTGGATTTCGATCATACAAACCAATTTACACGCAACGGAAAAATAAAACGAAATCTACGCAAAGGATCGCTCATATGTAACTAAATGGATCATGCAAAGGGAAGAAAAATTAATTACCTCGAAATCGCAACTTTTAAAATTTTTCTTCTATGCAAATCCCTTCAAAAGTCAATCCAATCAAACCACCAAATTTCTAGGATAGGAATTTCTCTAATATTGATCCACACGAAGAACGTACTCAAAGCCACCAAAATCTATGTTAGTAGAATAATGTTTGATAGCTTATGATTAATTTAATTGGGAAGAAATTATTTTCTTTTCCCTTTGAAAGAAAAGAAAGAAAAACTCTCTACGTGCATGTTCTATGTCTATTCCTTATGGTGGCCAATTTTCTTATAACCACAGAGAATAAAATTCTCTATTTACGAATAGGAAACTAATTTCCTTTAAACAACCGCCACAAGAAGAGGAAAAAAAAAAAAAGAAAAAAGGAACACGTACAGTTTCTTAATTCCTTTTAGGAAACAAATAATTTTTTTTCCACTTTTCAATTATGGGCTTGGAAATTTGAAGAATTGCAATTAGACCCTATGAATTATAACAAGTTTATAATTCACCTATAGGGATTTAATAATCATAATTCAACCCCAAATAATTATAACACTTATAATTAGTCCATAACAATTACTTCTTCACACAAATTAACCCTATAATATTATCAAATAATATTTTGAGTACCAATTCTTCTATTGTGTGCGACCTATTAGGGTTTCTAGTCATTTGGTAGCTAATATGAATTAATTCTATCATAATAGAATTAATAATCCTTTTAATAATTATAATTAATTTATTAATTCTAATTATGATTAAATTTATTAATTCTATTATTAATAAATCTATATTTCGTAGATCATGAGCGGGTTCTAGCAATACATTGTGACCACCTAAAAAATCAGAAAGTCGAGTGGCTTGACATGAACCTTTCAATAGCGAAATGTCAGTGTAATAAACTCCTTTCACCATACAATATCTCATTCAGTTTAAAGTATAGAATTAGTGCTAACTCCCTCTAGAATATTAATTAATTATGGCCCGAATATTTTAGTACTTGTTCCCGAAATCCATTATTCATAATGTGTATCAATTGGAGCTATTTCCAACACATAGTCGTCTTGGCCAAGGACTTCTTGAGTAATGATTCCTACAAGTGGCTTTGAGATATTTTCTCCAACTATTAAGAGTGGTGAATCCTTTATTGACCCTCTGAACTACTTTCGTTTTGTTCATGTTGTACCCAATGTCCATCCCATAGGTGGTCTTGTAAGGACTACAGAGATTGGAATCAAAGTATAACGCTTAGCAAGCAAAGTACCTTGGAATTCTCAAGTCTAAGGATACTTTCACATTTGCTATAACAAGAATCTATCACTGGCACTAAATAGTTATCTATGTAATTATCTCATATTTAGGTCATTCAATGTACTTATTCAAGTAACAAGCATCCATGTGTTAACTTTGAGTATCACAATACTTATGGATGTTAGAACCATCGCTTGATCAAATCAAGAAGTATAACATATGGTAATCTTAACGTATTAATAATGTCCTATCTCATTAATACTATGACTAGGGATAATTTAAGAACAAACACATTCCAGTGTAGTAGGAACCTCACATCACAATCTCTATCATGATTTCCTTAACACAGTGTTGTACTTGAAACTTTAGCTAATAGTTTTATATACATAAACATATGAAATAAAGACAATGAAAGATAAAGAATGACTTTTATTGATTTAATGTGCAAAAATACATTATCTAAGTGATTGCTTCTATGGCACAATCCTAACATTATTAACTTGGAACAAAATTAATTCACGATTATTCTCTCAAAGGATATTATCCTTAATATAGAGAATATCTAAATTTAGAAATTTTGTGTAAAGTTAATAGGAAACCTATTTAATTAATTTTTTGAAAAACATTTTATGTCATAAAATAAGAGGCTAATGTCTCTAGATGTTTTAAAGAAAATATTTTTGAAATCATTAAGTTCTAACATAAGTAAAATTGATCCATGACAAATCTTTCAAATGGTATCATCCTTGACACGGATGTTTTATGGGTTTAGAAATTTTACATAAGTTAGTGTGGTACTTAATTAAGATTTTTCAAAAGAATATTTTTCTTGGAAAGATCCTTGCTTCAAAAGACTAAGTGGTAAAGGGGTTCTAATGGCCCCACGGCTTCCATCACGATCCATATTAGAGATCATGAGTCTCCTTGTATCACCCTTGGAGTGAACGCATATAGGATGGAGATTCCACAAGGATCTTAATGTGTCCGGACTTGGGTATAAAAATCATACAACAACTAAGCACATTCCCAATCAAGGTTGAATTAAAACGTTCAACCCAAATCACACATATGAGCAAGCGTACCTATCATTAACCGAGATAGGGTTCAAACAAGTGTCGATCCTCCAGAAACAAGTAGACATTAGTCACCTTTCTTTCATTGTTTAATCGACTCGATAAAGTGAAAAAGAAACAAAATAAAACAAAGGAAAATAAAAACAAAAATATATGCATGTCAAGGATGGAAAAGTATGAAACTCAAACTATTGTTTAGATAAACATGATCTTAAAGAACCCAACCATTATCATAACTAATTATTCTCTTGGCATCGTGAATGATTAAAGTAGACTCACTTCGATGGTCAATCCATGAAATCACTATCTTCTAGATAAATTAGAATCATTTGGTCTGTCTCAACTAATTCATCCAAAAGAAGCATTAAACACAATCTTTAATTAAATTCCCTTGGTCTCGAAAAATTTAAAGCATGAAATTAATCAATGAACCCTTGGTCTCGGAAGACATTAACTAACCTTCAATTATCAGTTCTAAATAATCAACCCCCTTTGGTCCAGCAAGTCAATAGCCAACAGAATATGAAATTAATAAATTGCAACCACCATCAACCCCCTTTGGTCCAGCAAGTTAATTGAGAGAACCAACCAACTAATCTCGTAATAAGCATAAGTAATTGAATACCAAGAATAACAACTAATTAATCAAAAGATCAAATAACTCTAAAAATAATGAATATCTAAAATAATGTCGAATTACAATAAAACAATTAACACATCATTGTTCAAGAAAAAGAAAACAAAGGAAAGAAATAGATACTCATAGATAAGCCTTCTTTTTCTTCCTTTGAAGACTCTCTTCTACAATCCTCCTTGAACTATTCCTCTCGGGAAGATATTGGTGATGCACTCTAAAATAAATCTAAGTCTCTACATTGTACACTCCCTTTTTCTAGGGTAAATTGGCCTTTATTTATAGGCTTACAAAGTTCCTAAAAGAGTCTTAAGTAAAGAAGAAGTAATTACCTAAAAATTCAAAAAAAAAAAAAAGGATTAGAAATTACTAAAATAAAAACCTAAATAAAAATTAAGGAATCCATCGCCTTTTGACTTTGTGAAATTGAACTTCAATTTGGTTCTTGTCGTTTTGTGCTGAGGCTTGTGGAATTCGAATTGCTGAATTGGAATTGCTGAAGCCTTCAATTGATGTTTTTACTCTGTAATTGGAATTGTCTAATTTGGCTTCTAATTGAACCGTTTGAAGTCACCGAAAATCTTTTGTTTCCTTTGTTATTGCATCGGCTCAATTGAGCCATTTTCCAAGCCTACCGCTACTTCATTTGTCTTTCTGTTGCAATCAGCTCACCATCCAAGCCACACAGCTGCCAAAATTGTGTTCTTTTTTTCCTGTCATTGCACCAGCTCAATTGAGCCAGCTCCTGCTTTTCCTTTCCTTTCCTTGGCTCAATTGAGCCGCAAATCACCTCTCTTTGCTACCTAATTTCTGCTCCCTTTTTCCTTCTCCTATTTCTTTTGTTCTTTCTTTGCTTTAGCCATTTTTGTTAACTTTTGTTTCCTCCTTGGCCCCACCGAAATCAATCAATTCTTTCTTTAGCTTAGCCGTTTTGTCTTTCTTCCATTTTCGGCTTGCAATACCTTTCTTTTGCTTAGTCGTGAGCCACCAAAACTACCTGAAATTTTTGACTTTTTCTTTAATTCATTCCTTTGTTCCTTCAATTTCTATGCTTTTCTCTTTGCTTTTCCAGTGGCTAACCGGCGGTGGTTCTTCCTTCTTGGGCTGGCGCCGCCTTTATTCTAAAAAATCACATAATTAGTTCTAATTTTTCCTTATTTTTGTATAAAAGTACAGAAAAATATTTTTATAAGGGAAATATCAAATATGAAGGAATATGACTAATTATTTCACAAAATGTATCACAAAATGACCTCAAATAACTAGGAAAAATATGACTAATTTAACCCCTATCAGATCTTGATGAGTGTTTATTTTGCACATAATTTCTATATAAATTGTATTATATTTGTTGTAAAATTATGTCTAAATAGTATCTATTCCTTTCACTTTGATATATATATTTTTGTAGGAATGAATAATTGAGAATTGCATGAAGAGATGGAATAAAAAAGGTGAAAAAAGACAATTTTAGCAGAGAACCGGTGTCATTTGGTTCATTAAAACCAGTGTTGGTTCATTTCAGACATATAGAATAGTGGGATTTCAGAGAGCTAATGGTGCCATTTGTTTCAATAAAATTGGCGTCGTTTAATTTTGCATGTACAGTAAAATAAAGGGGAGTTCTTGTTGTTATACCATATTAACTACTGCCATTTGTTATCGCAGAATAGAATTATGATTCCTTTCAACCACAATTTTTAGGGCCTCTTTGGCTAATGCGTGTTTTTTAGGGTAAAACACATTACCAACAAAGTCCATAATCAATCAAGCTTTAATTAAATGGTAATCACTAAAACCACACATACAAACAAGTATACCCATCATCTAGTATAGGGAATAGAAAGTACAGAATCTACGAGAACTTAGGCTCCCACCTTACGTTACCCAAATCTTTATTGTTTAGCAAATAAAATAAGAAGAGATAAATAAAACACTAACCTAATATACTAGAGAAAATGTCAAGTCACACAAGAAAAGTCACAAGGATAATAAAAGAGTGAGAACAAGGAGAAAAGACATGTAAAAATGATAGAAATCCTTAATTACACAATAATGATTGACTAGCTATTCTTGCAATTAATTATTATCTTGGCATCATGAAGGATTAAAGTAGACCTACTTCGTTTGCAATCAATGGAATCACTATCTTATCGATAAATCAGTGAATATATTCTATCTCAACCAATTCACCCAAAAAAGGCATTAAAACCAATCCTTACACAAATTTCTATATTCTAGGTGATTTAAAGCATGAAATTAGTCAATGAATCTATACTCTAGAAATCATCAACCAATCTTTAATTACTTAAGTTCTTGACAATTAACCCATTTTTCAAGTAAGTTAAGAGATAAAAAATATAAAATTAATTAAATTGACACCACTATCAACCTCTTTTGCAAGCAAGCCAGGAAGAAGAATAAATTAATCAATTCCTTAATTAAAAAAAGTAATCAAATCTAATAATAATAATGAATTGATCTAAGAACTAAAATCAAGATAAAATCATGAATCCAAAAGAATTTCCTCTAAACATAACTAAAATATTAATCTTAAATTATTAATAAATTACAAAGAAGAGAAAAAAAAAACTGCTTATAGACAAGTAAGCTTTCTTCTTCTTCCTTGAAACCTTCTTAAGCAACCTCTTCTTTTCCTCCAAGAATTCTCATTTGATCCTCCTAAATCTTGGTATTTCTCTAGGAGTTTTCTAAAAATATTACATTGAAGAATTGAAAACTCCTTTGCACAATGTTATTCTCCAGTATTTGTAGGAGTTCTAATTGCTAAAAAGTACCTACAGAATCCTTTTTCATGGTTAAAAGAGTTCCCAAAAGAATCCAACTGGAATTGCCAAAATCTGATCTGAAAAGGAAACCCGCTGCCTTAAAACCGCATTGGGTTGGCTTAGCCCCTCACGGCTGGTGTTAGCCATGCTCTGTCTTTGCCCTGACATGCTCTGTTTTTGACCATTTTCCTATGGTTTCAAGACTAGGGCCGACACCGGCTGTGCAAATGTGCACTACAATGATGACAGTTTTTCATTTTTTTTTTTTACCTCAATTCTGCACAAAAACTCCAAAATACCTTTCCAAAGGCAAAATATCTTATTACATAAAAAATATCACAAAAGAACCTCAAATAACTAGGAAAATATAAGTGAATTTAGCCTCTATTACATGCCAGCCGTGCACTGCAAAGATGACGATTTTTTCGTCTTTATGCCTCAATTCTGCACAAAAACTCCAAAATCCCTTTCCAAATGTAAAATATCAAATATAAAGGAATATGACTAGTTGTTGCATCGAAAGTATCATAAAAGAACCTCAAATAACTAGGAAAATAAAGTTGAATTTAGCCACTATTACATTCCCCCACACTTAAGCTTTGTTGTTCCTCAAGCAAATAAGAATTAGACACTTAGCATTTATAACAATACAAAACAATTTAGCAAGTTTTTCCTTAGCAAATTCATCCATAATGAAGACATAACCTTCTTCTAACTTTAAACATAAATTCATCATTCACTCAACCCTTTCAAAACATTGTAAACTTATGTATTAAATCAAACAATCTCAAGACCATCAAAGTTAAGTTAAACAAGCTTATATCTAGTACAAGAAGATCATCTTACTCCTCAAGCAAAAACATAGATAACATAAATCATACAATTCAAGCCATTTAATCCAATTCTAGCATTATGAGCTCAATTTTATACGACTCAAGTTAATGAAATAAGGAAAACACTCCACTCTTCCCCCCCAATAACGTAGGTAATTGATTGCCTCAAGTGAATGGATTTCTCTTTACACACCGTGTTGGTCCCCTTTTAATCATTATATTTTTTCAAAATATTTTTTTTCTTTCTTGCTTTTTTCTTTGCCTTCGTGATAGCCTCAAGAGAGTACACCAAACAATACTTGCTACTTCCCATATTAACTCCCTTTTTCAGCAAAAGGTCTTCAAGAAAATTCAAGAATAAGAGCATCTTTTTTTCAACTCACATAACAATGACTTTTTCCCCTCATTGTTTTTCTAACTTTCTCACGTTCCCTATTCATCACTTAAGGTCAATTAAATTTCAAATCCATAATACAAGAATTAGTCAACAACTCTTCTCATACTCATCATATCATCCATATTCAAACTTAAAGAATAAAACAAAACTCAAATACTAAATATAACCAAGGATAACATAAATACTCAAGACTTAGTAAAATTCAACTTAATACACAAGTTTACCATTTTAAATAAAATCAACCATAATGAATAACAAATCCATATCCAAAGTTAAAAAGAAAATCATAACTCCATTATAGACAAATAAACTCAATTTAGCTCTATAATTTTCAATTTTTCAGGTTTTTCAAAATTTTCAAGGAATTTTCAAACTTTTCAAGAAATTTGCCAAAATTTATTTTCAACAAAATTATTTAAAAAATTTTCCAAATAAGTTCAATACCAAGAAAACACCAAGAAAATTGATAAAAACTTGGACAAACATTATCACCAAACCACTCCCCCACAGTTAAACTGGACAATATCCTCATTGGCCTAAAAATTAAAAAAAAAAAAAACATCTCCAAAGGGACCAAAAATAACAAAGGAGGTAGAAAGTTTGGTAATACTCCCCAAGTCCAATAATGCTCCAATAAATATTAAAACTTGGAGAAGAATAGAAGAGCTTGTTCAAGAAGTCTTTATTCAAAACTGCAAAAGAAAACATAAATAAAAGCCCACGAAAAATAATAAAAAAATAAAGAAACATCGAAATAAAAGAAAATAAACTAAAGAAAAATACTAATAAAAATCCTAACAAAGCAAATAAAGGCACAACTCACTCCCTTACACTTGAGATGAAAAATTCTTTTCTTATTTGGGTGCAATAACACCTAATAACTCTAAACACAACATAAAGATACAAAAATTTTCCTTATTTGTCATTTTAGTATAGTGGTCTCCATACCACGCTGTCACCGTGGAGACTCGGGTTCGATCCCCGGCAACGGCGCCAAAAATTTGATGCGTGTTTTTTAATATAAAAAATATTACCAACAAAGTCCACAATCAATCAAGTTTTAATTAAAATGCTAACCACTAAAACCACACATACGAGTGAGTATACATATTATATAGTATAGGAAATATCAAATATTGAATCCACGAGAACTTTAGCTCCCACCTTACTTTACCCAAATATTTATTGTTTAACCAATAAAATAAGAAGAGATAAATAAAAAACTAACCTAATATACTAGAGAAAAGGTCAAGTCACACAAGAAAAGTCACGAGGAAAACAAAGCACTGAGAACATGGAGAAAGATATGTAAATAGATAGAAGTCCTTAAATACATAATAATGATTTACTAGCTATTCTCTCAATTAATTATTATCTTGGTATCATGAAGGATTAAAGTAGACCCACTTCATTTACAATCCATGGAATTACTATCTTATAGATAAATCAGTGAATATATTCTATCTCAACCAATTTACCCAAAAGATGCATTAAAATCAATTCTTACACAAATCCACCTCTTTTGCAAGCAAGTCAACAAGAAGAATTAATCAATCAATTCCTTAATTAAAACAAGTAATCAAAAACCAAGAATAATTATGAATTGATCTAAGAACTAAAATCAAGACAAAATCATGAATCTTAAAGAATATCCTATAAAGACAATTAAAACATTAATATTAAATTGTCAATAAATTACAAAGAAGAGAAAAAGAAACCACTCATAGACAAGTAAGCCTTCTTCTTCTTCCTTGAAACCTTCTTGAGTAGCCTCCTTTTCTTTTCCAAGAATTCTCCATGATCCTCCTAAATCTTGGCGTTTCTCTAGGAGTTTTCTAAAGATATTACATTTAAGAATTGAAAACTCTTTTGTACAATGTTATTCTCTTGTATTTATAGGAGTTCTAATTGCTAAAAAGTTACAAGAGTTATTTTCATGGTTGAAAGAGTTTCCAAAAGAATCCAACTAAAATTGTCGAAATCTAATATGAAAAGTAAACCTATCGCCTTAAAACCGCATTATGCAATCGCCAGTCGTGCTCTATTTCTACCTCGACGTGCTTTGTTTTCAGCCATTTTTCCTGTGGTTTCTAGACTAGGGCCGACAAGAATGAAGGATATGAGTTGTGAACATCGTGCAAGGGTTTCTTATAATACATGATGGAAAAATTCAACTCCTTAAAGCTTGTGAAATTCCGCTCATCATCAATGGCATCATTAGTCTCCATAAGTTTATTGGTACCTATAAATTCATGTGACAAAGAAAAATTAGAAATATGAGATCATAAAATTGAATCAAAAATTTCTCCCATCGCATTATGCAATTGTTCCTCATATCATCTCTCCTCTCTTTAGGGGTCCTCTTGTTCAAGTGTATGGGCCTTTATGACATCTTCAACCAACTTGGTTAGTTGTGTTCTTTGGTGGCTCATTCATTGGAAAGATTCATCTTAATACTTAAGGAATGAATTGGTGTTGGTGACAAAAGAATTCATTGAGGCTTCAAGTGACGTCTCCCAAAAAGCATCAATCTGTACTTGCAAATTTGCCAAATTCTCATCATTGTGGCTCCTTTGAATTTGTGTCCATGGCCACATATATCCCTATTGTTGATTGTCTATGATGATGATTTTAACCTCAAGCTCAAAGAAAAATAAAGATCAAATCGAAAAGAAAAGAAAAATAAAACAAGTAAAAATTCAAACATATAAAAAATAAAATCATATATATATAAAATGCAAATATTCACAAAGTTAGTGATATTTACAACAAAAGCTAAATCAACAAGATTCAAGTGTTTTCGATAGTGCCACATCCCCGAAAACGGCACCAGAAACTTCATGCATGTTTTTTAGTGTAGAAAATATTACCAACAAAGTCCACAATCAATCAAACATTAATTAAAATGCTAATAACTAAAATCACACATAAGAGCAAGTATATCCATTATATAGTATAGGAAATAGCAAATATCGAATCCACGAGAACTTAAGCTCACACCTTACTTTACTCAAATTGTTATTTTTTAGCAAATAAATAAGAAGAGATAAATAAAATACTAACCTAATATACTAGAGAAAAGGTCAAGTCACACAAAAAAAGTCACAAGGATAATAAAGGAGTAAGAACAAGGAGAAAAGACATGTAAATAGATAGAAATCCCTAAATACACAATAATGATTGACTAGCTATTCTCTTAATTAATTATTATATTGGTATCATGAAGGAATAAAGTAGACCCACTTCATTTGCAATCCATGAAATCACTATCTTATAGATAAATCAGTGAATATATTCTATCTCAACTAATTTACCCAAAATATGTATTAATTGTTGGAAGTATACCCTCAAAGACTATGTATTCTGTACAAACATATTGCAATAAAATGTTTATTCATTTAATTTAGTTTGTTTATTATATTATTGCACATTTAAAGGTCCAATTATGAAAAGTAATGGTCTATGTGTTGGGTTATTCTTCACAATAAGGTATAGACCATGGGTACTTGTCATACAAATAAAAAATGAGTTCTTAGTCATTTGATAGAATTGGGAATTTCATCAAGGTAAGACTATTGTGCCATGATTTTCAATGACGAATGGTTTACCTTGAATTAGTGAGTAATTTACTCACATCATAGTCATAACTGTATTTCGAATGCATAGAATTGGACATGTAGTAGTAGTCTCTCTTAAAGAACTATAATTATATAGACTAGACTATTACTCCTACAGCGTTGACGAATACCCTTATACTTAAGTATGAGTTGGTGGTCTGGTGAAGGTAGAGTTTTACACTTTGATGTATGTTGGGTGAGATTTCTTTCGTGAGATCAATATCCTTGTATGTTGGGTGTATTGCTCTAATTAGTTAAGACGGACTCATGCAACAGAGTTTCTATGCTTCACCTAGTGAAGTTAAATCACCCCCTTGTGATTGTCTAGGATAATCTAATGATCAGGGCACTGGGAATATGACTCTATAATGTGTTCTTTTGGGTAGCTTTAAATGATAAGCAAGTATATTCAAGTGAGTTATGGATTATCGGACTAGAGATCTAAGGATGATAGATGTCTTTGAGATGGGTGTTAGTACATTTATCCTGTCTCATTAATGGGTGTTCCTTAGAGGAGTATTTCCATCATTTTACCTGTAGGTCGGAGACATTGCTTTAGCAATATTGTTCTTGGAGTCAATATTTTCATATGGTGATAAATGAAAATATTTAAAATGAGAAATGCAGCTATTTAATAGTAATGGCATTTTGATCATTTTAGCAGCCATGAATAATATGTCTCTTAGTCTCCAAAGTAGTTCAAGTTACCTTGGTGTTGTTTAGACACAATCTGGACTTAATGGATAATTATCTGGAAGAAAAATAAAATTTATTCTAAGAGTCTCATTAGAATTAATTAATTAGTCTTAGATTTTTTATAAGGCTCAAAAAATATAATTAATTAATTAAAAGCTGTTGGGTATCTCAAGCTCGTTTTGTATATGACGCAGCGGAAAATAAAACGAGATACCCTCTCAAGACGTGTCTATGTGTAGAAAAAAAGATATAAAGAGAGTAAAGGTAACAGCTTTTACCTTTGGGTGATCATCCGAAGAACAAAAAAAATTTCTTTTTCAAGTTGAAGCGCAATCCAGCAATCCTCATGATTAACCTCCACGTGAGTTGAACGTTTAACTACTATAATCATAGTGTATGATTATCTTTAATAGTAATCCACACAGAGGAATACTCAAGTACCAAACTTTCCTATGCTAGCAAAAAAAGATGGCAGCTAGGGTTCTTTGATCAAGATCAAATCGAGAGAGATAGAGAGAAGAGAGAATGTTCGTGGCTGTTGTTTTGTGTGTTGTTCAGCTACGGTTTTTCATGTGTTACATATACTATATATTACACGAAATTTCCCTCCCAAAACTGAGAATTCTAATCCTATTAGAATTCCCTAATTGTAATTGGAAACATCAAGTTCCCACAATTACAACTTGGACCACAAATTATAACTAATTATAATTTATCCACAACAACGTCTCTTTCTTTCAATCAACCCAACTATGTTATCAAATAACATCTTCAGTATATAATCCTCTATTGCGTGTGACCTATTAGGTTTCCCAATCAATTGGTAGTGAACATGAATTAATCCAAACATTTTTTAGATTAATAATCCATAATTAATTAGAATTAATGCCATTAATTTTAATCAGGATTGGTTTATTAATTCATCAATTAATAAATTCATATTCCCAGATCATGAGTGGTATCTAGGAACACATCATGACCACACAAGAGTTTAGAAAGTTAAGTGGCTTGACATGAACCCTTCAATAACAAACTTCATTGCAATTAATTCCTTTCACCATACAATATCACATTCGGTTTGGAGTACGGAATTAGTGTCAACTCCCTCCAGAAATAATTCTGGCCCGAATACAATAGTACTTGTACCAAGAATCCACTACTCTAGATGTGTATCAATTGGAACTATTTCCAATACACAATTGCCTTGGCTAAGGACTTCTCGAGTAGTAATTCCTACAAGTGGGCGTGAGATATTCGCCCATACTGTTAGAAGTGGTGAATCCTTTATTGACCCTCTCAACTACTTTCATTTACCTCACAATGTACCCAATATCCATCCCATAGGCGGCCCTCGATCGAGCTCCAGAGATTGGAATCAAAGTACAAAGCTCAGCAAACACAGTACCTTGGAGATCTCAAGTCTAAGGATACTTGTACGTTTGCTATATTGAGATTATATTACTGGCACTAAATAGTTATCCATGTGATTATCTCAAAGCTAGGTCGTCCAATGAACTTGTTCCATTAACAAGTATCCATGTGTTAACTTTAAGTATCTCAATATTTACGGTTATGAGAACCACTGCCTGATCAAATCAGGAAGTCTAACACATGCTAGTCTTGACACATTAGTGATATCCTATCTCATTAATACTATGACTAGAGATTATTTAAGTACCAACACCATCTAGTGTAGTAGGAATCTCATATCATGATCTCTGTCATGATTTCCTTAACACAGTGTTGTACTAGGGACATTATCAAACAGTTATATTACTTAAAATAAATAAAAGAAACTGTAAGATAAATAATACATTTTATTAAAATAAAATGTGTCATATACAATGTACAAGTGATTACCTCTAGGGCACAACACTAACAATCTCCCACTTGCACTAGAGCCAATCATTCATGTGTCTAATACCGAATGACTCGACATGACAATCATGTTTCTTTTAGAATAGTACTTTTGTAAGCGAGTCAACTATGTTCTTATTCGTGGAAACTCTCTGTATCTTTACATCATTCCTATCTATGATCTCTCGGATCAGATGATAGAGTCGTAGTACGTGTTTGGATTATTGGTGAGACCGTAGCTCCTTTGCTTGTGCAATGGCTCTGTTGTTGTCACAATTCAAAGTTATTGGACCAACAACACTAGGAACCGTACCCAGTTCTGTCACGAACTTCTTGATCCAAACAACCTCTTTAGCTACTTCAGAAGCAGCTATGTACTCAGCTTCTGTCGTAGAGTTGGCAATAGTCTCTTGTTCGAAACTTTTCCAACTTATTGCCCCTCCGCACAACATAAACACGTAGTCGGATTGTGATTTGAAATTATCTTTGTTAGATTGAAAACTGACATCAGTATACCCGTTTATTTTCAAATCACCTTCTCCATATACTAAGAATATATCCTTAGTCCTTTGTAAGTACTTAAGAATATTCTTTACAGCCACCCAATGACCCTCACCAGGGTTAGATTGGTATCTGCTCGTCAAATTGAGAGCACAAGATACATCGGGCCTAGTACATATCATAGCATATATGATAGATCCAACTGCCGAGGCATATGGAATCTTACTCATGTGATCCCTTTCAACTTGTGTCTTGGGAGACATCAACTTTGAAAGGCTTACACTATGTGACATGGGTAAGAATCCCTTTTTGGATTGATCCATGCTAAACCTCTTTAGCACTTTATCTGTGTATGTAGACTGTGAAAGACCAAGTAACCTTTTGGATCTATCTCTATAGATCCTTATTCCAAGAATATAGTTTACTTATCCAAGGTCTTTCATGGATAATTGTTTGGAAAACCAAATTTTAACCGTTTGGATGACAGGTATATCGTTTCCTATTAGCAATATGTCATCTACATAAAGCAGTAAGAAAACGATTGCACTCCCACTAACCTTCTTGTATACACAATGTAACACCCCACTACCTAGGCCCATCAGGGCCGGGGATGTCGCCCCGTCCAGAGGACAAGGGGTCTTTATAACTAGGTTACATAAAAATAAAATGAAATAAAGACTTTAAAATTAAACTTATTACAACCCAAAAGATAAGTACTGGAACAAATCCAAATAAATTGTTTGCAACAATCTCTCACAACATCACATAAAGTAAATAACATGAGTCTTCAAAGCATAGGCATCAATCTAGCTAATGACCTCCACAGCAGGATCTTCCTGAAAACATGGCATAAAAGGTGGTGAGATAAAAATCTCAGTAAGCCCGTGTGTGCTTTGAGTGTTTCAGGTAAAATAATTCATGTATGCAAGTTGTAAAAGTTTCATAAGAAAAAGGTGCTGTCAAGCAATAAATAAGTGTTGAAAATAAAGAGTGGCATTTCGCTTTTCAAACCATACATGTGCACCATAAATACAACCACTCAAATTGGTAGTCATGGGTTACCACACGTTGGGCCCCATGACTAAGTAACGGTCAGAATGCCACACTTTGTGCAAGCTGACAAAAGGTAGGTGTACGGCCTACTGGGTGAGATACTCCTCCATCTCTACACCCAAACTTACTGGTTGTCCACTCGGAATATACAATCCACAGGACTTGAAACTTGCAAGCTCGGACCGGCATGACCTACCGGACTGGCATCCTATCCAGGAAGGACTCACCCCTCAGAGGTGGCCACCTACTGAGAGACTTACCCTAACCCTTCAAAGACTAGTCCTGGTGGTCTACCCTTATTGAGTACTCAACGTTGATCGTTCCACTTGGGAGAAAATTGATCATACTCTGCTTTATTTGAAAATAGCAATTAAGGGTTTCTAAAAGTCTCGTCAAAGTTGGGTTTTAGAAAAAGTTTAGCATTTTATGTAAAATTGCTTGTTTAATTTTCAAATGATTTGTTTGTCTGGAATAAAAAGGAAAAACAGTCCTTAATTGCCTTCGCAAAATAAATGTCCATACACATCGCATTTGGCTTGCCACAGTAATTTTGGTCTTCACAAAATTCCATGCAGGAGCTTACCTGATCTTTTGCTTGCTCAACTCAAACGTCTTCTAAGGCTGTCCTAACCCCGCCTAGGGTAAACACAAAACTTAAGGTTACATTCAAGCTAAATTCACTTACACAAAATAATCCTAGCTCAACTAGTTACAACCATGACTAACTATGACCACCATGTCCTAAGTTTTAATGCTAGACGATAAAGAATTTTATAAAATAAGTTTTAGTTTGATAAGTTAAAATAGCTAGGGTTCTAAATTAGTTGCTAATAAATTATAGACTTAATTAATAATTCTTGAGTGTTATTATTAACAAATAAACTAAGGTTTGAATGTTGAACAATATTGAGTCCTAAATAATATTAATAAATGGTGATTTAAAAATAGCTTTATTATCAGTAAATAATAAATCATAAATATATATACATATATTTATATATATTTATTTTATAATAATTAATTAGTAATAAATAAAATTAATAACAAATGAATTATTTTAAATTTTAAATTAATAAATAACAAATAGATTTTAATATAAATAATAGTTAGGAATATATGTAAAAGTTTGAACTAAGGTCTACAAGGTCATCAATTAATCCTAATATTTTATTTATCATAAATGATTTATTACTATATATATATTATTTTTAACAAAAGATCTCATTTGTTTGATAAAGAAAATATTAATATTTTAATTAATAAACCACTCCAAATCTTCCTAGAGTCTCGAATTTTATAGAGAAAAATATAGTAGTAATTCCATTTAAAGTAATAAAATTTTGTTAATAAAAATAACCTAGACTTAACAAGAAAATACTCTTTCACCATGATTTTCCTATTGCTATAAAGGATTCATGAACACATTCTCCAACATCAAATAATATACCAATCCATTCAAGAACACATGCTTGACTCATCACATACTATCACAAGGCTAACTTCCTCCTAGGCATAATAATCAATCATGGCTTCAATGAAAAATAAGAACATAAAAACCTAATCACCTTTGGTGTCATGGTCTCTAACATGCTTCAAACATCCATAAAATTCATTAAGCACGAAAAATATACATTGATTCAAAAGAAAATTCACACAACTTAGTCCTATACAACAATTATCAGGCCTTAGCTCCATCCCCTTAATCCACATGCATAAACTCAATCCCTTATCCATACTTCATTCTTCCTATCAATATCTAAGAGACATGAATGCTGAATTAAAAGAAGGATTAAAGGAAAATACTTGATTTGATGAACAATTCGATGAAGAATTAAGAAGGTCCACGCGATTGAGAGCCTTGAATGATCTAACGGAAAAACAGCAATGGTTGATGGTTGATCAACCATTTCGGTTGGAAGAGAGAGAGAGAGAGAGAGAGCATTAGAATGGTACAATCGAATGGAAGAGGATGAACAAGAAGGTTGTTCTTGACTTACCTTGTTGATGTTCTTGAGACCTTCAAAGAAAAGTTAATTTTGATTCGCTTGAAAATTATTGTTTGCGCTTGAAAATTATTGTTTGCGAGGTTTTGTGTTATAAACACCAGAAATGAAGTCTAGGGATTAAGTAGAGGTGATCTGGAGTATTTGAGAATGATTGGAGGTGTTTAGAGTAGGGTTAGGCTTGAAGAAGGTTAGTGTGTGTTCTTGGTGTTCTTGGTGAAAATGGAGAGAGTTTGAGGGAATTGCTGCACGAAATTAGGTAGAGGGCTGGCCGATTGGTCTAGAGTAAATGAGAGTTTAGGTTTTCAGCAAGAAGGAGAGAGAATGATCAGATTTTGTTTGAAATTTAAATGGAGGAAATGGTGGAGATGTTTAAGGTAAGAGATTAGCTAATGGTGTTTGGTCAATGAAGGTTTCTATGCTCTCCAATGGTGCCGGCTGAACAAGGTGGTCTTGTTGAAATGATTGAAGGTTAATGTTGCTCCAAGGCTGGCCGAAATTTAGTCTTAAATGGCAGAGGAAATTCTGATTTATTTGTTTAATTCAAGAGTGATTTAATGGAGTAAAATGCTGGAATTATTTGAAGTTTCAAAAAGAGTTTGAATGGAGTGATCTTAGGAGTGTTTTGAGGTGTGGCTATGGAGTCCATATGCTCAAGGTAAGTGTGGGGTTAATGGTGTTCAGTTTATGGCTGAACAAGGACCAATTCTACAGAAGTTGAAGGGTGATTTTCGGCCTAGGCTTGAAGGAAGCAAAGCTGGAAAAATTCTGGTTTCATGGTTCAAGAGTTTCGAAGGGTTGTGCAGAATTTCTGCACACCTTCAAGCCGATTTGCAACTAATTCTTGAGGGAGTTCGAAGGTCTTTCTAAGGTGGTTTTCCAGCCTTCTTCCTGGAGAAATATAGAGGAGTTTTGCTGGCTTGAAGATGAATCAAAACAGCTTCATTTACTTGGTTGAAAGCTGCAAAAATGACCAGAATTTTCCCTGGTTTTGTGCAGTTTGTGCAGTCCGAAAATTGCACAGATTTTCCAGCCTTCAAGCCACATGAGATGACCATTTTTTTGGAAGAAAATGAGTGGGTTTACTGGCTGAATTTTTGAAGAAATGGTCTGCAAACATTCTGGAAAATTTCTAGATTTTCCTTCACTAGAATATGAACAACATGAAGGTGAGTTTGAAGGTGCTATCATGGTGATTGATTTTCTCTTGGAAACCCTTCCTATTTCCCCTCCTATTTTCCGCCAACTCCCCATCCTCCAAAGCTGATTTTCGAAATTCAATGTGGAGGGATTATCACAGATTTTTTTTTTTGGAATTTAAAAGAAAGGATTTAATGGATTTAAATTATAAAGATGTTAGGACAAGCTAGAGGTAATAAAAAGGACAAGAATTCCTCTAGAATTCTTTTTAGGACATGAGGATAAGATTAGGACATTCTCTTCATGTCTCCCCTAAGACAACATTCCTATTTTCATGAAATGCAAGAAAACAAAAATTCAAACTTAGTTAAGATCATGACAAAAGCTTAAATGGTGGGATTCGAACTCATGACCTTAGAAATTAATTTACCAAGCTCTAACCACTAAACCACACTAACTCTTATTCCTATTTTCTCAACCACATATTCTTCTTATGAATTCCCCAAGCTATCTTCCTAATTTGACCTCAAGCAAAATTACCATTTTACCCCTCCTACTCGATAAGCATAACTAAGCATTTTAACCTATAATCCACAACTCTAAAGCACATAAAATCATTCAAAAACATATATATTCATGCAAAATAATATGATATGCATTCCCGACCCCCTTACTCTAGGGTTAGCTTTAGGTGGGGTTTTACACACAAGGCTCATCTATATTTTGAATGAAACCAAACTCTTTGATTGTTTCATCAAAATGGATGTTCCAACTCCTAGAAGCTTGCTTAAGTCCATAAAAGGACATTTGCAGCTTGCACACCTTTGTGCAATCATTGAATGTGAAACCCTCAGGTTGTGTCAAGTTTACTTCCTCAGTTAGGTTTCCATTTAGGAAAGCTGTTTTCACATCCATTTACCAAATCTCATAATCATGATGAGCAGCAATGGCTAGGAGTATCCTGATGGATTTCAACATGGCTACTGGCAAGTAGGTTTCATCATAGTCAATACTATGTTGTTGACGATAACCCTTCGCTACTAGTCGTGCATAATAGGTAACTAGGTTACCATCCATGTCCGTTTTCTTCTTGAAAAACTATTTGCACCCAATAGGTTTAATTTCTTTGGGTGGATCAACCAAAGTCTATACTTGGTTTTCGCACATGGAATCCATCTCTGACTTCATGGCATCAAACCATTTGCCTGATTCTGAACTATTCAGGACATCCTTGTAAGTAGTAAGCTCATCTTCATCTATGAGCAATACGTCATTGTGGTCACTAATGAGAAATCTATATCTCTCAGGTGCCACACGTATTCTACTAGATCTACAAGGTTCTTGTGTATCAAAAGGTTCATCTATTCTCTCAATAGATGTGGGGTTAGACGGTTGATCCTCGTTTGTTTGATCTTCATGAACTTCATTAAGTTCAATCCTACTCCCACTGTCCCCCTTGAGCATGTGCTCCTCTCTAAGAAGACGGCATGCTTCGAAACAAACAATTTATTTTCGAATGGTAAATAGAAGTAATATTAAAAAGATTCTTTCGGATATCCCCTAAACAAACACTTGTCAGACTTACTATCAAGTTTTTCTGACTGTGGCCTTTTAACGAAGGTAGGACAACCCCATATTCACAAGTAAGATAACTTTGGTCTCTTACTAAAAAACATCTCAAATGGGTAGAATCAACCATTTTTGTCGGAGCTCTATTCAGTATATAAACAAAAGTCTCTATTGCATACCCCAAATCAATTTTGGTAGGTCTGCAGAAGCCATCATGATCCGTACCATATCCAGAAGGGTTCGATTCCTTCTCTCAGATACACCGTTATGCTGAGGTATATGTGGTGGAGTCCATTGAGGTAATATCCAATTGTCTCTAAAATAACTCATAAACACTTGGCTCAAACATTCTCCTCCTCGATTAGATCTTAGAGTATTTATACTTTTGCCAAGTTGTTTCTTTATTTCATTCTTGAAGTCTTTGAACATTTCAAATGCCTTAAATTTGTATTTTATTAAATACAAATACCCGTATCGTGAGAAGTCATCGATAGAGGTTATGAGATAGTTGTAACCTCTACTTGCTTGTATTGATATTGGGCCACATACATCAGAATGTATAAGTTCTAATAACTCCTTGGCCCGTTCTCCTTTTCCTGTAAAAGGAGTTTTAGTCATTTTGCCTAGTAAACAAGATCTGCATGTGCCATATGATTCATAATCAAATGACCCTAAGTCACCAAGCTTGTGTAACATAGAAATACGATTTTCGTTTACATGGCCCAAACGACAATGCCATAAGTAAGAGGTGCTAGAGTTATCCATTTTAGGTTTCTTATTGTTTATATTGAGAACTGGATTATCCAAGTCTAGAATATATAAACCATTAACCAAAGTTGCTGAACCATAATGAATATGATTCAATGAAAAAGAACAACATTTATTCTTAAATATTAAATGAAATCCATACAAGTCTAAACATGTATCTGAGATAATATTTTTCATTAAAACTAGTACAAAATAACAGTTTTGTAGTTCTAGAATTAATCTTGAAGGCAGGTTCAACTCGTATGTCCCTACAGCAAGTGCAGCAACCTTTGCCCCATTTGCAGTATGTAGGTCCACATCACCTTTCTCTAGCCTTCTACTGCTCTTTAGCCCCTGCAAGTTATTGCATAAATGAGATCTACATCCAGTATCTAATATCCATATCTCATTTCTAAAGGTAGTATTTATCTCAATCATAAACATACTTGGAGAAGAAGTAGAAGTGCTTGTAAGCTTCTCCTTCTGCTTCTTGTCCTTAATGGTCTCCAAGTAGTCTTTGCAATTACGTCTCCAGTGGCCCATCTTCCCATAATTTTGGCATGGGCCCTCGGTAGCTGCGTCCTTCTTGTTCACACCACCTTTGGGCTTCGTGGGAGCTTTCTTCTTCTTCTTTTAAACTTTGTTCTTAGACGAGGAAGATTCTACCATTAAAACTACATTGGAATCCTTCTTCATGGAGGTCTCTACAATTTTGAGAAGATTGATCATCTTAGGAATAGTGGACTCAATCTTATTCATTTGATAGTTAATGACAAATTGTGAGAAACTATTAGGCAAAGACTATAGAATTAAATCAACACTTAAGTCATGATCTATTGCAAACCCGAGAGATCCAAGCTTCTCTATTAAGCCCAGCATCTTTAGCCCATGAGTGGCCATAGAAGAACCTTCTGCCATTTTGCAATGAAACAGTTGCTTTGAGATCTCATATCTCTTAGTTTTGGCTTGGGCATCAAATAGCTCTCGAAGATGTAAAATAATCGATTGAGCATCCGTATGCTCATGATATTTTTGCAACTCATGAGTCATGGATGTCAGCATAATATATGATGTTGTATCACTATCCTCCTTGTGCCTCTTGTAGACAGCATGCTCATCAGCATGAGCATCTTGGGCTGGTGGTGGTGGAATAGGAGCATCTAGCAAGTAGAGCAACTTTTTCGATTTGAGAACGATTCTCAAATTTCTATACCAGTCGAGATAGTTTAATCAGTTAACTTGTTGGTTTCCAAGATGCTACGTAAGTTTAGGTTTATTGACATGATGCAAGTGACCTAGATGTAAAGTTAGAGAGCATTAGCTACTTGTATATGCATATGATATGCAAATAATTAGGGCTTTAATTAAGCGTATTTTTACTCCATTATTTTACTTAAACCAATAGCCCCCACTACTAATTCGAGAAAGCCTGTTAGAAGCTTTCCTAGTGGTATGGTATCCAAATTCCTCAAAAATAATCGTAGGTTTGCCCAACAAGTCACCCTTAAGTTCATTGGTAGAAATCCAATACCAATTACATCCTATGTAACTACTGGATCATTGGATGATTAACAATTTTTAATCTTAAAGCCTTTTGGGCTACCCTAACTTTTCCTCTAAATTTCTTTATGCTTGAGTTTGCTCAACTGGGATAAAGAATTTAGTTAAACCTGACCCATTAATCAGGAATTTAATTCCAAAGGAATTTAACTTCATAGCTTGAGCATGTCCGATGTCAAGTAGGCTTGGGTTTGCCCAACAACCTAGTCTTGAAAAAGGACTCTCGTTCTTATTATATTAACGGAAGGAATTAGGTTTAATATTAATTGAGGGATTTGTTCCTTTTAGTGATTTCTTTGAATGACATGCATAAAAATCAATACATCACATAATTGATAATCATGGTAATAATAAAGCGATTACGTGATATGGTTATGGACTTTTCCTAAATTAATTACTTTGAGCCATAAAAGAAATTAATATAGTTAACCCTATGTGTTCATGCATGATTTAAGTAGAAGGTCTTACCTTCTCGCCTTGTTTTGGTTGCCATCTCCATAATTGAAATAATTCTACTCCTACCTGACCTATGTAAACTAATTACATAATTTCTTAAAGAGAGAAAACCTCGAGTTACATTCAAGGGGTGTTAGATGAGAAGAGAATTACACAAGAATTCTAAAGAAGGCAGGACACGCAGGCCCTATTTCATAAAAAACCAAAATTGTAAAATGTTAATTGGTTTTAGTCCATAACCATCCACCATGCTATTGACTATGCTTAAACAAAATAAACATACACTTTTATCATTCCAAAATCACCATTTTGGAAAGACAAAACAAATTCTAAAATCACCGTTTTAGAAAGATGCACTAATTTTAGATTTTCAAAATCATTATTTTGAAAATTAAAATTGTTTGTCTCAAAACTAATTTTGAGAAAATGCTTTTGGGTCCCGTTTCTCATTAAATGAGATTTTTCCCTTTCAAAAATTTTGTTCCAATTTTTTTTTAAATACATGGAAGTCGCAAATAGAGTAGAACCAGCGCCGATTTGGAAGCCGGAGCTAGTGCCGCCTGTGTTCTGAAACAATGGCAGCGATTTGTCAAAAAATTTCAGAAACAATTTCTGGTGCTTTCTTCTTCTACAAATTTTCAGTGAGAACAATTCTCAGCAGTATTTTCTGTTTTGAAGCTATAAACAATAACCAATTTGTTAGTTTAAACAAAATCTAAACGAAAACTTAAGATGAAATGGAGGGCAACATCTATGTTACAAGAAAACGTTTTTCCTGCAGAAATATTCAGCACCAAAGAAAGCATCTTTTTGAAATACGTTGTGACTTTTACACAATCATATTATGCTACAGGCATAATCCATAATGATCTAAACGATTTCGACTCGAGTGAAAACAATTTTCATAGTAAATAAAGACAAACACGAAAATAGTTTTTCATGCCAAAACAATATCCATAGACCACACATAGCATAGCTTTGATACCGCTATTGGGTATCTTAGGCTCGTATCGTATACGACGCAGCGGAAAATAAAATGAGATACCCTCTCAGGACACGTCTTTGTGTGGAAAACAAGACATAAAGAGAGTAAAGGTAACAGATTTTACCAGTGGGTGATCGTCCGAAGAACAAAAATTTTCTTCTTCAAGTTAAGGCGCAATCCAGCAATCCTCGTGATCAACCTCTACGTGAGTTGAACGTCTAACCACTATAATCATAGTGTGTGATTATCTCTACCAGTAATCCACAGAGAAGAATACTCAAGCACCAAACTTTCTTGTGCTAGCAGAAAAAGATGGTGGCTATGGTTCTTTGATCAAGATCAAATCGAGAGAGATAGAGAGAAGAGAGAATGTTCGTGGCTGTTGTTTTATGTGTTGTTCAGCTAGGGTTTTTCGTGTATTACATATACAATATATTACACAAAATTTTCCTCCTAAAACTGAGAATTCTAATCCTATTAGAATTCCCTAATTGTAATTGGAAATATCAAGTTCTCACAATTACAACTTGGACCACAAATTATAACTAATTATAATTTGTCCGCAATAACTTCTCTTTCTCTCAATCAACCCCACTATGTTATCAAATAACATCTTCAGTATATAATCATCTATTGTCTATGATCTATTAGGTTTCCCAGTCAATTGGTAGCGAACATGAATTAATCCAAACGTCTTTGGTATTAATAATCCATAATTTATTAGAATTAATCCCATTAATTCTAATTAAGATTGGTTTATTAATTCATCAATTAATAATTGGTTGAACTATGAATATGAGTCGGGTAGAGTTTCAAGAACCATGTCAATTTGGCTCTCAGGATCTATCATCGCGCCTAGGATATCGGCCTCCTCAATGTAGGTAATCATCTTGAGCAGATGAACTACAACATGAACAACTTAGATATGAATCTCATGAAGCTTATGAAAGAGCACCAAGTAGCAAAGAAGATCATGAAGCTTGTGTCAAAGGTTTTGGTCTCCTTCTACTTCTTTTTCTGGAGTTAAGGCAAAGCCTAAGAAAATCAAGAAGAAGAAGATCCAGAACAATACAAGGGCCCAATCCATAGCATCTGGTCAGGCTAAGCCCAACGGGTAGCCCAAAGGTAAATGTTTCAAGTGTGGCAAGAAGGGGCATTGGAAGAAAGATTGTCTGTACTTCTTAGCCAAGTCTATTTCAGGTATTGTTCAATACCTAAAGTCTATTTTGATAGTTGGATCAACGTCCTCCTAGATAGCTGATTCTGGAGCCACTGACCATGTCTGTAACTCTTTGTAGGGTTCAGAAGGACAAGAAGACTCAGCAAGGGTGAGCATAGACTTCAAGTAGGCAATGAAGCAAGAATATGGGCTGAAGCAGTGGGAGCTCTTGAGCTTATTTTTTATTGTAATAGGAAGTTGATTTTAAAAGATATTTTATATATTTCTTATTTCAAATAGAATTTGATTTTAGTTTCAAAATTGATGAATCAAGGATATTCTAGTTCTTTCTATTCGGGTGTTTCCATCAGTAGAGATGGTAATTTAATTCGTACAGGAAACATGTATGGGAATCTTTTTTATATACATCCTATTCGAAATCAAGTAAATAATATTTAAACTAAAACTAATAATAAAAAGAGGAAATTCATATCATATGACTCGTATTTATGGCATCTATGATTGGGACATATAAATCCTAATCGGATTCAGAGGCTAATCCATGATGGGCCTTTAGGTTCATTAAGACTGAAAGAATGGTCTCAGTGTGAATCTTGCCTTAAAGGTAAAATGACCAAAAGGTCCTTTACTAAAAAAGTGGATAGATCCATGGAAATACTAGCACTAGTTCATATGGATGTTTGTGGTCCGATGGTTACACTAGCTAGAGGAGAGTACGAATACTTCATCACTTTCACAGATGATCACACTCGTTTTGGTTACATTTATCTGATGAGGCTCAAGTCTGACTTTTTTGATAAATTCAAGGAGTTTAAGGCTAAAGTGGAGCATCAAAGAGGTAACTTAATTAAAACTTTGAGATCAGATCGTGGTAGAGAGTACCTCCTCGATGAGTTTAAGGATTACTTGGTACATCATAGCATAGTATCGAAGTTAACGGCGCCTAGGACTTCCCAACAGAATGGAGTAGTTGAAAGAAGAAATAGAACTTTGATAGAAATGGTTAGAAGTACGATAAGCCATGCGTCTCTTCCAATTTCCTTTTAGGGGTATGCCATAGAAATAGCAACATATATTTTGAATTTGGTACTTTCCAAATCAGTACATAGGACACCCTATGAGATGTGGACTGGTCGAAAGCCCAGTCTGAACCATCTAAATATATGAGGTTGTAAAACGAATCTTGTGTGGCTTTTCTTGGTGTTGTGGTGTTTTTGGTGGCTATGTGTTCAGTTCAAACAAAGGGAGCTAAAATAGGGACTTTTCTGTGAGAATAGGAGAAAAAGTAACCTAACTACCTACACTCTTTCAAACCCTTGAAGAACAAAGCCTCAAAGACCTTCAAGATGAGTAGAAGTTCTACTATAATCTTACCCTAATATCCTTAAAGCAACAAAGGCAAACAAGAACAAATAGAACGGAGAAAATAGACACCCAAATATTGAATTTCAAACAAACCTTAGAAGAACAAAGCAACTAAGACCCATTCAAAGAAAACAACATTGGATTATACAAAAGATTTATAGACTCTTACAAAAGGAGGACTAACACTTAAGCTTGGTCTTGAACAAGATGAACTAGGAAGCTAGAGCCTCTTAAGTCTCTCTCTCAAATTTGAATTAAAGTGAAGTGAATTGTGTTTTCAAATTACTAAAGGTGCTATTTATACTATCCTAACCCTAGCTAAGTAATCCCTGATATTCTATTACAGTTTAGGGTCATAATAAGTTTTTACAAACACTTAAAATTAAAGAAAATCGGAGAAAACATAAAAAAACACGGAGTAGTTGTCGGCTGCCTAGGGTGGAACTGGCGCCAGTTTGGGTACTACAACTGCCACCAGTTGTGGATTGCCTTCGGGGGTCGAAAACCAAATGAAGCCCTTATTGAGCAGAATGAAGCTGGCACCGATTTAGTTGCTTGGAACCGGTGCCGGTCATCCTCTAGAGGCCTCTTCTTTTGTCTAGTTTCGTTCGTCTTCATCGCTGGCCCTGGTCCTTGCATGGTCACACCTCCTCCTCCTTGATCTTAACCTTCATGATGAAACGCAGTCTCATTAGGTTGTCCATCTTATGTGCTGACAAAAGGAAGTAAGTTAGAACCAAGATCAGAGTTATACTACTTCATTGGGTATCTAAAAAGAGTAAGAGGTGGATATTTTTATCATCTTCAAGAGCATAAAGTACTTATCAGTACTAATGCTAGATACTTAGAGGATGAATAAGTTACTTCTACCATGGGTTCAAGCAGAATAAAGTTAGAAGAGAAGTTGGTTATTCATGTAACTTCATGTACTTCTAACACCCCGATCGAGGAACAAAGAGAAACACAACTCGCGCCAGTTTGGGCACTATAACTGGTGCCGGTTGTGGACTACCTTAGGTAGTCGAAAACTAGATGAAGCCCTTGTTGAGCAGAATGAAGCCGGCGCCGGTTTGGCTGCTTGGAGCTGGAGCCGGCCGTCCTCTGGAGGCCTCTTTTTTGGTCTATTTTCGTCCGTCTTTGTCGCCGGCCCTGGTCCTTGCATGGTCATGCCTCCTCCTCGTTGATCTTAACCTTCATGATGAAGTAGAGTCTCATCATATCCACCCTCTTGAAAAGGATTTGTCTCTGAATCATTGCCATTTTCTACATGGAATGCTTTCACCATTACCGCCTTCTTAGCTCTGTTAAGCTCCATTCGTTCTCCTATAGGCAAGGGAATCAATTCAAAAGGAGTTAGGGGAATAAAACCATACACAATTTTAAAAAGAGAATGAGAAGTGGTAAAGTGAAAAGCCTTTTTGCAATCAAACTCAAAATGTGACCAACATTCCTCCCAATTGGTCAAGTTCTTCTTCATTATGGTCCATAAGAATTAGATTAGTGTTCGGTTGACCACCTCATTTGGAAAAAAAACTTCAAATTCTTGAGGGACAACTGCAATTTCATTAGGCCAAGACAATGAAAAAACATTAGTAGAAAGATAAGAACAATTGCATAAAAGAAGAATAACCGGTTCCTTAGCTTCTTTAGCCTCTATGACCTCACTTTCTTTTTCAAAGAAATTCACTCTTCTTTTACCTCCCCTCTCTTGACCTTGCTTACCCATATCAAACTCTTTTTCTTGCCTCTCTTTTTCTCTCCTCTCAATTTCTTGTTTTGGATTAACATTCTGTGTTCCCTTCTTCTTTTCTTGCTCCTTCATGATTCTTTGATCTTTGTTCACCTCACTAGGGGCCATGGGGGTGAGGGTAAACTTAGTTCCCTCAATGAGTAAGAAATAATTCTTCCACCCATCATACTTAACACGCCTATCGTATTGTCAAGGCCTTCCAAGGAGCAAGTGCCCCGCTTGCATGGGTACTACATCACATAGCGCATTATTCTTATACTTCCCCATCTCAAAAGACACCAAAACGTGTTTGTTCACTCTATCTCCTCCACTAAATTTGATGTCATTTTGTGAAGTTGAACTAGATTCTTCATTCTTAATAGTTTCGCTCATTTTCATTTGCTTTTGCACCACCTCTAGCCAACTCCTCTTTTTCTCCTTTTATGGATGCGAGCTTTCTTCCACTTCATGAGTACTTGAAGCACTGTGGGAACCTTCATCTATACCACATATTTGTTCATTCTTTATCTCAATTTTGAATTCTTTGGCTCTTCAACAAATTCCATACTCTTTTGCTCAACTTCTTCTTGCACATTATCCTCTAACACTTCTAATGGGTTTTACTCATCCTCTAGAAAGAATAAAATGTTATAATATTCCTTAGTCACCCTATTTGTTGAACTCAATGAATCTACGTCTTCTTTTTCATCATTACTAAGCTCCCCATCAAGCTCATCAACATTTTCTTTAACTATTTCATGCACTACTTCATCATTTTGATTGAGCATTTCTTGGCCTTGGGCTTCCCTTTCTAGCTCCTCCTCCTTCTCAAAGCCACGTAATTCATCGTGTTCACCCCTCTCAATTTTTTCTTCACTTCTTGTCCTTCTTGGGTCCTCAACATCTACAACATTTTTCTTGGCTACTTTGGCCTTAAGTCTAGCTTTTTACTTCTCCATTTGTCTCTCCTCTTTGCAATTGTGCACCCCATAAAATCTTTCATATGCCAATTTATTTGGACAATCAACCTTTATGTGTCTTGTACTACAACAAATCTCACAAGTTAATCCTCTACTACTCCTTTATTGTACTATGCTTATAGAGGCTTGGGATTCTCCCCTTTTGCCTTACGACTCTTCTTTCCCCTTTAGTTGTTGTAGCAAACTTGGACACCTTCTGCACTCATGCTCCCTCAAGTTCTTTTGCACCCCATACTTTGTTATTTTTTATGCAACAGTAGAAGATTGTCCAATATGATTTATCAACTCCCTTGTCATGTTTTGAAATTCACTTTGCATTGTCCTCATCACAGCTTGCAAATCATCACACAGTCCCTTAGCATCAATTTGTTCTTCTTGAGGTATACTAGGTCCACTTGGGTTAGGCCTAGAGATTTCTTGATCATAGGCCATGGTGATAGAATATTACTGACTCATACCTGTAACACAAAGGGGATTAGAAAGAAAAATAGATCCTCACTGCACTTCCTTGCGTGATAGCTCTTAAGGTTGATCACTCCACCCTCGTGTTTTCTCTCTTAGGCTTTTTTAATAATAGGCTCACCCTCTTGCCTTTTTCTCAATACTCAAGCCTTCTTGTTCAATCCCAATTCTCCCCAATAGCTAAAGATTTAGTCCAGCTAAGTGAATCACACAAATCAAAAGAATTCTCCAATTAGGGGGTCTTAGGGAAATTTCAACAAACACTTGTTGGGCACCTCAAACAAACAAGCTTTTAGTCAAGAATTTCAAGAAAAATTGGACTCAATCAACTCAAGAACAAGCACTAAATGCAGAAGAAACAATTCTAAGCAAGAATTAGCAAGAATAAAGAAACAAGAACAACTAAAGCTTGGATGACGAAGAACAAGATGATTAGAAATATGCAATAGTAAATTTAAGTTCAATGAACATGGAATATCAACAATAGAGTGATATACTAAATCCAAAAAACCCAAGAAATGAAAATCAAGAATCAAAGTTCCCAACTATAGCAAAAAAAACTCTCATGAAACATTTATCAAACGCCTTGGCTCCAATCTCGTCACTTAAGAACAACCAGAATTTTCAACCATATTTAAGCCAAATTTCACCACAAACACAAGACAAATTTGTTCCCAAGCATTATAACAATATCAAGGAGCAATTTTCCAACAGAAAAATCAAGAAATAACAAAAATTTCAAGACCTTTTTGGTGCAACTTTTTGAGTTACGGGATTTTCCGTTTTTCTCTTTTCTTCACTTTGTAGAGCTCATTTTTCTTGTTTTCAAGCTTTGATGGGAATCAAGCTTTTCCTTTCTCTGATACCAAACTCTTTGATACGAATCTTGTGTGGCTTTTCTTGGTGTTGTGGTGTTTTTGGTGGCTATGTGTTCAGTTCAAACAAAAGGAGCTAAAACAGGGACTTTTCTGTGACAATAGGAGAAAAAGTAACCTAACTACCTACACTTTTTCAAACCCTTGAAGAACAAAGCCTTAAAGATCCTCAAGATGAGTAGAAGTTTTACTATAATCTCACCCTAATATCCTTGAAGCAACAAAGGCAAACAAGAACAAATAGAATAGAGAAAATAGGTACCCAAATATTAAATTTCAAACAAACCTTAGAAGAATAAAGTAACTAAGACCCATTCAAAGAAAACAACATTAGATTATCCAAAAGATTTATAGACTCTTATAAAAGAAGAACCAACCCTTAAGCTTGGTCTTGAATAAGATGAACAAAGAGGCTAGGGCCTCTCAAGATTTTCTCTCAAATTAGAATTAAAGTGAAGTGAATTGTGTTTTCAAATCATTAAAGGTGCTATTTATACTATCCTAACCCTAGCTAAGTAATCCTGATATTCTATTACAGTTTAGGGTCATAATAAGTCTTTATAAACACTTAAAATTAAAGAAATCGGAGAAAACATAAAAAACATGGAGCAGTCATCGGCTGCCCAGGATGGAACCGACGCCTATGGACTGTCTTCGGGGGTCAAAAACCAGATAAAGCCCTTATTGAGCAGAATGAAGCTGGCGCCAGTTTGGCTACTTGGAGCCGGTGCCGACCATCTTTTGGAGGCCTCTTTTTTGGTCTAGTTTCGTCCGTCTTCGTTGCTGGCCCTGGTCCTTGCATGGTCACGCCTCCCATTCCTTGATCTTAACCTTCATGATGAAGCGCAGTCTCATCAAGTTGTCCATCTTATGTGCTAACAAAAGGAAGTAAGTTAGAACTAAGATCAGAGTTATACTACTTCATTGGGTATCTAAAAGGAATAAGAGGTGGATATTTTTATCATCCTCAAGAGCATAAAGTACTTATTAGTACTAATGCTAGAAACTTAGAGGATGAATAAGTTACTTCTACCATGGGTTCAAGCAGAATAGAGTTAGAAGAGAAGTTGGTCATTAATTCAACTTCATGTACTTCTAACACCCCAATCGAGGAACAAAGAGAAACACAACTAAATGTTCCTATACAAACTGAGCCCCATTGTAGTGAATGGATCACAAGAGTTGCAGAAAGGTGGACTGGAGAGATCTATGATCTAGTCTCTGATCATCAGGAATAAGATATCACTAGATACGAAGAGGCCATTGCTGATGCTGATGCAGACAAATAGCAGCTAGCCATGAATATCGAGATTGAGTCCATGTACCTCAATTAGGTCTGGGATATTATCACTATGCCTGATGGGATAAAACCCATTGGGTGTAGATGGGTATACAAGAGAAAGGGAAGAACGGATGGAAATATTAAAACCTATAAAACAAGTTTGGTTGCTAAAGGTTATACTCAGGAAGAAGGGATCAATTATAAGGAAACTTTTTCACTAGTAGTCATGCTTAAGTCTATCTAAATTATCTTAGCCATCGCATGTCATTATGACCACGAGATATGGAAGATGGATGTCAAGATAGCTTTTAGATATGTCCCAGGTAGAAGGCTTTGTTGTTAGAGGTTAAGAACAAATGGTCTGTAAACTTAAGAAGTCCATCTATGGACTTAAGCAAGCTTCACGAATATGGAACTTACGTCTTGATAAAATCGTGAAAGTTTATAGTTTTATTCAAAATGTGGATGAACCATATGTGTATAAGAAATCAGACATTGGCAATGTGATTTTCTTGGCACTTTATGTGGATAACATTCTACTCATTGGAAATAATGTAAGGACATTTTATCCGTTAAGGTTTGGCTATCTAGTCAATTTAGCGTGAAAGACATAGGAGAAGCTAGTTACATTCTAGGTATTAAGCTTCTTAGAGATAGGAAGTAAAGAATATTAGGCTTATCTTAGTCTGCTTATATTGACAAGATATTGGTCAAGTACAGCATGGATCAATGTAAAAGGACTATTATACCCTTTAGACATGGACTATCCATATCTTCCAAGTAGTGTCCTTAGACATAGGAAAACCAGTAGAAAATTATTCCTTATGCTTTGGCTGTGGGAAGTCTCATGTATGATATTCTTTGTACTAGGCCAGTTATCTACTTTGCACTATACATGGTTAGCAGATATCAGTCAAACCTAGGGGAAGCTCACTGGCAAGCCGTAAAGCATACTCTCAAATATTTAAGAAAATAAGAGATTATACGCTTGTATATTGTGTTATGATTTGGTTCCTACTGGTTACACAGACTTAGACTTCTAAGTAGATAAAGATGAAAGAAAATTCACTAGTGGATATATCTTCACTTTATTTGGAGGAGCTATTTCATGGAAAATTATCAAGCAATCTTGCATTGCTAATTCTACTATGGAAGTTGAGTATGTTGCTGCTTCAGAAGCTTCTAAAGAAGCGGTATGGCTCCGGAAGTTTCTCATAAAACTTAGAGTAGTATCACACATAGATAGGTCTGTCACCATTTATTGTGACAACTCTAGAGCGGTGTCACAATACAAGGAACCTCAAAACCATAGGAAGGGTAAGCGCATAGAGAGGAAGTATCTCCTTATCCGGGAGTTCATCTAGAAACGGAAGATTCTGGTCAATTAGATTTCTTTTGTCAACAATCTGGCAGATTCCTTTGCCAAGCCTTTAACAGAAAAGATGTTTCACAAACACTTAGATGTCATAGGGATAGGCACTTAAGGATTTTCTTACTCTTTGTAGTGTAAGTGGGAGATTGTTGGAAGTATACCCTCAAAAACTATGTATTTTGTATGAGCATATTACAATAAAATACTTATTTATTCAGTTTAGTTTGTTTCTTATATTATTGCACATTTAAAGGTCCAAGTATGATAAGTAATAGTTTATATGTTGGGTCATTCTTCACAGTAAGGTATAGACCATGGGTACTTGTCAGACAAGTAAAAATTGAGTTCTTAGCCATTTGATGGAATTGGGCATTTCATCAAGGTAAGAATATTGTGCCATGATTTTCAATGAGAAATGGTTTACCTTGAATCAATAAGTAGTTCACTCACATCATAAGCATAAGCATATTTCGAATGCGTAAAACTGGACTTATAGTAGTGGTCTCTCTTAAAGAACTATAATTATATAGACCAAACTATTACTGCTACAGCGTTGACAGATACATTCATACTTAAGTATGAGTTGGTGGTTTGGAGAAGCTAGGGTTTTATACTTTGATGTATGTTGGGTAAGATTTCTTTTGTGAGATCAATATCCTTGTATGTTGGGTGTATTACTCTAGTTAGTTAAGATAGACTCATGAAACATAGTTTCTATACTTCATTTAGTGAGGTTAAATCACCCTCTTATGTTTGTCCAGGATAATCTAATGATCCAGGGCACTGGGAACGTGACTCTAGAATGTGTGCGTTTGGGTAGCTTCCAATGATAAGCAAGTACATTCAAGTGAGTCATGGATTATCAGACTAGAGATCTAAGGATGGTAGATATCTTTGAGATAGAAGTTAGTATATTTATCCTATTTCATTGATGGGTGTTACATAGAGAGTTATTTCTGTCATTTTACCTGTAGGTTGGAGACATTGCTTTAGCAATATTGTTCTTGGAATCAATATTTTTATATGGTGATAAATGAAAATATTTAAAATGATAAAATGCATTTATTTAATAGTAAGGGTATTTTAATCATTTTAGTAGCCATGAATAATATGTCTATTGGTGCCCCGGAGTAGCTCAAGTCACCTTGGTGTTATTTAGACATAATCTGGGCTTAATGGATAATTATCTTGAAGAAAAATAAAACTTATTCTAAGAGTCCAATTAGAATTAATTAATTAATCTTGGATTTTTGACAAGGTCCAAAAAAGATAATTAATTAATTAATTAAGAGAATTAGGCTGGAATAAATTAATTAAGTTGATATATATATATGTATATATATACATATATACATACATATATATATATATATTTGGATCAAGATGTAAATATATATATTGATCAAAGTGTATGTACACAGGGTCTTACTAGTTAATAGTAATGCAACTATTAACTAGTTGTTATAGATAGAATCCTCAAAATAGGTCAAAACATGAGGGTACAAGGTAAAAAGAACAGAGTACACATGCGTTTTGATCCTTTTTGTAGTTTCCACAGGTCGATAGGCAACTCCCTCAAAAAGTGCCTGATTGCATGCCAGCCATATGTAGTAAACTGTGGCAGCCATTACAGATACTTGGCTTTGGCAAGCCACGAGGATCCGCGAATCACCCAGTTGAACCAACTGAGGCAAGTGTCGATGGAATTCATATGTTGTGGTAAGGCTAACCATGCTTTGATATCCATCCATATTTGTTTTGATATTACACAGTTGAAAAAAAGGTGCCTAGTCGTCTCCGGGTGTGTATGGCATAAAGGACATGACATTGCTTCTGACCGAAACACTAGAGCATCTTTAGTTTTCAACTGGCCCATGGCACATAACCAAACTATGAATGAATGCTTTGGCATGAGGCCCAGTTTCCAAATCGTTTTTGCCCAATATACTTTCTGTAGTGATGTTCTAAGATAGTTATATGCCTATGCAGTGAATCCCATGGTCCTAATTGCCCACGTCTGCAAAAGTATTACTGCTCGATTTGCATCTCTTTCCTTTTCCAAAATGGTATCCCTGATAGATAGTATTCTACGAAACAAAGGAGAATGTTCCTTATGTTGCTGTATCTCCCAGATTGAACGCCCCTCCATGTAATAGTGATTAAGCCATTTAACCTATAGTAATTGTTTCTCATCTTGGATATCCTATAAGATTCGGGATAGAAGTGCTCCATTCCAAGTGCTCATATTCCTAAGACCCAGTCCCCCTTCATCTTTTGGAAGGCAAATATCTTTCCAGGCCACAAGTGCATGCTTTGAGTCCCAAAGGAAGTCCCTGGCCAGTCTATCTAGCTGATTGATACCCAGAACTGGAGTGGGAAGTATAGAAAGCCAAAAGCAATCAACATCTTGCAGGACAATTTGGATTAGCTGCAATCGCCCTACATATGATAAAGACCATGCAAACCATCTTCCAATATGAAAGCTAATCCTATCTAGTAAAGGACGAAAGTATAAAACTCTCATTTTACCTGCCATAATTGGAATACCAAGGTAGCGAAATGAGAAGCCTCCTATAGGGATGCCAGTGTCATCCAGAATATAGTTTTGGTCTGAAATTCTCCAATCCAGAGCATCTTTTTAGTTCCTCTAGGCATCCCGGCAAGAGGCATACAGATGATCTCTCACCTTTAGCAAACAACATCAAGTCATCCTCAAAAGTAAGGTGAGTAATCCTCAAGTAGTCATACTTGAGATAGTAGTTAAAAATGGTCCCAATTGTGTGAACTTTAACAACCCAAGAAAAGTATTCCAAATGGAGAATAAACAACAATGGAGGTATGGTGTAACACCCCACTACTTAGGCCCACCAGGGCCGGGGATGTCGCCCTGTCCAAAAGACAAGGGGTCTTTATAACTAGGTCACACAAATAAAATAGCGAAATAAAAATAATAATTTAGCTTAAAATTTATTACAATCCAAGAATAAAATCCAAGAATATATCCATAAATACCAAAAACAAATCCATAATAAAATTTATCCGCTCTCATCTCCCCAAAGCATTGCACAAAATAAATTATCAGCAAAAATCTTCCAAGGCAAAAAATATCTAGTTACTCATCCCCACAGCAGGATCGACCTGAAATCATGGTAAAAATAGTGATGAGACAAAAATCTCAGTAAGTCCGTGTGTGCTTTGAGTGTCGAGTGAAAACAGTTTGTGAATACAAAGTATAAAATCTTTATAAGAGAATTACTGGCAAGCAATAAACATTAGTTAAAATCAAGAGTGGTGTTCTAGCTTTTCCAACCATACATAATCAATAATATCAACCACTAAAAAGAAATAATCATAGGTTACCACATGTTGGGCCCCATAACCGTTCAGAATACCGACACTTTATGCAGACTGATAAAAAAAGGTAGGTGATCAGCCTACCGGGCAAGATACTCCTCCTTCTCTATATCCAAACAACAAATAGGTGTCTATTCCAGCAAAACACAGTCACTTGACTGAAATAAAAACTACTAGCTCAGACCGGCACGACCTACTGGACTGACATCTTATCCGAGAAGGACTCACCCCTCAGAGGTGGCTACCTACTGAGAGACTCATCCTAACCCTTCAAAGACTAGTCCTAGTAGTCCACCCTTATTGAGTACTCAACGAACATATCCCACTTTGGAAAAATGAACAAAACACAGTTTCACATGAAAATGGTAATTAAGGGTTTCCGAAGTCTTTGTCAAAATCAGTTTTAGAAAGAATTTTGAGTTTGACTAAATCTGCTTATTGATTTTCAAATAATTCATTTAACTGAAATAAGGAAGAAGTCAATCATCAATTGCCTTTACAGAAATGAGTATCCATGCACTATGCATTTGGCTTGCCATAATAAACATTTTACATCAATCAGGTTTTATGCAAGAGCTTACCTGATCCTTAGCTTGAGATAAAATAAAGGTCCTCAACAGCTAGCCTAACTCCGCCTGGGGTAAATATAAACTACAATCAAACTCAAGCCAATATCCATTTTCACAAATAAAACTAGCACAACTCACTACTACCATAATCCTAGTGTCCCAAGTTTTAAGGCCAAATAATAAATAAAAAGGTTTATAATCTAAGTCTAATTTGATATTTAAAATAATTAGTGTTTTGTTAAATATGTACTAATAAGTTGAAGGTTTAAATCTTTCTAAGAAAGATTTAGAGTTTATTCGATGAATAGTCCTAGGTGGTATTAGGTAAAATAATGATTTATTAATAATTAATTGTTCGAAAATAATTGCTAACAAAAATTAGTTGAAAATAAATTTTAATAGGTCTTGATTGAAAGCTAACAAATAAATTTTAACAGGTTTTGATTAAAAGAAAGATAATAAATTTTAATGATATTTATGAATATAAGACTTACAAAATTAATATTTTTACTTATTATGATTATTTTCAAAAAGGACTTTATTTGATATTATCATTTTATATAATATCTATATATATTTTATTTTCTAGTAAAGCCATTATTTATTTGACTAAAATATCTTTATTATATATATATAATAATCCAAATCTACCCTTCCTAGGGTTTTTCGAAATTACTAGCAAAATTCATAATATTAAACATTTTATTGAAGAAATAAAATTTAGCTTAGGGACAACTAGATCATGATCATAATTCTATTGCTAACCACAATCATGAACATATACACCCCTTCAATTCATCAAATCATCCAAATCATGCATAAAACATAGATCTAAATTTACCAAGGCATGATCCAACCTCTTCTAGCATAAACATAATCATGGATCTATCAAACATATAGGAATATAAATCTTATTCACCAAATGTGACATAATCTCTAACATGCTTGATCACAAACATCACTTACAACATGGAGATATGCATTAAACCCTAAAAACACCATAATATCTCCAAGATAAATCATCACATGCATCAACCCCAACTCCATCTTATACACACATCCATTCATGCTTCGAATTCAACTCATCACAACAACACATGCTTAAACCACAATCATAGCCCATCTCCTTCTAATATCACTCTAGAGACATGAGTCTAGAGTCCAAAAAGAGGGTTGAGGTTGAGGGGACTTACATGATTGGTGAGTACCTTGAAGGAGTTTCGAATGGATCTTAACTCCTAGATGCCTAGATTCGTCCAAGAGAGATGAAGAAAGCATGGCCATTAGTGAAGAGCCATTCGGCTAAGAAGGAGAGAGGTTCGACTAAGAGAGAGAGAGAGAGAGAGAAGAGAAGAGAAGAAGAGAGTCCATTAGCATGATTATTCATATATATATTCATTAGAGATCAAAGATTAGAGAAGATAAAGTTGTTTGAACAAACCTACCTTGAAGGTGTTCTTGAGCCTTCACAAAATTTCTAATTTTTTATCCAAAAGAGCAAGTTGGATTTTGGAGTTTGATGTTAAAAATGGTATGGATGGACTCACGGCAGTGAGTAGATGAAACCTAGAATTTTTTGGAAGAAGTTTGAAGTGATTTGGAGAGGTATTAGGCGAAAGAAAGGAGTAGGTGTTCTTGGTGTTCTATGTGTGCTTGAATGTTGAAGAGAATGGAGGGATTTTGGTTAATGCTGGCCGAAATTCTGAGGGAGAGAGTGACCAAATTGTTTTGAGAGGTTTTGCAAGATGATTTTTCGGGTTTGAAAGGAAAAGGGAAGGTTGGTTGTTGAATCGTAAAAGAATATTTTTGGGGATCAAATTTGGAAAGAAAATATAGCAAGAATATTTTGATTAATGGAGAGCTTTTTGGAACTGGTATGGCCGATTGATTACTCTGTGATTTGGCTGGATAAAAGCTGGTTGAAGGAGGGTAATGGTGGCCAAAAAGAGGGGGGTACAATGGTGAATGAAAGGTTTGGTTGTTTGAGGGACATTTTATGGAAGGTTGCTAAATTAATATGGTTGGAATTTTGGTATCCAATCAAGGTAGGATTGTAGTGATTTGCTGGAGATATTTTTGGGCAGCCATATCTGATTTTCTTGTAGAAGCTTTGGGAAGTCAATGGAGTTCAGTTCATGGCTGTTTAAGAGAGGTTTGTGCAGAAGAAAGATGGAGTTTCGGCCAGGGCTGAATTAGTAAACAAAGCTGGAAAATTACTACACAGAATTTTCGCTATTGCTGGAATTTTTCTGGGTAGTTTCGGCTACCATTATCCAGCCAGGTTGTAGAGAGTTTGAAGGAGATTTCAGAGGCCTTTCATGGCTGGTTTCCAGCCTGCTTCATGGAGGAAAAACGTGGCTAAGGAGCTAGAAGAAAACTGGAAGAAAACATCTTGGTTTATGACCACCAAAGCTGTGATTTTGCCCATAAATTTCCTGGTTTTGCATAGCATTTGTGCAGCCCGAAATCATCTAGAAAATTTTAGATTTTAAGCTGATCAAAAGAGCCATTTTCTGACACCATTTGGGAGGGAATAATGGTTGAGAATTTCGACATTTTGAAGGCACTAGAAGCTGGAAAAATTTTAGTTTATTACATGAAGGAAAATAAACCTAGCTAGAGTGAAATTTTAGAAGGTTCACTAGGGGAATTAATTCTCTTAGAACCTTCCCCATCCCTTCCACATTTTTGGTCCATAAGATGTCTTTCACTAAGACATTTTCAACCTTCTAGCCAAATTCTGTGAAAAGCAGTGGCTTTGAAGGTTCAAAATGTCTAAGTGAAAGACATCTTATGGACCGAAAATGTGGAAGGGATGGGGAAGGTTCCAAGAGAATTAATTCCCGTAGTGAACCTTCTAAAATTTCACTTTAGCTAGGTTTATTTTCTTTCATGTAATAAACTGAAATTTTTCCGGCTTCTAGTGCCTTCAAGATGTCGAAATTCTCAGCCATTATTCCCTCCCAAATGTTGCTAGAAAATGGCTCTTTTGATCAGCTTAAAATCTGAAATTTTCGGGATGATTTCTGGATGCACAAATGCTGTGCAAAACCAGAAAATTTCTGGGCAAAATCACAGCTTTGGTGGTCTTAAACTAAGCTGTTCTCTTCCAGTTTTCTTCCAGCTCCTTAGCCATGTTTTTCCTCCATGAAGCAGGCTGGAAACCAGCCATGAATAGCCTCTAAAATCTCCTTCAAACTCTCTGAAACCTGGCTGGAAAATGGCAGCCGAAACTGCCTAGAAAAATTCCAGCAATAGCGAAAATTCTGTGCAGTAATTTTCCAGCTTTGTTTCCTAATTCAACCCTGGCCAAAACTCCATCTTTCTTCTGCACAAACCACTCTTAAACACTCATGAACTGAACTCCATTGTCTTCCCCAAGCTTCTGCATAAAAACCAGACATGGCTGCCCGAAAATATCTCCAGCAAATCATGGCAATCCTGCCTTCATAGGATACCGAAATTCCAGCCATATTAATTTTGCAACCTTCCATAAAATGTCCCTCAAACAACCAGACCTTTCATTCACCATTGTACCCCCTCTTTTCGGCCACCATTACCCTCCTTCAACCAGCTTTTATCCAGCCAAATCACAGAGCAATCAGTCGGCCATAGCAGTTCCAAAAAGCTCTCCATTGATCAAAATATTCGTGCTATATTTTGTTTCCAAATTTGATCCCCAAAAATATATTCTTTTAGGATTTCAACAACTAGCCTTTCCTTTTCCTTTCAAAGCAGAAAATCATCTACCTAAAACACTCAAGCAATTTGGTCACTCTCTGCCTCAGAATTTCGGCCAACATTAACCAAAATCCCTCTATTCTCATAAACCATCAAGCACACATAGAACACCAAGAACACCTATTCCTTTCTTTCGCCTAATACCACTCCAAATCACTTCAAACTTCTCCCCAAAAATTCCAGATTTCATCTACTCACTGTCGTGAGTCCATTCACTCCATTTTTAATATCAAACTGCAAAATCCAACTTGCCCTTTTGGATAAAAAATCAGAAATTTTGTGAAGGCTCAAGAACACCTTCAAGGTAGGTTTGTTCAAACTACATCATCTTCTTTAATCTTTGATATCTAATAAATATATATATATGAATAATCATGGTAACAGACTCTCTTCTTCTCTCTCTCTTGGCTGAACCTCTCTCCTTCTTTACCGAATGGCTCTTCACCAATGGCCATGCTTTCTTCATCTCTCTTGGATGAATTTAGGCATTTAGGAGTTGAGATCCATTTGAAACTTCTTCAAGGTACTCACCAATCAAGTAAGTCCCCTCAACCCTCTTTTTAGACTCTAGATTCATGTCTCTAGAGTGATATTAGAAGGAGATGGGCTATGATTGTGGTTTAAGCATGTGTTGTTGTGATGAGTTGAATTCGAAGCATTAATGGATGTGTGTATATGATGGAGTTGGGGTTGATGCATGTGATGATTTATCTTGGATGATATTATGGCGTTTTTAGGGTTTAATGCATGTCTCTATGTCTTTGTGACCATGTATGCTAGAGATTATATGACCTATGGTAAATAGGATTTATATTCGTGTATAATCATTAAAGCCATGATTATGTTTATGCTAGTAGAGGTTAGATCATGCCTTAGTAAATTTTGATCTATGCATATATGCCTGATTTGATGAATTGAAGGGGTGTATATGTTCATGATTGTGGTTAGCAATAGAATTATGATCATGATCTAGTTGTCCCTAAGCTAAATTTTATTTCTTCAATAAAATGTTTAATATTAAGAATTTTGCTAGTAATTTTGAAAAACCCTAGGATGGGTAGATTTGGATTATTATATATATAATAAGGATATTTTAGTCAAATAAATAATGGCTTTACTAGAAAATAAAATATATATAAATATTATATAAAATGATAATATAAAATAAAGCCTTTTATGAAAATAATCATAATAATTAAAAATATTAATTTTGTAAGTCTTATATTCATAAATATCATTAAAATTTATTATCTTTCTTTTAATCAAAACTTGTTAAAATTTATTTATTAGCTTTCAATCAAGACCCATTAAAAGTTATTTTCAACTAATTTTTTGTTAGCAATTATTTTCAAACAATTAATTATTAATAAATCATTATTTTACCTAATACCACCTAGGAATCTTCATCAAATAAACTTTAAATCTTTCTTAGCAAGATTTAAACCTTCAACTTATTAGTACCTATTTTCCAAAACTATATTATTTTAAATATCAAATTAGACTTAGCTTATAAACCCTTTTATTTATTATTTGGCCTCAAAGCTTGGGACACTTGGATCATGGTAGTATTTAGCTGAGCTAGTTTTATTTGTGAAAGTGGATATTGGCTTGAGTTTGATTGTGGTTTATATTTACCCCAGGCGGGGTTAGGTCAGCTGTTGAGGACCTTTATTTTATCTCGAGCTAAGGATTAGGTAAGCTCTCGCATAAAACCTGATTGATGTAAAACTGTTTATTACGGCAAGCCAAACGCAGAGTGCATGGACACTTATTTCTGTAAAGGCAATTGAGGATTGACTTCTTCCTTATTTCAGTCAAATGTATTATTTGAAAATCAATAAGCAGATTTACTCAAACTCAAAATTCTTTCTAAAATGGATTTTGACAAAAACTTTGGAAACCCTTAATTGCCATTTTCATGTGAAACTGTGTTTTGTTCATTTTTTCCAAGTGGGATACGTTTGTTGAGTACTTAATAAGGGTGGACTACTAGGACTAGTCTTTGAAGGGTTAGGGTGAGTCTCTCAGTCGGTGGCCACCTCTGAGGGGTGAGTCCTTCCCGAATAAGATGTCAGTCCAGTAGGTCGTGCCAGTCCAGGCTAGCAGTTTATTTTTTAGTCAAGTGACTGTGTTTTGCTGGAATGGACACCCGGTTGTTGTTTGGGTGTAGAGAAGGAGGAGTATCTTGTCCGGTAGGCCGATCACCTACCTTTTTGCCTGTCTGCACAAAGTGTTGGCATTCTGACCAGTTATGGGGCCCAACGTGTGGTAACCCATGATCATTTCTTTTGAGTGGTTGATTTTACTGATTATGTGTGGTTGGAAAAGCCAAAACACCACTCTTGATTTTAACTAATGTTTATTGCTTGCCAGTATTTCTCTTATAAAGATTTATACTTTGCATTCATGAACTGTTTTCACTGAACACTCAAAGCACACACGGAATTACTGAGATTTTTGTCTCATCACCATTTTTACCATGATTTCGGTCGATCCTGCTGTGGGGATGAGTAGCTAGATATTGCCTGCCTTGGAAGATTTTCTAATAATTTATTTTGTGTAGTGCTTTGGGGAGATGAGAGTGGATAAATTTTATTATGGATTTGTTTTTGTTATTCCTGGATTTATTCTTAGATTTATTCTTGGGTTGTAATAAATTTTAAGCTAAAGTATTATTTTTATTCTACTATTTTATTTGTGTGACCTAGTTATAAAGACCATTTATCCTTTGGACGGGGCGACATCCCCGACCCTGGCTAGCCTTGGTAGCGGAGTGTTACAAGTGGTATCAGAGACTAGGTTATAGGCAAATATTGATAGTATATATTCTATTTATTTAATTCTAAATATTTATCTAACCTATCTTGTTGATGTTGTAGTTGGTTAGGATGCTTAGAATCATGAGGAAAGGGCAGCAGTAGCACCTGCCTATACTTATTTACCCAGAAGACCTTCCAGTTCCCCAGCCTGCCCCTCAGCCAAATATCGCTATGGAGTATAGCAGTGACGATGAGGTGCAGATTCTTGAGCCATCCTCAATCCCGGTGATAGACATAAGCTCTGATAGTGATGATGAGGTGATAGCTGTGGATCATGTACCCCACCCTCTTAGTCCCGTAGTAGACTTAGCAGTAGATAGTGATGACCCGGGGGAGATAGACTATGAGTCTTCACCTAGGCCTTTTTTCATTGCTTCCTTCAGCTGAGTTCTAGGAGCCCGGGAAGAGTTCTAGGCGCCTGGGGAAGGAGCCAATAGAGGGGTTTGCCAGTGGAGATGGGGTAGATTTTTCCAAGAATTCTGGGGGTTGGCTGTATGAGGCTGATGATGAGGGTTCTAATGAGGACTAAAGGACTAGGAGTTATTTTGAATTGGATGTTTATTTATTTGTTATTTTTCAAGAACTTTTATGTCAAGAATTTTCAATTCTGGTTTTTGTTAAAATTTTGGATTTATGCCAATCAATTTTGAAGGAGAATTTATTGGTAAATCTTTGGAACAAATTTGCATTTGATTTCCTTTTTACTTATATCCGTCTGTGATTGCATGCGCACTTAAAATGACTTGATTCTTGAATGCATACACTTATCATTTGGGGTGTAGTTTAGAATGGCACCCAAGTGTCGTGCAGCTTCAGCGGGCAGAAGGGTTCCGGAAGCTGATCATGAGGCACCGGAAGTCGAGACACCTCAGATGTAATCACCCAACTGGGGTGATGGGAGTGGTCCGGATATGGAAGTGAGGTTTGAAATTCTGATTGATGTGACAATGGGCCAGACATTTAGTAAGATAGCCGAGGTACTGCAGACTTTAACCGAGTGAAGGAACCCTAGGGGTGAAGATGAGGCCTTAGAACGGTTTCTGAAGATTCAACTGCCCTTTTTCCTGGGCTAAGCGAAGAAAGATCAGAAGGCAGAGCAGTGGGTTGAGTAGATGAAGGACATATTTGTAATGTTCCAGTACACTGAGGAGTGGATGGTTAAGTTTGCGGCTTTCCGATTGAGAGGACCAGCTCGGGCATGGTAGCAGAGAGTTCAAGATGACTGGGAAATGAGTGAACATGAATGGACATGGTCCAACTTTGTTGAAGTCTTCTGAGCTGAGTACATCCCTCAGTGGATCGTGGAAAAGTGGGAGGATGAATTTCATAATTTGAAGTAGGGGAGCATGTCAGTGGCTCAATATGCGGCACGATTCACTCAGCTGTTAAAATACTGCCAGAGATTAGTGGATACTGAGCAGAATAGGACGAGGCAGTTCGTTAAGGAGCTGAGGTCAGAATTGAGGAGGGCGTTGGCACCTTCTCTGCCAACGACCTATTCAGGGGTAGTGGACGCGGCTACCCGAATGGAAAATGAGGACCGCAGCAGGATGGTGGCAAGGCCTTTCCAGCCGCCAAGGCAGCCGCAAGGGCACTTCCAGGGACAGCAATCTAACAAGCGCCCCGCCAATTAGCAGTGGCATAACCGGGGAAAGCAAGCCCAGACAGTACCAGCGGGATCTGCCCAAAACCTTCCAATATGTCGGTAGTGTGGAAAAAAAGGCTACACTGAGAAGAACTATTGGTCCAAAGGTTGTGAGAGGAAATGTTATCACTGCGGCGACTTGAACCACCTGAGGAACACTTGCCCCAAGTTGCATCGAGCCGGGTTAGGAAATCTGGCGCAGAATCCGGGGCCGAATAGAGCTAACACCGTGGGAGCATCTGGGAATGGAGCGCCGAAACAGCAAGTGAAGGCCAAAGTATTCGCCCTCAACAGAGAGGAAGTTGGGACCGATGCAGCAGTTGTGGAAGGTACGTTCACTATCCAAGGACGACCCGTTAATGCATTAATATATCCTAGCTCTACTCATTCCTATTTAAACAAGATTTGTGCATGTCATTTGGGTTGGGATGGAGTACAGCTACCCTATACTTTAGTGGTAAGCACACCTTTAGGGAAAATGGTGCAAGTAGACCGATATGTGAAAAATTATTAAATTGATGTGAGGAGAGAAAGTCTGGAGGGAGACCTGATAGTGTTGGACATTGAAGACTATGATTTGATATTGGGGATAGATTGGTTAGCCAAGCATGGGGCTAGGGTGGATTGTAAGAATAAGTCGGTCTAGTTCATTAGACCAGGTTATGATGTATTGGAGTTCGATGGCAAGAAAGTAAAGGAATTAAAGTATTTGATAGCGGGGGCTAAGGCCCGGAAATTGCTGAAGCAAGGATGTCAATGGTACCTGGCTTACGTGATAAACAAGCCAAAGGACCGGTGCACTCTGGAGGACACTGAAGTAGTGAAGGATTTTCCTGATGTGTTCCCAGCGGAGCTTGATTCTTTACCTCCCAGACGAGAGGTGGAATTCACCATTGAATTAGTTCCGTGAGCAGAACCGGGGAAGTCTCTGTCCAAGAAATATTGGATAAGGTGAAATTGATCAGGGAAAGGTTGAAGGTAACTCAGAGCCGGCAGAAGAGCTATGCGGACAATCGGTGGCGAGAATTGGAGTTTCAAGTCAGGGACAACGTATTTTTGAGATTGACGCCAAATAGGGAAATCTTGAAGCATCCAAAGGGTGGAAAGTTGAATCCGAGGTATTTGGGGCCGTTTCCGATTAAGGAAAGGATTGGATCGGTAGCTTACCGATTGGACCTGTCAGATGGGTTGACAGGAATTCACGATGTGTTTCATGTGTCTCAATTGAAGAAGTACAATGCTGATCCCGGCCACGTTCTGAATGATGAGCCGTTGGTGTTGCAACCCGACTGAGCTATGTAGAAAAGCCCGTGAAAATATTGGACCGCAGTATCAAGAGTCTTCGAAACAAGCAGATACCGATGGTTAAGGTTCAGTGGGAGCACCATGGCATGCAGGATGCTACAGGGGAATCGGAAGAGTAGGTTAAGTAGATGTATCCTGATCTGAAATAGAGGTATGCTTGAATTTCAAGACGAAATTCTCCTAAGGAGGGGAGGATATGAAACCCCAGTCGAAACCAACCTTAGAGTAAGGGGGTTGGTATGCATATCATATTTTATTGCATGTTTAAATATATTTTTATATGATTTTAGGTGCTTTGGATTTGTGTTTTATAGACTAGAGGGCTTGGTTATGATTATTGAGAAAGAAGGGCAAAATGGTAATTTTTGCCTGAGGAGAAAATAGGGAGATAGCTTGAGGATTAAATAGGAAAAATATTTTAGAGATAAAATAAGAACAAGAGCTATTGTGGTGTAGTGGTTAGAGCTTTGGAATTAATTCTTGAGGTAATGGGTTCAAATTCCATGATTAGAGCTTTAGCATAATTAATTTTTATTTTTGCTTGGGAAGTGGTACTTTCGGCCTTAAGAGTTTTAGGGTAGAGTAGAGATGTTGTCCTAGGGGAAACATGATAGGAGTACTCTAATCCTATTCTTTCGAGCTACACAAAAATTCCTAAGGGAATTCATTTCTTCTTGATCTTTAATTTCTCATAATTCTCAATTCATTAGGTTGGTCAAATTTGTTCTAGCCAATTTCATTCCAGAAAATTCAGTGAAGAGCTGTGGCTTTGAAGGTTCAAAATATCTTAGTGAAAGACATCTTATGGACCAAAAATGTGGAAGGGATGGGGAAGGTTCCAATCGAATTAATTCCCCTAGTGAACCTTCTAAAATTTCACTCTAGCTAGGTTCATTTTCCTTCATGTAATAAACTGAAAATTTTCCAGCTTCTTGTACCTTCAAGATGTCGAAATTCTCATCCATTATTCCTTCCCAAATGCTGCTAGAAAATGGCTCTTTTGATCAGCTTAAAATTTGAAATTTTCTGGATGATTTTGGGCTGCACAAATGCTGTGCAAAACCAGAAAATTTCTGGGCAAAAGCATAGCTTTGGTAATCCTAAACCAAACTATTTTCTTTCAGTTTTCTCCCAGCTCCTTAGCCACATTTTTCCTCCATGAAGTAGGCTGGAAACCAGCAATGAAATGCCTCTGAAATCTCCTTCAAACTCTCTGCAACCTGGCAGGAAAATGGTAGCCGAAACTGCCTAGAAAAATTCCAGCAATAGCGAAAATTCTGTGCAGTAATTTTCTAGCTTTGTTTCCTAATTCAGCCCTGGCAGAAACTCCATCATTCTTCTGCACAAACCACTCTTAAATAGCCAAGAACTAAACTCCGTTGTCTTCCCCAAGCTTCTGCACGGAAACCAGACATGGTTGCCCGAAAATATCTCCAGCAAATCACGGCAATCCTGCGTTGATTGGATACCAAAATTCCAGCCATATTAATTTAGCAACCTTCCATAAAATGTCCATCAAACAACCAGACCTTTCCTTCACCATTGTACCCCCTATTTTCGGCCACCATTACCCTCCTTCAACCATCTTTTATCCCACCAAATCACAGAACAATCAGTCGGCCATAGCAGTTCCAAAAAGCTCTCAATTGATCAAAATATTCTTGCTATATTTTGTTTCCAAATTTGATCCCCAAAAATATTATTTTAGGATTTCAACAACCTGACTTTCCTTTTCCTTTCAAACCAAAAAATCATCTACCTAAAACACTCAAGCAATTCGGTCACTCTCTGCCTCAGCATTTCGGCCAACATTGACCAAAATCCCTCTATTCTCATAAACCATCAAGCATACATAGAACACCAAGAACACATATTCCTTTCTTTCGCCTAATACCACTCCAAATCACTTCAAACTTCTCCCAAAAAATTCCATATTTCATCTACTCACAGCCGTGAGTCCATTCAAACCATTTTTAATATCAAACTGCAAAATCCAACTTCCCCTTTTGGATAAAAAATCAGAAATTTTGTGAAGGCTCAAGAACACTATCAAGGTAGGTTTGTTCAAACAACTTCATCTTCTCTAATCTTTAATATCGAATGAATATATATATATATATATATATATATATGAATAATCATGCTAACAGACTCTCTTCTTCTCTCTCTCTCTCTCTATATATATATATATATATATATATATCTCTTGGCCGAACTTCTCTCCTTCTTTGCCGAATGGCTCTTCACCACTGGCCATGCTTTCTTCATCTTTCTTGGATGAATTTAGGCATCTAGGAGTTGAGATCCATTCGAAACTTCTTGAAGTTACTCACCAATCAAGTAAGTCCCCTCAACCCTCTTTTTAGACTCTAGATTCATGTCTCTAGAGAGATATTAGAAGGAGATGGGCTATGACTGTGGTTTAAGCATGTGTTGTTGTGATGAGTTGAATTCGAAGCATGAATGGATGTGTGTATATGATGGAGTTGGGGTTGATGTATGTGATGATTTATCTTGGATGATATTTTGGTGTTTTTAGGGTTTAATGCATGTCTCCATGTTGTGAGTGATGTTTGTGATCAAGCATGTTAGAAATTATGTCACATTTGGTGAATAGGAGTTATATTCCTGTATGTTTGATAGATCCATGATTATGTTTATGCTAGAAGAGGTTGGATCATGCCTTGGTAAATTTAGATCTATGTTTTATGCATGATTTGGATGATTTGATGAATTGAAGGGGTGTATATGTTCATGATTGTGGTTAAAAATAGAATTATGATCATGATCTAGTTGTCCCTAAGCTAAATTTTATTTCTTAAATAAAATGGTTAATATTATGAATTTTGCTAGTAATTTTGAAAAACCCTAGGAAGGATAGATTTGGATTATTACATATATAATAAGCATATTTTAGTCAAATAAATAATAGCTTTACTAGAAAATAAAATATATATAGATATTATATAAAATAATAATATCAAATAAAGCCTTTTATGAAAATAATCATAATTAGTAAAAAAAATATTAATTTTGTAAGTCTTATATTCATAAATATCATTAAAATTTATTATCTTTCTTTTAATAAAAACCTGTTAAAATTTATTTATTAGCTTTCAATCAAGACCCATTAAAATTTATTTTCAACTAATTTTTGTTAGCAATTATTTTCAAACAATTAATTATTAATAAATCATTATTTTACCTAATACCACATAGGACTCTTCATCAAATAAACTTTAAATATTTCTTAGCAAGATTTAAACCTTCAACTTATCAGTACCTATTTACCAAAACACTAATTATTTTAAATATCAAATTAGACTTAGCTTATAAACCTTTTTATTTATTATTTGGCCTCAAAGCTTGGGACACTAGGATCATGGTAGTAGTGAGTTGAGCTAGTTTTATTTGTGAAAGTGGATATTGGCTTGATTTTGATTGTGGTTTATATTTATCCCAAGCAGGGTTTGGTCAGCTGTTGTGGACCTTTATTTTATCTTGAGCTAAGGATCAGGTAAGCTCCTATATAAAACCTGATTGATGTAAAACTGTTTATTATGGCAAGCCAAATGTAGAGTGCATGGACACTCATTTCTATAAAGGCAATTGATGATTGACTTCTTCCTTATTTCAGTCAAATGTATTATTTGAAAATCAATAAGCAGATTTACTCAAATTCAAAATTCTTTCTAAAACTGATTTTGACAAAGACTTTGAAAATCCTTAATTGCCATTTTCATGTGAAACTGTGTTTTGTTCATTTTCCCAAGTGGGATACGTTCGTTGAGTACTTAATAAGGGTGGAATACTCAGACTAGTCTTTGAAGGGTTAGGGTGAGTCTCTCAGTAGGTGGCCACATCTGAGAGGTAAGTCCTTCCCATATAAGATGTCAGTCTTGTAGGTCGTACCGGTCCGAGCTTGCAGTTTTTATTTCAGTCAAGTGACTGTTTTTTGCCGGAATGGACACCCGGTTATTGTTGGGGTATAGAGAAGGAGGAGTATCTTGCCCGGTAGGCTGATCACTTACCTTTTTTTTCAGTCTGCACAAAATGTTGGCATTCTGACCGGTTATGGGGCCCAACGTGTGGTAACCCATGATCATTTCTTTTGAGTGGTTGATTTTATTGATTATGTATGGTTGGAAAAGCCAAAACACCACTCTTGATTTTAACTAATGTTTATTGCTTGCTAGTATTTCTCTTATAAAGATTTTATACTTCGCATTCACAAACTGTTTTCACTAGACACTCAAAACACACACGAACTTACTGAGATTTTTGTCTCATCACCATTTTTACCATGATTTCAGGTTGATCGTGCTGTGGGGATAAATGGCTAGATATTGTTTGCCTTGGAAGATTTTTGCTGATAATTTATTTTGTGTAATGCTTTGGAGAGATTAGAGTGGATAAATTTTATTATAGATTTGTTTTTTGTATTTATGGATATATTCTTGGATTTATTCTTGAGTTGTAATAAATTTTAAGCTAAAGTACTATTTTTATTTCGCTATTTTATTTGTGTAACCTAGTTATAAAGTCCCCTTGTGCTTTGGACAAGGCGACATCCCCGGCCCTTGCGGGCCTAAGTAGTGGGGTGTTACATATGGGGTCTTCTTGGCGAAGTCCTTTTACTCTCTTAAAGAACCCATGAACAGTCCCATTAATTGTAATAGAGAATAAGGTGGTTGTAATGCACTGCTTAATCCAACCCACAAATTGCTGCGGGAATCCAATTTCTACTAATAAGTCTACCAAGAAATCCCAGCTAACCGAGATATATGTTTTTTGCAAATCCACCTTAACGATGCAGCGTGGAGACACTCGCTTCTTGTTGTATCCCTGCAAAAGTTCCTGAACTAGTGGGATATTTATCTGCCATTAGTCTATTCTCCATGAATACCGACTGAGTAGTATCCACCAGAACGAGGAGGACAGATTTTAGACTGCCAGCTAGTATTTTTGAGATAATCGTATAAACCACATTGTAGCAGGAAATGGGTTTATAGTCCCCCACCCTCTCTCCATAGGCAAATTTAGGAACCAAAGTAATAACTGAGTGATTGAGCTACTTTAACATCCTGCTAGAAATGAAAATTCCCGCACCGCCGTACACAAACCTTATTTTACCGTTCCCCATACTTTTTTGAAAAAGTAGGCAGAGTAACCGTCAGGTCCTGGGGATTTGGAGTCACAAATATCACACAATGCAAGCTTTATATACTGATCCAAAACCTCCATTATAAGATTGGCAATGTGATGGTGTGGCACCAATGGACTAGCCCTAACATAGTCCACATTGAGTTTCTGGCACTGAACCCGAGTCCCAAGTAGTCTGTAGTAGTAGTCAACAAATTCATTCGCAAGTGCTTTTTGACTGTCTATCCTTGTTCCATCCTCCTTAATAACGGATGCGATGAAGTTCCGTTGCTTGTTCCTATTCACAATGGCATGGAAGTATTCTGTGCATTTGTCCACCTGCGCCACGTATTTCCCTTTTGCTAGCTGCTGATAAAACTTCCTTTCTGCCTCAGCTAACCTCTAAGCAGTCAGTCTCCAGTCCTTGTACTGGGCAATCAAGGTGCTGTCTAAGGGATTATCTAACAATAGCTGTTGTGCCCTGTGTAGCTCCAAGTTGGCCAGTGTTAGTGTTGTGCCCTAGAGGCAATCACTTGTACATTGTATATGACACATTTTATTTTAATAAAAGGCATTATTTATCTTATAGTTTCTTTTGTTTACATTTAAGTAATATAACTGTTCGATAAAGTCCCTAGTACAACACTGTGTTAAAAAAATCATGATAGAAATCATGATATGAGATTCCAACTACATTGTACAGTATTAGTACTTAAATTATCCCTAGTCATAGTATTAATGAGATAGGACATCGTTAAGGTGTTAAGACTAGCATATGTTAGACTTCCTGATTTGATCAGGCGGTGGTTCTCATATCTATGAGTATTGAGATACTCAAAGTTATCACATAGATGCTTGTTAATGGAATAAGTTTATTGGATGACCTAGCTTTGAGATAATCACATGGATAACTATTTAGTACCAGTGATATAATCTTAATATAGTAAACGTGCAAGTATCCTTAGACTTGAGATCTCTAAGGTACTTTATTTGTTGAGCATTATACATTGATTCCAATCTCCGGAGCTCGATCGAGGGCCGCCTAGGATGGATATTGGGTACATTGTAGGGTAAACGAAAGTAATTGAGAGGATCAATAAAGGATTCTCCACTCCTAATAGTAGGTGCGAATATCTCACGGCCACTTTTAGGAATTACTACTCAAAAAGTCGTTAGCTAAGGCGATTGTGTATTGGAAATAGTTCTAATTGATACACATCTAGAGTAGTGGGTTCCTGGTACAAGTACTATCGTATTCAGGCCAAAATTAATTCTGGAGGGAGTTGACACTAATTCCATACTCCAAACCGATTGAGATATTGTATGGTGAAAGGAGTTAATTGCATGTAGTTTGTTATTCAAGGGTTCATGTCAAGCCACTTGATTTTCTGGACTCTTGGGTAGTTATAATGTGTTGCTAGATACCGCTCATGATTTGGGAATATGGGTTTATTAATTGATGAATTAATAAACCAAACCTGATTAGAATTGATAGGATTAATTCTAATTAATTATGGATTATTAATCTTAAAGACGTTTGGATTAATTCATGTTCTCTACCAATTAACTGGAAAACCTAATAGGTCATACACAATAGAGGATTATATACTGAAGATGTTATTTGATAACATAGTGGGCTTAATTGGGAGAAAGAGAAGTTGTTGTAGACAAATTATAATTAGTTATAATTTATGGTCTAAATTATAATTGTGAGAACTTGATGTTTCTAATTACAATTAGGGAATTCTAATAGGATTAGAATTCTCAGTTTTAGCAGGATTTTTCAGTTATATATATGATCTAATCAAAACCCTAGCTGAGGTTGGATCAACGGACACTCTAGGCAACACACAACCTTCTTTCTTCTCTCTTTCTCGATTGTTGTTGAGAAACAACCCTAGCCGCAATTTAGATTTTCTGCTAGCACAGAAACTTCATGATTGAGTATTCCTTTGTGTAGATTACTGTTAAAGATAAGCACACGCTGTGATTATAGTGGTTAGACATTCTACTTTCGTGAAGTTGGATCAAGAGGATTGCTGGATCGCATCTTAACTTGAAGAGGAATTTTTTTTTCTTTGGATGATCAAACAAAGGTAAAAAACTACTACCTTTTTTATCTTTATGTCTTATTTTCCATACATAGGCGGGTCCTGGGATGGTATCTCATTTTATTTTTCGTTGCGCCGTATATTATACGAGCATAAGATACCCAACAGCCAGCTCTACACGAGATGAAATATGGGAGAATTCATTTCTGTTCAGTCAATGCAAATTCTGTTTGAGTGACTTCAACCTTTAACATAGTATAAATTGATGATAGCCTTTAAAACTTTGTTCGTACACCCCTTTAACCAAGTTAGTAAATCTTTCATGGTCAGCCCAAATATTTAAAAATCTAAATAGGGGCCCTCCCTCCTCGAAGAATCCACCAGTTTCCAAACGTAGGGACTGTGGTCCGAAAGTTAAGTAATAGGGAAAAACTCCACGAATGCTTGGCTTTAACCCTGGAATTAGGCGTTATTACCCATAACTCTGTCTAACTTAGACCACACCCGGGAGTTAGTCCACGTAAATCGTGTGGCAATATATGGTAGGTTAGCTAGGTCAGTTTCCACAAAAAGTGAGGAGAAGTCATTTAGTTCATAGGTAGAAAGGGATGTCCCTTCCAGTTTATCATCTACCTATAAATAAGTGTTGAAGTCTCCCATTAGAATCTATGGGGTAGAAAGCTTATTGGAGAATTGATTCAAGTCATTCCACAAGGGTCTCCTAGCAAACACTGTATTGTACATGTACACGAAGGTGAAAGAGTAGGAGATACGAGAAACTTTGCAAGTGATGCTACAAGATATAACCTGAGACGAGGTATGCCAAACATGCACATCAACGTTAGCCACATTCCATAGTATGGCCACCCTGTCCCCTTCTGAGTTCTCAAAATTGTGTTTTGCAGCCTAGTTAGGAAAGTAGTTCCCTAGGATGTTCTCCAGCCCTTCCTCATTATGTTTACTTTCTAAAATACCATAAACATCCACACGGTGCTTCGAGATGAAGTCCTTAACCCTGTGTTGCTTGAGGGTTTTATTAAACCCTTTTATGTTGCAGCATATGACTCTCATTGTTGACCAGTTAGTCGATGTTTCAGTCTATGAATTTCTTCCATACGGTGCGAATAATCCTAGAAGCTTGCATGGATGCTCTTTTAGTCTTAACCACCACGTTTGGTAAATCCTCCCCTCTTCCTTCTTCGCCTACATTAGTCACAATGTTACTGACCTGAAATTGTATCCTACCCTGAGACATTGATTGAGTTCGTTTATTTCTTCTATACCTACCTCTTGACCGACCCCTGCTAACCCTCTTCTTATTCTGATGAGCCTGTTTGGGAGATACAGTATTCCTGGTCTGTTTTATTTGATCTTCAGTAGAAACCAGCACACTCTTGGCCTTCAAAGTTGATGCCCCATAACTATATTGTATAGTGCCCGCGGTATTTCCGCCTTGAAAACTGATTTCCCAGTCTACCACAATGACTAGCTCCTTTCCTTGATCCACTATTTTGCCCGATGGTGCAACGCCAATTGGAAGCTCTATTGTTCCAACCGGTACAGATTTAGGCCTAGAATTAGACCTTGACTTTACCTGGTTATGCTTAGCTGTTACCTGAGTCGACAGTATCTGTTCCCTATTTTTCACTTTATCCCCCATGCAATTATCTGTGGTATGACCAAACCTATAGCACTAGTTGCAGAACAATGGCTCAAACTCATATCAAATTGCACGGTATTTAGTTTTTCCAGATGGTAGTCAAATTGGTACTTTCTTGATCAAAGGCTTAGATACACTGACTTTCATAAGGACTCGGGCATAAAATAACCTTTCAAGTCGCGCAATGAGCATATCCGTCATTGGAGGCACTCCAACCCCAGATGTAATTTTACTTAGTGCATAACAGTTCCAGCATCCCAGTGGTAGAGCAGGGAATGTTACCCGTAGCGGCAATAAGCTAATATCATCTAATGAGAAATCAAATTCTCTAGGCATTACCTTTAACATTAGTGACTGACCATAAGTAGCATACGGACCGACTCTAAGAACTACCTATCTATCTTTATCAAAGTTGAATTGGAAGATAAGCCAGCCAAAAGCATGAGGAAATACCTTTGAAGGGACGAACCACTGCTTTGTGAGTTTCGTGATTGCCTTGAGTCCAGGAAACCGCCCCACAAACATAGCAATTAAGCAAAATCCCAATTTGAATTCCATGTCCTTGAAATTAGCTTCCTCAATGTTAATGAATTTTCCAGTTCGGGGTATATGTTGCATGTTAGTGTTATGCCCTAGAAACAATCAGTTATACGTTGTATATGACATATTTTATTTTAATAAAAGACATTATTTATCTTACAGTTTCTTTTGTTTACTTTTATGTAATATAACTGTTAGATAAAGTCCCTAGTACAACACTGTGTTAAGGAAATCATCATAGAGATCATGATATAAGATTCCTACTATACTGTATGGCGTTAGTACTTAAATAGTTCCTAGTCGTAGTATTAATGAGACATGACATCATTAATTTGTTAAGACTAGCATGTGTTAGACTACCTGATTTAATCAAGCGGTGGATCTCATATCTGTGAGTATTGAGATACTCAAAGTTAACACATGGATGCTTGTTAATGGAATAAGTACATTGGTTGACCTAGTTACAAAATAATCACATGGATAACTATTTAGTGCCAGTGTTATAATTTCAATATAGCAAACGGGCAAGTATCCCTAGACTTGAGATCTCCAAGGTACTTTGTTTGCTGAGTATTGTGCTTTGATTCCAATATCTAGAGCCAAATCGGGGGCCGCCTATGGGATGGATATTGGGTATATTGTGAGGTAAATAAAAGTAGTTGAGAGGGTTAATAAAGGATTCACCACTCCAAATAGTAGGGGTGAATATCTCATGGCCACTTGTAGGAATTACTGCTCGAGAAGTCCTTGGCCAAGGCGACTGTGTATTGAAAACAGTTACAATTCATACATATCTAGAGTAGTAGGTTTCTAGTACAAGTACTATTATATTCGGGCCAGAATTAATATATATTTTGGAGGGAGTTGGCACTAATTCTGTACTCAAAACCGAATGAGATATTATATGGTGAAAGGAGTTAATTGCACTGTAGTTTGTTGTTGAAGGGTTCATGTCAAGCCACTTGACTTCTTGGACTCTTGGGTGGTCATGATGTGTTGCCAGATATCGCTCATGATTTGGGAATATAGGTTTATTAATTGATGAATTAATAAAACAATCCTGATTAGAATTGATATGATTAATTCTAATTAATTTTGGATTATTAATCTCAAAGACGTTTGAATTAATTCAAGTTCACTACCAATTAACTGGGAACCTAATAGATCACACACAATAGAGGATTATATACTCAAGATATTATTTGATAGCATAGTGAGGTTAATTGTGAGAAAGAGAAGTTGTTATGGCCAAATTATAAATAGTTATAATTTATTGTCCAAATTGTAATTGTGGGAATTTGATATTTCTAATTACAATTAGGAAATTCTAATTGTTTTAGAATTCTCAATTTTCAGTAATTTTTTGTGATATATGAGAGATATACACAATGCCTTAGGGGAGATTAATTGACGGCTAGCAACTCTCCCAAAACCCTAGGGCACAAACAAAAACCCTATATTCTTTCTCTCCCTCTCTCTCGTTTTTCTGAAAAATAAGAAGAACCCTAGTTGCCATTGTTGTTTTTCTACTAGCACAGAAAATCTTGGTGCTTGAGTGTCATCCTCCATGTGAATTTCTGTTAGAGGTAATCACACACTGTGATTATAGTGGTTGGTCATTCAACTCTCGTGGTGTTTGATCAAGAGGATTGCTGGATTGCACCTCAACTTGAAGAAGGAAAAATTTTATTTTTCAGACGCTCAAAGAAAGGTAAAGCTGTTACCTTTGTTCTCTTTGTGTCTTATTTTCCACACATATGCAGATCCTTGATTGGTATCTTGTTCTTATGTTTTCGCTGCGCCATATATGATATGCGTAAGATACCCAACATTGCAGTCTTAAGCCATTGCACTGATCTCGATTTCCTTTAACAATGTTTGCCTAAGTTCGATTAGATTTCCGCGCTTTTGTTTCAGAGGGTTTTTCAGCATCCCTAGGGTGAAGGCATATGGGTTTTAGGTATGAAGGAACCAGAAGAGTTAGAGGATGTTGGCTCAGCAATATTATCTGTAGATGCCTAAATCTCCTCATCCACTTGACCGAGGCATTGTGCCTGGACAAGGGTATGAGGAGCCTGGTCATTTGGGTCTAGAACAAGAGTTATGGATAAAGAGAGATCAATGGGCTTAGGCAATGAAGGTAAAAAGATTACATTGGTTTGGGAGTGGATATTGGTTAGTATGTTTGAGATGCAAACACGGGGAGAGAATGTTTGATGATTGTCTTCCAGTCCCCTTAATGGTTAGGTGAGTGATAGGCCCAAAATAGTAATATATTTTCTAGTTATTTGAGGCCATTTTGTGCAATAACTGGTCATATTCTTTCATATTTAAGATTTTACCCTTGGAAAGGATTTTTATACATTATTTCAGATTTTAAGGGTAAAATAAGGTAAAAACATCATGGAACAAAATAGAGCCGATGCTGGTTAGGAGCCCAGAGGCGGCGCCGACTATAATCTGGAAGACTTGGCACAAACATGAAAAATCGGCAAACAGATAGAAAGGTAGAACACAGCTGGCACCGGCCCTAGGCAGGACAGGCGGCGCTGGCTGTGTACTGGTGTAGAGGTGGTGCCTTGATTTTCGTGTGCATATTTTGGCAATCGACAGAGTTTTAGTATTTTCCTACTTCTATTCGGCCAAAAACCCTAGAGGGATGAGTTTAGGCACTTTTAAAGCCTATAAATAAACGGAAAACACAAGTCAAAATGGGGGAATTCACGGATCAAAACATAAAACCACTCAAAATCAAGGAGGAATTCATCTGATCAAGGAGGATTGTACAAAAGGGTCTACGAAGGAATAAGAAGGAGGCTTGTCTATAAGTTCTTTCTTTTAACTTTTTTTTCTTTTATTGAACAATGATGTATTAATTATTTTATTTTAATTTGACATTGTTTTCAATATTCATGATTTTTAGAGTTACTTTGATCTTTTGATTAATTGTTTGTTATTCTTAGTATTTAATTACTTATGCTGATCACGAGATTAATTTGTTATTTTTTTCCCATTAATTTGTTTGGAAAAGGGGTTGATGGTGGTCTCAATTCATTAATTTCATATTTATTGTCGATTAACTTGCTTGAAAAATGGGTTAACTGCTAAGAATTGGGTAATTAAAGGTTAATTGATGTCTGCCAAAATAGAGATTCATTGGTTATTTCATGTTCTAAATTTGCCAGGATATGGGGATTCAATCAAGGATTATGTTTAATGCATCTTTTGGGTGAATTAGTTGAGACAGGATATGTGATGCTAATTTATCTAAAAGATAGTGATTTCTGTTGGGTATCTCATGCATATCATATATGGCGCAGCGGAAAAATAAGAATGAGATACCAACCCAGGATTTGCATATGTGTGGAAAACAAGACATAAAGAGAACAAGACATAACGAGATACCAACCTACGATCCAGCAATCCTTTTGATCAAACACCACGAGAGTTGAATATCCAACCACTATCATCACAGTATGTGATTATCTCTAATAGAAATTCATACAGAGGATCACACTCAGGCACCAAGATGTTTATGTGCTAGCATAAACCAAAGTGGTGGCTAGGGTTAGGGTTTTCGTTTCCTCTTTGCTGATGAAAAACAAGAGAGAGAGAGAGAGAGAATCGTGTGAGGCCTAGGGTTTTGGAGTTATTTCGTTAATCCTCCTTTTCCCCTAGGTTTCATGCACATCACTTATATGTCACAAAAAAATACTGAAAACTGAGAATTCTAAAATAATTAGAATTCCCTAATTGTAATTGGAAATATCAAATTATCACAATTATAATTTGGACCATAAATTATAACTAATTATAATTTGGCCACAACAACTTCTCTTTCTCACAATAAACCACTATGTTATCAAATAACATCTTGAGTATATAATCATCTATTGTGTGTGACCTATTAGGTTTCCCAGTCAATTGGTAGCAAATATGAATTAATCCAAACGTCTTTGAGATTAATAATCTATAATTAATTAAAATTAATCATATCAATTCTAATCAGGATTGGTTTATTAATTAATCAATTAATAAACCCATATTCCCAGATCATGAGCGGTATCTAGCAGCACATCATGACCACCCAAGTATGAAACCCCAGTCAAAACCAACATTAGATTGAGGGGGTTGGGATGCATATCATAATTTATTGCATGTTTAAATATTTTTTAAATAATTTTCTATGCTTTGGATTTGAGTTTTATTGTCTCGAAGGCTTGGTTGTGAGTATTGCTTGAGAAGGGCAAAATAGTAATTTTTGCTTGAGGTGGGAAAAGGGAGACAACTTGAGGATTGAATAAGAAAATATTTTTTTTGAGGGAAAATAAGAAGAAGAGTTGTTGTGGTTTAGTGGTTAGAGCCTTATAATTAATTCTTGAGGTCTTGGGTTTAAATTCCATCATAAGAACTTTAGATTGTTAAATTTTCTTTTTGCTTGGGAAGTATCATTTTCGGCCTTAGTGGTGTTTGGAGTAGAGTAGAGATGTTGTCCTATGAGAGGCATGATAAGAGTCTTCAAATCCTACTCATTTGTTCTGCACAAAATTCTTAAGAGGAATTCATTTCCTCTTGATCCTTAATTTTCCTATTTCTCAATTCATTAATTTGTTCAAATTGTTCTAGCCAATTTCTTTCCAGAAATTCCAGTGAAGTGCTGTGGCTTTGTAGAATCAAAATGTCTTAGTGGAAGACATTTTATGGTCTGAAAATGTGGAGGAGATGTGAAAGATTCCAAGGGGATAAATCCCTTTAGTGAACTTTCTAAAAATTAATTCTAGCTAGGTTCATCTTCCTTCTTGGAATGAACTGAAATTTTCCAGCTTCTTGTGCCTTCAAGTTGTCGAAACTCTTAGCTAATATTCCCTCCTAAATGTTGCCAGAAAAATGGCCTTTTGGATAAGCTCGCAACCTGAATTTCTCTAACCATTTTCGGACTACACAAAGTTGGTGCAAAACTAGAAAAATCCCTGGGCAAATCGCAGCTTTGGAGGTCTGAAACCAAGCTGTTTTCTTCCAGTTTTTGTTCAGCACCTTAGCCATGTTTTTATTCCATGAAGAAGGCTGGAAACCAGCCTTTAAAACCCCTGAAACTCCCCTTCAAACTCCCTACAAACCGGCTGGAAAAGGGCAGCCGAAAACTGCCTAAAAAATTCCAGCAAGCAGCGAAATTCTGTGCAAGAATTTTCCAGCTTTGTTTCCTAATTCTACCCTAGCCGAAACTCCATCCTCCTTCTGCACAAACCACCCTTAAACCTTCAGTAACTGAGCTCCATTATCCCTCTCAAGCTTCTGTATGAAAATCCAGTCATGGCTGCCTAAAAGATTTCCAAAAAAAATCTGCAATCATGCCTTAATTAGGATACCAAAATTTCAGCCACCATGATTTAACAACTTTCCATAAAATATACCCCAAACAACTAGACCTTCCCTTCACCACTACGCTCAGTATTTTTAGCCACCATAAGCCTCCCTCAACCAGAATTCATCTAGCCAAAACACTGCCCAGCAATTCAGCCATGGCAGACTTCCAAAAGCTCTCCATAATCAAAGGTATTCTTGAATATTTAGTTTCCAAATTTGCTTCCTAAAAATATTCTTCAAGGATTCCAACAACTAGCCTTTCCTTTTCCCTTGTAAACCAGAAAATTATCTCCCTAAACCCTACAGAAATTCGGCCAGCCCTAATCCCTATAGAATTTCGGCAGCCTCCATCCAAAAACTCTCTATTCCCTTCAACCTTCAAGAACACACAACAAACCAAGAACACCTACTTCTTCCTTTCAGCTAATACCGATCCAAATCACTTCAAACTACTTCTAAAAACTCCAGAAATCATCTACTCACTACCGTGAGTCCATCAACACCATTCTTAACATCAAACTCCAAAATCCAACTTGCTAGTTTGGATAAAAAACCAGAAATTTTGTGAAGGCTCAAGAACACCATCAGGGTATGTTTGTTCTAACAACTCCATCTTTTAATTCTAGATTTATGTCTCTAGGATGATGTTGATAGAAGGTGGATTGTAGATAGGATTTGAGTATGTATTATTGAGATTGAAGCATGAATATATGTATGAATATGAAGGAGATGGGATTTATGCATGGATGGATTATCTTGGTTGATTGTACGATGATTTGAGGTTTAATGCATGCCTCCATGATTAAGTATGCTAGAGATTATGTTACCTTTGGTGAATAGGATTTATATTCATGTTGGATTGTTGAAGCCATGATCACATTTATGCTAGTAGGGGTTAGATCATGTCTTGATAAATTGAGATCTATGCTTGTATGCATGATTTGGATGATTTGATGAATTGAAGGATTGTATATATTCATGATTGTGAATAGCTATGGAAATATGATCATGTTCCAATTGTCCCTAAGCTAATTTTTATTTCATGAATAAAATATTTAATAATATGATTTTGCTAGTAATTTCGAAAAAACCCTAGAAAGGGTGGATTTTGATTATTATATGTATAAAGGATATTTTAGTCAAATAAATAATAGTTTTGATAGAAAAATAAAATAAAATATATCGATATTATATAAAAATAATGAAATCAACTAAATCCTTTTTTTTTTGAAATAATCATAATTAGTAAAATACTTATTATTAAAATTTAATTATTATCTTTTTATCAAAACCTATTAAAACTTATTTATTATTTTCCAAGCAAGGCTCATTAAAATTCATTTTCAACTAACTTTAGTTATCAATTATTTTCTAACAGCTAAATTATTAATAAATCACTATTTTTCCTAAAAGAACCATCTAAGACTCTTCATCAAATAAACTCTAAATTTTCTTAGAAATATTTAAACCTTTAACTTATTAAATACTTATTTCCTAAAACATTAATTATTTTAAATATCAAGTTATCCTTAGCATATAAACCTATGTACTTATTGTTTGGCCTTAAAGCTTGGGACACTAGGATCATGATAGTAGTAAGTTGAGTTGTTTAAATTGAGAAAGTGAATTTTGGCTTGAGTTTGATTGTGGTTTGTATTTGCCCATGCGGGGTTAGGTCAGTAGTTGGAGACCTTTTTATTATGAGTAAGAATCAGGTAAGCTCCTGCATACAACCCGATTGATGAAAAGTGTTTAATTATGGCAAGCCAAATGTAGAGTGCATGGACACTCATCTTTGTAAAGGCAATTGAGAATTGTCTCCTGTCTTATTTCCGTCAAACAAATTATTAAAAAACCAATAAGCAGATTTATTCAAACTCAAAACTCTTTCTAAAACTGATTTTGACAAAGACTTTGGAAACCCTTAATTGCCATGTTCAAGTGGAACTATGTTTTGTTCATTTTTTTTTTTCCTAAGTGGGATATTTTACGTTGAGTACTCAATAAGGGTGGACTACTTGGCTAGTCTTTGAGGGGTTACGGTAAGTCTCTCAGTAGGTGGCCACCTCTGAGGGGTGAGTCCTTCTCGGATAAGACGACAGTCCAGTAAGTCGTGCCGGTCCGAGCTAGCATTGTTCTTTTTCAGTCAAGTGACTGTGTTTTGCCGGAATAGACACTCGGTTGTTGTTTGGGTTTAGAGAAGGAGGAGTATCTTGCCCAGTAGGATGATCACCTACTTTTGTCAGTCTGCACAAAGTGTGGCATTCTGACAGGCGGTATGCACAAAGTGTGGCATGCTGACCATCCGGTTATGGGGCCCAACGTGTGGTAACCCGTAATCTTTTCTTTCGAGTGGTTGATTTTATAAATTATGTATAGCTAGAGAAGCCAAAACACCACTCTTGTTTTTGACTAATGTTTATTGCTTGCCAGTGATCTCTTATAAATAATTTTATACTTTGCATTCACGAACTGTTTCCACTGAACACCCAAAGCACACACGGACTTACTGAGATTTCTATCTCACCACCATTTTACCATGATTTCAGGTCGATTCTGCTATGGGGATGAGTAGCTTGATTATACTTACTTCGGAAGATTTTCTGATGATTTATTTTTGTGTAATGTTTTGGGGAGTGAGAGTGGATAAATTTTATTACGGATTTGTTTTTGGTATTTTGGGATTTATTCTTGGATTGATATTTATTTTGGGATGTAATAAATTTTAAGTTTAAGTATCATTTATATTCCGCTATTTCATTTGTGTGACCTAGTTATAAAGACCCCTTATCCTTTGGACGGGGTGACATCCCCGGCCCTGGCGGGTCTAGGTAGCGGGATGTTACACCCAAGTGTTCAGGAAGTCAAGTGGCTTGACATGAACCCTTCAACAACAAACTACAGTGCAATTAACTCCTTTCACCATACAATATCTCATTCGGTTTGGAGTATAGAATTAGTGCCAACTCCCTCCAAAATATATATTAATTCTGGCTCGAATATAATAGTACTTATACCAGGAACCTACTACTCTAGATATGTATCAATTGGAACTATTTCCAATACACAGTCGCTTTGGCCAAGGACTTCTTGAGTAGCAATTCCTACAAGTGGACGTGAGATATTTGCCCTTACTATTAGGAATGGTGAATCCTTTATTAACTGTCTCAACTACTTTCGTTTACCTCACAATGTACCCAATATTCATCCCATAGGCGGCCTTCAATCTGGATCCAGATATTAGAATCAAAGTACAATGCTCAGCAAACAAAGTACCCTGGAGATCTCAAGTCTAAGGATACTTGCACGTTTGCTATATTGAGATTATATCTCTAGCACTAAATAGTTATTCATGTGATTCTCTCATAGCTAGGTCATCTAATGTACTTGTTCCATTAATAAGCATCCATGTGTTAACTTTGAGTATCTCAATACTCACAGATATGAGAACTACCACCTGATCAAATCAGGAAGTCTAACACATGCTAGTCTTAACGCATTAATGATGTCCTGTCTCATTAATACTACAACTAAGGACTATTTAAGTACTAACACTATACAGTGTAGTAGGAATCTCATATCATGATCTTTATCATAATTTTCTTAACACAATGTTGTACTAGGAACTTTATCTAATAGTTATTTTATACAAAAGTAAAAAAAAGAAACTATAAGATAAATAATGCCTTTTATTAAAATAAAATGTGTCATATACAATGTACAAGTGATTGCCTCTAGGGCATAACACTAACAATTTTATGGATTGGAAAAGAAGTGAATCTATCTTAATCCTTCATGATGCCAAGAGAATGATTAGTTATGATAATAATTGGGTACTTTAAGGCCATGCTTCTCAAAATAATGGTTTGAGTTAAATAATTCTCTATCCTTGACATGTATATATTATTTTATTTTATTTTATTTTCCTTTTTATTCTTTTTCACTTTATTAAGTCAGTTAAACATTGAAAGAAAAGTGATTACTTCATACTTATTCCTTGAGGATCGATACTCGTTTTAAACCCTATGTTATGCTTAATGATGAGTACGCTTACTCATATGTGTAATTTGGGGTTAACCTTTTAGTTTAAACTTGATTGAGAATGTGCTTATTTTTATTTGATTTTTTTATACCCAAATTCAAGAACATCAAGTTTTTGGCATCGTTGCCAGGGAACAATATCAAGAAAACTTGGATTTTGTTGATTTAACCATGTAAATATGTAAATATGAACAATTGTTCTTTTTGCAAAAAGGTGCCATTTTTTGTATCATGTGTATCTTTGTAATCTAATTTACTAACTTTGACTAATGTTTTGTTAACTAATTTGTTCTTTTAATTTTGTTTGAATTATGAATTCTGTTATCTAACTTTCTTCTTGTCTTTTTTAAGTGTTAGCCTTGGAACATGACCCGATAATCTGAAGGCGATATAGTAAATTTTGATCTTGAAATCGAAAGGACATTATCAAAAATTCGTCGGATAGTCAAAAGGAACTTACTCGCAAACATGGACGGTGCGCAAAACAACAATACTGGAAACAACAGGAGGGTCATGGATGACTTTGTGAAACTTGCAATCTCGAGCACGGGCTCGAGTATCACTAGACCTAGGATGGATGCAAATAATTTTGAAATAAAGCCCAATATCATCCAAATGGTCCAAAATATGGTCTAATTTGATAGGCTACCTAAAGAAGATCCTAATGCCCACCTAGCTAGCTTTCTTGAAATTTGTGATACCTTTAAGATGAATGGTGTTTCTGAAGATGCCATAAAACTAAGACTTTTTCTTTTTTCTTTGAGAGATAGAGCTAAATCCTGGTTAAAGACTTTACCCATAGGTTCTATCACTACTTGGAATACCCTAACTGAAAAATTCCTTGCCAAATATTTTCCTCCACCTAGGACATCTAAACTAAGAATCAAAATTTTTGCCTTCAAATAATTAGATTCTGAACCGTTGTATAAAAGTTGGGAGAAGTTTAAAGAGATGTTGAGAAAGTTCCCACACCACGGATTTGAGCTAGGAATGCAAATACTCATCTTTCTTAATGGCCTTACGTTTGCAACACGACAAATGGTGGACTCTTCTGCAGAGGGTTCCATCAATCATAAGACCATAGAACAGGTATTCAATCTCATTAAAAATTTGGCTTCTAATAACTATTCTTGGGAAAGTGCAAGGTCTAGAACTTGTGTGCAAGGAGTCAACAAAGTGGATGTTGTGGTAGCTTTGGAAGCTAAGGTGGAAGCTTTAACTCAAAAGATAGAATAAATGGTGATGCCCCAATGCCAAGTGCTAAATGTAAATTGTGATTTCTGTGGAGAAGGGCACCCAAATCATGAGTGCCAAAATATGGGTTCACTCTAAGAAACCAAGAAACAAGTAGCCTTTGCAGGTAATGGCCGTCAAGGTAACAATCCCTATAGCTCTACTTACAATTATGGTTGGAGAAATCACCCTAACTTCTCTTGGAGTAATGCAAACCAACCTAGGCAGGGCTCTTTCAACTTTGGGAGAAATCAAAGGAACCAACCTCCTTTAAACAACAATTCAACACCTTCCAAGCCACCATTGAAGGAATTGATTGGCCAATTGGTAAGTACAACGGAGACTAAGTTCCAAGGGGTTGATGTTACAACAAGGAACTTCAAGGCCTCCATGCGCAACTTGGAGAGCCAAATTACTTGGGAATCATCAAGCAGGGACATTACCAGGGAACACCGAACAAAATCCATGGGATTAAGGCCGTGGAAAGCATTGAAGTCGTTTTTGCTTTAAGTTTTTGTGATTTGGAACAATTTTCTTTATTTTCTTTTTTTTATTTCTGCATGAATTGAATTGCATTATTCATCACTGCTATGTGTTCATTATTTTTATTTCATTTTTCACAAAAAAAAAAAAAAAAACAGAGCATGGACAAAATGCAACCAGTGCCAGCTCTTGTCGCGCCAAAAATAGGCCAATTTAGCAATTTTTTTTTCTTTGAAACACTCCAACTCCCCCTCAAATTCTCTATAACCCGTGCCGGCTCCATATCCTACACCTTTAAAAATTTGATTTTTCGCCTTCCAAATGCTTCTAGAGTATCAATCTATCATTCTTTTGTTGGTTCTATAGATTAAAATCCTCTAAATCTTTCATTTTTTTTCAAAAACTCAATCTTCAATCTGCTTTCAAAGAGTTTTGATTTATGAAGAAATGATGCATATTTTGCTTGCCCATGCATAGGAGAACATAAAGGTATGTTTTTTCTTGAATTCCTATGGTTAAAATGTTGTGGGTAAATTTTTCTAATTTTATGTATATTTTTTACCAAATTTTGGGATATTTAATGTTCTCTTGCATTGTGAATTAATTTGTGAGGTTCATGACATTGGATATATTACGAGTTGATGATTCTTGAGAACTTTATTCATTCACATGATCATTAGGGAGTTTGTGTATTCGCTTAAGGGTAAGATTATGGCTATTATTGTAACACCCTACTACCTAGGCCCAAGAAGGCCGGGGATGTCGCCTTATCCAAAGGACAAGGGGTTTTTATAACTAGGTCACACAAATAAAATTGATACAATACTTTGAAATTAAAACTTATTACATCCCAAAAATTCAAGAACAAATCCAAAATAAAAATTGTTCACTCTCAACTCCCAAAGCATTACATAAAATAGATAACAGAATATCTTCCAAGCAGGCAACAACTAGCTACACATCCCCACAGCAGGATCGACCTAAAATCATGGTAAAAAGGGTGATGAAATAAAAATATCAGTAAATCCGTGTGTGCTTTGAGTGTCCAGTGAAAACAGTTCATGAATGCAAGGTGTAAGAACTTCATAGGAAAAACACTGGCAAACAATAAATAATGTTGAAATCCAAGAATGGCGTTTTGGCTTTTCCAACCATACATGTATAATAAAATCAACCACTCAAAAGGGCGGCTATGGGTTACCACACGTTGGGCCCCATAACCATATAACTGTCAGAATGCCACACTTTGTAAGCAGACTGACAAAAGGTAGGTGATCGGCCTACTAGGTGAGATACTCCTCCTTCTCTACACCCAAACAAAAACCAGTTGTCCATTCCAGCAACACACAGTCCATACTGCATGACTAAGTAGTACTGATATTTCTCTAAGTTGAGTTCATCATCTGGAGGTGGCCTCCTGCCAGAAGACTCATTCTTGCTCTTCAAAACTAGTACTACTAGCCCATCTTTATTGAATACTCAACGTTGTTTATCCTACTTGGAAGAAGATTGATAAAACATTGCTTTACTTAAAAATGGCAATCAAGGATTTCCAAAGTTTCTGTAAAATTTACTTTCAGCAAGAGTTTAGTGTGTGAGAAAAACTACTTGTTGGTTTTCAAAGGATTTACGTGACTGAAATAAGAAAAAGAATATTTCTCAATTGCCTATACAAAAATGAGTGTTCACATTCTTCACGTTTAGCTTGCCATAGCGACCTTTTTACAACAAATGAGTTTTATGCAGGAGCTTACCTGATCCCTTGCTCGAGATAAAATAAAGGTCTCCAACAGCTGACCTAACCTCACCTAGGGTAAATACAAGCCATAATTAAAATCAAGCCACCATTTGATTTCACAAATAATCCTAGCTCAACTTACTACAATCATGACCCTAATGTCCCAAACTTTAAGGCTAAATAATAACTGAAGGGTTTATAAAATAAATCTAGCTTGATATTAGAATAACTAGGGGTTTGTGAAATAGTTACTAATAAGTTGTAGGTTCAAATCTTGCTATAAATAAATTAGGGTTTATTTGATGAAGGGTCCTAGGTCCTAAATGATATTATTTAAAATATTAATTTATAATAACTAATGGTTAGAAAATAATTGGTAAATAAAATTAATAGCAAGTAAATTTTATTATGTTTTGATTGAAAGATAATAAATAATTCTATTAGTATTTATGAATATTTGACTTACAAAATTAAAATTTTACCTATTATGATTATTTATATAAAAGGCTTTATTTAATGATATTATCATATATAATATCTATATATTTTATTTCCTTAATAAAAGCTATAATTTATTTGACTAAAATATGATTATTTTATATAATAGTCCAAAACCATATTTTCCTAGGGTTTTCGAAATCTCTAGAAGAAATTTTAGTATTAATCATTTTATTGATGAAATAAAATTGGTCAACTTAATTAGCTCAAGGAGAACAAGGTCATGATCATAATTTTTATTGCTAACCATAATCATAAACATACACTCTACACAAATCATCAAAACATCCAAATCATGAATAAAAGCATAGATCTAAATATACCATCACATGATCCCAACTCCACTAGACATATTCATATGTATGGCCTCAACAAGAATAAGAGAACACAACCCTATTCAGCAAAGGTGACATAATCTCTAATATGCTTAATCATTCATAATACTCACGACACAAAGGCATGCAACAACCCCTAAAAATTCCATAAAATTTATCCAAGACTAATCATCCTTATGCATCAATCCCAACTCCATCATATAAACATATTCACTCTCATGCTTCAATCCCAACGCCATCACAAAACACATGCTCACACTTTAATCATAATCCATCCTTTTCCAATAACATTGTAGAGACACGAATCTAAAATTTAAAGAGAAGATTGAAGAGGCCTACTTGAATGATAAACACCTTGAAGTCGTTTCAAGAGAATCCTCACGCTTGGAAGTCTTGATCCGTTCAAGGGGAAGGAAGAGAAATGGCCATGGTTGGAAATAACCATTCGGCCGAGAGAGAGAGAGAGGGGAAAAAAAGAGAGAGAGAGAGAGAGAGAGAGAGAGAGAGAGAGAGAGAAATAGAACGAAAAGGAGAGTGCCTATTAGTACATTCTCATTAAAATCGAAGATGGATGAAGATGGAGTTAATTGCTCATGCTTACCTTGCAAGAGTTCTTGAGCCTTCAAGAAAATTCTGGTTTTTGATCCGAAAGTGGAACTTTGATATCAGCGTTTGATGTTAAAAATTGCAAAAGTGGATTCAAGAGGAGGAGTAGGTGTGATCTGGAGTTTTTTGAGAATATTGAAGAGGTTTTGAGTGGTCTTAGGCGCGAGAATGGTAGTAGGTGTTCTTGGAGGTTTGGAGAGAATGGAGAGAATAGAGAGAGAGCGGGCCGAAATTTTATTAGAAAGAGTGGCCGACTGGTTTGGGAGGGTTTTGGTAATTAGATTTTCAGATTTGAGAAGAAAAGGAAAGTTGGTTGTTTGAAATTCAAAAGAAATATTTTAGGGAATCAATTTTGGAAACAAATATGGTAAGAAGATCTTGGTTGATGGAGAACTTTTGGAAGCTTCAATGGCCAGCTGATTGGTTGGGGTTTTTGCTGAGATGAATGATGTTTGAATGAGCTGTAGAGTGGTCGAAATGTGGAGTATAATGGTGAGGGAATTTTTTGGGTAGTTGCGGCTTAATTCATGGAAGTTTACTGGAATATTTTGCTGGAATTTTGGACTTCAATTGATGGCTTGATTGTAGTGATTGATGGAGAGATTTTAGGAGCAACCATGGAGCTCCTTTTGTACAGAACAATGGTGGAGATGATGGAGTTCAGTTCAGGGCTGACCAAGGTGGATTTTACTGAAAAATGGAATGAGTTTCGGACAAGGGTGAAGAAGAAATGAAACCAGAAATTTTGGTTAGCCTTTCGCAAGGCTTTTTGGAATTTCTGGGCAGATTTTTCTGCCATGTTTCAGCCAATTTGTAGAAGGTTTGGAAGGGTTTTAGAGGGTATTTTAAGGCTAGTTTCCAACCTTCTTTATGGAGGAAAGTCAAGGTTGAATTGATGGTTAAAAAAGTGGAAGAACAACTTAGTTTTTCCGGACTGCTATGCTGCAAAACCTACCAGAAATTTTTCTGGTTTGCACAACTTTTGTGCAGTCCGATTTTGGCCTATAATTTCATACTTCAAGCTGGTCAAGATTGCTATTTTTATAGCAGTATTTGGAAGGGAAAGATGGCTGAAAATTTTGACAAAGGGGACTGATTAAGAAGCTGGAAAAATTTCCAGATTACTACACGAAGAAGATGAACAAACATAGGTTGAATTCAACCATAGAGATTAATTCTCTTGGGAACCCTCCATAGCTCTTCCCCAATTTTGGTAAACAAGATATCCTTTCATAGAGATTTCCGAAACCTAAATCTCATAGAACATTGCTGGAATTTTCTAGAAACAAAATGGATTAGATAAAGTAATCAACTTAATTGATTAAGAATTATGGAAATCTAGAGATCAAGAAGGATATGAATCCCTTAGAAATTTTTGTATGGCACAAGAGTGGAATTAGAACATTCCTATCATGTCTCCCCTAGGACAACACTCCTACTCCTCCCTAAGGCATGCAAGGGCCGAAAATAACCTACTCATCCAAAAATAAAATTTAATCATGTTAAAGCTCAAATGATGGAATTTGAACTCAAGATCTCAAGGATTTATTCCAAAGCTCTAACGACTAAACAACAACAACTCTTATTCTTTTTTTTTCTCCCAAATATTTTTCCTATCTAACCCTTAAGCTATCTCCATATTTCCACCTCAAGCAAAGTTATCATTTTAGCCTTCTTACTCAATAAGCACTATTAAAGCTTCTACACTATAAATCACAAATCCATAGCACATAAAATCATACAAAAATATATTTATGCATGCAAGAAAATATGATATGCTTCCCGACTCCCCTTACTCTAGGGTTGGTTTTAATTAGGGTTTCACATCCTCCCTTCCATAGAAGAATTTCGTCCCAAAATTCAGGCATACCTCAATTTCAGATTGGGATACCTCCACCTTACCCACTCTTCTGATTCGCATGTAGCATCTCGCGTGCCATGATGCTCGCACAAAACTTTTACCATCGATATCTGCTTGTTCCGGAGAGTCTTGACACTTTTGTCCAATTTTCGCACGGGTTTCTCCACATAACTCAGATCGGGTTACAATACTAACGGCTCATCATTTAGAACGTGACCAGGATCAGCGTTGTACTTCTTTAGCTATGACACATGAAACACATCGTGAATTCCTGTCAATCTATCAGGCATGTCTAATCAATATGCTACCGATCCTATCCTTTCCTTTATCGGGAACGGTCCCAAATACCTCAGATTTAGTTTTCCACCCTTTGGATGCTTCAAGATTTCTCTGTTCGGTGATAATCTCAGAAATACACTGTCTGCTACTTGAAATTATAACTCTCTCCGCCTATTGTCTGCATAACTCTTTTGTCGGCTCTGAGCTGCCTTTAGCCTCTCCTTAATTAGCTTAACTTTGTCCAACATTTCCTGAACACTAACTTCTCTAGTTTTGCTTATGTGACCATTTTCTGACCAACTCCAGTATAGCGGTACCTGACACTTGCGTCCATACTGGGCCTCATACGGAGCCATCCCAATTGATGCTTGATAACTATTATTATATGACAGCTCTGCATATGGCACACATTCTATCCACTTATCATTGAAATCCAGAACACAAGCTCTCAACATATCCTCTAATATCTGTATAACCCTTTCTGACTGTCCATCGGTCGGCGGATGCGCCGTCGTACTGAACTTTAGACTCGACCCCATTGATTCTTGAAACTTGCTCAAAAAACGAGACGTAAACCTCGTGTCTTGGTCAGACACAATACTTGAAGGCACTCCATAGAGACGAACTATTTCGCGCACATAGGTCTGAGCCAACTTCTCCATGGAATCTCTTACATTTACTGGTATGAAATGTGTCAACTTGGTCAATCGATCCACTACTACCTATATGGCGTCCTTCTGGGTCCTTGACATAGGATGTCCGGTGACAAAATCCATGGTCACCTCCTCCCACTTCCATTCAGGTACTGGCAATAGTTGTAACAATCCTGCTAACTTCTTGTGCTCTGCCTTGACCTTATGACAAGTGAGACAAGTCGAGACATACTTAACAGCATCCCGCTTCATTCCAGGCCACTAATAAGTCCTTTTCAGGTCCTGGTACATTTTGACTTTCCCCGGATGAATGGCATACTTGTTCTTATGCGCCTCTTCCAAAATTTTATCCTTCAATTGATGCTCTCCAGGTATACACAACCGATCCCTGAAATACAAAACTCCCGCCTCATCTTGTCAAAATTCACTGCATTGCCATTTAAGCTCCTTGTCCTTGAAAAGTTGAAATTCTGTGTTACTTTGCTGAGCTTCCACGATTTCCCGTCTTATATCCGGTACCAACTTCAGGTTGCTAATAATAATTCTCTCCTCTTGTACTTCCACTCTTCTGTCCAACACATCCTGAACTACTTGAATCTCCTGCACTCTTAATCTAGCCATACTAACTTTTCTGCTCAGGGTATCGCAGCAACGTTGGCCTTCCCAGGATGGTAGTTGATTGGATAATGGTACTCTTCTAAAAATTCCATCCACCTTCGTTGTCTCAAATTCAAATCATTCTGGGTGAAGATGTACTTCAAGCTCTTGTGGTCGGTGAACACTTCATATTCAGCTCTGTACAGGTAATGTCGCCATTTCTTCAAAGCGAACACAATAGCAGTCAACTCTAGGTCATGCGTAGGGTAGTTGACTTCATGAGGCCTCAACTTTCGAGAAGCATAAGCGATCACCTTCCGATCTTGCTTCAACACTACCCCCCAATCCTTCTTTCGAGGCATCAGTATACAGCACATAAGGTTTATCTTCCTCTGGCAGACTCAACACAGGTGCTGTCATCAATCTTCGCTTCAGTTCTTGGAAACTCTTCTCACATTTTTCACTCCAAACAAATGGGACATCTTTCCTCAGCAATCGAGTTATAGGTGATGCGAGCATTGAAAATCCTTTGATGAACCTCTTGTAGTAGCCAGCTAATCCCAAGAAGCTCCGAATCTCGGTGATGTTCTCTGGTTGCTTCCAGTCTGACACTGCTTCAACCTTTGCTAGATATACCTTGATTCCCTCCTTGGTCACCACGTGGCCAAGAAATGCTACACTGTTTAACTAGAACTCACACTTGCTAAACTTGGCGAAAAGCTTGTGCTCCCGTAGCTTCTCCAATACGAGCTTCAAATGTTTTGCATGCTCCTTCGGACTCATGGAATAAATCAGAATGTCGTCGACAAAGACTACCATGAACTTGTCCAAATAGGGTCGGAACACTCGGTGCATTAAATCCATGAACACCGCTGGAGCATTGGTCATCCCAAACGGTATTACCACGAACTCATAATGTCCATATCTGGTGTTGAAGGCCATCTTGGGGATATCCTTCTCTTTTATCCGCACTTGATAGTACCCTTACCTCAGGTCCAAATTGGAGTAGCAATTGGATCCTTGTAACTGGTCGAACAGCTCATCAATTAGTGGTAGGGGATACTTGTTCTTGATCGATAGGTTGTTCAAACCCCGATAGTTAATACACAACCTCAGAGTCCCATCCTTCTTTTTCACAAATAGTACGGATGCTCCCCAGGGTGACGTGCTAGGTCTGATGTGGCCCTGCTCTACTAACTCTTCTAACTGCTCATTTAGTTCCTTCAGCTCTGCTGGTGCCATCTGATATGGGGTCTGAGATATTGGTTCTGCTCTCGAAACTAGGATAATGGTGAATTCAACTTCTCGGCTGGAAGGTAAAGAAGTAAGTTCCTCTGAAAACACATCGGGAAAATCCTTCACTACCCCGGTGTCCTCTAGAGTACACTGACCCTTTAGCTTATTTATCACATAAGCTAGGTACCCTTGGCATCCTTACTTCAGCAATTTTCGGGCCTTAGTCCTCGCTATCAAATATTTCAATTCCTTTACTCTCTTGCCATCGAATTCCAACACTTCACAACCCGGTCTAATGAACTGTACTGACTTATTCTTACAGTCTACCCTAGCCCCATGCTTTGCTAACTAATCTATTCCCAATATCAAATCATAATCCTCAATATCCAACACTATCAAATCGCCCTCCAAGCTTTCTTTCCCCACATCAATTTTACAGTTTCGCACATATCGATCTGCTTGCACCATCTTTCCCAAAAGCGTACTTACCAATAAGGTAAAAGGTAGCTCCATTCCATCCCAACCCAAATAACATGCACAAATCTTGTTTAAATAGGAATGAATAGAGTTAGGATCTATCAATGCATTAATGGAACGTCCTTGGATAGTAAACGTACCTTTCACTACTATTACATCGATTGCAACCTCCTCTCTGTTGAGAGCGTATACCTTGGCTTTCACTTGAGGCTTCAGTGCTCCACTCCCGGATGCTACCACGGCATTGGCTGTATTGGGTCCTGGATTCTGAGTCGGATTTTCGTGCCCGATTCGGTGCAGTTTAGGACAGGTGTTCTGCAAGTAGTTCGGGTCGCCACAGTGATAACATTTTCGTTCACCTCATTTGGACCAACAGTTCTTCTCTGTGTGGCCTCTTTTCCCACACTACCAGCATAACGGAAGGTTTTGCGTAGATCCAACTGTTGCTGTCCGGGCCTATTTTCCCCGATTCTGCCACTGCTGGTTGGCAGGGCGCTTGTTAGATTACTGCCTCTGGAAGTGTCCTTGGGGTTGCCTTGGCGGCTGGAAAGGCCTCTCTGCTATTCTGCTGCGGTCCTCATTCTCAGTTCGGGTAGTTGCATCCACGGCCCCCGAATAGGTCATTGGTGTAGAAGGTGCCAACGCCCTCCTCAACTCCTGCCTCACTCCCTTGACAAACTGCCTCATCCTATTCTGCTCGGTGTCTACTAGTCTCTTGCAGTACTTTGATAGTTGGGTGAACCATGCCGCATACTAGGCTACCGTCATTCCTCATTGCTTTAAATTCTGAAACTCGTCCTCCTACTTTTCCACTATCCACTGAGGGATATACTTAGCTCTGAAGGCTTCAACAAAGTTGGACCACATCCATTCCTACTCAACCATTTCCCAATCGTCCTGAACCTACTGCCGCCATGCCCGAGCTAGGCCCCTCAAACGGAATGCAGCAAACTTGACCATTCACTCTTCAGTGTACTAGAGCATAGAAAATATGTCTTCCATCTGCTCGATTCATTGCTCAGCTTTCTGATCTTGTTCAGCTTCACCCAAGAAGACGGGTGGTTGAAACTTCAAAAATCGCTCCAATGCCTGATCTTCCCCTTTGGGATTTCTCTATTCAGCCAGGGTCTGCAGAATTTCTACTATCTTACTGAAGGCTTGCCCCATTGTCACATCACCCGGTACTTCAGACCCCATCCCTATATCTGGTTCACTCTCAATACCCCGGTTAGGTGATTGCACCTAGGTTGTCTTAACCTCTGGTGCCACATGCTCCGCTTCCGGCATTCTCCTACTTGATAAAGCTACACGGCACTTAGGTGCCATTCTAAACCATACCTAAATGATAAGTTTATGCATTTAATAATTAAATCATTTTAGTTGAGCATGCATTCACAGTCAGATATAAGTAAAAGGAAATTAGATGCAAGTTTTTGTCTAAAGATTTGCTCATAAATTTTCTCTCAAATCTTAGAGTACTCAAGTACTCTTATTTGCATAAATTTGAATTTAAATAGAAAATAGAAGTAAAACTCGTTAACATAAAAGTTTATGAAAATAATAAATAAACATCTTGATTGAAATAACTTTTAGCCCTCTAGTCCTCATTAGAATCTTCAAAATAACCTTATACAACCATCCCCCAGAGTCCTTAAAGAAATCTACCCCAACCCCACTGGCAAACCTCTCAATTGGCTCATTTCTGGGTCGCCTAGAACTCTCCCTGGGCTCAACTCGGTTGGGTGGAGGAAAGAAGGAAGGCCTAGGTGGAGATTCATAATCTATCTCCCCCGGGTCATCACTATCTGCTGACAAATCCACTATGGGATTAGAAGGGTGGGGAACATTCTCCATGGCTATATCCTCATCTTCACTGTCAGAACTCAATTCTATCACTGGGATTGGGGTGGTTCATGGATCGGGACCTCTTCATCACTGCTATCTTCCAAAGGAATAATTGGCTGAGGATCAGGCTGAGGTACTGGAAGGTCTTCTGGGAAGATAGGGATAGGAGGATGCCATTGCTGCACCTTCCTCATGGTTCTAAGCATTATAACCATCCTACAGCAAAAACAAGATAGGTTAGATAAATATTTGATCTTAAATAAACAGGAAATATACTATCAATACTTGCCTAAACCTAAGCTCTGATACCACATGTAACACCCCACTACTTAGACCCAATAGGGCTAGGGATGTCGCCTCGTCCAAAGGACAAGGGGTCTTTATAACTAGGACACACAAATAAAAATAATACAATACTTTAAAATTAAAACTTATTACATCCCAAAAATTCAAGAACAAATCTGAAATAAAAATTGTTCACTCTCAACTCCCAAAGCATTGCATAAAATAAATAACAGAATATCTTCCAAGCAGGCAACAACTAGCTACTCATCCCCACAGTAGGATCGACCTAAAATCATGGTAAAAAGGATGATGAGATAAAAATCTCAGTAAGTCCGTGTGTGCTTTGAGTGTCCAGTGAAAACAGTTCATGAATGCAAGGTGTAAGAACTTTATAGGAAAAACACTGGCAAGCAATAAACAATATTGAAATCCAAGAGTGGCATTTTGGCTTTTCTAACCATACATGTATAATAAAATCAACCACTCAAAAGGGCGGTTATGGGTTACCACACGTTAGGCCTCATAACCATACAACGGTCAGAATGCCATACTTTGTGTGCAGACTGACAAAAGGTAGGTAATCGGCCTACCGGATAAGATACTTCTCCTTCTCTACACCCAAACAAAACTGGTTGTCCATTCTGGCAACACATAGTCCACATGACTGAAACCTGGTAGCTCGGACCGGCATGACTTAGTAGTACTGACGTTTCTCTAAGTTGAGTTCATCTTCTGGAGGTGGCCTCTTGCTAGAAGACTCACTCTTTCTCTTCAAAAGTAGTACTACAAGCCTACCCTTATTGAGTACTCAACATTGTTTATCCCACTTGGGATAAAATTGATAAAACATTACTTTACTTAAAAATGGCAACCAAGGGTTTCCAAAGTTTGTGTAAAATTTAGTTTCAAAAAGAGTTTAGTGTTTCAGAAAAACTACTAGTTGGTTTTCAATGGATTTATATAACTAAAATAAGAAAAAGAATAGTCCTCAATTGCCTTTACAAAATTGAGTGTTCACTTACTTCACGTTTGGCTTGCCATAGCGACCTTTTTACAACAAATGGGTTTTATGCAGGAGCTTACCCGATCCCTTACTAGAGATAAAATAAAGGTCTCCAACAGCTTACCTAACCCCGCCTGGGGTAAACACAAGCCATAATTTGCTTTCACAAATAATCCTAGCTCAACTTACTACAATCATGACCCTAATGTCCCAAACTTTAAGGCTAAATAATAACTAAAGGGTTTATAAAATAAATCTTGCCTGATATTAGAATAACTAGGGGTTTGTGAAATAGTTACTAATAAGGTGTAGGTTCAAATCTTGCTAGAAATAAATTAGGGTTTATTTGATGAAGGGTCCTAGGTCCTGAATGATATTATTTAAAATATTAATTTATTATAACTAATGGTTAGAAAATAATTGGTAAATAAAATTAATAGCAAGTAAATTTTATTATGTTTTGATTAAAAGATAATAAAAAAAATTCTTTTAGTATTTATGAATATATGAATTGCAAAATTAAAATTTTACCTATTATGATTATTTATATAAAAGGCTTTATTTAATGATATTATCATATATAATATCTATATATTTTATTTCCTTAATAAAAGCTATAATTTATTTGACTAAAATATCATTATTTTATATAATAGTCCAAAACCATATTTTCCTAGGGTTTTCAAAATCTCTAGAAGAAATTTTAGTATTAGTCATTTTATTGAAATAAAATTGGTCAACTTAATTAGCTCAGGGAGAACAAGGTGATGATCATAATTTTTATTGCTAACCATAATCATGAACATACACTCTACACAAATCATCAAAACATCCAAATCATGAATAAAAGCGTAGATCTAAATTTACCATCACATGATCCCAACTCCACTAAACATATTCATATGCATGGCCTCAACAAGAATACAAGAATATAACCCTATTCACCAAAGGTGACATAATCTCTAATATGCTTAATCATTCATAATACTCACGACACAAAGGCATGCATCAACCCCTAAAAATGCCATAAAATTTATCCAAGACTAATCATCCTTATGCATAAATCCCAACACCATCATATAAACATATTCACTCTCATGCTTCAATCCCAACGCCATCACAAAACACATGCTCACACTTTAATCATAATCCATCCTTTTCCAATAACATTGTAGAGACATGAATCTAAAATTTAAAGAGAAGATTGAAGAGGCCTACTTGAATGATGAATACCTTGAAGACGTTTCAAGAGAATCCTCACGCTTGGAAGTCTTGATCCGTTCAAGGGGAAGGAAGAGAAATGGCCATGGTTGGAAATAACCATTCGGCCGAGAGAGTGGGGGGGGGGAGAGAGAGAGAGAGAGAGAGAGAGAGAGAGAGAGAGAGAGAAAGAGAACGAAAAATAGAGTGCCTATTAGTACATCTCATTAAAATCGAAGATGGATGAAGATGGAGTTAATTGCTCATGCTTACCTTGCAAGAGTTCTTGAGCCTTCAAGAAAATTCTGATTTTTGATCCGAAAGTGGAACTTTGATATCAGCGTTTGATGTTAAAAATTGCAAAAGTGGATTTAAGAGGATGAGTAGGTGTGATTTGGAGTTTTTGGAGAAGATTGAAGAGGTTTTGAGTGGTCTTAGGCGCGAGAATGGTAGTAGGTGTTCTTGGAGGTTTGGAAAGAATAGAGAGAATAGAGAGAGAGCTGGCCGAAATTCTATTAGAAAGAGTGGCCAACTGGTTTGGGAGGGTTTTGGTAATTGGATTTTCAGATTTGAGAGGAAAAGGAAAGCTGGTTGTTTAAAATTCAAAAGGAATATTTTAGGGAATCAAATTTGGAAACAAATATGGTAAGAAATTCTTAGTTGATGGAGAGCTTTTGGAAGCTTCAATGGCCGGCTGATTGGTTGGGGTTTTTGCTGAGATGAATGATGATTAAAGGAGCTTTAGAGTGGCTGAAATATGGACTATAATGGTGATGGAATTTTCTGGGTAGTTGAGGCTTAATTCATGGAAGTTTACTAGAATATTTTGCTGGAATTTTGGACTTCAATTGATGGCTTGATTGTAGTGATTGATGGAGAGATTTTAGGAGCAGCCATGGAGCTCCTTTCTGGCAGAACACTGGTGGAGATGATGGAGTTCAGTTCAGGGCTGACCAAGGTGGATTTTACAGAAAAATGGAATGAGTTTCGGACAAGGGTGAAGAAGAAACGAAACCAGAAATTCTGGTTGGCCTTTCGCAAGGCTTGCTAGAATTTCTGAGCAGATTTTTCTGCCATGTTTTAGCCAACTTGTAGAAGATTTGGAAGGGTTTTAGTGGGTCTTTTAAGGTTGGTTTCTAGCCTTATTTATGGAGGAAAGACAAGCTTGAATTGGTAGTTGAAAAGTGGAAGAACGGCTTGGTTTTTCCGGACTGCTATACTGCAAAACCAACCGGAAAATTTTCTGGTTTGCACAGCTTTTGTGCAGTCCGGTTTTAGCCTATAATTTTTGACTTCATGCTGGTCAAGATTTCTATTTTTGTGGCAGTATTTTGAAAGGAATGATGGCTGAAAATTTTGGCAAAGAGGACTAATAAAGAAGGTGGAAAAATTTCCCGATTACTACATGAAGATGATGAACACACATAGGTTGGAGTTTGAAGATTCAACCATGGAGATTAATTCTCTTGGGAACCTTCCATAACTCTTCCCCAATTTCGGTCAACAAGATATCCTTTCATAGACATTTTCGAAACCTAAATCTCACCGAACCTTGCTGGAATTTTTTGGAAACAAAATGGCTTAGATAAATTAATCAACTTAATTGATTAAGAATTAAGGAAAGCTAGAGATCAACAAGGATATGAAATTCCTTAGAAATTTTTGTAGGGCACAAGAGTAGAATTAGAACATTCCTATCATGTCTCCCCTAGGACAGCACTCCTACTCCTCCCTAAGGCATGCAAGGGCAGAAAATAACATACTTATCCAAAAATAAAATTTAATCATGCTAAAGCTCAAATGATGAAATTTGAACTCAAGACCTCAAGTATTTATTCCAAAGCTCTAACTACTAAACCACAACAACTCTTGTTCTTATTTTCTCTCCCAAATATTTTTCCTATCTAACCCTCAAGCTATCTCCTTCTTTCCACCTCAAGCAAAATTACCATTTTGCCTTTCTTACTCAATAAGCACCATTAAAGCTTCTACACTATAAATCACAAATCTATAGCACATAAAATCATACAAAAATATATTTATGCATACAAGAAAACATGATATGCATCTCGACCCCCCTTACTCTAGGGTTGGTTTTAATTGGGGTTTCACAATTATGATGATTAAGTAACTAGTTGCACATTGGCCTTGAATTATCTTACACTTGATCACTATAATGCCATGATAATTCCATAATTCACATGATCATGTTTTGAGCATCTAGATACATTGGGTTTGTTAAGCACATTTACGCTTTCTAGTGAGATATTATGCTTATTCGTGCAGGTTGTGTGAAAATTGTGGTGGATTGATTAGTGGATGTTGGATTGGTTATTGTGTTGGTACACTTTAATTGTGGTGTGAGCTGGTTGAGAGTTGAGTGTGGTGTTGTGCATTGTGTTTGAAAAATGGGAGATTATATTCTTCTAAAATCGTTGAGCTGCCCAGTCTTTATACTCCTATCTTCACTACTATCTCCTTTCCAATATGTCTAGAGTACGAGACCAATCATCCAAAAGGGCTAGAGCTTCTTCTTCATCAGTCCCTTCATCTATAGACCCCCTGTTCCATAGGCCAGCTGATTTCATTGATCCATCATGTGAGGAGTGGTACAATAGGAGGGCTTCAAATAAGATTATTGTGGAGTGTACCTTTGCACCTACCCTAGACCGTGCCCTTACACTAGGAATGATGTTTACGAGGCTAGGGTGGGGACCTATAGTACAGCTTAAGAGGGATTACTGTCCAGTGCTCGTAAAAGAATTCTGTGCCAACATGGTTGCAAAGGACAATAACTGCCTTCTACACATTGAGACACGAGTGAAAGGAACCCCTATTGTCATTACACGAAACCATTTAGTTGCTCTTCTCCATGTGTATGATGATGATTCTTGGCTAGGAATAGATACCAATCATCAAAAGATTCTTTCTGATCCTAATTGGGATGCCAGTGGAACTAGAGCTACTCTAAGGTTGAGCAAAATAAAATGCTTTCCAAGCCAACAGCTTCTATTCTAACAATGATCTTGATGCCAACTTTCGAGCTCTAGTATACATGCTTGCTTTTAATGTTGTACCCCGAGCTAGTGGATTCAATGAGACACGCACTATTGATATGTACATCTTGCATAGAATGATGACCATTAAGCCTATTCCTCTTGCACCATTGGTCATACAATCCATTAAATATGTGGTTCATCATCGTCTCTCAACCAAAGCCTTCGTCTTTCCTCTAGTAATCATGAAAATTCTGAGAGACTTTGGTATTAGTACTGAGAGGGAATTGACTGAGACTACCACTGAGCATGACCTGGCCACGAAATAAACATTAATGAGCTGTGGTTACAAATATAGCTAGGAGATGAAGAAATGGATTAATCTCTATGAGGTACAGTATCCCGGACAAGTTTGGCCACCACCTGTGGAAGAGCAACACCTACCATCACCATCGCGAGCATGAGCCAGTAGTTCACAGTCCCAACCAAGGACTGACTTTGAGACCGCGGTGATGGGATAGTTAGCTCAGCAAACGGAGATGTTGCTACACATACGAGACACTATTGATGACATCGCCCAGAGGTAGACTATTCAGGAGTACCAATGGGCTCAGTAGATGCAGCGTTTTTCAGGATTGCATGGCAGTGATGGCACTTCAGCACATGATGAAGATGATAGGAAGGATTGAGATGATTTTTCTACACTTGTTCCCACTTGTCACTCTCTTTTTCCTTTATATTTTCATGACTTTTCTAGTTATTTCGTGTACTTTTCTTTTTCATACTATTTTCTTTACTTTTTGCTTATTCTTCTTTTTTAGTTTTTATGCTTTGGTGTGTTTCTTTTGTGTATTTTTCTTTCTAGGTACTTCGACAATGCCCTTTTCTACTGGAATTCAACTCTTTTGAAGAAGCATGCACAATGCAATGGAAGTATTTTCTTTCTTCTTTTTCCCCCTTTATTTTTGGTACCGTGGCAATATTTCATTGCTCTATTTATTTGGCCATTGAGGACAATGTCTAGTTTAAGTGTGAGGGAACGGTTAGAATAGGAATTCTTCTATGTTTCATTATTCATGAAATTCTTCTTGAAATATTTTTCAATTTTTTTTTTTAGATTTTTTGAACTTTCAAGATGTATTTGTAATGCATGTCTTTATGCTTGATCATAGAGCATATATTCTATATCATTTGTGGCTTATGCATGACTTTTTGCACGCACTAGAACTAAGTAGTTCTTGATCAAATGCTTTACATTGTTCTTAAACCAGTTTTTCTGCTAAAATTTATTGAGCATTCTAGAACTTACTTGAATACCTCTCGAGGTGAAATAAGAAAGACATTTATGATTTAACTTAGGGATGACAGTAATAGGCCTTCTTTAGATAGTTTGAGCTTTTCAAGCCTACCTATTTTATATTATCCATAGTGCCTATTTTGAGCCTAAATTGTTAATTTCTTTCTTAAACCCGTTATTGTACTTTGTCCATTACTTCTTTCTGAGAATTTGATTTACCTTCCAAATCTTTGATTGCTCTTGATGGATAAAAGTACAAGCAGAAAAACTGTGAGCAAAAATGCTTGTGTAAATGTCATGACTTGTTACTTTCAATCATGCATCATATGTTGAGTTGGAATTGTGAAAGGAGAAAGGAGGGAGAAAAAGAAGGATTGAGAAAAGCAAAAAGCTACTAGAAAATGTTGAAAGAAAAAAAAAACTGAGAAACAAACAAAAGCAGCATTTGAAAAGAAGAGAAAAAGAAAAGAAAAATTGAAAGAAAAGGAAAAGAAGAGCACAGGAAGAATGTTAGTTGAGTTGGAATAAGAAGTGCTGAAATTTTGATGATCTTGTGAAATATGATTGATGAGTTGAGAACTATTGATGAAAAGAATGCATGATTTGCTTGAAATGTAATATGATTACTATACAAGGTTATGGGTATTTGATTGGTTTTGTAATAGGAGAGCAAGAAAAGTCTGGAATCTATTGGTACATTTTGTTTATCCTTTTCTTGCAAACTCTCATCGTCTTTGATATTTGATTTTCGTATATCCTTCGTTTGATAGCTACATTATAAACCCTTTAACCTTACATTATAAGCTTAAAAGACCTACTTGACCTAAATAGAATCATGATATGTCTCAAATTAGTGGAGAGAGTGAATGAAAAACAAGCTTATGGAATGCATATTTTCTTTGAACTAAATTCTTTCCAATGGTTTGAGAATGATGTTAAGTGTTGGGATAGTTCTACTAGTCATTTTTCACTTACACAAGTCTTACATTTGTTATGAAAGTTATAGTAGCATATGTTTTGTTGTCTTGAATAAAGAAAGCATTGAAAATATTATTTTGAAATTGATTGAGTGATTGTGTGAAAACTTATGTTTTTCTACTTGTCTTTGATACTTTGCTTGAGGACAAGTAAAGAGCTAAATGTAGGGGAATATGATAGGGCCTAAATTACTAATATATTTCCTGGTTATTTGAGGCCATTTTGCGATACATTTTGTGCAATAACTGGTCATATTCCTTTATATTTGATATTTTACTTTTGGAAAGGTATTTTATGCATTATTTCAGATTTTAGGGGGAAAATTAGGCAAAAACGTCGCGGAACATACCAGAGCCAGCACCGGTTAGGAGCCTAGAGGCGGCGCTAGTTGTAATCTGGAAGACTTGACATAAAAATCATAAAAAATCGATGAACAGATAGAAAGGTAAAACACAACCGGTGCCGGCCCTAGGCAAGACAGGCGCCGCCGGCTATGCACTGGTGCAAAGATGGTGCGTCAATTTTCATGTGCGTTTTTTGGCAATTGGCAGAGTTTTAGTATTTTCCTACTTCTATTCTACCAGAAACCCTAGAGGAACGAGTTTAGGCACTTCTAAAGCCTATAAATAATGGAAAAACACAAGTTAAAAGGGGGGAATTCATGGATCAAAACATAAAATCACTCAAAATCAAGGAGGAATTCATCAGATCAAAGAGGATTGTACAAGAGGGTCTACGAAGGAAGAAGAAGGAGACTTGTCTATGAGTGCTTTCTTTTAACTTTCTTTTCTTTTCTTGAACAATAATGTATTAATTATTTTATTGTAATTTGACATTATTTTCGGTATTCGTAATTTTTAGAGTTACTTTGATCTTTTGATTCACTGATTGTTATTCTTGATATTTAATTACTTATGCTGACCACGAGATTAATTTGTTATTTCTTCCTATTCACTTACTTGGAAAAGAGGTTGATGGTGCTCTCAATTAATTAATTTCATATTTGTTGTCTATTAACTTGCTTGGAAAAGGGATTAATTGCTAAAAACTAGATAATTAAAGGTTAATTAATAGCTGCCAATCTATAGATTCATTGGTTAATTTCATATTTTAAATTTGCCAAGATATGGGGATTTTAACCAAGGATTGTGTTTAATGCATCTTTTGGGTGAATTAGTTGAGACATGATATGTGATGCTAATTGGTCTAGAAGGTAGTGATTTCATGGATTGGAAAAGAAGTGAATCTATCTTAATCCTTCATGATGCCAAGAGAATGATTAGTTATGATAATGATTGGGTATTTTAATGTCATGTTTGTCAAAATAATGGTTTGAGTTATATATAATTCTCCATCCTTGACATGTATATATTCTTTTATTTTATTTTATTTTCCTTTTTATTCTTTTTCACTTTATTGAGTCAGTTAAACAATGAAAGAAAAGTGATTACTGCATACTGGTTCCTTGAGGATCGATACTCATTTTAAAGCCTATACTATACTTAATTATGAGTACTCTTGCTCATATGTGTAATTTGGAGTTAACGTTTTAATTTAAACTTGATTGGGAATATTTTTATTTTTATTTAATTTTTTTATACCCAAATTCAAATACATCAGTGAGGTTGATTCTCATGTACCACTGTTGACAATCCTTTTGCTTCGGGTTTGAGCTATAGATGGCTGGATGAGGGCTGTCCTTATGTGGTTAGGGTAAGGTAGATGGAGTTTGTGGGTAGGTGATGGAGTTTTGTCCGGTTGGTAATGTTTGAATAAAGTGCACACATGGAGATGAATTCGTTTTTGTTCATTTAGCTAGTTGTGAGTTGTCCAGATGTGAATTGGCTTGATCCCTTGGCATTTGTGAGATGTTGAATGGGTTTGTCCATTTGTGGAGAGGGTGACAAAATGACAAATGGAAGGAAACTCTGTCTTAATGTGGGATGGGTTTTTTAGGTTGTCTTTGTGAGAATGTTAAGAATAGATGGCTGAATGAGGTGATTGAAATTAATTGATAATAGAATGGCAACAAAGTCCAGGAGGGATGGATTTATCGTTTAGGCTATTGTGAGTTGTCCATTTGTGGATTGGATTGATTCATTTGGCTTGTGTGTGTGGGGAAAGAGTGATGTTTGGTTGAAAAAAGGTGGTTTTGTCTTATTGTGATTTGGATTAACCAGGTATCGGGTGTGAGTGGTTGAAGAATGGTTGTCCGGTTGATGGGGTTGTACCGAGATGCCAATAGCATGAAAATTCAAGTTGAATCCATATTGTGTACAAGGAACATCAAGATTTGGGAATCAAAAGACGGTTGTTGAAGGTATAGTTAGGAAGGAGATGGATATGAAACTTGAAAGAAAAAGAAGAACCCAGAACACCCAGAACAGAAATAATATATGTACTCAGGACACTATGAATTGCACTAGAGACGAATAAAGGGAAACAAAGCACAAAAATATACTACACAAGTAGATAGCATGCTAGACATAAATCACTCCAACCGGTAGTAATGACACTAGAATTGCAACATTTCAAATACTCCAGACCCCATAATTTTTAGACAATACAGCAGCAAAAAACCCCAGGAATTCAAAGGTAAGCAAGGCAAAACATAATTTGCAATTTTATAGGAAGTAAAAAAAGGAGAAAAGACAAAAGCGGTCCACTATACAAACCAGGCCAGCAAGAGATATTCTTAAGTTGAGCTCGAAAAATTTCAAGAACTGGGAAGAGGACACCAGGATGTTGAGAGCTTCACTCTCTATTACTATCTCTTAACTCGATAATGAACTCGAAGAATACATGCTAAAACCAGCAAGTTAGTACAAGAAGAAAGCATCCTTCCTTAGATGTAGGTTTAGCGGTTGCCTTTGAACTTGCTCAAGCATTTCACAGCTCTTAATTCTAAAGAAGGAATACTTGATGGAGGCTATCGTTGAACTTGAAGGTGAAGTTCAAATTCGAGTTGCGAAAGGGAATTGATGATAGAATATTCGTGTGAAATAAAGGGCAAAGTCTCATTGTAATCAAATGTGAAATTGCCGACAAAAATAAGAAATCAAAAATCAAAAAAATTAGAAAAGTAGACATCATTTCAAAAAGTTTAGAAAGATCATTTGAATAAAGTAGCAAAGTTCAAGCCTTATCTCTAGATAGGTTGAAGGTTTATTCAGTGGCAGATAATGCTAATCCATACCGACCAGATAATATCATTGGTAGTCATGATATATGTTGACATATATTAAGAGTCCAATTAAAATTAATTAATTAGTCTTGGGCATTTAATGAGACCCAAAAAAGATAATTTATTAATTAAAATGATTAGGCTAGTTTGTGCTATTTTTTTAGCACAACACCTAGCCCAATTGGGCTTGGTGATTTCGGCCATTAAGGTTTTGGAAGCCCTAAGGCTGGCCGAAATATATATAAGAAAAAAAACAAGCGTTGTGCAAGAAGATCGATAGAGCGTGCCACCTCCTCTTGTTTCTCTTTCACGTTCTTTCTCTTCCTTCTCTTTAGTAGAGTGTTTTTTTTATGTAAAAATGAGCTCTTACCAAGCTAACGCCAAGAGCAAGATAGAGTCATACTCCAAAAGGCAAAGAGAATAAGTTTAGAAACGTTTGATAAGTAGAAGTAGAAGATTAGCGGGAATTCCTGTTGAGCAACACACGCCTCCTTCTCCCCTTCCAATGCAAGAAGCTCTAATGCAATCTGTCCCCACGTTGGTTAATTCCCGACCAATAAGGAAAAGGAAGTACTCTCTCCTAGCTTTGGCTCGAAAAAATTAAAAATTTTTATTTGCATTATTCTCTGATGTTTTTCTGTGATCCTTCACTAAAATCAATCCTTACACAAATCCTTATATTCTAGAGCATGAAATTAGCCAATAAATCTATATTATAGCAATCATCAATCAATCTTTGATTACTCAAGTTCTTGACAATTAACCCATTTTTCAAGAAAGTTAAGAGATAACAAATATGAAATTAATTAAATTGACACCACTATCAATCTCTTTTGCAAGCAAGTCAACAAGAAGAATCTATCAATCAATTCCTTAATTAAAACAAGCAATCAAATATCAGGAATGATAATGAATTGATCTAAGAACTAAAATCAAGACGAAAACATGAATCCAAAAGAATTTCTTCTAAAGACAATTAAAACATTAATATCAAATTGTCAATAAATTACAAAGAAGAGAAAACGAAACCACTCATTGGCAAGTAAGACTTCTTCTTCTTCCTTGAAACCTTCTTGAGTAACTTCCTCTTCTTCTCCTAGAATTCTTGATAAGGCCTAAATTAGTAATATTTTTCCTAGTTATTTAAGGCTATTTTGTGATACATTTTATTCAATAACTAGTCATATTCCTTCATATTTGAGATTTTACCCCTTGGAAAGGTATTTTGTTCATTATTTCAGATTTTAGGAGTAGAACAAAGCAAAAACGTCGCAAAACAGAACATAGGCGACGCCGGCCAGGGCAGAGGAACCGGCGCTGGCTACACACTGTTGACACGCACTTCGAAATGACAAAAAATTGTTGAAACAAGACCGGAATAGAACTAAACTGGCACCTGCTCTAGCAGCCTAGGCGGTGCTAGTTGTACTCTGGACAACATTGTGCTGAAATCAAGGAAAAATTGGCAAACAACGGAAGAAACAGAACACAACCGGCACCAGTTCTGGTAGCCAAGGCGGTGCTGGATGTGCCCTGAAGATAAGACGGAATCTTGATTTTTCTACATGATTTTTGGTAATCTGTGCAATTTTAGTATCTTCCTACTTCTACTCAGCTAAGAATCTTACACCAACGAGTTTAGGCACTTCCTAAGCCTATAAATAGAGGGAAAACACTAGAGAAAATGGGAGAACTCATAGATCATCATAGAAAATCACTCAAATCAAATGAGGAATTCATCAATTCAAGGAGGATTATGTAAGAAGGTCTTCAACGGAAGAAGAATGAGGCTTGTTTATGAGTGCTTTATTTTACTTTGTTTTCTTTTTCTTGACAATGATGTATTAATTGTTTTATTGTAATTTGACATTGTTATATATATTCATGATTTTGAGTGTTATTTGATCTTTTTGATTAATTGATTGTTATTATTAGTATTTAATTACTTGTGCTTATTACGAGATTAATTGGTTGTTTCTTTCCATTAACTTGCTTGGATAAAAGGGTTGATGGTGGTCTCAATTCATTAGTTTCATATTTGTTGGCTCTTAACTTTCTTGGACAAAGGGGTTAATTTTAAGGACAAAGTAATTAAAGGTTAATTGATGTTTGCCAAGATATTGATTCATTGGTTAATTTCATGTGTAAATTTGCCAGGAATGGAAATTTAATCAAGGGATTGTGTTTAATGCATTTTTTTAGGTGAATTAGTTGAGACAGGATATGTGATGCTAATTTTTTTAGAAGATAGGGATTTCATGGATTGGATAAAGAAGTGAATCTATATTATCCTTCATGATGCCAAGAGAATAATTAGTTATGATAATGATTAAGTACTCGGGGATCATGTTTGTTAAAACAATAGTTTAGGTTACATAATTCTACATCCTTGATATGTATATATTTGTTTTATTTTATTTTATTTTTTATTTTATTTTAACTTTATCGAGTCGGTTAAACAATGAACGAAAGGGGATTAATGCATACTTGTTCCTTGAGGTTCGACACTCATTTGAACCCTATGCTATGTTAATGATGAGTACGCTTGCTCATATGTGTAATTTGGGGTTAACATTTTAATTTAAACTTGATTGGGAATGTGCTTATTTTTATATGATTTTTATACCCAAATAAATACGCATCAATTCTCCTTTGATCCTCCTAAATCTTGGTGTTTCTCTCAGAGTTTTCTTAAGATATTATATTGAAGATTTGAAAACTCCTTTGTACAATGTTATTCTCTTGTATTTATAGGAGTTTTAATTGCCAAAAAGTTCCTAAAAGAGTCTTTTTTTCATGGTTGAAAGAGTTCCCAAAATAATCCGACTGAAATTACCAAAATCTAATCTGAAATAGAAACCCGCCATCTTAAAACTACATTAGGCCAGCGCTAGCTCAGCCCCTCACTGTCGATGCCGTTCGTGCTTTGTTTCTGCCCTGGTGTACTCTGTTTTTGGCCATTTTCCTATGGTTTCCAAACTAGGGATGGCGCCGGTAGTGCTTCACACGACCCGCGTCGGCCGTGCAGTACAATAGCTGCAGTTTTTTTGTCTTTTTGCGTTAAGTCTACACAAAAACTCCAAAATACCTTTTCAAAGGAAAAATATCTAATATAAATTAATATGACTAGTTATTACATCAAAAGTATCACAAAAGAACCTCAAATAACTAGAAAAATATAGGTGAATTTAGCCCCTATCACTAGCCCTATAAATAGAAGCGAATGACACAAAAATAGGCGGCTAACACTGAGAGAAAAAACCTACTCCAAGAAGAGAAGAGAAAAGAGAGGATTGGAGGTCATCAAGTGAATTAAATATGAAGAAATCAACCTATCTATGAGCAATTTCTTGTCCTTTTCTTTAGTTTTCTTTGTTAATTTATATCTATTGCTTTAATTGTTCTTCAAGGGTTGATTCTTAGTTAGTTTTGTATTAAATCTACTCTTGATTTGTTGATTCCCAATTCCTAAAGAATGACTACTTGATTTTGTTGTGTTGGATGTGTTATTTGGATTGCTCTCTCTTGATGAATTCGAGAGATAGGGCTAGGAATTGGGTTCCAATTAATGGATTCAATATGGATTTTCTTTTGGTTAACTTGAGAGAGAGGTTGGGGATTAGAATTTGTTAATCCTTGGAGATTTAATATCATCTAAAGGTAGGTGTATTGGGTTCTTCCGGATAATTAGGGGTTTTGAGCTTAATGGTTCTTGGGTTTAATTGGAAAGGTAGACATACCCTCTAATTAGCTCTGGAATAGGGAATCTATGATTCGAGGCATGTATAACCTCTACCGATATTAGAATTGAGAATTTAGCTATCTTGTGTTTGATTTGGTACTTAGCTAATTTAGGAGGATTCTGGATAAGTACATGTCTTTCACTTCTTTTCTTATCTTTGATTTTCTTATGGCCAATCTTATGTGAGGTTGTGTTGATTCTCTAGGTTTTTTCCCACTGTAATTGATCTATTCTCTTAATTTGGTAGGCTAAACAATAGAAGAAGAGTTAGTAGTAGAACTTTTATCCCTTTCTTGAGGATCTTAGATACTTGCAACTATGACACTATATTACACAATAGGTGTGCTTGCTTAATTGTATAGTTTGAGTGTAATTTTGGCATTTTAATCTAAAAGTTGTTTGACTGTGGATTTAATGATAATATTTTCTAATACTCGAAAAATGTGCAACAAGTTTTTGGTGCCATTGTTGGGGATTGAAGATAATGTCATGAAAATTTGGATTTTATTGATTTGGCCATGTATATATTTGTGAATATTACTAACTTTTTCTTTTATTTAAATATTTGCTTCTCTTTTTTTTTTTTTTGCATAATATTACTTGTACTTGTATATAAATTTCTTTTTCTTGTTCTATCTTGTTTGTGGAGTGTTTTGATTGTTTATCTTTTGTTATTGTAATAAATAAATTATATTGAGTTGTAGTGTATTGTATCATTATGTTTGTTGAATACTATCGAGAAGACCTTATTGTATAGCTTTTGCTTTGAGGATTTTGAGTGTTGTTGTAATAATAGTAATTATTTTGAAGATTTGGTTGATTTTATATTTTTAGTTGGGAAATTATTGTTGTTGTTGTGGAATCTTTCTTTTAGCTTTGTGATGGTAGTATTGTTGATTGTTGTTGTAATATACTTGGTGGAAGTCAAGATTGTTGTTATGGTTAATGTGCTGAGAAGTTAAGATTATCTTTTGTGGGATATTGTTTAGTGGTTGGAGATTTTGTTGAAGTTTGGGCAACCTTTGGTATAGTCGTTCATTTAAAGGTTCTTTCTTTTAGCCTTGTGATGGTTTTATTTGTTGGTTGTTGTTGTACTATATATATATATATATATATATATATATATATATAGTACAACAACAACCAACAAATAAAACCATCACAAGGCTAAAAGAAACAACCTTTAAATGAACGACTATACCAAAGGTTGCCCAAACTTCAACATATATATATATATATATATATATATATATATATTGAGGAGCTTGAATCTTTGATTGTAGTAGTGGTGAATAAGTTTTGAAAATTGTTAATTTAGATAATTTATATTATATTTTGATAGCTTATTGATTTTTGTTTGGAGAGTTGATTAACTTTTTGATACCATTGGTTTAATAACTCTTGAAATTTGAAGTTATTTGTTAGTTGTTTAGGAGATACTATAATGTTTTCAGAATGAGTAGTATTTTTAGATTGGTGGTTATTGTTGTGAAAATCTTTTGAGAGTACCCCCTTCAATAAGCCCACTAAGTCCTTGATCATTCATTTTCCTTTAGAGTGTATCACTAGTGTACATTTTGATTTGGTCATTTGTTTTATTGTATTGTTGAAGTAGTATAGCTCTTGGCCCTAACATATGTCTTAGTTTTGCTTATGTTAGTTATTTTTGTTGTGATTTGGGTATGGTAGTTATTTATGTTCTTTAATTTGGTTAGCTATGATAACTTTTTGTATAATTTATATTACTTGTATCTTTGCGTTGATTTTTTTGTGCACTATATCTTTCTTGATCTTGTTGCTTGTATCTTTATTACTAATTTTTTGGCTTGTGTACTATTCTATCTTTTGTTTTTATTTTGCAAGTACAAAATAGACATAATACCATCTGGTTCATTTGAAACAACGCCGACCATCTACAATAAACAACTACTGTGGATATACTGAACATACTTGGCGTTGTCTATTACAACTTAACCAACGTTTTGTAGTACTGAGCAACTATGATTTTAATGAGTTTCAAGATATCCAGGGAGTATTATTTATCCTTTTCTCCCTATGTTGTTATTTTGTATTTTGTAAATGTATTTGCATTATATGTTTTGGATAATGAGCATATTATCTTGTTTAAGTCTAAGGGAGAGGTTGAGTAATATTTCTTTGCAATTTTGTATTAATAATCTTGGGTGTTTTCTTATTTTTCGCTAAAATGTTCTCAAAATATTTGCATTTTTTGGGCTAATTTCGAAAACTTTTTGGTGTATGTGTTGATATGTGTTAATTTGGCGGATATTTTATCATGATGTTTGTTTGTGAATTCTATTTAAGACTTGTTTAGGAGAGTTGATTTTATGTACGCGTATATATTAGGTATGACAAATGCTAGAGTTGAGAAATGATTTAATCTTATTTATACTTTTAGAAAAGTTGTGAAACTTGAATTCTTTCAGAATAGATGAGAATAATGTGATAAAATATAGAATGTTGATATTTTTCTATCTCTAGATTTGTAGCATCCCCATTTATTTATTCATATATTTGTTTATTTTAAAAGTGTTCTATTATATTTTTCAATGTAAATAAAGGCAAATAGGAGTAAGAGGTAGGTTGCTCAATACACCTACCAAAGTGAGAGGGGTGGGGGGGGGGGGGAAGTGTTGGGGATATGCCCTAGAGTCAATTTATACTTATACAATTGTCACTATGTTTTATATAATAATATGAGGCTTTCCTTTTCATGAATAGTGAGTTTTGTTTTGTTGGTCATCAAGTACGTGACTTGATAGTAAAACCCTACAATGAATACAATGACTATTCTAAAACTGTCCCTGATCGATTATTATTATTGGAATAATAATAAATTAAGATTAGTATGTTTGTGACTTGATGGCTATGTTTTACTGGCCATGGATATTTGTGATATCGAGTCAAGACATAAATAAATGTTAGAGAACATTGTACTGGACATGACCCACTGTGAGAGTACTTCATGGAATATGTCATAAGTACTTTCTAGCCATAATAATATTGAAAGTCCTTCAACCTAAATTCATCATAGTTTCTTACTTGATAAATTCTATATTTTGACATTGTCTAAAATTGTCTTTAACCAGATAATAAATTAGACTACTGTTGGATATAGAATAAATCAAGAAGAGGAATATGATTGATTGTGAAGGAATTTGTCCCTCTCAGTTATGGGAGAGATATCCATGGGCCCCTTGATAAGTTAGACTGTTAAAAATGCATGGCCGTGCTCAAATATATCAATCTAAGATATTGATATCATTTGTTTGAACAGTCTACTATGAAATCAAGAAATAATTGATTAAGCTTAATAAGGATGACATGCTCCGTGCCTTATGCTTAATCTGGATATCGTGTGACAAAAGGACTAAATATAAAATTATGGTTTGGTTCAAAGAGATCACCGATCTTCATTTAACCTGGATAGTTATAATGTTTTGCTAGAAACTGCTTATAACTTGTGGGCCATTTAAATATGATTTAGGCACACTGCCAGTGTTAAATGAACCTATAGGGTCACATAATAAGCGAACTTGTTAGGTTATTTTTCTGGTGACCAGGTTCGATGAATCTGGATGATATCCAGATCATAAGAATTTGACTCGGTAAAATAATTAGTTAAATTACCGAGATAATGGCAGAATCTTATCATATCAGTTTTAATTTAATTTGAATTTAAATTAGAATATGATAAGATATTATTAGGGTTGGACTCTAAGAGGTTCGAGGGTTTTTAAGAAAACCCTAACCGTCTTTTCAATAGTCCAATTTTTCGGTTGAGAACATTCGTGCCATTCTCTACCAGAAAAAAAAAACCTCTCAAAACCCTAGGCGCTAGCACTCCCTGGGTATCAAGTGAGTTCGCGGTGTGTATCCGATAGAGGACGCATACTACAACGTCTGGTGATTGTTCGGGTTGAACGTACAACAGCGCAACCAGAATCGAAGGATTTCGATTACAGCAACCAGAGGTAATTCTTAAAGCTTAGATCTTCTTAATCGTTTACTTGGGTCCTCGGGAGGGATTCGTAGATGTTTTCTGCGTTTAGGAGTCCACGAATCCTAACAGGAAGGGGGGGGGGAAGGACTCTAGGAATGCAAAGTGCATGTTTTACGATGAAAAACAATGTGTGATGAAAAAGATAAGAAAAAAATAATAAAACAAAAAAAAAACAAAATGCAAAGGATGCAAAAAGAATATTCAATTCAAAATCATTTTAAATGCATCCTTTTGTAGAAATATTATGAAAAATGAGAGGTTCATGCTTTGCCATTTCAAGTTGAAATGTATTGTTGTATAAAAAATGTAATGCGTTGTTGTAATGAGATAAAACAATTGGTAGGTTTATTCTTTTTGTAAGCCACGAGACTTGAGTAAGTTGATTAGTCCTGTCTCATATAAATCACATTGTTTATACTCTTCATTCAAGGAATATAGTAAATCATATTAATTTGGCATAAACTTATATAATAGCTTTGATATTCTTGCTTATGTCTAGCTTAATATATAAGTATACATAGGATTTTCTGTTAGATTCCAATAATGCAATAGCAATTCATGCACAATGGAAATTAAAACGAAATCTACTCAAAGGAAACACTTGCATGTAGTTAAATGGGTTAAAAGAGGGAATAAAAATTCATTACCTCTAAATTGAAAATTTAAAAATTTTTCTTTGTGCGCAGAACTCTTCCATAAAATTTGTCCAAACACGATCCATCAAAATTCCAACCGTAGGAATTTCTCTAACAAAGTCTACATAAGGAATTGTATCCAATTAGGCACGATTAATCCTGATGCTAGTTGGTATAATTTATAGCTAGGGATTTAATTTTGGAGTAGAGAATGAAAAGGCTACAGTTAATTCTTCCTAAAGGCGGCGGTATTTTTAGAGGAAACATAGAGTGTTGATTTTTCTTCAATTTTTCAATAATATTTTACAAAAAACAATTTCCTCTGTGTGTGTCAGTGTGTGTATACACACACACACACAGAAAACCTTCATCACCACACAAAGAAACAAAACTTGTTGTTTTCCTAATTCTTTTAGGAAATCATAACTTTAGCCTTTCTTTCAATTATGGCCATAGGCTTTCAAGAATTGCAATTTGGAGTAATAACAAGTTTATAATTCACGCTTAAGAATTCTATAATTATAATTCAATCCTAACTAATTATAACACTTTATAATTAGCCCATAATAAATATTTCTTATCACAAATTAATCCCATAATATTATCAAATAATATCTTGAATACCAATTTCTCTATTGTGTGTGACCTATTAAGTTTTCTAATCAGTTGGTAGTTAATATGAATTAATTCTAATGACTATAGAATTAATAATTCTCAATAATTATAATTAACATATTAATTATAATTATGATTAACTTATTAATTATTTAATTAATAAATCCATATTTATCAAATCAAGAGTGGCATCTAGTAATGCATTATGATCATCCAAAAGTCTAGAAAGTCAAGTGGCTTGACATGAACTTATCAATAGTAAAATATCAGTGCAATAAACTCCTTTCTTCATACTATATCTCGTTCGATTTAGAATATGGAATAGTACCAACTCTAACTAGAATTTAATTAATTCTAATCTAAATTTATTAATACTGGATCCAAAATCCATTACTTAACATGTATATCAATTTGGAACTATTTTCAATACATAGTCACCACGGCCAAGGACTTCTCGAGTAATGATTTCATGCAAATGGACATGCGATATATGCCCCTACTATTAGAAATGATGAATCCCTTATTGAACCTCTCAACTACTTTCATTTATTTTACGTTGTACCCAATATTCATCCAATAGGCAGTCTTAGATAAGACTCCAAATATTAGAATCAAAGTACAATGCTTAGTAACAAAATACCTTAGAGATCGCAAGTCTAAGGACACTTGCATATTTGCTATAATGAGATTCTATCACTGCCACTAAATAGTTATCAATGTAATTATCTCTTAGTTAGGTCATCCAATTAACTTGTTCAATTAACAAGCATCCACATGTTAGCTTTAAGTATTACAATACTCACGAATATGAAACCACTGCTTTGATCAAATCAAGAAGTAAAACACGTGCTAGTCTTTGTGCATTAATGATGTCCTATCTTATTATTAGTATGACTAGGGATAATTGAAGCACAAATACTACATAGTATAATAGAAATCTCACATTATGACCTCTATCATAATTTCTTTAATACTATATTATGTGATTGAGACTTTATCTAATAGTTTTATACACATATATGCGGATTGATTAATTAAATTGAACGATAAAGAATTCCTATTATTAATAAATGTGAAAATATATTTTATAAATTATTGGCTCTAGAGCACAACCCTAACAATCTCCTACTTGTAGTAGACCCAATCATTCATGTATCTAATACCAAATAACTGAATATGACTATCATGTTTCTTTGTGTTAGTGTTGTGCCCTAGAGGCAATCACTTGTACCATGTATATTACATATTAAATTAATAAGAGGCAATCTTTATCTTTCAGTTTGATTGTTATGTCTAAATATGTGTACAAACCGTTAGATAAAGTCCCTAGTACAACACAGTGTTAAGGAAATCATGATAGAGATCATGATGTGAGATTCCTACTACACTATGTAGTGTTTATACTTAAATAATCCCCAGTCATAGTATTAATAAGATGGGATATTATTAATACGCCAAGACTGGCACATGTTGTATCTCTTGATTGGATCAAGCGGTGGTTCTCATATCCGTGAGTATTGGGATACTTAGGATTAACGTGTGGATGCTTGTTTTGGAACAAGTTCATTGGATGACCAAGCTACGAGATAATCACTTGGATAACTATTGAGTGCCAGTGATAGAATCTCATTATAGCAAGTATGCAAGTATCCTTAGACTTGAGATCTCCGAGGTACTTTGTTTATCGAGCGTTGTACTTTGATTCTAATCTTTGGAGTCTTATCTAGGACTGCCTATGGGATGGATATTGGTTACAACGTAAAGTAAACGAAAGTAGTTGAGAGGGTCAATAAAGGATTCACCACTCCTAATAGTAGGAGAGTATATCTCAAGGACACTTGTAGGAATCATTACTCATGAAGTCCTTGACCAAGGCGACTATGTGATGGAAATGGTTCCAATTGATACACATATCGAGTAATGGATTTCTTGAACAAGTACTAAAATATTCGGACCAGAATTAATAATATTCTGGAGGGAGTTGGCACTAATTCCATGCTCTAGACCGAATGAGATATTGTATGTTGAAAGGAGTTTATTGCACTGATAATTTGCTATTGAAAGGTTCATGTCAAGCCACTTGACTTTCTGGACTTTTGGGTGGTCAAGAGTCATTGCTAGATGTCACTCTTGATATGCTAAATATGGATTTATTAATTAGAGAATTAATAAATTTAATCCTTTATTTTATTAAGGATTATTAATTCTAATATTGTTAGAATTAATTCATATTATGCTACCAATAAGACCAGGAAACCTAATGGGTCACACACAATAAAGGTTTGAATGCTCAAATATATTATTTGATAATATTGTGGGGTTAATTAAAGAAGGGAATATATTTATAGGTGAATTATAAGTTTGTTATAATTCATGGGACCTAATTGTAATTAAGTAAACTTTAAGGACCAACTTTTTGACAATTGGACATTGAAGGACTAAGTTGCAATTTGTGGTAATTATAAATCTATAAATATAAGGAAACGGTTTCCTGAGGGTTAGAGATATACAGACTATTCACGCAATAACAAAGAAACCGTTTCTCTGCCTTTCTTTTCTTAATCAAACCCTAGCCTCCTAAATTCTACTAGCATAGAATTGTGAGATTGTGAGCGTTCAACCTTGTGTGGATTATCATTAGAGGGAGTTCTTACTTGGACTTCAGTTGAGCTGCGGTGAACCGGTTTTGTGATCTAGTTCGCGCCTGCGTTCTTGGAACAAGAAAATTTTAAATTCTGGCTTCACGAGATAATAAGCGTGATCTTCTCCCTTTTCCGTTTCTACTGCAAACTCGTGATCCATGGCTTGGATTTTTTGTTGTTTTCCGCTGCGTTTAATCTGATTATTTAATCTAGAAATCCTACACTTTGGAGGTAATGCCTTAGTCGGTGGATCAGCTGTGTTCTGATATGTGGGAACTCTCTCTATCTTTACATCTTTTCTATCAATAATTTCTCTAATTAAATAATAACGTCTAAGTACATGTTTGGATCGTTGATGAGACTGTAGTTTCTTTACTTATGCAATGGCTCTGTAGTTATCACAATACAAGAGTATTATATCAACAATATTAGGTAATACTCCTAGTTTTGTAATGAACTTCTTGATCCAGACCATCTTTTTAGCTACTTCAGAAGCCACTATGTACTTTGCTTTAGTAGTTGAGTTGGCAATTGTGTCTTGTTTGGAACTTTTCCAACTAATTGTCCCACCACTAAAAGTGAACACGTAGCCTAATTGTAACTTGTAGTCATTTTTATCAAATTGGAAATTAGTATCAGTATACCCTTTGACCTGTAAATCTCCATCTCCATATACAAAAAATATATTCTTAATTCTTCTTAAGTACCTAAGGATATTTTTGACAACCACCCAATGACATTCTACCGAGTTAGATTGGTATCTGCTGTCAAACTAAGAGCACAAGATACATCGGACCTAGTACATATTATATAGCATATATGATAGAACTAATTGCCGAAACATATGGTATCACTCTTATATGATCCCCTTCATTTTGTGTCTTAGAACACATAGATTTTGAAAGGTATATCCCATAGAGCATAGGTAAGAATTCCTTCTTCGATTGATTCATGCTAAACCTATTTACCACTTTGTCTATGTATGTAGATTGTGAAAGAACTTGCAACTTTTTTTTTTTTATCTATCTTTGTAGATCCTTATTCCTAGAATATAGGTTGCTTCTCCAAGGTCTTTCATGGAGAACTTCTTTGATAATCAAATTTTGACTGATTGTAGAGTAGAGATATCATTTCCTATTAGGAATATGTCATCTACATATAGTAATAGGAAAATAATTGTACTCTCACTTACATCCTCGTATATACAAGGTTCAACCATATTTTGTGTGAAACTAAAACTCTTTAATTATTTTATCAAAATAGATATTCCAACTCTTAGAAGCTTGCTTAAGTCCATAAATGGACCTTTGCTGTAACACCCCATATTTCAAATCATCAGACCTTACATTGTGGAATGTTGCCCCGTCCGATCTTTCCAAACAAGGGGTTTTTCTAACGTACCCAACTTATGACACAACAAAAAATTTATAAAACTTTATATTAGTACAAGAAATTTTTGGTACATAGAACCAAAAGAGACCAAGAGATAAACAAACACTAGTGGTCTAAAGCTTTTTGTGCCCTTCTTTGGTACTTTTCTAGAATAATCGGTACATTTGGGAATCTTCTACCTTGGTCTGGCTTCTAAAATTTGATAAAAGATAAAACACGTGTGAGTGCTAATTGCTTAGTGAGTCCCATGTGTGTGCTAGTATTTTTCCCTAAAGAAACAACTTGTAAAATCAAGTACTATTCCAAGTATCAGCTTCTGAATGAATTAATAATCAGGACAGGGCAACATGCTTAAATTCATGATAAATAGGCAAAATCAAGAAACAAGGGCCTTGATTAAGTAACCGGAATTCATGTTTATCAGGGAATGCAGGTAGTAAAATCCCATGTGCCTGTACTGGAAAATTATGATCAAGATTTTAGGAATTCAACAAATTCATGTTGTAGTTTTGGAAAATTCATGTACAAGATTTCACGAAGCATGACTTGTTAATTCAAGAGTTCTTGTAGTAGGAATCCATGAATTTGTGTATAAAACTATTTATTTCAGGAATGCAGGAGTTCTTGTATAAAACGCGCTAATTCAAGTATACAGGAATTCATGATCAGTAATTAGTATATCAAGAATTCAGGTATTCAGGATTTCAGGAGTTATGACACATTTGCATCAGTCATTCAGGAATTCAGGAGTTAGCTAATCCCACTATCTTGTCGCCTCATTTAGAGCAAGACAAACCCCAGAACTAACAAAGTTACTTAGGGTCATCAATTTGTAATGTAAGCTAGTACAAAGAGAAAAGCTCCTGTTGAATACTCAACGTTCACATAATACACGTATTCAAGTCCAAGAAATAGAAAAGGGTGTCATAGTCCTTTTCCATAACTTGTCATGTTAGTAAATGCAAGACATGAGTAAAATATCATGAAATATAGCACACGACATAATTTTTTCAAGTAACTTAAAGAACATGTTGAGAATTCATGATTTTATCAAGTAACATGAAAAACTTGTCATGAAACAGGATGAAACATGTCTTTCTTAATCATATGCATGAAACCGAGTTTTACCGAGCAATAAAGTTATGTTCTAGCTTTTACATGAGAAAAGAATTTAAGATACTTAAAATTCGCAGGAGAAGGATAGGTATTTTACATGATGTAAAATCTGTAATTGAAATAGAATTTCAAAAACCAAGGCTCGACTACCGGTGATTCATAAAATATTTCTGTATAAGAAGTCCTTAGTCCAAATATGACGTTTTCTAAACAGCCGGATTCATTTTGTACAAAAATCTCATACACGAGTTCAATCGTAAACTCATGAATAAATATAGTTTCAAAATTTAGGAACTTGCGCGATGCGCAAAACATAACTTTTAATGTCTAAGACTTTGTGATAAATAAATCTTCAAGAAAAGGATTTATGTAAAAAATTTGGCGATTGATGCTCACAATTTTCAAGTGAAAAACATTTATTTCATTATCTTAAAAAACACAAATTCGTATCAGGAAGGCATTTGCTTATATTAGAAAAACAATTTGAGATTTCAAATGAGTTGAAAGTTGAGAAATTTCAGGTACCCATGCTTTGTCTGAAATATATTAGGATAACAAAATTCTATATCCGAAGAGCATTTATGTGAAACCCCAGTCAAAACCGACCTTAGAGTAAGAGGGTTGGGATGCATATCATGCTTTACTTCATGATTAAATACGTTTTCATATGATTTCTATGTGCTTTGGATTTGAGTTTTATTGTTTTGAAGTCTTGTTGGTGAGTATTGTGTGAGAGGGACAAAATGGTAATTTTTGGCCGAGGTGAAAATAGGGAGATAGATTGTGGATTGAATTGAAAATAATTTTTCTAGTGGAAATGGCAACAAGAGTTGTTGTGGTTTAGTGGTTAGAGCCTTAGAATTAATTCTTGAGGTCTTGGGTTCAAATTCCATCATAGAAGCTTTAGCTAGAATAAATTTTATTTTTGCTTGGGGGAAGTTGGTTTCGGCCCTAAGGGCTTAGATCAAGGTGGTGATAATGACCTAGGAGAGACATGTTAGGAGAATTCTCATTTCACTCCTTTGTTCTTCTCGAAATTCCTAAAGGGAATTCATTCTCCCTTGATCTTTAGTTTTTCTTAATTTTCAACTCCTTAGTTTGATCAAGGTGTTCCATCCTTTTTCTTTCCAGAAAATTCAGTAAAGTGTGGAGGTCTTTTAGGATCAAAATGTCCTAGCAAAAGGCTTCTCATGGTCTGGAAAATGTGAATGAATTGTGGGAAATTTCAGGAGGAAAAATCCCTCTAGAAAGCTAGCTGAAATTTCACTCTATAGCTAGTTCACCTTCCTTCTTGGAGTGAGCTGAAATTTTCCAGCTTGTGTACCTTCAAAATGTCGAACTTCTTAGCTGGCATTTCCTTCCAAATGCTTCCAGAAAAATGGCCTTAATATCAGCTTGAAACATGTATTATTTCTGCCATTTTCGGACTGCACAAAAGCTGTGCAAAACCAGTGAAAATTCTGGGCAAAATCGCAGCTTTGGAGGTCCAAAACCAAACTGTTTTCTTCCAGATTTTGTGCAGCACCTTAGCCATGTTTTTCCTCCATGAAGAAGGATGGAAACTAGCCTTGAATACCCCTGAAACCCCCCTTCAAACTCGCTGCATCTCAGCTGGAAGAGGCGGACGAAATTCTGCCCAGAAAAATTCTGTGCAGCGAAAAAAACTGGGCAGTCAAATGTCCAGCTTTGCTTTCTGTTCTTCTTCCAGCCAAAGCACCAACCTACTTCTGTCAAAACCTCCCTTAAACCACCATTTACAGAGCACCATTGTTTCTTTTGAGCTTCTGCACGAAATTCCATCAATGGCTGTCCAAAAATCTCTCCAACAAATCCCTGCAATTTAGCTTGATTACCTTCCAAAATTTCAGCCATCTTATTTAGCAACCTTCTAGATATCTTGCTCAATTGGCCAGACTTCTTCTTCATATTTGTACCCCTTAGTTTCGGCCATCATAAGCCTTGTAGAACCAGCTTTAATTCCTCAGAAAAGCCACACAATTCAGTCGGCCATAGGAGACTTCAAAGCTGTCCAGAAAAATCAAGATATCCTAGAATATTTACTTTCCAAATTCTCTTCCTAAAAATATTCTTCAAGGATTGTAACAACTAACCTTTCCTTTCCCTTCCAAATCAGAGAAATCACTCCCTAAACCCTACAGAATTTCGGCAACCCTAATTCCACAGAAAATCGGCAACTTCCTCTTCTCTCTCTCTCGATTTTCTCTAGCTACCAAGAACACACACACTACACCAAGAACACCTACTACCTTCTTACACCTAATACACCTCCAAACCACTTCAAACCCTCACGAAAAATCTCCAGATTTGATCTACTCCTTGCTGTGAATCCATCAACACCCTTATTAACATCAAACTCCACAAATCATCTTGCTACTTTGGATAAAAAACCAGAAAATTTTGTGAAGGACAAGAACATCTTCAAGGTAAACTTATTCTAACAACTTCATCTTCTCCAAACTTGATCTCTAATGAAAACCTATATGAATAAGCATACTAATGATCTCTTCTTCTTCTTCTCTCTCTCTCTCTCTCTCTCATGGCTGAAATTCCCTCCCTTGGCCGAATGGTCTCTTTTTCCATGACCATGCTTTCGCCACCTCTCTTGGACAAGATTAGCCATCTAGGAGTTGAGATCTACTCCAAACTCCTTCAAGACATTCATCAATCAAGTAAGTACCTTCAATCTTCCTTGTAAACTCTAGAATCATGTCTCTAGGATGATGTTGTTAGTAGGTGGATGGTGATAGGATTTGAGTATATATATTTATTGTTGAGATTGAAGCATGAGCAATTGTATGATTGTGAAGGAGATGGGATTTATGCATGAAAGGTTCATCTTGGATGATTGTATGATGATTTGAGGGTTGATGCATGTCATAGGTAGTATTTGTGAAGAAGCATGCTAGAGATTATGTCACCTTTGGTGAATAGGAGTTTATGCATGATTAGATTATTGAAGCCATGATCATGTTTATGCTAGTAATGGTTAAATCATGTCTTAATAAATTTGGATCTATGCCTAGATGCAAGATTTGGATGATTTGATGAATCGAAGGATTGTGTATGTTATTGATTGTGGTTAGCTATAGAATCTTGATCATGATCTAGTTGTTCCTAAGCTAATTTTAGTTCATGAATAAAATACTCAATAATAATTTTGCTAGTAAATTTCGAAAAACCCTAGGAAGGGTAGATTTGGAATTATTATACATATAAATGATATTTTAGCCAAATAAATAATGATTTTTGCTAGAAAGTAAAATAAATAAATATTATTAAAAATAAAGAAATCAATTTAAGCCTTTATGAAAAAAGATTTATAATTAGTAAAATAATTATTAAATCAAAACCCCTTAAAGATTTACTTATTATTTTCCAAACAAGACTCATTAAATTTAATCTTCACTAGTTCTAGCTATCAACTATTTTCTAACAACTAGACTATCATTAAATCACTATTTTACCTAGTACCACATATGACTCTTGATCAAATAAACTCTAAATTTTCCTTAACAAGATTTAAACTTTCAACTTATTAGGATTTATTTCCCAAACCATTAATTATTTCAAATAACAAATTAAACTTAGCTTATAAACCTACTTATTTATTATTTTGCCTTAAAGCTTGGGACACTAGGATCATGGTAGTAGTGAAATGAGTTGATTTAAAATTGAGAAAGTGGATTGTAGCTTGAATCTGATTAAGATTTGTATTTACTCATGTGGGGTTAGGTCAGATGTTCGAGACCTTATTGTTGTGAGCAAGAATTAGGTAAGCTTCTGCATAAAACCTATCGATGTGAAATGTTTTCCTTATGGCAAGCTAAATATGGAGTGTATGGACACTCGTTTATTTGAAGGCAATTGAGGGTTGAATTTGTTCTTATTTCCAACACTTAAATTATTTAAACGTTACTGAGCAGATTTTCCAAACTTAAAACTCTTTCTAAAACTGATTGTTCCCAAAACTTTGGAAACCCTCAAATTACTATTTTCGTGAAGAGCAATGCTTTGTTCATTTTATCCCAAGTGGAAAACGTCGTTGAGTACTCAATAAGGGTGGACTACTAGGAGTAGTCTTTGAAGGGTTAGGGTAAGTCTCTCAGCAGGTGGCCACCTCTGACGGTGAGTCCTTCTCGGATAAGATGTCAGTCCAGTGAGTCGTGCCGGTCCGAGCTAGCAGTTTGTTTTCAGTCAAGTGACTGTGTTTTGCTGAAATGGACACTCGGTTGTTGTTTGGGTATAGGGAATGAGGAGTATCTTGCCCAGTAGGCCGATCACTTACTTTTGTCAGTCTACACAAAGTGTCGGCATTCTGACCGGTTATGGGGCCCAATGTGTGGTAACCCATATCCTTTTCTTTCGAGTGGTTGATTTCATTACTTATGTGCGGCTAGATAAGCCAAAATGCCATTCTTACTTTTGACTAATGCTTGATGCTTGCTAATGTTTCTCTTATAAAAGTTTCACACTCTGTATCCATGAACTGATTTCACTAAACACCCAAAGCACACACGGACTTACTGAGATTTCTGTCTCGTCACCTTTCTATCATGATTTCAGGATGATCCTGCTGTGGAGTTGAGTGGCTAGTAATATCTGCTTGGGAAGAGAATGTGTCTTTTGATTTTATGTATTGCTTTGGGGAGGCGAAAGTGAATAATTTTATTTATGGTTTTGTTTTGGAATTCATGGATTTATTCTTGAAGTTTTCTGTGGGTTGTAATAACTTTTTAGGTTAAATATTATTTTTATTCCGCAATTTGTTTGTGTGACCTAGTAATAAAGACCCCTTATCCTTTGGATGGGGTGACATCCCCGGACCTGGCGGGCCTAGGCTCCGGGGGGTTGTTACAAGTGGTATCAGAGCCTAGGTTATAGGCAAATATTGATGATTTATGATTTATTTATTTAATTTTAAATCTTATCTAACCTATTTTGTTGATGCTGTAGGATAGTTAGACTGCTTAGGACAGCAAGGAAAGGGCAGCAGTGGCACCCGCCCTATTATCTAGACTAGGAGGACCTTCCAGTTCCCCAACCTGCCCCTCAGCCAGTTGTCCCTATAGAGGATAACCATGATATCGAGGCTATCCCTATGGAGGATAGCAGTGATGACGAGGTCCAGATCCTAGAGCCACCTCCAATCCCGGTGATAGACATAAGCTCTGACAGTGAGGATGATGTGATGATAGTGGAGCCTGAACCCCACCCTCCTAATCCCGAAGTGGATTTAGCAGCAGCTAGTGATGACCCGGGGGAGATAGACTATGAGTCTCCACCTAGGCCTTCTTTCATCCCTTCCTTCGATCGAGTTGAGGCCGGAGAGAGTTCTAGGTGCCCCGGGAAGGAGCCAATAGAGGGATTTGCTAGCGAGGGACGGAGTAGATTTTTCTAAGAACACCGGGGGTTGGTTGTACGAGGCCGATGATGAGGGTTCGGATGAGGATTAGAGCGTTAGGAGATATTCCGCTTGGATGATTATTTAATTACTGTCTTTTGAGAACTAGTTGTCAAAGATTTTCAATTTTATGTTCTATTTACAATTTTGGTTTTATGCAAGTCAATTTTTGAAATCAAAGTTTATGAGCAATCCTTTAAATAAGTTGAATCTAACTTCTTTCTACTCATACTTGGCTGTGTATGCTAGCACCGCTAAAATAATTTGATACTTGAGTGCATATATTTAACATCTGGGGTATGGTATAGAATGGCACGCAAGAGACGTGCAGCTTCTTCAGCCGGAATGATTCCGGAAGTAGACCAGGTAGCATCGGAAGTTGAAACCGAACAGATGCAAACACCCCATCAGGATAATGGGCAAGGTGATCCCGAGATGGGCGTGGGGTCTGATTCCCCAGTAGATGTGTCAATGGGCCAGGCACTCAACAAAGTGGCCGAGATTCTTTAGACGCTGATCGAGCGAAGGCACCCTAGAGGAGAGGACGAGGCATTGGAGAAATTCTTAAAGTTCCAACTACCCATCTTTATGGGTGAAGCTGAGCAAGACCAGAAGGCCGAGCAATGGGTCGAACAAATGGAAGACATTTTCGCAACGCTCCAGTATTCGGAGGAGCGGATGGTTATGTTCGCAGCCTTTCGATTGAGAGGGCCAGCTCGGGCATGGTGGCAGCGGGTCCAAGAGGATTGGGTGATGGATGAGTAAGAATGGTCGTGGTCCAACTTAATTGAAGCCTTTAGGGCTGAGTATATCCCTCAGTAGATTGTGGAGAAGCGGGATGACGAATTTCAGAATCTGAAGCAGGGGAGCATGTCAGTGGTTCAATATGCGGTGCGATTTACGCAATTGTCGAAATACTGCCGAAGATTGGTCGACACCGAGCAGAATAGGACGAGGCAGTTCGTCAAAGGGTTAAGACCGGAGCTGAGGAGAGCATTAGCACCTGCTCCACCGACGTCTTACTCGGGGGCGGTGGACGCAGCTACTCGCACGGAGAATGAGGACAGCAGTAGGATGGCAGCCAAGCCTTTCTAGCCGCCAAGGCAGTAGCAGGGGCATTTCTCGGGGCCGCAACTTCACAAGCGCCCTGCTAACCAGCAATGGCAGAACCGGGGAAAGCAAGCTCGGACAGCACTAGTTGGACTTGCGCCGAACCTCCTGACATGCAGGCAGTGTGGGAAGAAAGGCCACACCGAGAGAAATTGCTGGTCCAAGGGTGGAGATAGAAAGTGCTACCACTGTGGTGACCCGAACCACCTGAGGAATACCTGCCCTAAGCTGCACCGGGTCAGGCCAGGAAACCCGGATCAGAACCCGGGACCTATCCGAGCTAATGCCAATGGAGCATCCGGGAGTGGAGCACCGAAGCCGCAAGTGAAGGCCAAGGTATTCGCTCTCAACAGAGAAGAAGTTGGGGCTGATGCAGCAGTGGTAGAAGGTACGTTCACTATTCAAGGACATTCCGTTAATGCTTTGATTGATCCTGACTCTACTCATTCCTATATAAACAAGTTGTGTGCATATCATTTGGGATGGGATGGAATGGAGCTACCTTTCATTTTAGAGGTAAGCACCCCTTTGGGGAAAATGGTGTAAGCAGATCGGTATATGAGGGATTGTAAGATTAAGGTGGGGAGAGAAAATCTGGAGGGAGATTTGATTATGCTAGACATTGAGGACTATGACTTGATTTTGGGGATGGACTGGTTAGCCAAGCATGGGGCTAGAGTAGACTATAAAAATAAGTCAGTTCAGTTTGTCAGACCGGGTTATGATGTGTTAGAATTTAATGGCAAGAGAGTGAAAGAGCTAAAGTACTTGAATGCGGGGGCTAAGGCCCGAAAATTGTTAAGGCAAGGATGTCAGGGTTATCTGGCTTATATGATGAACAAGCTTAAGGACCAGTGTACTCTAGAGGACACGGAAGTGGTGAAGGATTTTCCCGATGTATTCCTAGCGGAGCTTGATTCTCTGCCTCCTAGTCGAGAAGTGGAATTCACAATAGACTTGGTTCCCGGAGCGGAACCAGTATCGCGGACTCCATACCGGATGGCACCGACAGAGTTGAAAGACTTGAAAGAGCAGTTGGAAGAATTAGTAGGATAAGGCTATATCAGACCGAGCACGTCGCCCTGGGGAGCACCTGTGCTATAAGTAAAGAAGAAGAATGGAACCTTGAGGCTATGCATCGATTACCGAGGGCTAAACAATTTGACGATTAAGAACAAGTACCCCATCCCACTGATTGACGAGCTGTTTGATCAGCTGCAAGGGTCTAGCTGCTATTCCAAGTTGGATCTGAGGCAAGGTTACTACCAAGTGCGAATAAGAGAGGAAGATATCCCCAAGACAGCCTTCAACACCCGCTATGGACATTTCGAGTTCGTGGTGATGCCGTTCGGGGTGACTAACACCCCAGCGGTATTCATGGACCTGATGCACCGAATATTCCGACCCTATCTGGATAAGTTTGTGGTGGTCTTCATCGACGATATTTTGATTTACTCTAAGAGTCTGGAGGAGCATGCGGAGCACCTGAGGGTCGTGTTGGAGAAATTGCGGGAGCACAAGCTGTATGCCAAATTCAGCAAGTGTGAATTCTGGGCATTCCTTGGCCATGTCGTGACCAAGGAAGGAATCAAGGTAGATCTGGCAAAGGTCGAGGCAGTATCAGACTGGAAGCAGCCAGAGAATATTACTGAGATCCGGAGTTTCTTAGGATTGGCCAAATACTACCGAAGATTTATCAAGGGATTCTCGACGCTTGCGTCGCCAATGACCCGTTTGTTAAGGAAGGATGTTCCATTTGTGTGGAACGAAAAATGCGAGAAAAGTTTCCAAGAATTAAAGAAGAGACTAATGACAGCACCGGTATTAAGCCTACCGGAGGAAGGCAAACCTTACGCGCTATACACCGATACTTCAAAAGAAGGATTAAGAGCGGTGTTGATGCAAGACCGGAAAGTGATTGCTTATGCATCCCGGAAGTTACGACCGCATGAAGTGAACTACCCTACTCACGATTTGGAGTTGGCAACTATAGTGTTCGCCCTAAAGAAATGGCGACACTACTTGTATAGAGCCGAGTACGAGGTGTTCACCGACCATAAGAGTCTGCAGTATATCTTCACTCAAAAGGATTTGAACTTGAGGCAACGAAGGTGGATGGAATTCCTGGAGGAATACCGTTGCCCGATCAACTACCACCTCCAAATTTTTGTTCACTAAATAATTCCTTTTTATTTTCTTTTCCTCTCTCTCTCTCTCTCTCTCTCTCTCTCTCTCTCTCTTTGCTAATTTTTGGTTGTTCAAGCAGCTTCCCACCACCATTCTCCTCCATTGGATGATCAAATTTCATCACATGGTCAAATACGCATTAAATGGTCAGATGGTTATTAAGCATGGTGACTAAGCAAGCTAATTAATGCTCCCAATCATACTAATCCATATGTACCAATTACTTAGTACCATGTGGTGATAACTTTTCACCTCATCTTGGATAACTCACTATGCCACAACTAATCATATAAAGCCACTTGCTTCTCCTATGCAACCAATTACCTCAAACCACATAACTTCCGAGCAACCAATTGTATACCTTTAGGTTATTTCATATAACCAATCACATAATTCCAAGTGATCTTTCATGCAACCATCCACGTAAAGCTATAAATTAAATAACCCACTAATATATATATATATATATATATGTAGATTATGTCCTATTTTTCCACACGATAACATGCCTTAAGCCCTTTTCTATATTCCTAAAAAACGTGGCCATCTTTTTGGTAATATGCATATTGCTTCGTTTTCTTCATTTCTATAACTAGTCCTTTCTTTCTTGTAGTTTTCTCCTTAGATTGCTGACTTGAGTCAGCATGCCTCTTGTGATCTTGCCTGACTTGCTCTAAATCTTCCTATTCTAATCGGAAAGCTATTGTTACAACAACACTATATCCATTTGGGGCCATCGAAATCAAAGTTTTCCTTAACTCAGGTCATAGCCCTTTTATGAACCACCGAGTTCGATCTCACTTTGACTTTACCAATAAAGGACAATATTTGGAGAGCCGAGTAAATTCGGCAGCATACTATCCAAAAGTTCTTTCTGCTTGCCTAAAATTTTGAAACTCTTCTTCTTTTTTTTCAACCACCCAGCAAGGGATAAATTCTTTCTTGAATTCATCCAAGAATACTTTCCAAGTCCATTCCTTCTACTCCTGCTCTCGAGCCGTTTTCTTCCTTGACCACCAATCTCGTACAGGCCCTTGAAATTTTAAAGTAGCTAATTATACTTTTTTTTATTCCGAATAATCTAAAGCTTGAAAAATATCTTCCATTTGTTCCATTCTCGGCTTCTTGTTCTTGATCTGCTTTCCTATAAAATCGAGAAGGGTGGAATTTCAAAATTCATTCTAATGTTTGAGCCATTTCATCCTCAGAGTGTTGTTCTTTCCATGTTGAGGTCTTTGTTGTGTGCTAAAGCAAGGTGGTAATATTTTGCAGTATTTGTGTCACTTCATTTCCCATATGTTGTGCCTACATACAATTCACTTGACATTTATATATTATAGCATACAATACTAGAAAATCAATCATATAGAAAACATTATGCAGGCTAAAGGAGAACTTTACAGAGAAATAACCCGAACTTTAAGAGATATAACCCCTAGCAAATATCTGCATATATATTTGTAGGTAGATAATTCCTACTATAGTCCTTTCAAATATCTTCCTAGACTACTTTCCAGAGGTCACTCATCCTAATATTTCTCTCATCTGAGCACGCTTAACTTCTGAGTTTTAGTAGGTTTCGGGTACCTTATTGTCAATACAATTGCACCTATCGATGTACCATATAACTAGGTATTCAAGGTACAACACATAGTACAATTATGGTGTATAAACGCACACATCCCTAACTCATAGTTGTGACTACATCCCTAATGTCTATCACGCTAGGTATATGAGGCTTTCTGATCTCTATTGGTCTTAGGAACAGGAGTCCAAAGGTATTGTGACTGCGTCAACTACCTCTTCTTCGAACTTATCACAACATATCATGATCTACTCAGAATACCTTAAATTCAAGTATTATCTCAATCTCATTATCTAGCTCTACAAAGGTTTCCACCCCAATACCTATCCTTACCATTGTAGGTTCTAAGCTCTATCAGATGTCGTTATGGTCTCTACGAAACTTCAACATAGGCTCTGATACCAATTGTAAAATCCCATATTTCAAATCGTAGTGGACCTTAGATTGTGGGATATTGCCCCATCTGATCTTTCTAGACAACGGGTCTTTATAACATAACCAACTTATGACACAACGGAAAATTTTCAAACCTTTACATTGAGTACAAGAAATATTTGATAAATAGAACCAAAAGAAACTAAGATCTAAACAAACACCAGTGGTTTAAAGCTTCTCGTGCTCTCCTTTGGTACTTTTTCAAAGTAATCGGTATCTCTGGGAATCTTCTACGTCAATCCGGATTCTAAATTTTGATAAATGATAAAATAAATGTGAGTGCTAATCATTCAGTGAGTCTCGTGTGTGTGCTAGTACTTTTCCCTGAAGAAATAGCTGGTAAAACAAAGTACTTTTCCATGTATCAATTTGTGAATCAAGTCATAATCAAGACAAGGTAACATGCTAGAATTCATAACAGGCCAAATCAAGTAACAAGGGCCTTAATCGAGTAACCATAATTCATATTTATCAGGGAATGCAAATAGTAAAATCCCATGTCCTTTTATAGCAAAATCATGATCCGGATTTCAGGAATTCATGAAATTCATGTTGTAGTTTTGGAGAATTCATTTACAAGATTTCACATAGCATAACTTGTTAATTTAAGAGTTCTTTTAGAAGGAATCCATGAATTCATGTATAAAACTTTTATTTCAGGAATGGAGGAGTTCTTGTATAAAACGTGCTAATTCAAGTATACAGGAATTCATGATCAGTAATTAGTATATCAAGAATTCAGGTATTCATAAATTTAGGAATTCAGGAGTTATGACACAATTGCACCGCTCATTCAAGAATTCAGAAATTAGCTAATCCCACTGTCCTATCCCCCCATTCGAGTAAGATAAACTCCAGAACTGGCCAAGTTACTTGGTGCCATCTATCTCTAATGCAATTAGTATAAGGAGAAAAGCTCATGTTGAGTACTTACACATTCACATAATGCATGTATTCAGGTCTAGGGAATAGGAAGAGGTGTCATAATCCTTTTCTATAACTTGTCAAGTTTGTAAATGAAAGACATGAGTAAAATATCATGAAATATGGCACATGGCATAATTTTTACAAGTAACTTGAAGAACATGTTGAGAATTCGTGATTTTATCAAGTAACATGAAAAACTTGTCATAAAATAGGATGAAAAATGTCATTCTTAATCATATTCACGAAACCTAGTTTTACCGAGTAGTAAAGTCATGTTCCAACTTCGACATGAGAAAAGAATTCAAAATACTTAAAATTCTCAGGAGAAGAGCTTGTACTTTATATGATGTAAAATCCGTAATTGAAACAAAGTTTGGAAAACCAAGGCTCGACTACCCGTGATTCATAAAATGTTTCTGTATAAGAAGTCCTCAATCCAAATATGACGTTTTCTAAACATCCAAATTCATTTTGTACAAAATTCCCATACATGAGTTCAATTGTAAACTTATGAATAAATATAGTTTCAAAATTTAGGAACTCATGCGGTGCGCAAAACTTTTAATGTACCAAGACTTCGTGATACATAAATCTTCAAGAAAAGGATTTATGTCAAAATATGGCAATTGATGCTTACAAATTTCAAACAAAAAGCATTTACTTGATTATCTCAAAAAAAAAAAAAAAAAAAACACACACACACACACACACACAAATTCGTATCAAGAAGGTGTTTACTTATATCAGAAAAACACTTTGAGAATTCAAAGAAGTTGAAAGTGGAGAAATTCCAGGCACTAATGTTTTGTCTGTAATATATCTGGATAACACGATTCTATATCTGAAGAGCATTTAATTGTGTTTGAAACATTTGGCTACAAAAAGGATTTAATAGGCCGAAAACTTAACAAGTTCATGAGATCATTCAGTAGATATGTTCATGTCGAAGCATCCCAGAAAAACACTTACCTAAAAATGGGATATAAAATCTGATTGTTCTCAAATTCATGCAAAACACTTTTACATAGATATAAGAAAACATCTATCCTTATAGGAAAGCATTTTGCTAGGCAGCAAAACACTTAGCTCGGACGGGTTTAGAAATCAAGGGATTCACCTAAGTAACGTTATTCCGTAACGCTATTTTACTCAACATCAACCAAATCCTTGTAAGGAAGCACTCCTATATCAAGGATCAATCCACATGTCGCTTAGGACAATCACAATTACTACCATGCTCAACAAATGTATTACCAAGGAAATTATTAATTTCCTTTATCCTTATTTCATTCACTAGAAATGCATATCCCATACTTGAAATTGCTAAACATATGTTTCCTTCTTCATATATCTATTTTATTCTTTCTTCGTCCAACATGTATACAAGATATGAACAAGGTTTACATTCCTCATTTGTTCTTTCTCAAATGAAACAAGACAAGCATATATGAACTTCACCCAAAATTCTGAAGTTTTCCTATTTTGTCACCTTTTCTTATTTTGATCATAACTTTTGATCCGTAAGTCTGATTAATTTCAAACTGGTTCCAAAATATCTGCAAGACATTCCTTTATAATTTCAAATTCATGGTACACTAATTTTTCCTCCCATTTCGTTCATTTCTGCTCATGATATCCCAGAATTTTAATCCCGTCACTGAACTGGCAACCTTTAGTATTTATGTCATAACTTTCTATCTACAAGTCCAAATCATATAAAATTGATCTTAAAATCATCCTAAGACATTTAGATACAAATATATGGCTTTAATTCAGCCAGATCAGCCTCCATTTGCAATCCGTTTCAAGCCAAATCTTGCTGTTTTTCCATAAATCTTCATTTTCTCACAAAATGCATTCTTTGTTCATCTATCCTAGTTGTACTCCTTTGATTATTACTTTCTTCAGTCCACAAACCATCTTAGCAGCACCTAATCATTGTATTTCCAGTCATGAAAAACATCCATTCACTGCACTCTTCAGATAACAAAAATGACATCCATTTAATACATTAATAATGCATGATTCAACAACAACAATAGCTATTTTACTTCATTTCTTCTTTTGTTTATATAGCATCATATGAACAGCCAATGTAACCTCCCAAATATCCATCATATCAATTCCAAATATCACAAAAATCATATGAAGATACTCCTCCAAGCAACCGGTTCATAGCTTATACAAAATAACCTTGAAACCATACTCCTTCATAATTCGCAATAGCTATTTCATGCTATTTTCTACACAAAACTTATATCAAAATAATCACCATAAGCTATAGAATAATTTTGATTCTTGAAGTATAGTGTTATACCTTGTATATGATGTATTCTTGTTTGAAATTGCTCCAAATTTCCTTTCTCCTTCACTCTTTCTCTTTCGGCAATCTCTCTCTCTCTCTCTCTCTCTCTCTCTCTCCCCATTTTTCTTTTGTTTTCTCTGTCTTTCTTCTTTTCTCTTGGTGGCCGGTTGTTGTTCCTACTGGTTTTTCTTCTTCAAATTCATCATGTGATGGCTTAGGTGGTCTAATTTGGTGGAAGGTTTGAGAAACTCTTGGATACTTATGGAAAGTTAGATAACCGAAATACGTGGTATGCAAATATTTGTTCACCAAGTTATTCTTTTTTATTTTCTTTTATTTTCACTATTTATCTCTTTCTCCTTGAGAATTTTTGGTTGTTCAAGCAGCTTCCCACCGCCATTCTCCTCCCTTGGATGAGAAAATTTCATCAAATGGTCAAATAGGCATTACATGATCAAATGCTTATTAAGCTTGGTGACAAAGCAAGCTAATTAATGCTCCCAATCATGTTAATCCATATGTACCAATCACTTAGTAGCATGTGGTAATAACATTTCACCTCATCTTGGAAGACTCACTATGCCACAACTAGTCATATAAAGCCACTTGTTTCTCCTATGCAACCAATCACCTCAAACCACCTAACTTCCATGATCATATAGCGCTAAGCTATTTCATACAACCAATCACATAATTCCAAGTGATCTTTCATGCAACCATCCATGTAAAGCTATAAATTAAATAACCTACTAATATATATATATATATATATATATATATATATACTAATATTTCTTCCTGTATCAACCATGGTTAACTAGGTTTTTCAAAAATATCCATAGTTAATAGTTACTATTCATCTGAGGTGAAAAACTTGTTATCACTCATCTCTTTTATCTTATTTGCTCTTCTAAGCCAATCATCAACATCAGGTCGAATATCTTCCACATTTCTTTTGGCTGCGTCAACTGCTTGTTGCAGAGTTTTTCGAACAATATCTTGCTTCTCAACTTCTTTTCTTAGTTTTTCAGTGTTGCCCTTGTAACAACAGAGGTAATTGAATTGATCCTTGATGGGAGTCATCAGATGTTCTCCAATTCTAGCCACTACTCCTAAAAGGGGTCCTAGAATCATCAAAATTCCTGCCATTTTTCTCTTTTCAAAGTGGATTATATCCTGCTCTCTCTTCTTTCCCCCTTGAGCAATGTTTATCAATATAACAAGAAATGAAAGACAATGATTACAAACAAAAAATGCTGTGATGTTGCTTGTATTGAAACATAAATAAAGTGCAAGAGCAGCCGAGAAAGAGGTCTTGAATCAGCTCAATACGAGAGAAAAACCAGAGAAAGCAAAAACTATTATAAATATCGAAAACAGAATTGAGGAAAGAGAAGAACCTGTTTTTTTTATCTTTTGAATTATTTCTGCCATTTTCGAACCGCACAAAAGCTGTGCAAAACCAGTGAAAATTCTGGGCAAAATCGCAGCTTTGGAGGTCCAAAACCAAACTGTTTTCTTCCAGATTTTGTGCAGCACCTTAGCCATGTTTTTCCTCCATGAAGAAGGATGGAAACTAGCCTTGAATACCCCTGAAACCCCCCTTCAAACTCGCTGCATCTCAGCTGGAAGAGGCGGACGAAATTCTGCCCAGAAAAATTCTGTGCAGCGAAAAAAACTGGGCAGTCAAATGTCCAGCTTTGCTTTCTGTTCTTCTTCCAGCCAAAGCACCAACCTACTTCTGTCAAAACCTCCCTTAAACTATCATTAACAGAGCACCATTGTTTCTTTTGAGCTTCTGCACGAAATTCCATCAATGGCTGTCCGAAAATCTCTCCAACAAATCCCTGCAATTTAGCTTGATTACCTTCCAAAATTTCAGCCATCTTATTTAGCAACCTTCCAGATATCTTGCTCAATTGGCCAGACTTCTTCTTCATCTTTGTACCCCTTAGTTTCGGCCATCATAAGCCTTGTAGAACCAGCTTTAATTCCTCAGAAAAGCCACACAATTCAGTCGGCCATAGGAGACTTCAAAGCTGTCCAGAAAAATCAAGATATCCTAGAATATTTACTTTCCAAATTCTCTTCCTAAAAATATTCTTCAAGGATTGTAACAACTAACCTTTCCTTTCCCTTCCAAATCAGAGAAATCACTCCCTAAACCCTACAGAATTTCGGCAACCCTAATTCCACAGAAAATCGGCAACTTCCTCTTCTCTCTCTCTCGATTTTCTCTAGCTACCAAGAACACACACACTACACCAAGAACACCTACTACCTTCTTACACCTAATACACCTCCAAACCACTTCAAACCCTCACGAAAAATCTCCAGATTTGATCTACTCCTTGCTGTGAATCCATCAACACCCTTATTAACATCAAACTCCACAAATCATCTTGCTACTTTGGATAAAAAACCAGAAAATTTTGTGAAGGACAAGAACATCTTCAAGGTAAACTTATTCTAACAACTTCATCTTCTCCAAACTTGATCTCTAATGAAAGCCTATATAAATAAGCATACTAATGATCTCTTCTTCTTCCTCTCTCTCTCTCTCTCTCTCATGGCTGAAATTCCCTCCCTTAGCCGAATGGTCTCTTTTTCCATGACCATGCTTTCGCCACCTCTCTTGGACAAGATTAGCCATCTAGGAGTTGAGATCTACTCCAAACTCCTTCAAGACATTCATCAATCAAGTAAGTATCTTCAATCTTCCTTGTAAACTCTAGAATCATGTCTCTAGGATGATGTTGTTAATAGGTGGATGGTGATAGGATTTGAGTATATATATTTATTGTTGAGATTGAAGCATGAGCAATTGTATGATTGTGAAGGAGATGGGATTTATGCATGAAAGGTTCATCTTGGATGATTGTATGATGATTTGAGGGTTGATGCATGTCATAGGTAGTATTTGTGAAGAAGCATGCTAGAGATTATGTCACATTTGGTGAATAGGAGTTTATGCATGATTAGATTATTGAAGCCATGATCATGTTTATGCTAGTAATGGTTAAATCATGTCTTAGTAAATTTGGATATATGCCTAGATGCAAGATTTGGATGATTTGATGAATCGAAGGATTGTGTATGTTATTGATTGTGGTTGGCCATAGAATCTTGATCATGATCTAGTTGTTCCTAAGCTAATTTTAGTTCATGAATAAAATACTCAATAATAATTTTTCTAGTAAATTTTGAAAAACCCTAGGAAGGGTAGATTTGGAATTATTATACATATAAATGATATTTTAGCCAAATAAATAATGATTTTTGCTAGAAAGTAAAATAAATAAATATTATTAAAAATAAAGAAATCAATTTAAGCCTTTATGAAAAAAGATTTATAATTAGTAAAATAATTATTAAATCAAAGCCCCTTAAGGATTTACTTATTATTTTCCAAACAAGACTCATTAAATTTAATCTTCACTAGTTCTAGCTATCAACTATTTTCTAACAACTAGACTATCATTAAATCACTATTTTACCTAGTACCACATATGACTCTTGATCAAATAAACTCTAAATTTTCCTTAACAAGATTTAAACTTTCAACTTATTAGGATTTATTTCCCAAACCATTAATTATTTCAAATAACAAATTAAACTTAGCTTATAAACCTACTTATTTATTATTTTGCCTTAAAGCTTGGGACACTAGGATCATGGTAGTAGTGAAATGAGTTGATTTAAAATTGAGGAAGTGGATTGTAGCTTGAATCTGATTAAGATTTGTATTTACTCGTGTGGGGTTAGGTCAGCTGTTCGAGACCTTATTGTTGTGAGCAAGAATCAGGTAAGCTTCTGCATAAAACCTATCGATGTGAAATGTTTTCCTTATGGCAAGCTAAATATGGAGTGTATGGACACTCGTTTATTTGAAGGCAATTGAGGGTTGAATTTGTTCTTATTTCCAACACTTAAATTATTTAAACGTTACTGAGCAGATTTTCCAAACTTAAAACTCTTTCTAAAACTGATTGTTCCCAAAACTTTGGAAACCCTCAAATTACTATTTTCATGAAGAGCAATGCTTTGTTCATTTTATCCCAAGTGGAAAACGTCGTTGAGTACTCAATAAGGGTGGACTACTAGGAGTAGTCTTTGAAGGGTTAGGGTAAGTCTCTCAGCAGGTGGCCACCTCTGACGGTGAGTCCTTCCCGGATAAGATGTCAGTCCAGTGAGTCGTGCCGGTCCGAGCTAGCAGTTTGTTTTCAGTCAAGTGACTGTGTTTTGCCGAAATGGACACTCGGTTGTTGTTTGGGTATAGAGAATGAGGAGTATCTTGCCCAGTAGGCCGATCACTTACTTTTGTCAGTCTACACAAAGTGTCGGCATTCTGACCGGTTATGGGGCCCAATGTGTGGTAACCCATATCCTTTTCTTTCGAGTGGTTGATTTCATTACTTATGTGCGGCTTGATAAGCCAAAATGCCATTCTTACTTTTGACTAATGCTTGATGCTTGCTAATGTTTCTCTTATAAAAGTTTCACACTCTATATCCATGAACTGATTTCACTAAACACCCAAAGCACACACGGACTTACTGAGATTTCTGTCTCGTCACCTTTCTATCATGATTTCAGGATGATCCTGCTGTGGAGTTGAGTGGCTAGTAATATCTGCTTGGGAAGAGAATGCGTCTTTTGATTTTATGTATTGCTTTGGGGAGGCGAAAGTGAATAATTTTATTTATGGTTTTGTTTTGGAATTCATGGATTTATTCTTGAAGTTTTCTCTGGGTTGTAATAACTTTTTAAGTTAAATATTATTTTTATTCCGCAATTTGTTTGTGTGACCTAGTTATAAAGACCCCTTATCCTTTGGATGGGGTGACATCCCCGGCCCTGGCAGGCCTAGGCTCCGGGGGGTGTTACAAGTGGTATCAGAGCCTAGGTTATAGGCAAATATTGATGATTTATGATTTATTTATTTAATTTCAAATCTTATCTAACCTATTTTGTTGATGCTGTAGGATGGTTAGACTGCTTAGGACAGCAAGGAAAGGGCAGCAGTGGCACCCGCCCTATTATCTAGACTAGGAGGACATTCCAGTTCCCCAACCTGCCCCTCAGCCAGTTGTCCCTATAGAGGATAACCATGATGTCGAGGCTATCCCTATGGAGGATAGCAGTGATGACGAGGTCCAGATCCTAGAGCCACCTCCAATCCCGGTGATAGACATAAGCTCTGACAGTGAGGATGATGTGATGATAGTGGAGCCTGAACCCCACCCTCCTAATCCCGAAGTGGATTTAGCAGCAGCTAGTGATGACCCGGGGGAGATAGACTATGAGTCTCCACCTAGGCCTTCTTTCATCCCTTCCTTCAGTCGAGTTGAGGCCGGAGAGAGTTCTAGGTGCCCTGGGAAGGAGCCAATAGAGGGATTTGCTAGCAGGGACGGAGTAGATTTTTCTAAGAACACTGGGGGTTGGTTGTACGAGGCCGATGATGAGGGTTCGGATGAGGATTAGAGCGTTAGGAGATATTCCGCTTGGATGATTATTTAATTACTGTCTTTTGAGAACTAGTTGTCAAAGATTTTCAATTTTATGTTCTATTTACAATTTTGGTTTTATGCAAGTCAATTTTTGAAATCAAAGTTTATGAGCAATCCTTTAAATAAGTTGCATCTAACTTCTTTCTACTCATACTTGGCTGTGTATGCTAGCACCGCTAAAATAATTTGATACTTGAGTGCATATATTTAACATCTGGGGTATGGTATAGAATGGCACGCAAGAGACGTGCAGCTTCTTCAGCCGGAATGATTCCGGAAGTAGACCAGGTAGCACCGGAAGTTGAAACCGAACAGATGCAAACACCCCATCAGGATAATGGGCAAGGTGATCCCGAGATGGGCGTGGGGTCTAATTCCCCAGTAGATGTGTCAATGGGCAAGGCACTCAACAAAGTGGCCGAGATTCTTTAGACGCTGATCGAGCGAAGGCACCCTAGAGGAGAGGACGAGGCATTGGAGAAATTCTTAAAGTTCCAACTACCCATCTTTATGGGTGAAGCTGAGCAAGACCAGAAGGCCGAGCAATGGGTCGAACAAATGGAAGACATTTTCGCAACGCTCCAGTATTCGGAGGAGCGGATGGTTAAGTTCGCAGCCTTTCGATTGAGAGGGCCAGCTCGGGCATGGTGGCAGCGGGTCCAAGAGGATTGGGTGATGGATGAGTAAGAATGGTCGTGGTCCAACTTAATTGAAGCCTTTAGGGCTGAGTATATCCCTCAGTAGATTGTGGAGAAGCGGGATGACGAATTTCAGAATCTGAAGCAGGGGAGCATGTCAGTGGTTCAATATGCGGTGCGATTTACGCAATTGTCGAAATACTGCCGAAGATTGGTCGACACCGAGCAGAATAGGACGAGGCAGTTCGTCAAAGGGTTAAGACCGGAGCTGAGGAGAGCATTAGCACCTGCTCCACCGACGTCTTACTTGGGGGCGGTGGACGCAGCTACTCGCACGGAGAATGAGGACAGTAGTAGGATGGCGGCCAAGCCTTTCTAGCCGCCAAGGCAGTAGCAGGGGCATTTCTCGGGGCCGCAACTTCACAAGCGCCCTGCTAACCAGCAATGGCAGAACCGGGGAAAGCAAGCTCGGACAGCACTAGTTGGACTTGCGCCGAACCTCCTGACATGCAGGCAGTGTGGGAAGAAAGGCCACACCGAGAGAAATTGCTGGTCCAAGGGTGGAGATAGAAAGTGCTACCACTGTGGTGACCCGAACCACCTGAGGAATACCTGCCCTAAGCTGCACCGGGTCAGGCCAGGAAACCCGGCTCAGAACCCGGGACCCAACCGAGCTAATGCCAATGGAGCATCCGGGAGTGGAGCACCGAAGCCGCAAGTGAAGGCCAAGGTATTCGCTCTCAACAGAGAAGAAGTTGGGGCTGATGCAGCAGTGGTAGAAGGTACGTTCACTATTCAAGGACATTCCGTTAATGCTTTGATTGATCCTGACTCTACTCATTCCTATATAAACAAGTTGTGTGCATATCATTTGGGATGGGATGGAGTGGAGCTACCTTTCATTTTAGAGGTAAGCACCCCTTTGGGGAAAATGGTGTAAGCAGATCGGTATGTGAGGGATTGTAAGATTAAGGTGGGGAGAGAAAATCTGGAGGGAGATTTGATTATGCTAGACATTGAGGACTATGACTTGATTTTGGGGATGGACTGGTTAGCCAAGCATGGGGCTAGAGTAGACTGTAAAAATAAGTCAGTTCAGTTTGTCAGACCGGGTTATGATGTGTTAGAATTTAATGGCAAGAGAGTGAAAGAGCTAAAGTACTTGATTGCGGGGGCTAAGGCCCGAAAATTGTTAAGGCAAGGATGTCAGGGTTATCTGGCTTATATGATGAACAAGCTTAAGGACCAGTGTACTCTAGAGGACACGGAAGTGGTGAAGGATTTTCCCGATGTATTCCCAGCGGAGCTTGATTCTCTGCCTCCTAGTCGAGAAGTGGAATTCACAATAGACTTGGTTCCTGGAGCGGAACCAGTATCGCGGACTCCATACCGGATGGCACCGACAGAGTTGAAAGACTTTAAAGAGCAGTTGGAAGAATTAGTAGGACAAGGCTATATCAGACCGAGCACGTCGCCCTGGGGAGCACCTGTGCTATAAGTAAAGAAGAAGAATGGAACCTTGAGGCTATGCATCGATTACCGAGGGCTAAACAATTTGACGATTAAGAACAAGTACCCCATCCCACTGATTGACGAGCTGTTTGATCAGCTGCAAGGGTCTAGCTGCTATTCCAAGTTGGATCTGAGGCAAGGTTACTACCAAGTGCGAATAAGAGAGGAAGATATCCCCAAGACAGCCTTCAACACCCGCTATGGACATTTCGAGTTCGTGGTGATGCCGTTCGGGGTGACTAACGCCCCAGCGGTATTCATGGACCTGATGCACCGAATATTCCGACCCTATCTGGATAAGTTTGTGGTGGTCTTCATCGACGATATTTTGATTTACTCTAAGAGTCTGGAGGAGCATGCGGAGCACCTGAGGGTCGTGTTGGAGAAATTGCGAGAGCACAAGCTGTATGCCAAATTCAGCAAGTGCGAATTCTGGGCATTCCTTGGCCATGTCGTGACCAAGGAAGGAATCAAGGTAGATCTGGCAAAGGTCGAGGCGATGTCGAGTCGGAAGCGACCGGAGAATATTACTGAGATCCGGAGTTTCTTAGGATTGGCCAAATACTACCGAAGATTTATCAAGGGATTCTCGACGCTTGCGTCGCCAATGACCCGTTTGTTAAGAAAGGATGTTCCATTTGTGTGGAACGAAAAATGCGAGAAAAGTTTCCAAGAATTAAAGAAGAGACTAATGACAGCACCGGTATTAAGCCTACCGGAGGAAGGCAAACCTTACGCGCTATACACCGATACTTCAAAAGAAGGATTAAGAGCGGTGTTGATGCAAGACCGGAAAGTGATTGCTTATGCATCCCGGAAGTTACGACCGCATGAAGTGAACTACCCTACTCACGATTTGGAGTTGGCAGCTATAGTGTTCGCCCTAAAGAAATGGCGACACTACTTGTATAGAGCCGAGTACGAGGTGTTCACCGACCATAAGAGTCTGCAGTATATCTTCACTCAAAAGGATTTGAACTTGAGGCAACGAAGGTGGATGGAATTCCTGGAGGAATACCGTTGCCCGATCAACTACCACCTCCAAATTTTTGTTCACTAAATAATTCCTTTTTATTTTCTTTTCCTCTCTCTCTCTCTCTCTCTCTCTTTGCTGATTTTTGGTTGTTCAAGCAGCTTCCCACCACCATTCTCCTCCATTGGATGAGCAAATTTCATCACATGGTCAAATACGCATTAAATGGTCAGATGGTTATTAAGCATGGTGACTAAGCAAGCTAATTAATGCTCCCAATCATACTAATCCATATGTACCAATTACTTAGTACCATGTGGTGATAACTTTTCACCTCATCTTGGATAACTCACTATGCCACAACTAATCATATAAAGCCACTTGCTTCTCCTATGCAACCAATTACCTCAAACCACATAACTTCCGAGCAACCAATTGTATACCTTTAGGTTATTTCATATAACCAATCACATAATTCCAAGTGATCTTTCATGCAACCATCCACGTAAAGCTATAAATTAAATAACCCACTAATATATATATATATATATATATATATATATATGTAGATTATGTCCTATTTTTCCACACGATAACATGCCTTAAGCCCTTTTCTATATTCCTAAAAAACGTGGCCATCTTTTTGGTAATATGCATATTGCTTCGTTTTCTTCATTTCTATAACTAGTCCTTTCTTCCTTGTAGTTTTCTCCTTAGATTGCTGACTTGAGTCAGCATGCCTCTTGTGATCTTGCCTGACTTGCTCTAAATCTTCCTATTCTAATCGGAAAGCTATTGTTACAACAACACTATATCCATTTGGGGCCATCGAAATCAAAGTTTTCCTTAACTCAGGTCATAGCCCTTTTATGAACCACCGAGTTCGATCTCACTTTGACTTTACCAATAAAGGACAATATTTGGAGAGCCGAGTAAATTCGGCAGCATACTATCCAAAAGTTCTTTCTGCTTGCCTAAAATTTTGAAACTCTTCTTCTTTTTTTTCAACCACCCAGCAAGGGATAAATTCTTTCTTGAATTCATCCAAGAATACTTTCCAAGTCCATTCCTTCTACTCCTGCTCTCGAGCCGTTTTCTTCCTTGACCACCAATCTCGTACAGGCCCTTGAAATTTTAAAGTAGCTAATTATACTTTTTTTTATTCCGAATAATCTAAAGCTTGAAAAATATCTTCCATTTGTTCCATTCTCGGCTTCTTGTTCTTGATCTGCTTTCCTATAAAATCGAGAAGGGTGGAATTTCAAAAATCATTCTAATGTTTGAGCCATTTCATCCTCAGAGTGTTGTTCTTTCCATGTTGAGGTCTTTGTTGTGTGCTAAAGCAAGGTGGTAATATTTTGCAGTATTTGTGTCACTTCATTTCCCATATGTTGTGCCTACATACAATTCACTTGACATTTATATATTATAGCATACAATAATAGAAAATCAATCATATAGAAAACATTATGCAGGCTAAAGGAGAACTTTACAGAGAAATAACCCGAACTTTAAGAGATATAACCCCTAGCAAATATCTGCATATATATTTGTAGGTAGATAATTCCTACTATAGTCCTTTCAAATATCTTCCTAGACTACTTTCCAGAGGTCACTCATCCTAATATTTCTCTCATCTGAGCACGCTTAACTTCTGAGTTTTAGTAGGTTTCGGGTACCTTATTGTCAATACAATTGCACCTATCGATGTACCATATAACTAGGTATTCAAGGTACAACACATAGTACAATTATGGTGTATAAACGCACACATCCCTAACTCATAGTTGTGACTACATCCCTAATGTCTATCACGCTAGGTATATGAGGCTTTCTGATCTCTATTGGTCTTAGGAACAGGAGTCCAAAGGTATTGTGACTGCGTCAACTACCTCTTCTTCGAACTTATCACAACATATCATGATCTACTCAGAATACCTTAAATTCAAGTATTATCTCAATCTCATTATCTAGCTCTACAAAGGTTTCCACCCCAATACCTATCCTTACCATTGTAGGTTCTAAGCTCTATCAGATGTCGTTATGGTCTCTACGAAACGTCAACATAGGCTCTGATACCAATTGTAAAATCCCATATTTCAAATCGTAGGGGACCTTAGATTGTGGGATATTGCCCCATCTGATCTTTCTAGACAACGGGTCTTTATAACATAACCAACTTATGACACAACGGAAAATTTTCAAACCTTTACATTGAGTACAAGAAATATTTGATACATAGAACCAAAAGAAACTAAGATCTAAACAAACACCAGTGGTTTAAAGCTTCTCGTGCTCTCCTTTGGTACTTTTTCAAAGTAATCGGTATCTCTGGGAATCTTCTACGTCAATCCGGATTCTAAATTTTGATAAATGATAAAATAAATGTGAGTGCTAATCACTCAGTGAGTCTCGTGTGTGTGCTAGTACTTTTCCCTGAAGAAATAGCTGGTAAAACAAAGTACTTTTCCATGTATCAATTTGTGAATCAAGTCATAATCAAGACAAGGTAACATGCTAGAATTCATAACAGGCCAAATCAAGTAACAAGGGCCTTAATCGAGTAACCATAATTCATATTTATCAGGGAATGCAAATAGTAAAATCCCATGTCCTTTTATAGCAAAATCATGATCCGGATTTCAGGAATTCATGAAATTCATGTTGTAGTTTTGGAGAATTCATTTACAAGATTTCACATAGCATAACTTGTTAATTTAAGAGTTCTTTTAGAAGGAATCCATGAATTCATGTATAAAACTTTTATTTCAGGAATGGAGGAGTTCTTGTATAAAACGTGCTAATTCAAGTATACAGGAATTCATGATCAGTAATTAGTATATCAAGAATTCAGGTATTCATAAATTTAGGAATTCAGGAGTTATGACACAATTGCACCGCTCATTCAAGAATTCAGAAATTAGCTAATCCCACTGTCCTATCCCCCCATTGGAGTAAGATAAACTCCAGAACTGGCCAAGTTACTTGGTGCCATCTATCTCTAATGCAATTAGTATAAGGAGAAAAGCTCATGTTGAGTACTTAAACGTTCACATAATGCATGTATTCAGGTCTAGGAAATAGGAAGAGGTGTCATAATCCTTTTCTATAACTTGTCAAGTTTGTAAATGAAAGACATGAGTAAAATATCATGAAATATGGCACATGGCATAATTTTTACAAGTAACTTGAAGAACATGTCGAGAATTCGTGATTTTATCAAGTAACATGAAAAACTTGTCATAAAATAGGATGAAAAATGTCATTCTTAATCATATTCACGAAACCTAGTTTTACCGAGTAGTAAAGTCATGTTCCAACTTCTACATGAGAAAAGAATTCAAAATACTTAAAATTCTCAGGAGAAGAGCTTGTACTTTATATGATGTAAAATCCGTAATTGAAACAAAGTTTGGAAAACCAAGGCTCGACTACCCGTGATTCATAAAATGTTTCTGTATAAGAAGTCCTCAATCCAAATATGACGTTTTCTAAACATCCAAATTCATTTTGTACAAAATTCCCATACATGAGTTCAATTGTAAACTCTTGAATAAATATAGTTTCAAAATTTAGGAACTCATGCGGTGCGCAAAACTTTTAATGTACCAAGACTTCGTGATACATAAATCTTCAAGAAAAGGATTTATGTCAAAATATGGCAATTGATGCTTACAAATTTCAAACAAAAAGCATTTACTTGATTATCTCAAAAAAAAAAAAAAAAAACACACACACACACACACACAAATTCGTATCAAGAAGGTGTTTACTTATATCAGAAAAACACTTTGAGAATTCAAAGAAGTTGAAAGTGGAGAAATTCCAGGCACCAATGTTTTGTCTGTAATATATCTGGATAACACAATTCTATATCTGAAGAGCATTTAATTGTGTTTGAAACATTTGGCTACAAAAAGGATTTAATAGGCCGAAAACTTAACAAGTTCATGAGATCATTCAGTAGATATGTTCATGTCGAAGCATCACAGAAAAACACTTACCTAAAAATGGGATATAAAATCTGATTGTTCTCAAATTCTTGCAAAACACTTTTACATAGATATAAGAAAACATCTATCCATATAGGAAAGCATTTTGCTAGGCAGCAAAACACTTAGCTCGGACGGGTTTAGAAATCAAGGGATTCACCTAAGTAACGTTATTCCGTAACGCTATTTTACTCAACATCAACCAAATCCTTGTAAGGAAGCACTCCTATATCAAGGATCAATCCACATGTCGCTTAGGATAATCACAATTACTACCATGCTCAACAAATGTATTACCAAGGAAATTATTAATTTCCTTTATCCTTATTTCATTCACTAGAAATGCATATCCCATACTTGAAATTGCTAAACATATGTTTCCTTCTTCATGTATCTATTTTATTCTTTCTTCGTCCAACATGTATACAAGATATGAACAAGGTTTACATTCCTCATTTGTTCTTTCTCAAATGAAACAAGACAAGCATATATGAACTTCACCCAAAATTCTGAAGTTTTCCTATTTTGTCACCTTTTCTTATTTTGATCATAACTTTTGATCCGTAAGTCTGATTAATTTCAAACTGGTTCCAAAATATCTGCAAGACATTCCTTTATAATTTCAAATTCATGGTACACCAAGTCAGCCAGATCAGCCTCCATTTGCAATCCGTTTCAAGCCAAATCTTGCTGTTTTTCCATAAATCTTCATTTTCTCACAAAATGCATTCTTTGTTCATCTATCCTGGTTGTACTCCTTTGATTATTACTTTCTTCAGTCCACAAATCATCTTAGCAGCACCTAATCATTGTATTTCCAGTCATGAAAAACATCCATTCACTGCACTCTTCAGATAACAAAAATGACATCCATTTAATACATTAATAATGCATGATTCAACAACAACAATAGCTATTTTACTTCATTTCTTCTTTTGTTTATATAGCATCATATGAACAGCCAATGTAACCTCCCAAATATCCATCATATCAATTCCAAATATCACAAAAATCATACGAAGATACTTCTCCAAGCAACCGGTTCATAGCTTATACAAAATAACCTTGAAACCATACTCCTTCATAATTCGCAATAGCTATTTCATACTATTTTCTACACAAAACTTATATCAAAATAATCACCATAAGCTATAGAATAATTTTGATTCTTGAAGTATAGTGTTATACCTTGTATATGATGTATTCTTGTTTGAAATATCTCCAAATTTCCTTTCTCCTTCACTCTTTCTCTTTCGGCAATCTCTCTCTCTCTCTCTCTCCCCATTTTTCTTTTGTTTTCTCTGTCTTTCTTCTTTTCTCTTGGTGGCCGGTTGTTGTTCCTACTGGTTTTTCTTCTTCAAATTCATCATGTGATGGCTTAGGTGGTCTAATTTGGTGGAAGGTTTGAGAAACTCTTGGATACTTATGGAAAGTTAGATAACCGAAATACGTGGTATGCAAATATTTGTTCACCAAGTTATTCTTTTTTATTTTCTTTTATTTTCCCTGTTTATCTCTTTCTCCTTGAGAATTTTTGGTTGTTCAAGCAGCTTCCCACCGCCATTCTCCTCCCTTGGATGAGCAAATTTCATCAAATGGTCAAATAGGCATTACATGATCAAATGCTTATTAAGCTTGGTGACAAAGCAAGCTAATTAATGCTCCCAATCATGTTAATCCATATGTACCAATCACTTAGTAGCATGTGGTAATAACATTTCACCTCATCTTGGAAGACTCACTATGCCACAACTAATCATATAAAGCCACTTGTTTCTCCTATGCAACCAATCACCTCAAACCACCTAACTTCCATGATCATATAGCGCTAAGCTATTTCATACAACCAATCACATAATTCCAAGTGATCTTTCATGCAACCATCCATGTAAAGCTATAAATTAAATAACCTACTAATATATATATATATATATATACTAATATTTCTTCCTGTATCAACCATGGTTAACTAGGTTTTTCAAAAATATCCATAGTTAATAGTTACTATTCATCTGAGGTGAAAAACTTGTTAATCTAACAATGAAATCTGTACATTATATTGAGTGTTTCGGGGTCTCGTAGAATTTTCATATTCCTTCTTGGTTTTTCTCAACTTGCAATTGAAAATTCTTCTAACACCCCTTAACACTTTTATCATTCCAAAATATTCCTCTAGTTACATTGGGCATTTCTTGTTCTGAGCATCTATACATATACTATTTTATTACAAAATAGTAACCATTTGAGTACAAAAATGGAGGTGTGTTGCATTTTCCGCTTACATACTTTAGTATGATCCTTAAATGTGCAACTTTCAAGTTGTGTCATGTACATTTCCTTAGTTAGATATCTATTAAGTAAAGTTGTTTTCACATACTTTTGGCAAATCTCATAATCAAAATGAGTAGCAAATGCTAAGAGTATTCTTATGAATTTCAGCAGAGCTACAAGTGAAAAAGTTTCATCATAGTATATACCTTGCTATTAACGATAGCCTTTTGCAACCAGTCACTCCTTATAGGTAATTACTTTACCATCTATGTCAGTTTTTTTCTTAAAAACCCATTTGTACCCTATGAGTTTTTTCCCTTCAAGTGGATCAACCAAAGTTCAAATTTGATTGTCATACATAAAATCTCTTTCTAACTTCATGGCTTCAAGCCATTTTTTAGATTTTGAACTTTTTAGAACTTCCTTATAAGTGGTAGGTGTTGGAAAGTATGCCCTCAAAGACTACGTATTATGTGTAAATATATTGCAATAAAATATTTATTCATTCACTTTAGTTTATTTATTATATTATGCACATTTAAGGTCTAAGTATAACAAGTAATGGTCTATGTGTTGGATCGTTCTTCACAATAAGGTATAGACTATGGGTACTTGTCATACAAGTAAAATTCAGTTCTTAGTCGTTTGATAGAACTGGGTATTTCATCAAGGTAACACTATTATGCCATGAGATCCAATGAGGAATAGTTTACCTTGAATCAGCTAGTAGTTCACTCATATCACTGGCATAAGTGTGTTTCGAATACGCAGAACTAGACATGTAGTAGTGGTCTCTCTTAAAGTAATACAATTATAGAGACCAGACTATTACTGCTACAGCGTGGACGGATACCTTCATACTTGAGTATGAGTTAGTGGTCTGGCAAAGTTAGAGTCTTGTACTATGATATATATTGGGTGAAATTTCTTTTGTGAGATCAATAACCTTCTACGTTGGGTGTATTACTCTAGCTAGTTAAGACGGACTTATGCAATAGAGTTTCTATACTTCACTTTGTGAAGTTATCACCCCTTTGTGATTGTTCAGGATAATCTAATTATCCAAGACCCTAGGAACGTGACTCTAGAATGTGTGTTTTTGGGTAACTTCCAATGATAAGCAAGTACATTCAAGTGAGTCATGAATTATTGGATTAGAGATCTTAGGATGGAAGATGTCTTTGAGATGGGTGTTAGTACATTTATCCTGTCTCATTGATAGGTGTTACATAGAGGGGTATTTCTGTCATTTCACCTGTAGATCAGCGACATTACTTTAGTAATATTATTCTTGGGGTTAATATTTCCATATAGTGATAAATAGGAATATTTAAAATGGTAAAATGCAGTTATTTAATAGTAAGGAGATTTTAGTCATTTTAGTAGTCATGAATAATATGTCCCTTGGTCCTCGGAGTAGCTCAAGTTACCTTGTGTTGTTTAGACACAATCTAGGCTTAATGGATAATTATATAGAAGAGAATAAAATTTATTCTAAGATTCTAATTAGAATTAATTAATTAGTCTTGGATTTTTTATAAGGCCCAGAAAAGATAATTAATTAATTAAGAAAATTAGGCTAGAATAAATTAATTAATTGGACTGATATATGTTGACATATATTAAGAGTCCAATTATAATTAATTAATTAGTCTTGGATATTTAATGAAGCTCAGAAAAGAGAATTAATTAATTAAGAGGATTGGGCCAATCTTGGATTGGTTTTGGAGCACAGCACCAAGCCCATTAGGGCATAGTGTTTTCGGCCATTAGTGCTTAATAAAGCCCTAAGGCTGCCCAAAAATACAAGTCAATTGAGGGAAAAATACAACGTGATTTTTGAGGTTTTTTCCCTCTCCTAGTGTGCCATCTCCTCATCTTGTTCTCGTCCTTCTTTTCTTTCTCTGTGGGAGAAATTTTGATTATCCAAAGAAGGAGCTTTTACCAAGCTAACCCAAGAGTAAGGTAGAGTCATACTCCAGAAAATGAAGAGAATAAGCTTGGAGATGCTTGATGTATAGGAGTAGAAGATTGGTGGAAATACCGGTTGAACCGCAGGTGCCTTCTTCTCCCTTTCCAAAACAAGTTCCAGTGCAACCCGTCCATTCGTTGGTTAATCTGTCACCAATAAGAAAAAGTAAGTACTCTCTTCTAAATGTGGCTCGAAAAACTAAAAATTTTTCGCTCCATTTTCTTTGATATTTTCCATTTTTTATCCTTCAGTAGGTTCATCTTCTTCCATAAGCAACAAATCATTGTGATCACTTATACGAAATTCATATCTCAGATGCCATACGTTTCCTACTTGACCTATAAAGATTTTATGTATTAGAAGGTTTGTATATTTTGTTAATAGACTTGGGATTAACTGCTTGATCATTGTTTTTTTGTACTTTTTAAACTTTAATAATTTTAACTTTACTTCCACTATCTCCCTTAAGTATAAATTCCTTCTCTAAGAAAATAACATGCTTTGAAACAAACACTTTGCTTTTAGAAGAAAGATAGAAGTAATATCGATGTGATTCTTTTGGACATCCAACAAACAAACACTTGTCAAACTTATTCTCTAATTTGTCTAACTTTGTCCTATTCACATAAATAGGATTTCCCCAAATTCTCAAGTGAGTTAGCTTTGGTCTTTTACCATAGAACCGCTCAAATAAGGTAGTATCAATCATTTTTTATGGAACTCTATTTAGAATATAAATTGTAGTTTTTAGTGTGTATCCCCAAAATGATTTTTGTAGATATATAAAAGCCATCATAGATCGAATCATATCTAATAAAGTTCAATTCCTCCTTTCAGATACACCATTATATTGAGATGTATGCGGTAGAGTCCATTGAGATAATATCTCATTATCACTAAGATAACCTTAAAAGTCTTGGCTTAAGTATTCACCTCCTCGATTGGATCTTAAAGTTTTAATACTTCTACCAAGTTGTTTCTCTACTTCATTATCGAATTCTTTGAACTTGCTAAAGACTTTATATTTGTATTTCAATGAATCCAAATACCCATATCGAGAATAATCATCAATAAAGGTAATGAAGTATTGATAAACCCTTTTTGCTTGCAATGTCATTGGTCCATATACATTAGTATGTATTAGTTCCAATAATTGCTTAGTTCTATCTCCTTTCTTAGAAAAAGAGGTTTAGTCATTTTTCCTAATAAGCACGAATCACAAGTTTCATATAATTCAAAATCAAATGTGCCTAAGTCACCACACTTGTGTAACTTAAAAATGTCATTCTCATTTATATGGCCTAAACGACAATACCATAAGTAAGATGAGTTCGTGTTATCTTTTTTTGGTTTCTTATTGTTTATGTTGAGAACCTGATTATCCTTGTCTAGAATATACAAACTATTCATTAAAGTTGCAGTACCATAATGTATATCATTTAATGAAAAAGAACAACTTTTATTCTTAAAAACTAAATAAAATCCAAGGAAGTCTAAATAAGCAACTGAGATAATGTTTTTAAGTAAAATTGGTACATAATAACAATTTTTTAATTCTAGAATCAATTTGGAAGGCAGATGAAGATAATAAGTCCCACAGCAAGTGCAACAACCTTTACTCTATTTACAGCACGTAGGTCCATATCACATTTCTTAAACTTTCTACTACTCTTTAGTCCCTACAAGTTATTGCACAAATGATATTCACATCCGGTATCTAACACCCATATCTCATTATTAAAGGTAACATTGATCTCAATCATAAACATACCAGAAGTAGAAGTGAAGTACTTACAAGCTTCTCATTCTCCATATTTTCCTTACGTGACTCCAAGTAGTTCATGCAGTTGCACTTCCAATGGCCCATCTTGCCACAATAATGACACGGGTCTTTGATTGCTGTCTCATTCTTCTTCACACCACTTTTCATCTCAGTAGGATTCTTCTTCTTGTTCTTAAGAACTTTCTTCTTAGAAGTAGAAGAATTTACCAACAAAACTGCATAGTTCTCCTTCTTTATGGAAGATTCAATAGTTTTTAGAAGGTTAATCAACTCAGGTACTATGTTTTCAATCTTGTTCATCTAGTAGTTATTCATAAATTGTGAAAAATTACTTGATAAAGATTAAAGAATTAAGTCAACACTTAATTCATGATCCATCACAAAACCAAGAGATCCAAGCTTCTCAATCAAGCCCAACATTTTTAGCCTATGTGTCGCCACAGAAGCGCCCTCTACCATCTTAGAACAGAATTATTATTTAGAGATCTCATATCTCTCTGTTCTTGCTCGTTAGTCAAACAACTCCCTTAGATGGAAGATGATAAAGTAAGTATCCATATGCTTATGATATTTTTGCAACTCAGAGTTCATTGAAGCCAAAATGATAGAAGATGTTGTGTCACTCTCCTCATTGTGCTTCTTGTAAACCTCATGCTCATCAACAGAAGCATCAATAGCTAGAGGTGACAGAATAGGAGCGTCTAACATGTAGAGCAATTTTTCCGACCTAAGAACAATTCTCAAGTTTTTACAGCACACTACAAGAAAATTGGTTTTTAGAGACAAAACATTTTTGTTTATAAAAGTGTCAATTTCCTCTCTAAAGGGTCACTAGAGACCTTTTGTAACACCCCACGACTACGTACCCTAAAAGGGCGGGGATGTCGCCCCGTCCCGTAGGACAAGGGGTCTTTAGAACGAGGTATAAAATATAAAGGCAATCTCTAAAAGGATCAACTTAGATAAATAAAGAAATACACTTATTACATCAGGCTTAACATGGAGCAAAACAGAATAAAACAAAATATTATTTAGAAGCATAAGCAACAAATGTCTCCTAGAACGGATAGAGAAAATAGCAAAAGCTTCAACTATTACATGCCCCGCTGACTCAGCACAGTCTATCCCCTGAAAACATGATGTATAACGGTGTGAGAATAAATCTCAGTAAGTCCTGTGTGTGCATATGGTGTTTTAAATAGTTCGTGTATGCAAAGTGTAAAATATTTGATGCTGGGCGAATTTGGGATGGTGTAATGGAGGAAAATATTCTGTAATTTGCTCCTCTGTGCTGGCCGAAATACTGCTAAAAAGGAGGCTGAATGTGTTCAGAATCTTGGGCCAAACAAGGAAGAGTTTGTGTGGGTTTTGATGACTGAAAAATCCTGTGCAAGCTGTGCGAAATTGCTGAGCAGAAGGAGAAGAAATTCTGGGCTGTTTAGGCTGTAATTCTGTCGAATTTCCAGAGAAAAGATGAGGGTTTTGGGCGCTGAAAATAGCTTGATCAGCTGGGGTTTTTTGGTGTGTTTTGTGCGCAGAATTTCGGTTGGATTAGGAACACAACAGCTGGCCGAAATTCCTGCACTAAGCTGCCGAAATTCCTGTGCATAAGCTGGACGAATTTCAGTGTTTTTGTGTGAATAAAATTCTGGTTTTGTGCAGCTAAGGTACCCTGAATTGATGAGGAGTATTTTAGGAGTTTTGAGCTAGGATTTATAGAGTTGGATTGTAGCTAAAGATGGCTGGAATTTTCGGACAGTTTATGTTGATACAAAGCTACCGAAATTTAGCTAGGAAAAGGAAGAAAATCCTAGTTGAATTTGGATTGAAATAAAATATGATTTTTTCAAGGATTTGGATAGGATTTCCTCTAGTCCTAGAAGAGTTTAGATTGAGCTAAAAGTCCTCCAAGAAGTGGCGGCACTTGCTGGAATTTTTTTCCAGATTTTTAGCTAACATTCTGGGATTAAAATCAACAAGATTTCCTACTAGGAAAATGACTCATTAATTCCACCTATCCATGGCAACATCTATCTAGCTAAAATCAAGCTAATATTTTAATTACTAGCCAGGGTTTTTTCGAAAATCCTAAGGAACACAAGCTGAAAATTAAAGGTGAACTTTATTCACATCAAAGTCCTTGAATTTAGGAAATAAATATAGAGACTTATTTCCTTGGAGTAAAAATACTAAAATTTCTCTAGGATAGCTAGATTCTTTTTCGGCCAAGACAAGAAATGGTTTAAGGAAAAGAATTTCAAGAGGAGAAACTAACTTCACAAAAGGTACGATACGAACTCGGGTCACCAAAGGTAATCACCAACCTCCCCGCTATTCCAAAACGACTCCAATACTAATTTTTCTACAAGAAGTTCTTACCACCCCAATACTCATCCTTCCAAATCTTCGACCAAACCTCCCTTATCAAAATCTCCAACAACACAATTATTTCACATCAATTAATTCAAATGCAAGAGCAACGGAAAAATTCACATGCATCCATGCAAATAAAATTATTCTAGCTACCACATAAAATGCAAGATGCTATGCAATGCATGACTTTTCCCCTTAGTCAAAGGTGGTTTTGGGCGGGGTATTACACCTTTAGCGAGAAAAAAAAATTCCTCGCCCTTTCCTCGCTGAAGCTCTGTCCCCAAAGCTATTTGGCGACAAAATTTTCAAATTCCTTGCCAAAGATTGTTCTTTAGGGAGGAAATTTTTTTCCTCGCTAAAGGCTTTGCTTTTAGCTAGGAAAAATTTCCTCACTAAAGCTAAAACTATTTTGTTGCGGAAAGTTGTAGTTTTGTCACCAATGATGATTTTTAGTGACAAAAAATGTTTTATCACTAAATTTCATCGCAAAAAAAAAATAGAAATTAAATACAATTTTGAAAAAAAATTATTTATTTTTTGTGACAAAAAAAAAAATCCTCACCAATGCAAAATTTTTTTGTCACGAAAAGGTCAATGGCAACAAAAAAATTTGCCATTAGCAACAAATATATTTTTTCACTAAAGATATTAATATGTTTTAGAATAAAAGTTATTTAATTTTTTTAGACCACACCACCCACACACACCTGATCATGATTCCTTCGTCGACAACAACCCACTCCATAAACCACTCACACCTGGTCATAACCCTCCAATTAATTTTAGAGTTTGGTGATAGTCGAACTACAGACCTCCCATATGGGAAGTTAAGCCTCAACTGCTACTCCAATTGCACCAACCTGACTATATCTTTTTTTTTTTTCATTTAAATTATTCCCAATATTCTTTTTATAATTTTTTTGCAATACTATTATTAAAAAATAAAATAATCATATAAAATTTACTAGAAAAATATATCATTCATATACAACATATATATATACGTGCAACACAATCATATAAACATATATATACATATACATACACACACACACACACACACACACACACACAAAAACAAACATCTATACATATATACTTATACATTATTAATATATTTATACAACACATATATATACATATATTCATATACATATATGTACATACTACGTGTGTGTATGTGTGTGTGTGTGTGTATATATATATATATATATATATATATATATTCAACACGCACACACACATATTTATATACAACACATACATATACACACATATTATATATATATATATATATATATATATACACACACACACACACATATATTATATATATATATACATACATACATATATATCAGAGCCAAGTGTTCAATTTACTTCATCATAAACCTTCTATGATTTTCAAAATCATGTCCGAGTAAGTTTGTTTACTTTCTCTAAATCGTGCATGATATAGTTTAATCCGCTTTCTTTTGTTCTTAAGTGTTATGCCTTTTCGTATGTCTCTTCTAGTATTCTTAAACTATGATGGTTGATAGTCACCTGTGAAAGCAGCTAGTACGTTGGTCAGCCCAGAACCATTGGATTAGGCTGTTAGTAGCTAAGGATGGCATCATGTTAGCCTTGACCCGGGGGTGGTCCCGTAGCTCTCAACTATTAGCATAGTGTGTTAGGTGTGTCCTGAGAAAAAACAAAGAAACATAGGTTAAGACATAACTCTAAAGGTTTTCATTACTCTGTAATAGACACGATAAATTAAACCAAGAGATTTAGAACCTAATTCAAAATCTAAATTCTTTGTCTGAATGTTTAAAGTTAAAGTTTTTAGTATATGTGGATCTGTGAGATCTACTGTAAAATTTAGATAATGGTTAAAATAAACTGGACCATTGGCTGTGTTTGATTCAATGACTACTAACAAGCTATTTTGAAAATCAAGATGTCTATTGTCTCTTAGAAGAAGGCAGATTGGGGCATTAATACCTAAACGGTATAGAGGTTTGATGGCTATTTGAACTAATCCTATGTGAAGATATCGATATTTACTTTTTCTATGGTGTTCTAAGGTTTCTGGATTTAGAAGTTGAATTGTACCATAAGGCTGATTTATGAAAACTATTTTTTCAGTGGTTTTGATTATATAATTTTGAACTAAATCAAACATTCCTTCTTCATAAATCTTGTCAAATTTTTCTATGGGTAAATTCCAACTCATTAGTCTGGATTAAACTTTATCTAATTGAGTACTTACTTCTAAATCCTTTACTGATTCAATGTCAATATCCGAAAGGTTAGAGGCCATGAAGATATGAAGATTACTTTCTCTCTCTTTATCTATGCTAGAGTAGATAATACAAATTCTATCATTCTTTAGAGTTATGTCTTAACCTATGTTTCTTTGTTTCTTCTCTGGACACACCTAACACACTATGCTTATGGTTGAGAGCTACGGGACCACCCCCGGGTTAAGGCTAACGCGACACCATCCTTGGCTACTAACAGCCTGATCCAACGGTTTTCGGCTGACCAACGTACTAGCTGCTTTCACAGGTGACTATAAACCATCATAGTTTAAGAATACTAGAAGAAACATACGAAAAGGCGTAACACTTAAGAACAAAAGAAAGCAGATTAAACTACATCATGCACAATTTAGAGAAAGAAAGTAGACAAAATTTCTCGGACATGATTTTGAAATCATAGAAGGTTTTTGATGAAACAAATTGAAAACCTGGCTGTGATACCAAATTGTGACCTAGGATATTTCAATGCCAAATCTTCTGATTTTAATAAAAACTTTGAAAGTTTACACGAGATGTTGCTGAATTACAAGGTTTTGAAAACGATGACAAATGCTACAAGTATCAAAATATAGAGGGTTTCACTCTCAGGATTCTTAGCTTGCAAAATAAGTATGCATTTCTTGAATCAATTGCTGCCTTATATAGGTAGAAGTGGCGAAGCTTTCTCTAAGTGCTTGTTACATTATTGCTGTAGGGTCCATCTGAGTGGAGGAAGGAATCAGGTTGTCTGCCATTACAAAGAATTGTTCAAAAAGTCTTTTTAAGTGGAGTGGTCCACCATTTTCTGCTATCAACTGAATTATTTTGCAACAAAGCTGAGTGATGTGATAAAGCTGCATTGATTGATGATAAAGTTGGAGTTGTCTCTTTTCTTTTTTCCATTTTGAATAGAGTCTGGTCATTATAGGCTTTGACAGAGATATGCTTGAGCAATACCGGAAGGATTGTCCATATCTCCATTATCAAAAGTGCTAAAGTCTGGCTGTGATTCTAACTCGCTTTCATCATCATCTGCTTGATGCAGTTGTTGCTGTAATAGTTACAATTGAAGCTGCAATTCTGCTTTGCTGATCTTTTTTCCCTTACTGGAAGAAGACTGGATGTCGAGGTTTTTCTGCTCTGTTTTCTGGACCGGAGTCCATCCTGTGATCTTAATCTCCTTACAAAGATATTTTACATTGTCGATGGAATCGATTTTATAATTCCATCCTAAGACATAATAAATCTTTTTCTCAACATAATACTTACATAACTAATCATTCAAGGATAAAGCCTGCATCTGACTTTCTATTACAAACTGATTGAATTTCTGCAAATTTGAACTAGAAAGAGTGGATTTATCTCGACCAAATATTTTCCACCAAGCATAAAACCATCTGGGTATGGGACTAATTGTTTCTTTTCCGTATTTGATGAACCAGGTATGGGTAAGATCTCGAAGGTACATAAAATTGTACCGAGCATCAATATAGTCCAAGAAATTGTAGGTGGGAGGTTTAAATGGGGTTTGGAACTAGATTGGTGTGTAAATGCCAGTGACTGGCCAAGTGTTTAAGTTAAGGATTTTCATGATTCTACATTTAGAATAGGCAATACCTTTATCTACTCGGTTGAGGTTATGTTCATGTTCGAATTGTATCTAACTAGTGGCATAAAGTATATGTTCATAGCAAAGACGGTTTTTCAAGGGTTCTGCTTTGAATACATAGCTGGACTGATGGTAGGCTTCTGGATGAAGTTTGTTGACAATTTCTCTTTCTAGCTTTGCTGTTAGTTCTCTGGGTAGAGCTAGTAATGGTATGACTATTTTTTGTAAGAATTCAAATTTCTATTAGGTAGAGCAAGTAAGCTTTTCTGGTCTGGTTGGTATCTTGGGAATAACTGCTTCCTTAAAGGAAGTTAGAGAAGGAATTGAATAAAAAGATTGATATGTTTTTTGGGTTTCTGTATTCTTTTGAGAAGAGGCTGGATAAAAAAGATTCATAGTAAGTGGTGGTCTGCTTACTAAGTTGGTAGGGAGAGGAGGAAAGGAGTTTAAGACTGCAAATCGATTACCTGCAGGTGGACGAGGTCGTGGTCGCTGATCCATGTCTGATTTCTTCGATTTAGCATGCTATTTATAGAGGGGTATGAATGAGCTCCTGAACTGAATCAGTACTCATCACAGTGTTGAATACTGTGTTAAAAGCTTACGTATGTCCTTGCAAAAACTCCCGGGTTAAGAAATCTGGTAGGGAATTATTCTCTCCTTTGATAAATTTGATATTGAAATCAAAGCTGGATAAAAGGGCTTGCCATCTAGCAAATATCTGTTTTGCCATGTGGTTTTTAACATCTTTTTTGTAAAACATCTTTTGCTGATTTGCAATCAATTCAGTGTAAGAACTTTTGATTTATCAAATCATCATGAAATTTTGAAATACATAAAACAATAGCAAGAATTTCTTTTTTAATTGTACTATAATTCTTTTGACTAGAGATCCAAATACCTGAATGATATCTGACAAGCTATTCAAAAGAGGAATTCGTTTTCCTTTCTTTGAGAATACCTCCATAACTAAGTTCTGAGGCATCTGTTTCTACAATCATAAAAGCAGTTAGATCTGGGATTCCTAAACAAGGAAGTTTTTTGACAATTTGTTTTATCTTCTTGACTGTTTGGGTTTAGTCTATACCCCAAGGGATTAGATCTTTGTGAAGTCGTTTATACAACAGTTCACAGATTTGTCGAAGATTGGGAATAAAGTTTGAGATATTGTTTAAACATCCTAAAAATCATTGAAGTTGGGTTTTGTCCTTGATTTCATTAGGAAATCTGTCTGCAAATTCAATTGCTCTACAAATGGGTTTATAGGTTCCTTGGGTTAAGTTATGACCTAAGAAATGAATCTGGGTTTGACAAAGTTTGAGTTTCGAGGCACTCACTATCAGCCTATTTTTCGTGATAATTTCACGAAAAAGACGTAAATATTTTAAATGGGTCGAAAGATTCACTAAAAATTAATATATCATCAATATAAACAATACTAAATAATGTATAAGGATTAAAGATGTCATTCATAACTTTCTGGATTTTACTAGGGGCATTTTTTAAACCAAAAGGCATGACATTCCATTCATATTGACTAAAGGGAACATTAAAGGTTGTTTTGTACCGATCTTCTTCTTTAATCTGTATTTGCCAGAATCTTGATTTCATATCAAATTTAATATAAAGAACTGCTCTATATGTTCTTTTCAACAAATCTCGTTTGTTGGGTATTGGATATCTTATCCATTTTAAAGCTTTATTTAAGGGCTTATAATTGATGACTCGAGGGACGCCTCGTTCTTTTTCAGCATTATTATTAACATAAAAGGCTACACAAGACCAGGGTGGCCTTGATTCTCTAATTAAGGCTTTCTATAATAAAGCTGGAATTTCTTGTTTGCAATATTCAACTAATTCTTGATTCATTTGTATGGGCCTAGCTTTCGTAGGTATTATTGATTCATCAAAATCATCAATATAGGGGAGACTGATGATATATTTTTTTCTTTCCCAAAAGGCAGTGGGGATGTCAGAACAAATTTGATGCTCGAAATCCTTTCGAATAGATTCTATCTTATCCCGAATATCTTTTAGTTGTAGTTGTTCTTGGATTCTTTTATATTTCACATCTTCTTTTAAAAAAGCTATTTTCTTTTCTCGACAAAGAATCTTCTTTTTCAAAAGATTGATATCTTTAGTTTGTGGACTTTGTAGAAAGGAAAAGGTGACTCATACGGATCCAATATCCGTATGGACACCATGTTGGTCTACAGCAAAATGGTAGATTTGGGTTAAGAATGGAGTTCCTAGGATTACATCTTGACTTAAATCTTTAATGATTAAGAAAGAATTTATGAAACAAAATTGCTTATTCCATATATGAGCATTAGATAATTTATATTTAATTTTTAGCTGTTCACCAGCAATAGTATATAATTTAGAACCTGTTTTTTCTAAATATTTAATGGGGATTATTCCTTCACAGATGCAATTTTGATCTGTGCCGGAATCAAGAAGGGTAACTAGCTGGATTGAAAAATCTCCTATTTTGAGGAGGACAGGGATATACCATTTTTGAAAAGTAATCTGAGAAATAGCTAAAATATAATCTAGATTCTTCTCATTTTGTTCAACTTCAACGTCTGATACAGAGGTACGATTAGAAGTATCAATCAACGGTTTTTCGAGATTGAGTTGAACTAAATCTGTATTTATTTGATTAATATAAAAAATTCTTTGAGTATTCTGCTCCTTTAATCATTTAATTTATTGTTTTAATTCTTTAATTTCTAGATGTAATTCCTGTAAGGATATTGAAGGTTCTTTCTGTTTTCCTTTAAAGTTGTCAAATACTTCTTTTAGATTATATGTTTCTACTTGTACTTTGGGATTAAGAACTAAATCTTTGACTTTTAACAGATATTCTCTTTTAACTGTTTCATCCTGAATATGATCTAAGAGTTTAAAGAAGAGTTCTTTATTTGCACGAGTGATTGCATTAACTTGATCACTTAGTTTAGTACTAAGCATGCAGAGTTATCCTACTGCACAAGTACATAAGCCTGTACAATAACAAGAGGAATTTTCACTTGAATCGTTTTCCCAAGAATTTTCTTGAATTTCAAATACTTCTTGAATTTCACTATCATTAGTGTCAGATGACTGGGATGAATCATATTGGTCAACGATTTGATTGATTTGATCTAAAGTATCTTTGGGTAAAGATAGCTGATTTACTTTTTTCTTCTTTTTTTCTTTGAGTTTACATTCATTTGCCTTATGTCCTCGTTTTCCGCAAAAATAACACTTAATTGTATCTTTAGATGATTTGTCTTTTGTTTTCCTTTTAAAATGTTTTAAAGTTTTTTCTTTTCTATCTTTTCTAAAGTTTTTCTTCTTAGACTTCAGTTTAAGCTTTTTAGAAGGTGGAGTTATTGGGGAATATCCAAAGATTTCGCAGAAGTTTCCTATTTCCTTTTTTAGATTTCTTATGATATGATTCCATTTGAGATTTAAGTTTGAGATCTGTGTAGAGGTCTGCACCTGCTTGGTTTACATAAGTAATTAACTATCCGTATGCTAAATAATCATAAGGAATTGTATTTTCAAAATCTAACTTGAGTTTTTGCCTGGCTTTTTCTGCAAATAAAAATGGTAAACTTGAAATAAATCGTTCTTTCTAGAACGCATGATGATAGTCTATTCTTAACATTACTTTCTGTAAAAACATGTCTTTATACCATTTGAAATCATGTAATTTTGGGCAGGTTAAATTAGTGAAGATTTATAAACTTCTATCAGCTAATTGCTGAGGATTTCCTACAAAATGCTGAGTTAGAGTAAACATAAATGTATTTAAACAATCGAAAACTGTTTCTGTTGTTTGACTAGGCTGGCTATTAACATTTTGGATTATCTTAGTTTGGATTTTGGTGGTATTTAGAATTTCTTGACGCTGTTGCTTAGTAAGTTAGTTATTCCACCACTCCTGAAGGACACCAGTAAATCTAGTCGTTAAACTATGGAGGATAGATTGATCAGAATTAGATGGGTTTTTACATTTAATGGTTGTAATAGCCATAGACATTTCCTAAATTACATTTAAAAAACTATGTTCAGACATGCCATCTGTATTCCATTCACTAATTTCTTCACCAGTAAAGGCGGCACAGGTATCAAGATGTCGTTCTTCAAATTGAACATCTGGAAAGGATGGTCGAGGATAATAATTTCGAGTGGATGGATTTTTGAATCGTTTTGACATAGGTTTTTAATTTTTAAAAGTAAGCTTATTAAGCTGTTCTGGAGAAGGATCAATATCTATTAGAGACATTGGTTGATTTAAAGTTTGAAGATGTGATTTAGAGCTAGATTTGGGATTGTCTTTAGTTTTTAATTTATTTAGTTTTTCATTAACTTCTTTAATAAAGTCTAAATCATCTAGATTCATTGTTCATTTATCAAGTTTTATATTTTTTTTGTTCATATAAAATAGGTTTAAGTACTATATTAGGATCTATTGATTGTTTTGGATTAAACTGTTTTAATTGTGGAATTTCTCGTACAGAGGATTTACTATCTAATTGTTCTACTTTGCTAGCCATAGTAATTAACATTTGATTAGTATAATTATTTTTCTGAATAACTTTATTTAAATCTTTATTTTTTACATTACCTTGTTTATCTAAATTTTTTAGTTTACAAGGAGAAGTTGTTACTACTTGATTTTCTACTGGAATATTAATTTCTTCGGCAGGAGGGAATATTGATTCTTTCACTTCATTTCTGGTAGTATACCATTTTTTGGTAATGACATTCAATATATTTCATTTTTTATATTTAATTAATTCATACTAATCAAAGAAATCTACGTATTGTTTCATTTTGATTTGATCAGAATAGTATTGCTGTAAGAGTCTAGCTTTTTTAGATTTAAAAATAGTAGCAAAATGCCATTTACATTTAAGCTTATTACAAGGTCTATTCCACAATTGACAAAGATAATCTTTATTTAACATAAAATCATTTTCAGAGGTTAATACCATTAAAGGAGAAGGCATATTCATTTCTGATTGAGTAGGACTTCCAGATTTAACACTGATATTCTCTTCATAATTTACTTTAGGAATTTATCCAGTAAAGTTGACATTACTAAAACATCTATTACTTTGAGTTCTTGGCAAAGGAAAAGAGGATGAAGATGAGGCTGAAAAAGATTTTCTTCGGAATTCTAATTCAATATGGCCTGCTGGTGTTTCTATTATGTTTCCAATTGTTTTGGATTCTCCTATTGCATAGGTACATAAGCCTGTAGAATCACAAAAGGAATTTTCACTTGAATCATTTTCCGAAGAATTTTCTTGAATTTCAAATACATCTTCAATTTCACTATAATCAGTGTCAGATGACTGGGATGAATCATATTTGGTCAAGGATTTGATTGATTTGATCTAAAGTATCTTTGGGTAAAGATAGCTAATTTACTTTTTTCTTCTTTTTTGCTTTGAGTTTACATTCATCTGCCTTATGTCCTCATTTTCCGCAAAAATAATACTTAATTGTATCTTTAGATTATTTGTATAATACATATATATCGATATACATATATACACATATCTATATACTATATATATAAATATTTAATTATTAATATACTGCTCATACAAATGTATATAAATATATATATATAGACACACACACACACAACATACATATATTATTATATACCAAATACATATATACATACATACCATATACTATATATATACATACTACATAACTATATATCTACATATATATACGTATCTATATATATACATGCATACATATATACAAATCTATAGGTAACCATATATATATATATATACACACAATGAATACATATATACATATATCTATATACCATATATATAAATATATATATATTTATTAATATATATAGATAACATATATATACATATATGAATATAAGAATTTAAGTGTGTGTGTGTGTGTGTATCGATATATATGTATTTGTTGTGTATGTATGTATGTATATGTATATATATATATATATATATATATATATGAATGTATGTGATATTTATATATAGGTATACATATATAGCTATATATTAGTATATCTGTATGTATATATATAGGTATGTATATATGTAGATACATATATATACAAATATATACGTGCATATGTATTTATATATGTGTGTGTGTGTGTGTGTGTGATATTTAAATATAGTTATATATGTATGTATATATATTTATGTATTTATATGTGTATATATATATATATATATATATACATACATATATATATAGAAATATAGACACACACACACACACATATGTATATGTATATATGTATATATATGGTGTGTATGTCGATAGGGGATAAATTAGTCATACTTTTCCTAGTTATTTAAGGTTCTTTTGTGATACATATTATTTAATAACTAGTTATATTCCTTCATATTTGAGATTTTACCTTTGGAAAGGTATTTTGTTCATTATTACAGATTTTTAGGGTAAAACGAAACAAAAACGTATTAAAACAGAGGAGAGGCGGCACTAGCTAGGGCCCTAGAACCGGCGCTGGCCATGCACTGTTTACACGAAGTTCAAAATGACAGAAAAATTGGCAAAATAAAGTCAAACCGACGCCGGCTCCAAGGGTCAAGGCGGCACCGGCTGCATTCTGGTCTTCATCATGTGAAATTCGGAGAAAAATCGACGAACAAGTAGAGAAACAGAACACAACTGGCGCCGACTCCAATAGCCAAGGTGGTGTCGGCTGTGCTATGAAGGTGAGGCGGTGCTGTGATTTTTCTATATGGTTTTTGGTAATCTATGGAGTTTTAGTATCTTCCAACTTCCACTCGGTGAAGAACACTGTACCTATGAGTTTAGGCACTTCCTAAGCCTATAAATAGATGAAAAACACACAAGGAAAAGAAAGAAGAATTCATTGTTCATCACAGAAAATCATTCAAATCAAAGGAGGAATTCTTCAATTCAAGGAGGGTTGTACAAGAAGGCCTTCAAAGGAAGAAGAAGGAGGCTTGTCTATGAGTGCTTTCTTTTACTTTGTTTTCTTTTTCTTGAACAGTGATATGTTAATTGTTTCGTTGTAATTTGACATTATTTTAGATAGTTATGATTCTTAGAGTTATGTGAACTTTTGATTAATTAATTGTTTGTCTTGGTATTTAATTACTTGGGCGTATTACGAAATTAAGTGGTTGTTTCTTATCATTAACTTGCTCGACTAAAGAGGTTGATGGTAGTTGCAATTGATTGATTCCATATTTATTGGCTGTTAACTTGCTAGACCAAAAAGGTTAATTGCTGAGGATTGAGTAATTAAAGGTTAATTGATGTATGCCAGACCAAGGATTCATTGCTTAATTTCATGCTTTAAATTTGCCAGACCAAGGAAATTTAATCAAGGATTGTGTTTAATGCATCTTTTGGATGAATTAGTTGAGACAGACCAAGTGATGCTAATTTATCTAGAAGGTAGTAATTAATTGAGACAGACCAAGTGATGCTAATTTATCTTAATCCTTCACAGTGCCAAGAGAAGAATTAGTTATGATAATGATTAAATCCTTTGAGATCATGTTTGTCTAAACAATGGTTTCAGTTACGTACTTCTCCATCCTTGACATGTATATATATATATTTTTTATTTTTCTTTTATTTATTTTGTTTCTTTTTCACTTTATTGAGTCGGTTAAATAATGAAAGAAAGGTAATTAATGTCTACTTGTTCCTTGAGGATCAACACTCGTTTGAACCCTATGCTCGGGTAATGATGAGTACGCTTGCTCATATGTGTGATTTGGGTTGAACGTTTTAATTTAGACTTGATTGGGAATATGCTCAGTTTTTGTATGATTTTTATACCTAAGTCAGGACACATTAAGTTTTTGGCGTCGTTGCCGGGGAACAATAGCATGAAAGCTTAGATTTTGTTAATTTAACCATGTGAATATGTAAATATGTAAATATGTAAATTTGAACAATTGTTCTTTTTGCAAAACGGTGCCATCTTTTGTATCTTTTGTCTCTTGTAATCTAATTTACTAACTTTGACTTAATTGACTTACATACTTCATGTTGTATTCTAAATACCACTAACTTTTTTGTTTAGGTAGCTTGTGAATATATCTAATGTGTATGTTTTTCTTTTCTTTATTTTTTTGATTCTTTGTTTTTACCTTTTTGCTTTTTTTTTCTTTTCTTTATTTCTCTATTATTTTTGTTTGTTTTTCTTTTTTTTTTTTGTGCGAGGTTATATCATCATGGACAACTATTTTTGGGCACAAAATCAAAGGAGTTACAATGATGCTAGATTGGCAAGATTACAAACTCACATTGATGTTCTTAGTGAGACATCATTAATAACATTGATGAATTCTTTTGTTGCCAATACAAATTCATCTGTTCAGTAGCATGAAGAAGCATCTCAACGATTGAGTTATCAAAGAACACAACTAGCCAAGTTAGTTGAGGATGCCATAAAGGCCCATATGCTTGAACAAGAGAATCTCCAAGGAAAGGAGAGAGGATATGAGGACCAATTGTTCAATGTGGAAAGGGAGGTATTCAATTCTATTCTACGTGCTAATAATTATAATCTCTCTTTATCACATGATTTTTTTTTTTTTAGGTTCTTCTCAATTTTTTGAGAATAAGGGTCCAAATGATGCTATGTTAAATTTATCATGCCTCAAGGAGTTGGACCTTTCAATGCTACATCATAAGAAACCCTTTGAGGATGTTGACGAATTCTACCCTTCACCCGAATTTCAGGGAGGTAACTTAGTTTTTGTAGACCATGCCTGGAAAAGTAAGGATTTTCTTGATCCCATCTTTAAGAACTCAATTGCTAAGTTCTAAAGGGAATTTCAATTATAACAAATCTTTCAAAGGGTTAAAAGGTGATTTCAAGCTTGATGCATTCTTTAGAAATCATGTGTACTTACACGTTGATAACAATATTTATGTGACTAAAGAAATGTTAGAGAAAGAGGTTTATGTGTTTTGCGTTAGTAAGAAAAATTATTTTCATAAACCTTCTATTTTTCAAAAACTTCTCTTCATTCTACATTCATCATGCCTATCTTTTATTTTGAGCTTTAATTTCTTTTCAAAAAGTTTGAAGAGGAAGCATGATGAGTGTAAAATGTTTTTGTTTTATTTTATTTTTATTTTTATTTTATTTTTTGAGTCTTTTTCTTTAGCTCGTTTTCTTTTATTTAGGTCTATTTTTATTTTATTATTATTTTTCTTGTACTTTTATTTATGTTTTGTTTTATAGGAATAAAGTTCTCTTGGATAAGCCCTTCTCTTTACCTCAAGTTTGGATATCTATTGGAACATTATTGCACTTGGGAAGTATTACTTAAACTTTCTACCCCTTTATTATTTTTGTCCCTTTGGAGATGCTTTCTTGTGTTTATTTTTTGCTAATTAGGACATTGTCCAATTTAAGTGTGTGGAAGTGGTTTAGTGATATACTTTGTCCAAGTTTTTATCAATTATCTTGACATTTTTTTTAGCATTGAGCTACTTTGAAATATTTTGAAATTGAGAAATAATTCTATTTTGAGCACAAAGTATAGGAGTATTTTCTTTCTTCTCTTTTCCCCTTTTATTTTTGGGCCCGTGGCAATTGCTCCTTGCTCTATTTGTTTAGCCATTAAGGACAATGTCCAGTTTAAGTATGGGGGAGTGGTTAGAATGGGAATTCTTCTATAGTTTATTTATCTTGACATTCTTCTTTGAACCTTTTGAGCAGATTTTTCAAATTTTTTTTTATTTTCTTTGAGATTTCAAGCTATATTTTTAATGCATGTCTTTATGATGGATTATAGAGCATATGTTCTAGATCGTTTATGGCTTATGCATGACTTTTTACATGCACTTGGATGAAGTAGTTCTTGATCAAATGCTTTGCATTATTTTTAAACCTATTTTTCTACTAAAATTCATGGAGCATTCTAGAACTTACTTAAATATCTCTCGAGGCAAAATAAGAAAGACAGTCATGATTTAACTTAGGGATGAAGGTAATAGGCATTTTTTAGATAGTTTTAGCTTTTCAAGCCTACCTATTTTCATAACATCCTTAGTTCCTATTTTTAGCCTAAATTGTTGATTTCTTTCATAAAAACCCATCACAATAGTTTGTCCATTGCTTCTGATGAGAGTTTAAATAATTTTCTAAATCTTTATGCTCTTGATGGATGAAAGTATATGTATGAGAATGTTGAGAAAGAATGTTGGGATAAAGATCATGACTTGTGTCTTTCAGTCATGGATCAATAATGAGTTGAGTTGGGAAAAGAAAAGTAGTAGTAAGAATGAAAGAAAGAAGTGGAAAAAGAGAGAAAGGGAAAAAAGAAAAAAAAACAAACAAACAAAATCTGCTAGAAAGAAGAAAAGAAAATGAAAGAAAAAGAAAACAAAAACAGCAACAGTGAAGGAAAAGACAAGTGAAAGAAGAAGAAAAGAAAATAATCACAAAAGGGATAGTGATTGAGCTGTAAAAGTTAAGTTCATATTAAACTACTTAACACCATTGCTGGAAAATTCGAGTGATCTTGTGAAAGAAATAAAGGAGTTCATGAGAAAAAAAACAAGAGAAGAAAAAATGTAGGATTTGCTTAAGTGGAGTTGTAATTGCTGAATAAGGTTATGGTTTGATCGATTTTTGGAATAGAATAGCAAGAAGAGTTGGAAATTATTGATTCATTTTGTTTATCCTTTTATTTCTAACTCTCATTTTTCTTTGATTTTTGAATCTCCTATATCCTTCATTTGATAAGTTACATTACAAGCTTAAAAGTCCTACTTTATCTAAGTAGAATCATGATCTGTCTCGGATTAGTGGAAAGAGTGTATGAAAAGTAAGCATATGGAATGCATATTCTTTTTTAACTAAATTCTTTTGAATGGTTTTAGGATATTGTGAAGTATTGAGATGGTTCTACTAAGTCATTTATCACTAATACAAGTCTTGCATTGGTTGTGAAAGATATAGTACCATGTGTTCTATGTTCTTGAATGACGGAAGTGTTAAAGATATTGTTTTGAAATCGATTGAGTAATTTAAACCTTGTGTTTTCCTACTTGTTCTTGATACATTGCTTGAGGGCACGCAAAGAGCTAAGTGTGGGGGAATATGATAGGGCTAAATTAGTCATACTTTTCCTAGTTATTTGACTTTCCTTTATGATACATGTAGTTCAATAACTAGTTATATTCCTTCATATTTGAGATTTTACCATTGAAAAGGTATTTTGTTCATTATTGCAGATTTTTAAGGCAAAACGAAATAAAAATGTCACAAAACAGAGGAGAGGCGGTACTGGCTAGGGCCCTAGAACTCGCGCCGGCCATGCACTGTTTACATGAACTTCGAAGCGATGAAAAAATTAGCAAAACAGAGTAAAACAGAGTCAAACTGGCACCGACTGCAAGAGTCAAGGTGGCACCGATTGCATTCTGGTCTTTATCATGTGAAATTTGGAGAAAAATCGATGAACAAGTAGAGAAGCAAAATACAACCGGCACCGGCTTTGAGAGCCAAGGCGGCGCCGGCTATGCCCTGAAGGTGAGGCGGTGCTGTGATGTTTCTACGTGGTTTTTGGTAATTTGTGGATTTTTAGTATCTTCCAACTTCTACTCGGCGAAGAACACTGTACCTATGAGTTTAGGCACTTCCTAAGCCTATAAATAGATGAAAAAAAACACAAGGAAAAGAAGGGACAATTCATTGATCATCACAGAAAATCACTCAAACCAAAGGAGGAATTCTTCAATTCAAGAAGGGTTATACAAGGTCTTCAAAGAAAGAAGAAGGAGGCTTGTCTATGAGTACTTACTTTTTACTTTATTTTCTTTTTCATAAACAATGATATGTTAATTGTTTCATTGTAATTTGACATTGTTTTAGATAGTCCTTGTAATACTCCGCCCAAAATCACTTTTGACTATGGGGAAAAAAAAAGTCATGCATTGCATAGTATTTCGCATTTGACGTGTTATCTTAAAATTATTCTTGCATGGGTGCATGTGATTTTCAAAGTTGCTTTTGCATTTGATTTATTTGGTGTGAAATAATTGTGTTGTTTAAGAGTTGGTTAAGTGAAGTTTAGTCGAGGAGATGGAAGGATGAGAATTAGGGTGGAAAGAATTTCTTAGAGAAATATTAGCATTGGAGTTGGTTTGGAATAGCGGGGAGGTTGGTGATTTCCTTTGGTGACCCGAGTTCGAATCTTACCTCTTGCGAATCTTAGTTTTCTTTTTGAAAATTCTTTTCCCTAGACTTCTACATGTCTTGGCCGAAAAAAACATAGCCATCCTAGTGAATTTTTAGCACCATCGTTCTAAGGAAATAAGTCTCTATAGTTATTTCCTAAATTCAAGGATTTTTTATGTGAATAAAGGTTACTGTTATTTTCAGCTTTTGTTCCCTTTGATTTTCAAAAAAACCCTAGCTGAATAACTAAATTACAACTTGATTTTAACATATTAGATTTTGTAATGGATAGTTGGAATTAAGGTGTTATTTTTCTAGTTGGATACCTTGTGGATTTTGAATCTAGAACCTTAGCTAAAAATCTGGAAAATTTTCCAGCTAGGTGCCGCCACTTTTTGAATGAGTTTTAGCCCAACTCAAACTCTTCCAACACTATGAAATCTTATCCAAAATCCTTTAGCAAATCAGATTTTATTTCAATCCTACTTCAACTAGGTTTTGCTTCCTTTATCTAGCAGAATTTCGGCAGCCTTGTGCAAGCACAAGCTGTCTGAAATTCCAGCACTCCAAAGTGCAGTCCAACTCTTCAAATCCAAGCTCAAAACATCTAGAACACTCCTCATCAATTCAGATTACCTTAGCCACATAAAAACCAGATTTTACTCACCAAAATTCCAGAAATTCGGCCAGCTTAGGAACCAGAATTTTGGCCAGCCTTGCATAGGAAATTTCGGCCAGCTTGCACTCCAACTCAAACGAAAATTCTGCACACCAAAACCTACCAAAATCCTCAGCTGATTAAGCCAATTTTCTGTGCCTAAAACACTCGCCTTTTCTCTATAAATTACGGTAGAACAACAGCTAAAACACTCCAGAATTTCCCCCCTTTGGTTCAGTGATTTTCGCACAGCACATGAGCTATTCTACCACAGAATTTTAGTTCTCAAAACATACTCAAACTCTTCCTTGTTTTGGCCAAAAACACTGAACGCACACAACCCTTTTCTTGAGCAATATTTCTGTTAGCATAAGGTCGCAATTTCAAAATATTTTCTCCTCATAAACCCTCCCAAATTTGGCAGCAACAAGGTGCACAGGAAGCTGCAATTTTCAGCCTTACTGTCCACGAAACCTAAAACCATTAGGTGTCTTTCTTAACACCACCATCTAACCCTAAATCAATCTTCTCTAACCTTAAATCATAGTAGCCAACTACCCTCTCCATTCTACACGAAAAATCCAGCAAGAATCTCCCTACAATTTTCGAAAATCATAAGAACAATTCCTAGCAAGAAACCGATCACACTCTAAGGTAAGCAAAAACCATCTTAACCTCTTGATTCATTTCTTCCATCAATTCTTCTCCTTTTCTACTCTTGATTCACGCTACCTAAAGGCTGATTTCATCCCTTTTACCTGCTTTCAGTCAAAAGGAAGGAAAGAAGGCAGCTTTTCTCTTCTACTCAAATGAACTCGTGACGAACACCATAGGAGCATCGAGATCTTGTTAACCCGGTTGTCACAAGGTAAGGCAATCCTTACCCTTGATGTCGAAATTACGGTTTAATATGGTTGATGATGTCCATTAGCATGATGAATGGGTATTTTGAGTTAAGTAAGTAATTAAGCATATTTGATGCATAGTAGTGCCATATTTTACTGTGGTAATGATAGATATGAGTTGTGATGGTCAAGTCAAGCCTTTTCGATGTAATATTCATGTCTTTGATGAATATATGGTCATAGAATATGAACTTTGGGGATTGGTTAATTTATTGGGAATTAGATAGTGGATTGTGAATTGTTATGGGAATAAATGAGTTTAGAGCATGTTTAAATCGATTGAGACCCTAATAATGACATTATATGGTTTTAGATTAGGAAGATATTTAAGGAAAGCAAGCTGTGATTTTATCTCATTTGTCTGAGGCATATCAAGTAAGTCCTTGCATAAACTCTTTTGTTAAATGTTGTGATGGCAAGTCTATGTTGTAAAGCTTTGTGAAGCTATTGTTAAACTATGTTTTCTTGGGTTGTAAACGTGGATATTTATTCTTTAAATGGTTTTATCAAACTAACAATTTTATCAAAAAAAACTATTCTTTGTTCTACATTTTTAGAAAACTCTTCTAAAGAAAACCATGTTGCACACAGCCAAGGTATGGAAATATTTTGAATCAGGAATTGACGGATATGTTCGTTGAGTACTCAATAAGGGTAGGCTAACAATACTAGTCTTTGAGGGCTAGAGTAAGTTTTCTGGCAGGAGGCCACCTCCAGAAGATAAGCTCGGCTTGAAAAGGCAACAGTATTGGTTGGTCAGGCCGGTCCGAGCTAGCATTTGTACCTGGTAAGGTAATATTTATTTTCCTGGCATGGACACCCGGATGGTTTTGTTGGGTGTAGAAAATGAGAAGTATCTCATCTGGTGAGCTGTACACTCACCCTGATCAGAACGCCCAACGTGTGGTAAACTGGTCCCGGTACGGTGCCTAAAGTGTGGTGCTTTGTCCTCATGGAGCCCAACGTGTGGTGACATGACTGTTTATTCGAGTGGATGATTTGTTTTGTATAAAGTGTGATTATGAGAAAAACCCACTCCTTGTGAAAAGAAAGTATTTATGACTTGCTAGATATTTCTGCAAATGTTTTACACTATGCATACACGAACTGTTTGAAACACCATGTGCACACACAGGGCTTACTGAGATTTCATCTCACACTATTTTATATCATGTTTTCTGGAGATAAATTACGTTGAGCCAGCGGGGCATGTGATAGTTGAAGCTTTTGTTATTTTTTTTCCCCACATTTTTTTCTTGGAGCCAGTTGTTGTTTAAGCTTCTGAACGATATTTGTTTTATTTCGTATTGCTCCAATTTGAACCGGTTGTAATAAGAGTTTTTCTCTATTTATCTAAGTTAATTCTTTTGGGGGTTTCCTTTACATTTTATACCTCGTTTTAAAGACCCCTTGTCCTACGGGACGGAACGACATCCCTGCCCTTTTAGGGTACGTAGTAGTGGGGTGTTACAAGTGGTATCAGAGCTTGGTTTAGGCAATTACTTGACTTACTGGGTTTTATTTTCTTAAGTATTTTGATCTGGTACTAATTGTTATCTTTTGTTTATAGGATGGTCAAAAAAGTTGTATCGGCTATCAGAGACAGGCCCGCTGGTTTCGGGAATCCACCAGCCCCACTACCCATAGCTGATCCACCCTCGTCTGATTCGGAGAGAGAGCATGAGCCGCCAGTGCTAGACGACCCGGTGGTTGAGGCGGAGATAGAGGTTGAAAGGAGCCTAGGAGAGTATGAGGGGGATGATGAGAGGGAGGTAGTAGAGTTTGCCAGTGAGGGAGAGGAAGATGAGGAGATGGCTAAGGTCAGTGAGGGGGATGTAGATGAGCTCGGGAACGAGGGAGACGATGAGAGTGAAGGGGAGATGGTTGGGATAGAGAAACAGGATGAAGAGGCAATGGAGGTTCCCCGGACCCCGCGATAGGAGAAGTTTATAGAACTCCTGCTTGCTATGACCTTAAGGAGTCCAGTGGTGAAAGACCTAGGTCGAGGGACGAAGTTGCCTCGGGAGAGAGGGAATTTAGGCAGTCAGCTCTAGGAGTGGTAGATAAGGGAAAGAGGAAGCTGGAAGAGGGTCCTAAGGGGTGTGGACTCCGATATGGACTGGGAATAGATGCCAAGGAGAGAGGGGTTGCTTGATCCATCCGACTCGGGGAATGAGAGGCCTACGCCTAAGGGTGCGGTTACATTAGCGTTGGATGAGCTTTATGAGACGGCCATGAGAGCCAAGAGGGGTCGTGAGGGTGAGTCAGGGCAGTCAAGTGAGATTGTTGGTTTTGCGAGGGACTACATAGAGAGACTCGATAGCTCCGTGGGGTGGCTTGTGGAACCAGCCTCTGACGACTTCGCTGCCTCTGTTGAAACTAGGGAGAGTCGAGTATAGAAGACCAGCAGCATTTACTCTTCCTCTTTCGGGATTTGCATTCCTTTGTTTATTTATTTCTTTTAAAAGGAGCATGTTGCTTATAGGGCTTTATTATTTCACTAAATAACAGGGTATCACATATAATAACCCCTTCTTTTCTACAAAAGCATTGTTTATATGAAAAGCATGAGTTTTAGTTATTACTTGATTTTCTCCTGCATAACATCATCAAATTCTCTTTTAAAATGAGTGGATAATATTGCTATTAACTGGTCATGTACCTGAGCATACTCTTTTCCCCTTGGTAATTATCTAACCTTAAGTGAATGTGATCAAAGATGGCACCAAGATGCAGGACAGTCATTCATAGCAGAACTGTGAAGGAAAGTGCATCCTCCACTCCATAATTTGAGCAGATGCATCGTTCCACACCCGAGTGGAAGAGCATATGCCACGAGAATAGGAGTTAGCTTCGGAGAGATCACGAGATGTGACCATGGGTCAAGCTTTCGACAAGATGGCCTCGATCCTACAGAACCTAATAGAGAAAGTGGACAAGGTGACCAAGAAACCACCGCAGGGAGAGGATGAGGCCTTGGAGCATTTCTTGAAGTTCCAACCACCCACCTTCCAAGGGGAAGTGGAGCAGGATGAGAAGGCCGAACGGTGGGTTAAACAGTTGGAGGATATCTTTGCTACCTTGTAGTACTCAGAGGAGAGAATAGTAAAGTTTGCTGCTTTTCGGCTGAGGGGACCGTCACAGGCATGGTGGTACCATGTACAAGGTGACTGGGACAGAGAGGGGTAGGAATGGATATGGGACGACTTTACGAAAGATTTTCGTGCCGAGTACATTCCTCGATGGGTAGCTAAGAAGAGGGAGGATGAGTTCCAAACCCTCAAGTAGGGAGGCATGTCCGTTGCTTAGTATGCAGCTCGGTTCATTCAGTTGTCCAAGTACTGCAAATGCTTGGTCGACACAGAGCAGAAGCGCACCCGACAGTTTATGAAGGGGCTGAGACCAGATTTGAGAAAGGCATTGGCCCCATCACCGCCAACATCGCACACCGCCGCCGTGGACGCAGCTTTCCGGACAGAGAATGAAGATCGGCATCGACCGGTGAATAGACCCTTCCAACCGAATTGTCCACCCATGAGGCCTTTAACCAACAAGCGACCCACGGGCTCTAGGCTATGGGGAAATCAGAGCAAGTAGCCTCAAGTGCCTATGGCTGGATCGATGCAAGGCAGCCTGAATTGCCGACTGTGTGGAAAACAGGGCCACACCGAGAGGAATTGCTGGGGCAACGGGAGTGCAAAGAGGTGTTTCAATTGTGGAGACCCAGGTCATCTGAGGAACGCTTGCCCTAAACCTTTAAGGATCGAGTAGACAGCCTTGACCCAACCAATGGGGATCAATAGAGGTTCTATTGCTAGACCAGTGGGAACAGGAGGCCAGAAGCCTCAGGTGAAGGCCAAGGTTTTTGCCTTGAACATAGAAGAAGTCAGAGCGGATGCCGCCGTAATCGAAGGTAACCTTTCTATCCATGGTCGTCTTATTAATATTTTGATAGATCCAGGATCCACACATTCTTACATAAGCAAAGTATGTGCATCATATCTGGGTTGGGAAGGAAAGGAATTATCCTATACCCTAGTAGTAAACTCAACCTTGGGAAATGTGGTAGAAGTGGGTAAGAAAATGGGGAGTTGTGGAGTTGAGGTAGGAAAGGAAATTTTGGAGGCCGATCTCATAATTCTGCCCATAGACGATTACGACATGATCTTGGGCATGGATTGGTTGTCGAAGCACGGAGCTCGTGTGGACTGCAAGATCAAGACGGTGTAATTTGTGAGACCTGGTCGGGATGTAATTGAATTCAACGACAGACGAATGAAGGAACTAAAATTTTGGATTGCTGGTGCTAAGGCCCGGAAGTTGCTCAAGAAAGGATATACGGGATATTTGGTGTACCTCCTAAACAAACCTAAGGATCAGTGTACCCTGGACAATACAGAGATGGTAAAAGACTTTCCGAACATTTTCCCTATTGAGCTCACTTCTCTACCCCCTAAACGAGAAGTTGAGTTTACCGTGGACCTGATTCCCAGAGCAGAACCGGTGTCAAGAACCCCCTACCAGATGTCACCGACGGAGCTGAAGGACTTAAATGAGTAATTGGAAGAATTGGTGAGGCAAGGCTACATCCGACTAAGGACGTTGCCGTGGGGAGCCCCGGTGTTGTTTGTTAGGAAGAAAGATGGTACCCTGAGGCTATGCATTGAGTATCGGGGACTGAATAACTTAACGATCAAGAATAAATACCCGCTACCCTTGATCGACGAGTTGTTCGATCAACTTCAAGGCGCTGTTTGCTTTTCGAAGCTGGACCTGCGGCAAGGATACTATCAGGTGAGGATTAAGGAAGAAGACATTCCTAAGACTGCTTTCAACATGCGGTACGGTCACTACGAATTTGTGGTAATGCCGTTCGGTGTAACCAATGCACCCTTAGTTTTTATGGATTTAATGCATCGTGTCTTCCAACCATATTTGGACAAGTTCGTGGTTATCTTCATCGATGATATCTTAATCTACTCTAAGAATCCAGAGGATCACGCAGAGCACTTAAGGTTGGTCCTAGAGAAGCTGAGGGAATTCAAGCTTTTCGCCAAGTTCAGTAAATGTGATTTTTGGTTAAGCTCGGTATCCTTTCTCAGCCATGTGATATCCAAGGATGGGATAAAGGTGAACCTTGCCAAGGTGGAAGCCGTAGAAAATTGGAAACAACCGGAGAACGTTACCGAGATACGATGTTTCCATGGGTTAGTCGGGTACTATCGGCGTTTCATTAAGAATTTTTCTACTCTGGCTTCACCGATGACGCGACTGTTAAAGAAGGATGTCGCTTGTGCTTGGAGTGAGAAGTGTGAGAAGAGCTTCTAAGAGCTTAAGAGGAGGTTGATTTTAGCACCTGTACTGATCCTACCTAAGGCTGACAAGTCCTATGCACTCTATACGGACGCATCCAAGGAAGGTCTAGGAGCTGTGCTGATGCATGATGGGAAAGTCATAGATTATGCGTCTAGGAAGCTAAAGCCGCATGAAGCTAATTATCCAGCGTATGACTTGGAGCTGGAAGCCATAGTGTTCGCCTTGACGAAGTGGCGACATTATTTGTATAGTGCCCAATATGAAGTCTTCACTGACCATAAGAGTTTGAAGTACATCTTCATGCAGAAGGACTTGAACCTTCGATAGCATATGTGGATGGAGTTTCTGGAGGAATATAAGTATCCTATTAATTATCACCCAGGCAAAGCGAATGTGGTAGCTGACACATTGAGTCGAAAAGTGAAAATGGCACCCCTGAGAATACAGGTGGTGTCGGCAGTCTAGGAAATCTTGGGGCAAGAAGTAGAAGTTCAACAGAGGAAGATTTGTGTGAGCAATTTGGCCCTGAAACCCGATCTGGAGCAGGAAATTATATCAGCCCAACAAGACAGTGTGGAGTTTCGGACCTTCAAGGAGAAAGAAATTGCGAGGGGAGGAAAGGATTTTCGAACCAACGAGAAGGGGGTACTGTATTTTCGGGATCGAATTTGTGTGCTTGACATCTAAGACTTGAGGAAGAGGATACTGGATGAAGCTCACAAGAGCAAGTATACCATACACCATGGGGAGGTAAAGATATACCATAACCTGAAGAAGAAATATTGGTGGGCTAGGATGAAAAGTGATGTGGTTCAGCATGTGTCAACCTGCTTGACGTGCCAGAAGGTTAAAGTGGAGCATAAGAAGTCTGCAGGTTTACTGCAACCGTTACCGATTCCCGAGTGAAAATAAGAAGAGGTGACTATGGATTTTGTGATTGGCCTTCCGATGACTAAGTCACACAAAGATGTAATCTGGGTGGTAGTGGACCGACTGACCAAGACAGCGCATTTTATACCAGTGAACGTAAGGGACTCGATGGAAAAGTTGGCTCAGACGTATACCCAGGAAATCGTAAGATTGCATAGTGTACCATCAAGCATTATGTCGGATAGGGACCCTAGGTTCACTTCGAGATTCTGGAACAAGTTCCAAGAGTCTTTGGGTACCACACTGAAATTCAGCACCTCTGCTCATCTGTAGACCGACGATCAATCCGAGAGAGTCATCCAGATACTAGAGGATATGTTCCGAGCATGTATTTTGGACTTTGGAGAAAAGTGCATCGAGTGTTTACCATATGCAGAATTGGCATATAACAACAGCTATCATGCATTGATTGGGATGGCGTCGTACGAAGCGCTATACGGGTGAAAATGTCAAGTACCGATATACTAGGGATGAACGGAAAAGGGGAACATTAGAAGGACTGGTAAGGTATGCATTCATGAAATGACGGACAAGGTCAAGGTTATCTGAGAGAGGCTAATGGCAGCGCAAAGCCAATTGAAAAGCTACGCATATTCTAGAAGAAGGGAACTGGAGTTCCAAGTGGGTGATTGTGCATTCTTGAAGTTAACTCTTACTAGGGGAATCTTGAGGCATCCGAGAGGAGGGAAGTTAAGTCCTAGGTATTTAGGACCGTTCCTGATATTGGAGAAAGTTGGGCCAGTTGCCTACATATTGGATCTACCTAATTGTCTAACTGGGATGCATGATATATTCCATTTATCTCAGTTGAAGAAGTACAACCCCGATCCGAGTCATGTACTCAATGAGGAACCATTGGAGTTGCAACTGAATCTGAGTTATGTGGAGAGACCAGTCAAAATCTTGGAGCGGAGTATCAAGACTCTTCGAAACAAGCAGATACCTATGGTGAAAATACTTTGGGATTATCATGGAGCACAAGATGCAACATGGGAAATGGTGGAATGGTTAAGACGGAAGTATTCGGATATACTCTAAGGGTATGGAACCTGAATTTCAGGACGAAATTCTCTTAAGGGGGAGGCGATGTAATACCCCGCCCAAAACCACCTTTGACTATAGGGGAAAAAAAATCCATGCATTGCATTTCACATTTCACGTGTTATTTTAAAATTATTCTTGCATGGGCGCATGTGATTTTCAAAGTTGCTTTTACATTTGATTTATTTGGTGTGAAATAATTGTGTTGTTTAAGAGTTGGTTAAGTGAAGTTTAGTCGAGGAGATGGAAGGAAGACAATTAGAGTGGAAAGAATTTCTTAGAGAAATATTATCATTGGAGTTAGTTTGGAATAGTGGGGAGGTTGGTGATTTCCTTTGGTGACCCGAGTTCGAATCTTACCTCTTGCGAATCTTAGTTTTCTTTTTGAAAATTCTTTTCCCTAGACTTCTACATGTCTTGGCCAAAAAAGACGTAGCCATCCTAGTGAATTTTCAGCGCCATCATTCTAAGGAAATAAATCTCTATATTTATTTCCTAAATTCAAGGATTTTTTATGTAAATAAAGGTTACTGTTATTTTCAGCTTTTGTTCCCTTTGATTTTCGAAAAAACCCTAGCTGAATAACTAAATTCCAACTTGATTTTAACTTACTAGATTTTGTAATGGATAGTTGGAATTAAGGTGTTATTTTTCTAGTTGGATACCTTGTGGATTTTGAATCTAGAACATTAGCTAAAAATCAAGAAAATTTTCCAGCTAGGTGCCGCCACTTTTTGAATGAGTTTTAGCCCAACTCAAACTCTTCCAACACTAGGAAATCCTATCCAAAATCCTTTAGCAAATCAGATTTTATTTCAATCCTACTTCAACAAGGTATTGCTCCTTTTTCTAGCAGAATTTCGACAGCCTTGTGCAAGCACAAGCTGTCTGAAATTCCAGCACTCGTAAGTGCAGTCCAACTCTTCAAATCCTAACTCAAAACATCTAGAATACTCCTCATTAATTTAGATTACCTTAGCCACACAAAAACCAGATTTTACTCACCAAAATTCCAAAAATTCGGCCAGCTTAGGAACCAGAATTTTGGCCAGCCTTGCATAGGAAATTTCGGCTAGCTTGCACTCCAACTCAAACGAAAATTCTACACACCAAAACATACCAAAATCCTCAGCTGATTAAGCCAATTTTCAGTGCCTAAAACCCTCGCCTTTTCTCTATAAATCGCGGCAGAATAACAGCTACAACAGTCCAGAATTTCTCCCCACTGGTTTAGAGATTTTCGCACAGAACATGAGCCTTTCTTGCACAGAATTTTAGTTCTCAAAACTTACTCAAACTCTTCCTTGTTTTGGCCAAAAACACAGAACGCACACAACCCTTTTCTTGAGTAATATTTCTGCCAGCATAAGGTAGCAATTGCAAAATATTTTCTCCTCATAAACCCTCCCAAATTCGGCAGCAACAAGGTGCACAGGAAGCTGCAATTTTCAGCCTTGCTGTCCACGAAACCTAAAACCATTAGGTGTCTTTCTTAACACCACCATCTAACCCTAAACCAATCTTCTCTAACCTTAAATCATAGTAGCCAACTACCCTCTCCATTCTACACGAAAAATCCAGCAAGAATCTTCCTACAATTTTCGAAAATCACAAGAACAATTCCTAGCAAGAAACCGATCACACTCTAAGGTAAGCAAAAAGCATCTTAACTTCTTGATTCCATTCTTCCATCAATTCTTCTCCTTTTCTTCCCTTGAATCGTGCCACCTAAAGGCTGATTTCATCACTTTTACCTACTTTTGGTCTAAAGGAAGGAAAGAAGGTAGCTTTTCTCTTCTACTCGAACGAACTCGGGACGAACACCATAGGTGCATCGAGATCTTGTTAACCCGGTTGTCACAAGGTTAGGGAATCCTTACCCTTGATGTTGAAATTAAGGTTTAATATGGTTCATGATGTCCATTAGCATGATGAATGGGTATTTTGAATCGAGTAAGTAATTAAGCATATTCGATGCATAGCAACGCCATATTTGACTGTGGTAATGATAGATATGAGTTGTGATGGTCAAGTCAAGCCTTTTTGATATAATATTCATGTCTTTGATGAATATACGGTCATAGAATATGAACTTTGGGGATTGGTTAATTTATTAGGAATTAGATAGTGGATTGTGAATTGTTATGAGAATAAATGAGTTTAGAGCATGTTTGAATTGATTGAAACCCTAATAATGACATTATATGGTTTTAGATTAGGAACATATTTGAGGAAAGCAAGCTGTGATTTTATCTCATTTGTCTGTGGCATATCAAGTAAGTCCTTACATAAACTCTTTTTGTTAAATGTTAAAATGGCAAGTCTATGTTGTAAAGCTTTGTGAAGCTATTGTTAAACTATGTTTACTTGGGTTGTAAACGTGGATATTTATTCTTTAAATGATTTTGTCAAACTAACAATTTTATCAAGAAAACTATTCTTTCTTCTACATTTTTAGAAAACTCTTCTAAAGAAAACCATGTTGCACACAACCAATGTATGGAAATATTTTGAATCAAGAATTGACGGATATGTTCGTTGAGTACTCAATAAGGGTAGGCTAACAATACTAGTCTTGGAGGGCTAGAGTAAGTCTTCTGACAGGAGGCCACCTCCAAAAGATAACCTCGGCTTGAAAAGGCGACAGTATTGGTTGGTCAGGCCGGTCCGAGTTAGCATTTGTACCTGGTAAGGTATTATTTATTTTCCCACCATAGACACCCAGATGGTTTTGTTGGGTGTAGAGAAGGAGGAGTATCTCACCCGGTGAAATATACACTAATCCTGATCAGAACGCCCAATGTGTGGTAACCTGGTCCCGGTAAGGTGCACAAAGTGTGGTGCCTTGTTCTTGTGGAGCCCAACGTGTGGTAACATGACTGTTTATTCGAGTGGATGATTTGTTTTGTATAAAGTGTGATTATGAGAAAAACCCACTCCTTGCGAAAAGAAAGTATTTATGACTTGCTAGATATTTCTGCAAATGTTTTCCACTATGCATACATGAACTGTTTGAAACACCATGTGCACACACAGGACTTACTGAGATTTCCTCTCACACTATTTTATATCATGTTTTCAGGAGATAGATTGTGCTGAGCCAGTGGGGCATGTGACAGTTGAAGCTTTTATTTTTTTCCCCCCATTTTGTTCTAGGAGCCAGTTATTGTTTAAGCTTCTGAACGATATTTGTTTTATTTCATATTGCTCCAATTTGAGCGATGTAATAAGATTTTTTCTCTATTTATCTAAGTTAATTCTTTTGGGGGTTACCTTTACATTTTATGCCCTGATTTAAAGACCCCTTGTCCTACGGGATGGGGCGACATCCCTGCCCTTTTAGGGTACGTAGTAGTGGGGTGTTACAGTCCTAATTCTTAGAGTTATTTGATATTTTGATTAATTGATTGTTTTTCTTGGTATTTAATTACTTGGGCGTATTACGAGATCAAGTGGTTGTTTCTTTTCATTAACTTGCTAGACCAAAGAGGTTGATGGTAGTTGCAATTGATTGATTTCATATTTATTAGCTGTTAACTTGTTAGACCAAAGTGGTTAATTGATGAGGATTGAGTAATTAAAGGTTAATTTATGTTTGCCAGACCAAGGATTCATTGATTAATTTCATGCTTTAAATTTGCCAGACCAAGGAAATTTAATCAAGGATTGTGTTTAATGCATCTTTTGGATGAATTAGTTGAGACAGACCAAGTGATGCTAATTTATCTTAATCCTTCATGGTGCCAAGAGAAGAATTAGTTATGATAATGATTGAGTCCTTTGAGATCATGCTTGTCTAAATAATGGTTTGAGTTACATACTTCTCCATCCTTGAAATGTATATATTTTTGTTTTTATTTTCCTTTGTTTTATTTTGTTTCCCTTTTACTTTATTGAGTCGGTTAAACAATGAAAGAAAGGTAATTAATGTCTACTTGTTCCTTGAGGATCAACACTCATTTGAACCCTATGCTCGGTTAATGATGATTACGCTTGCTCATATGTGTGATTTGGGTTGAACCTTTTAATTTAGACTTGATTGGGAATGTGCTTAGTTTTTGTATGATTTTTATACCCAAGTCCGGACACATCATATGTATATATATATTTCTATATATGTTTATCTATCTATGTATATATATATATATATAGTTATGTAACATGGTATGTATGTATATATATATATATATATAAATATATATATATATGTATTATATATACATACATACCATGTTACATAACTATATATATATATATATATATATATATACATATATATGTGGTGTATATATATGCATGTGTCATATATTATTGTGATGCACATATGTGTCTGATATATAGGTATTTATATATGTATGTATATAGGTATGTATTTATATAGATACATAAATATACAAAGATATATATATGTGTGTATATATAGACATATATTTATGTAGTATGTATATCTATAATATATGGCATGTGTGTGTGTGTATGTGTGTGTGTGTGTGATATATATATATATTATTTGTATGTATATATATGGTGTATATATGTGTGTAATAAAAATAATACTTTAATTAACAGTATATACAGTTTTTAATTTATATAAGTATAAAAATTTTGTGTTATATTAAATTACATTGTTTCATAAAAAAAAATTAATAAATTATTGTATTTTATATTATATTATTGTTTTAAAATTTTGAAATTTATTGCGAATAGTTTAATTTAAAAAAAAAAGGATTATAGCACACAAAATGGCTTGGCCCAGCGGCTGAGACATAAGGTCTCTATGCACGAGGTCGCGGGATTGAATTTTCGTTGCCTCACTTAACTCTCAATTTCAAGTTAATTTAGAGTTGCCATCCGGTGTGGTGGGTTCACGTGGACCATGCTCTGGAGATGTTGCGATTCGGTGCGGCGAGTTCATGTGGACCATGCTAAATTATAAATTTTGAAAAATTTAGGGTAGAAAATAAATTAGTGACAAGAAATTTAGTTGTTACTAATATATGTGGATGTTGTCACTATTGAATGATCATTAGTGACAAGATATAGGTAATAGTGACAACATTTGTAATGAATTAGTGACGAGAAATGTTGTCACTATTAGTTGATTACATTAGTGCCAAATGCTCTGGAGAAGTTGTGATTCGGTGCGATGGGTTCACGTGGACCATGCTTTGGAGAAATTGCGATCTACTGCGACAGGTTTACGTGGACGATGCTAAATTATAAATTTTAAAAAAGTTTGGCTAGAAAATAAATTAGTGACAAAAAATTTGGTTGTCACTAATATATGATCATTAGTGACGAGATATAGGTAATAGTGACAACATTTGTAATGAATTAGTGATGAAAAATGTTATCACTATTGGTTGATTACATTAGTGATAATGAAATTTTGTTACTAAAAAGTCAAGCTTCACTAACAAGAACAAGTTGTTATCACTCTATACCTTTAGCGACATAGATTTAGTGACACCAAATTTTTCATCACTAAAGGTCTTTAGTGACAACATTTTTGTATTTAGTGACCACATTACATCGTCACTAAAGGACACTTTTCTTGTACTGTACGCTTATGCCTATGCTGTGAGTGAACTACTCACTGATTCAAGGTAAACTATTCCTCATTAGAAATCATGGCGCAATAGTCTTACCTTAATGAAATGCCCAATTCCATAAAATGACTAAGAACTCAATTTTACTTGTATGACAAGTACCCATGGTCTATACCATACTGTGAAGAACGACCCAATACATAGACTATTACTTACCATACTTGGACCTTTAAATGTGAAATAATATAAGAAACAAACTGATTTGAATGAATAAACATTTTATTGCAATATGTTTACACAGAATACATAGTCTTTGAGGGTATACTTTCCAACAGTTTACCACTTTGACATGAACCACAAATATTCTTGTTGATTTTACCAATTTGGATTAACCATGAGTAGCTCCTGTTGTACTAAAAAAATTCTAACTGACTATTGTTAACATGTCCTAACTTTTGATGCCATAGTTCAACTTTATCAGATTTAGATATCATGCACTTATGAGAGTTTGACATGCATATTTTATAGAACTTATCAAAATTTGTATCTCCAGTAATTACACAAATACCAATTTTATCTACAATAAGACATTTTGCTTTATCAAAATTGGCTATCATGTTTTCATTACATAGTTGGCTAATGTTTCTGAAATTTACTTTCAATCTATCTATATGCAATGTTCTAGGTTTTAGCACATCTTTAATATTTAGTATTCCTGTGCCTACAACCTTATATTTTGAACCATCACCAAAGATGACTGAACCACCACTTTTATCATCATAATCAGTTAGAAGTTCTTTTCTTCCTGTCATATGCTTTGAGCAACAGCTATCAAGATACCATACATTCTCCATTTAGGTTTTTAGAGACAAGTGAACCACACATGCTTTAAGCTCAAAAATTTTAACCCAAATGCGCTTTAATATGGATGTTTCCTCCCATTATCAAACTTAGGTTCGATAGCGTTTCTACTATGTTGCAGATCTTTGAACCTTCTCAAGCAATGATTCCATTTATGACCTATAAGAGAACAATAGTTGATAGGAACTCATTTAAACCCTATGCTGTAATACCCCACCCAAAACCACCTTTGACTATGGGGAAAAGTCATGCATTGCATAGCATCTTGCATTTTATGTGGTAGCTAGAATAATTTTTATTTGCATGGATGCATGTGAATTTTTTCGTTGCTCTTTCATTTGAATTAATTGATGTGAAATAGTTGTGTTGTTAAAGATTTGGATAAGGGAGGTTTGGTCAAAGATTTGGAAGGATGAGTATTGGGGTGGTAAGAACTTCTTGTAGAAAAATTAGTATTGGAGTTGTTTTGGAATAGCGGGAGGTTGGTGATTTCCTTTGGGGACCCGAGTTCGAATCCTACCTTTTGTGAAGTTAGTTTCTTTAGAGCATTTCTGGTCTTGGCCGAAAAAGAACCTAGCTATCCTAGAGAAATTTTAGTATTTTTACTCCAAGGAAATAAGTCTCTACATTTATTTCCTAAATTCAAGGACTTTGATGTGAATAAAGTTCACCTTTAATTTTCAGCTTGTGTTCCTTAGGATTTTCGAAAAAACCCTAGCTAGTAATTAAACTATTAGCTGAATCCTTTTCCTAGTAGGAAATCTTGTTGTTTTCAATCCTAGAATGTTAGCTAAAAACATGGAAAAAATTCCAGCAAGTGCCGCCACTTCTTGGAGGACTTGTAGCTCAATCCAAACTCTTCTAGGACTAGAGGAAATCCTATCCAAATTCTTGATAAAAACCAGATTTTATTTCAATCCAAATTCAACTAGGATTTTCTTCCTTTTCCTAGCTGAATTTCGGCAGCTTTGTATCACCATAAGCTGTCCGAAATTCCAGCCATCTTTAGCTACAATCCAACTCTGTAAATCCTAGCTCAAAACACCTAAATACTCCTCATCAATTTAGGGTAGCTTAGTTGCACAAAACCAGAATTTTATTCACACAAAATCACCGAAATTTGTCCAGCTTATACACAGAAAATTCGGTCAGCTTTGTGCAGGAATTTCAGCCAGCTTTAAACTCCTACTCCAACCGAAATTCTGCACACATAACCCACTGAAAAAACCCAGCTGATCAAGCTAGTTTCAGCACCCAAAACCCTCAATTTTCCTCTGGAAATTTCGGTAGAAGTACAGCAGCCAAAACAGTCCAAACCTTGCTACTCTTGCACAGAATTTTTCACAGCACTTGCACAGGATTTTTCAGTCATCAAAACTCACTCAAACTCTTCCTTGTTTGGCCTAAAATTCTGAACACATTCAACCCTTCCCTTGAGCAGTATTTCGGCCAGCATAAAGGAGCAAAATTGCAGAATCTTTTCCTCCATTAAACTCCCCTAAAATCGGCAGCAAGGAGACACGCAACAAGCTGAAATTTTGCCCTTGCTGTCCATGAAACCTAAAGCCATTAGGAGTCTATCTAAACATCACCATCTAACCCTAAACCATTCCTCTCCAACTCTAAATCATAGAAACTGTCTACCCTCTCCATTCTACACGAAAATTTCAGCAACATCTCTCTCTGTAAAATTTTCGAAAACACAAGAGCTATTCTAAGCCAAAAGTCGAACACACCTTAAGGTAAGCACAAATCCTTTCAACCCCTTGATACCGTTTTCCCTAATGATTTTTTTCTCTTTCTTCTACCCTTAAATTACGCCATATAGAGGCTGATTTCATCTTCTTCTTTAATTTTCGGTCAAGAGGAGCAAAGGAGGTAGCTTTTCTCTCCTTTTCAAGCGAACTCGGGACGATCACCATAGGAGCATCGAGACCTCATTACCCGGTAGTTGCAAGGTAAGGGAATACCCTCCCTTGATGTCGAAAGTAAAGTTTAATGGTGTTTATTAGCGAGATGAACATGTGGTCGTAGTATATGGTCTTTGGGGATTGAGTAGTTTACTTGGAATTAAATAGGGGATTGCGAATTGTTGTGAAAATAAATGGGATTAGAGCATGTTTGAATTAATTGAGGCCCTGATCATGATATTATATGGTTTAGATCAGGAGGATAATTGAGGAAAGCCAGCTGTGAATTTATCGCATTTATCTGAGGCATATCAAGTAAGTCCTTGCATAAACTCTTTTATTAAATGTTGTGATGGTAAGTCATTTTATAAACTGTTTTGTTAAAGGTTGTGATGGCAAGTCTATGTTGTGAAGCTTTGTAAAGCTATTGTTAAACTATGTTTGCTTAGGTTGTAAACGTGGATATTTATTCTTTAAACGGTTTTGTCAAAATAACGATTTTAGCAAGAAAACCATTGTTTTCCTTAAATTTTTAGAAATCTCTTTTAAAGAAAACCACGTTTTACAAAGCCAAGGTTTGGAAATATTTTGAATCAGGAATTGACGGATATATTTGTTGAGTACTCAATAAGGGTAGGCTAACAATACTAGTCTTGGAGGGCTAGCGTAAGTCTTCGGGCAGGAGGCCACCTCCAGAAAATGAACTCTACTTGAAAAGGCGACAGTGTTGGTTGGTCAGGCCAGTCCGAGCTAGCATGTGTACCTGGTATGGTATTTATATTCCCGGCATGGACACCCGGATGGTTTTGTTGGGTGTAGAGATGGGGGAGTATCCCACCCGGTGGGATGTACACTCACCTTGATTAGAACGCCCAACATGTGGTAATCTGGTCTGGACAAGGTGCACAAAGTGTGGTGCCTTGGCCATTTTGTTCTCATGGAGCCCAACGTGTGGTGACATGACTTTTATCCGAGTGGATGATTTATATCATACAAAGTGTGACAATGAGAAAAACCCACTCCTTGCGAAAAGAGCTTGTTTATGACTTGCCAAATTATTTCTACAAATGTTTACACTTTTGTATACACGAACTATTTTAAAAACCATGTGCACACACAAGACTTACTGAGATTTATTCTCACACTGTTTTACATCATGTTTTCAGGAGATAGACTGTGCTGAGTCAGTGGGGCATGTAATAGTTGAAGCTTTTGCTATTTTCTCTATCCGTTCTAGGAGACATTTGTTGCTTATACTTCTAAACAATATTTTTTTTATTCCGTTTTGCTCCAAGTTGAGCCTGATGTAATAAGAATATTTCTTTATTTATCTAAGTTGATCCTTTTGGAGATTGCCTTTATATTTTATACCTCGTTCTAAAGATCCCTTATCCTACGGGACGGGGCGACATCCCCACCCTTTTATGGTACGTAGTCATGGGGTGTTACATATGCTATGTTAATGATGAGTACACTTATTCATATGTGTAATTTAGGGTTATCGTTTTAATGTAAACTTGATTAGGAATGTGCTTAGTTTTTATATAATTTTTATACCCAAATCCAAACACACCAAGTTTTTGGTGCCGTTGCCGGGGAACAATATCATGAAAGCTTGGATTTTGTTGATTTAACCATGTAAATATATAAATATACAAATATGTAAATATGTGTACTTGTTCTTTCTGCAAAAAGGTGCTATCTTTTGCATTTTGTGTGTGTATACCCTTGTAACCTAACCTACTAACTTTGACTATGTTCTACTAACTAACTTTGTATTCTTTTAATTTTATTTTAATCATTAATTTCGTATCTAACTCACTTCTGTGTTTATGAGCAATGGAAAATTGGAATCCGAGGAAGTTTAATGAGGGCAGTACTTGCATTGCACTTCTAAAATGACAAGCGCAACACCATAATTAACAAAGCTCGAAACCGTAATTGGAAAATTTGTTGTTCATGTCACGAGGCATTTCTAAGAAATAGATTCCACCTTTGAGAAATTCGAAGCGATGATCCGCAACATGGAACAACAAATCTGATTTTTTACGGACATGGTGATAAAATCTCACGAAACAGCTGTCACAATGCGAAGTGGAGAAGAATTTCCAGACAGAAGGCAATCGACGCCGGCTGGAAGAAGAGAACCGGCATCAGCTACTAGGTACCCCTGAGACCAAGCCACCCAGAACTGAACTGGTGCTGGCCGAAACACTAGAACCGGCACTGGCTATCCCCTGTCCAGCTTCCAAAAATCCCACTTTTCAGCCTAAAAAACTGTATCCTATCCGGCTACACAAAGCCCAAAAAGATGCTCAATTCAATAAATTCCTTGAGGTGTTCAAACAACTGCACATAAACATCCCCTTCAGTGAAGCTTTAATTCACATGCCCAAATACACTAAATTTCTTAAAAGCATGATCGTCAACAAAAAGCGATTGAAAGAATTGTCCATAGTGATCCTAAATGTAGAATGCCCAGCCATATTGCAAGACAAACTGAATTTGCCACCAAAAAAAAAAAAAAAAAATGATCCAAGGAGTTTCTCTATCCCATGTTTAATTGGTACTCTTCATGTCTGTAATGCATTTGCTGACTTAGGTACTAGCATTAATTTATTGCCCTATAAAATATTTAAAAGGCTAGGCCTAGGAGACCACAGCCCACTAGGACGAGTATTCAACTCGTGGATAAATCCATCAAATATCCTAGAGGTATAATAGAAGATGTGTTGGTAAAAGTTGATAAATTCATATTTCCAATAGATTTTGTTATTCTTAACATGGATGAAGATTCCAAAGTCCCTCTAATCCTAGGTAGGCCTTTCCTAGCTACAGCAAAAGTGTTAATTGATGTTCATGAGAGGGGGGGGGTTGACACTTAGGGTTGGGGATGAAGTAGTAGTGATTCAAATCCACAAGAGCATGTAACACCCGTTGTCTTCTGATGATTCTTGTTTAAGAATTGATATTCTTGATGAACTTATTTTTTAATTGATGCAGTAATCCATTGAGGAAGAGTTGATGGAAACATCAATGGCATATCCAGAAGAAGTTCCTAATGAGGATGGGATGAATAAGTTGGAAATTGAGAAAAGCAGCTTGGGGAGAATGAAATCATCCATAGAAGATCCTCTTGAATTGGACCTAAAAGACCTGCCCAAGTATTTGGAATATATTTCTTGTCTAAAGGAAATGAATTTCCTGTGATCATTGAAAAAAATCTCAATGTAGAACAAAAGACCAAATTGGTAAGTATGTTGGGAAAATATAAGGGAGTTATAGCTTGGAAGATCACTGATATTAAGGGCATTAATCCATCTTTCTGCACTCACAAAATTTTGATAGAAGAGGGTGCAAAACCCGTAGTGCAACCCTAACGTAGGTTGAACCCGCATATGAGTGAAGTGGGAAAAGGCGAGGTGGTTAAGCTCTTAGATTCAGGCATTATTTACCCTATTTCTGATAGTATTTAGGTGACTCCTACTCAAGTGGTACCAAAGAACAGAGGAATGACGGTGAGTCCCAATGATAAAAATGAGTTAGTCCTTATGAAATTGGTCACGAGTTGGAGGTTTTGCATAGATTATAGAATGCTAAACAAAGCCACAAAGAAAGATCACTTCCCTCTCCCTTTCATTGACCAAATGTTGGAACGGTTAGTAAGACATAAGTATTATTGTTTCTTTGATGGGTTTTCTGGCTACCTACAAATCCCCACAGCTCCGGAGGACCAAGAAAAAACCACTTTTACGTGTCCATATGGTACTTTTGCATATCGTCGGATGCTGTTTGGTCTTTGCAATGGTCCTGGAACATTCCAAAGGTGCATAACAACTATATTTGAAGGATTCGTGGGGGACATCATGGAGGTATTTATGGATGATTTTTCAGTTTTTGGTGATTCATTTCACTTGTGCTTATCTAATCTTGAAAAGGTACTAGTAAACTATGAAGAGACTAACCTCATGCTCAATTGGGAAAAAATGCCACTTTATGGTGTAAGAATATATTGTGTTAGGGCATAAAATCCCATGAAAAGGTATAGAAGTAGTAGGGCCAAAATTGAAGCAATTGAGAAGCTACCTCCCCCTACTTCAATAAAAGCTATAAGGAGCTTTCTTGGTCAAGCGGGTTTTTACAAGAGGTTTATCTTAGACTTCTCAAAAATTTCAAAATCTCTTACCTCTCTACTTGAAAAGGATGCTGTGTTTAATTTTGATGATTAATGTCTCAATGCTTTTACCATAGTTAAAGTAAAGTTGATTAATTCACCCATTTTAATCACACCTGATTGGTCTCTTCCCTTTGAACTAATGTGTGATGCAAGTGATTTTGCAGTTGGTGCAGTACTGGGACAAAGGCGGAATAAGCACTTCTAACCTATATACTATGCGAGTAAGACTTTAACGGATGCACAGGAAAATTACACAACAATGGAGAAAGAATTGCTTGCCATAGTATTTACCTTTGATAAATTCCGTTCTTATCTTATTCTGTCCAAAGTCATTGTCTATACGGACCATTCGGCCCTGAAGTACCTACTAACCAAACATGATTCCAAACCAAGATTGATAAGGTGGGTTCTATTACTGCAGGATTTTGATTTGGAGATTAGGGACAAAAAATGTGCAGAAAACTTGGCTGCGGATCACTTGTTAAGATTGGATAATCCAAATTTGGAATCCTTGATAGAAGAGGACATCGATGATGCTTTTTCAGATGAGCAACTCTTGCTCATAGAAAGTGAGCTTCCAAACACCCCATAGTTCGTCGACTTTTCTAATTACTTGGTTGGAGGAATTATTCCAAAAGATCTCACGATACAACAAAAGAAGAAATTCCTCTCCAAAGTACGGTATTACTTTTGGGAAGACCCATATTTGTTTAAGTGTAGTGCGGACCAAATCATTCGTAAATGCGTGGACTTTTGGGAAGGAGAAGATATTCTAAGACATTGTCATGAAGGATTTGCAAGAGGCTACTATCAAGCCAATAACATTGCACGAAAGGTGCTCGATGCCAAATTCTATTGGCCCACATTTTTCAAAGATGCCCACAGGTTTGTCCAAAGTTGTGATAGATGACGACGTACAAGTAACCTCTCTAAATCTAATGAGATGTCATTGCAAATTTTTTAAGCTTGTGAAGTATTTGACTACTGGGGGATAGACTTCATGGGTCCTTTTCCTAGTTCTTTGGGAAATAAATATATTTTGGTGGCAGTGGATTATGTTTCTAAATGGGTAAAAGCTCAAGCTTTACCCACTAATGATGCAAGAGTTGTGGTAAAATTTCTGAAAACACTGTCTACCCATTTTGGTGTGCTTAAGGTACTCATTAGTGATAGGGGGACTCGTTTTTGTAGTGCACAAATGGAAAAAGTTCTTAAACATTTAGGAGTGAACCATAGGTTTGCCACCCCCTATCATCCCTAAATAAGTGAATAGGTTGAAGTGGTTAATAGGAAACTCAAAAGAATCTTGGAAAAAACTGTTAACCATACTAGAAATGATTGGAGTAAAAAATTAGACGATACTCTTTGGGCATATAGGGTAGCTTTTAAGACCCTAATTGGCATAACTCCTTTTTGGTTAGTCTATGGGAAAGCATGCTATTTACCTATAGAGATTGAGCATAAGGCTTATTAGGCTATTAAACTTGTTAATCTTGATCTTGAGTCAGCTGATAAGTCCAGATTGCTTCAACTCACTGCCTTGGAAGAATTGCGGGCGGCTGCTTATGATAATTCAATGCGCTATAAGAAGAAGGGAAAAAAGTGGCACGATAGGAATATCAATCATCAACACGGATTGGAGAAGGGCGATCAAGTGTTGACATTTAATTCTTGCTTGAAACTTTTTCTAGGAAAATTGAAATCGAGGTGGTCGGGACCGTTCACGGTAAGTAAGATATTGCCTTTTAGCACCCTCGAAATTACTCACCCTACTCGGGGCACATTCAAACTCAATGGCAATCGCGTGAAACGCTATGTGAGTGACGGTCTTAGCAACCCCGAGCTGGTGGAGATGCTCTTCGACGCTACCCTATAGAATTATTTGGTTTATCATTAGGCGTTTGTTTTGTACTATTTTCTTTCTTTTGTTTTGATTTATTTTCTTTTCTAGTTTTTATACTTTGGGTGTCTTTTATATTTTTCTTTTTAGGTACTTTGCCAATGCCTCGTTCTTCAAGAATTCAGCTATTGTACAGCACATTGCACAATGAATGGAAGTTTGTTTTTCTTATCTCTTCTTCTTTTTATACTTTTGGTCCCATGGTATGGTTTAGTCTTTGTTATATTTATTTGGTCATCGAGGACAATGTCCAGTTTAAGTGTGGGGAGTGATTTGATTGACAATTCTTCTATGCATATACTTTAGCCTTTTTGGGAGCAAAATGTGAGAAATTTTCTTTGAGATTTCAAGCTGTATTTTTAATGCATGTCTTTATGATGGATTATAGAGCATATGTTCTAGATCATTTATGGCTTATGTATGACTTTTTACACGAACTTGGACGAAATAGTTCTTGATCAAATGCTTTGCATTGTTCTTAAACCTGCTTTTCTACTAAAATTCATGGAGCATTTTAGAACTTAATTGAATATCTCTTGAGGCGAAATAAGAAAGACAATCATGATTTAACTTAAGGATGATGGTAAAAGGCCTTCTTTGGATAGTTTGAGCTTTTTAAGCCTACTTATTGTTATATTATCCCTAGTGCCTATTTTTAGCCTAAATTGTTGATTTCTTTCTTTAAAACCCGTTATCATACTTTGTCTATTGCTTGTTTCTGAGAGTTGAATAATTTTTCAAATCATTATGCTCTTGATGGATGAAAGTATATGTAGGAGCATGTTGAGAAAGATTACTTGAAAAAGATCATGACTTATTACTTTCAGTCATGCAGTTGTGGTGACCAAGAAAAAGAAAAGAAAGAGAAAAAAGGAAGTGAAAGCAAGAAAAGAAAAATAGAAAGCTACTGGAAAGAATGGAAAGAGAAAAAAAGTAAGAAAGAAAAGAACAGTAGCAGAAAAGAACAAAAGAGGAGTGAAAGAAAAGAAAATTGAGAAAGAAAAAGCTAGACGAAAGATCACAAAAGGAATGGTGGTTGAGCTGTAAAAGTTAAATTCATATCAAAGCCTTGACACCATTGTTGAAAAATATGAGTGATCTTGTGGGAAAATAGGGAAAATGTGCTGAAGGAAAATAGGAGAAGATGAAGAGAAAAGAAAAATAAAAAAATGTAGGATTTTCTTGAGTTGAGTTTTAATTGCTGAATAAGGTTATGGTTTGATTGATTTCTGGAATAGGAGAGTAAGAAGAGTTGGAAATCATTGATTCATTTTGTTTATCCTTTTCTTGTGAACTCTCAGTTTCTTTGATTTTTGATTCTCCTATATCCTTCGTTTGATAAGCTATATTACAATCCTTTGCCCTTACATTACAAGCTGAAAAATCCAACTTGACCTATGTAGAATCATGATATGTCTCGGATTAGTGGAGAGAGTGTATGAAAAGTAAGCTTATGCAATGCATATTATTTTTCAACTAAATTCTTTCCAATGGTTTGAGAATATTGTAAAGTATTGAGATAGTTCTACTAAGTCATTATTCACTACAAAAGGCTTGCATTTGTTGTAAAAGATGTAGTATCATGCATTTTATATTCTTGAATAAAGAAATCATTAGAGATATTGTTTTGAAATTGATTGATTGATTTGATGAAATCTTGTGTTTTCCTACTTGTCTATGATACTTTGCTTGAGGACAAGTAAAGAGCTAAGTGTGGGCGAATATGATGAGGGCTAAATTAGTCATATTTTTTCTAGTTATTTGAGGCTCTTTTGTGATATATTTTGTTCAATAACTAGTCATATTCCTTCATATTTAAGATTTTACCCTTGGAAAGGTATTTTGTCCATTATTACAGATTTTTAGGGTGAAACAAAGCAAAAACGTCGCAAAATAGAATAGAGGCTGCGCCAACCAGGACAAAGGAACCGGCGTTGGCCATGCACTGTTGACACAAACTTCAAGAAGATGAAAAATTGGTAAAATAGAACGAAACAGAGTGAAGCCAGCTCCAGCTCCAGTAGCTAAGGCGGCACTGGCTGCATTATGGAATACATTGTGTGAAATTCGAAACACATCGACGAACGAGTAGAGAACTAGAACACAACCGGTGCCGCTCCGAGAGCCAAGGCGGCCGCAGCTGTGCTCTGAGAGAATGGCGGAGCTTTGATTTTTCTACGCAATTTTTGGTAATCTGTGGAGTTTTAGTACTTTCCTACTTCTACTCGGCCCAGAACATTACACCAACGAGTTTAGGCACTTTCCAAGCATATAAATAGAATAAAAACTCAAGAGAAAAAGAGAGAATTCATTGATTATCACAGAAAATCACTCAAATCAAAGAAAGAATTCTTCAATTCAAGGAGGGTTGTGCAAGAAGGTCTTCAAAGGAAGAAGAATGAGGCTTGTCTATGAGTGCTTTCTTTTACTTTGTTTTCTTTTTCTTGAACAATGATATGTTAATTCTTTTATTGTAATTCAACGTTGTTTCAGATATTCATGATATTTAGAGTTATTTGATCTTTTGATTAATTGATTATTTTTCTTGGTATTTAATTACTTGTGCTTATTACGGGATTAATTGGTTTGTTCTTTCCATTAACTCACTGAGACCAAAGGGGTTGATGGTGGTTTCAATTTATTAATTTCATATCTATTGTCTACTAACTCGTTAAGACCAAGGGGGTTAATTGATGAGGACTAGGTAATTAAAGGTTAATTGACGTTTGCCGAGACCAAGGATTCATTGGTTAATTTCATGTTTTAAATTCGCTGAGACCAAGGGAATTTAATCAAGTATTATGTTGAATACATCTTTTGGGTGAATTAGTTGAGACAAGACCAAGTGATTCTAATTTATCTAGAAGGTAGTGATTTCATGGATTGAAAAAGAAGTGAATCTATCTTAATCCTTTATGATGCTAAGAGAATAATTAGTTATGATAATGATTGGGTACTTTAAGATCATGTTTGTCTAAACAATGGTTTGAATTGCATACTTCTCTATCCTTGACATGTATATATTATATTATATTTTTTTTCTTTTTCTTTTCTTTTTCATCTTATTGATTCAGTTAAAAAATGAAGAAAAAGTGATTAATGTATACTTATTCCTTGAGGATCGACACTTGTTTAAACCCTATTGTATATTAATGATGAGTACGCTTGCTCATATATGTAATTTGGGGTTAATGTTTTAATGTAAACTTGATTAGGAATGTGTTTAGTTTTTATATGATTTTTATACCTAAATCCAAACACATCAATAGTCATAATAAACCTAGGGTTTCTTAGGTTTTTCTTTGAATCTTTTTAATTGCCCTTTCTTTTCAATAGTTATCATGTTTGCATGCTATGCAGTAGTATTCTTGTTAAACTCATCGTATCCCAATCCTATCTTGTCATGTGATGATTTCCCAAAAGACAATACTTCATCTAGTTTTGCCTTTCCAGTGTTTTTCCTTTTGATAGCTGATTCATGATTTATCAATAGTTAATTAGCTGTATGCAACTCCTGATGCTTGAGTTTCAATTCTTTTGCCTTTTGATCAAGTTCACTTTCATACGCGCTTAACTTCTGATGCTGATCACTAAGGGATTAATTAAGTTCTTCAACTTATTTCTTTTGCTGTTTGATTTGCTTTACACCCTCTTGCTATTTTGAATACAGTAGTTAACATTCTTCAAATAGTGCTTCAAGTATCATTTCTTTATCATCATTTTCAAACTCATTCTCTTTAATGTTAGTGACTTCTTCTTTAACTATTGCATTAAATGCAACGTTGCAAGATTGGCCAATATTATCTTCTTTATCAGTACTCAATTCCTCTGGATAATCTTGAGTATCATCTTTATTGTCACTCAAAAAGGTGTTGTAAGATCTGTTTTGTAATTTGTTCTTTAGATTTCCATAATCTTCACTAATATGTTGAATTCGACCACATTCATAACATTTTGGTCCTTTTGGAGCATTCTTGTTCTCCATTGGTTTTTACCCAATTTATGCCTTCTTTGAAATTTTAGATTTCTTATTGAAAGTTTTGCTAAAGGGTTTATTCTTTTTGTTATGTTTTTTCAGCATTCTGTTTAACTTTCTTGTCAACAATCCTATATCCTCATTAGATGTTTCTTCTGAATCCTCTTTAGCTTTAAGTACCATACCTTTATCTTTGGATTTTGCCTGAGATTATAGATTCATCTTATAAGTCTAAAGAGAACCTATTAATTCATCCAGCTACATTGCTAACACATCTCAACATTCATTAATGATTACAACTTTAGGTTAAAATCTTAATGGTAAGGATCTCCACATCTTCCAAACCAGTCTCTCTTTTGAATAGACTTCACCTAGGTAATATGCTTAATTTGCAATATCTTTTAATTTGTTCTGAACATGGCTATAGTCTTATGTTCATCCATCTTTAATTCCTCAAATTGAGTTGTCAGCTATTATCCTTTTGATCTACGAACAGTATTGGTTCTTTCAAAACATTGGGTGCAGTTTATCCTATGCTTCCTTAGCAGATTCACAAGTAGAGATCAACTTGTATTCTTCTTGCCCAACTACAAAAAAGATAGTATTTAAAGCCTTAGCGTTACCATTTGCAAGTTGAGATTCCTCATTTGTCCATTCTAAAATTGGTTTCTCCTCGAATGCTCTAGCACTAGTGCCCGATTTTGTTTGTAGTTTCCACTCAACTTCAACAGCCTTCCATGTAGTAATATCCTGATTTCGAATAAAGATTTTCACCCTAGTCTTCTAGCAAGCATAATTTGTACTCTTCAACAGTGGTGGTCATATGACTAAGTTTTCTTCATCTATTGGTCCAGAAAAAATTTCCCAAAACTAACAGTCAAGATCTTACTTGCTAAACTAATAGCACTTTTAACATAGTGAACTACTTTGATACCACTTGTTAGGTTTGGATTGTCAATATCCTTTGGTTTTGCTAAACTTTTTGCTAAAGTTATGTCAGTTTGACAAGCAATAATGTAAAGAGTCTAATAAACATAGCAAATTGGTAACATAGTTTGGCTATCAACAAACCTACGTCTACGGGTTCTAGACTAGCAAAAAACTCCACTCAAAACTTTAATCAAAGTACAAGGATTAAACTTATCTCAAGTATCAAGTGATCCCTAGTAGATTTTTGATAAAACACAACTCCACTGTTCATTTGTCAAACTTGTTGAAAACCTTCGCTGCAATCAACTCACTGATTTAACTTTAATAAATCTTTGCTACTGCAACCTAATGGGTACTCTTTTGACTTCGTCTCTTAAATAGAAAGACCGAAGCTTCACAAAATATATTTGATTCAAGCTCTCTCGAATAGATGTGAGTAACGAACAGCAAACAAGCTTGAGTTTCTATTGTAATATAACAAAAAGAAACACGGAACTAAAGATTGCAATAGGTTGCCATCAGTGAATCAAAATGAATTTCAAATATTTAAACCACACATAAATCTTTGTGAGAACTCCTCAGAATGTTTTCTATTCAATTGCACATAGAAGCCTTTACTTCAGCCGCCTTTATATTATGTAAATCGCGTGATTTTATTCAATTAGGAAATTGTTGAACACTCATATTTCCTAATTCTTCTGCAGTTTTGTTTTCACACGGCTTCTTTTTCTCAGGGCTCAATCTTCTTGAAATAACATCTTTCAGAATTTATCCTTAGATTCTCACGAGATCCTATAGAAATCTTCCTAAGATAGATTTCCAAACATTTTTAAACTCAACCCGCATCAGAATATGCCAAAATAATTTTCTACAAGGATTCTTTCACCAATCTAATTTGTTAAAATTGATTGTTGAAGACGCCATAACAATGACCATAACAAGTAATTTTCCCTAAAAAACAAGAATAAAAATTGTTTGAGATAAAATCTCAGCAATTTCCGTGTGTGCCATGTACAAATTTTCAATAAATAATTTCATGAAACATGATAAATTATCAGACCGGTTATAAGGAAATGTTATTTCATGCTTTTGTAATATTATACAAGAATAATTATGGGAGAATCACCATTACCAAAAATTACATATAACATTTCTATTTTTGGGAAATTGAGGTCCTTTTCAGGATTATAAGTCATTCACATATCCGTATTGAGTTATTTCATACCATTACCATATCATATTTTTCAAAATACGTTTTTACATAAAATCATATTGTGATCTCACATCATCTACCGATAGGATTTTATCCCATCAATAATAATACCACCTAGAAGAATCTCAATCCAACAAATAATATACAAATGTAGGATTCATACTGTAATACCCCGCCCAAAACCACCTTTGACTATGGGAAAAAGTCATGCATTGCATAGCATCTTGCATTTTATGTGGTAGCTAGAATAATTTCTATTTGCATGGATGCATGTGAATTTTTCCGTTGCTCTTGCATTTGAATTAATTGATGTGAAATAGTTGTGTTGTTAAAGATTTGGGTAAGGGAGGTTTGGTCGAAGATTTGGAAGGATGAGTATTGGGGTGGTAAGAACTTCTTGTAGAAAAATTAGTATTGGAGTTGTTTTGGAATAGCGGGGAGGTTGGTGATTACCTTTGGTGACCCGAGTTCGAATCCTACCTTTTGTGAAGTTAGTTTCTCCTCTTGAAATTCTTTTCCTTAAACCATTTCTTGTCTTGGCCGAAAAAGAATCTAGCTATCCTAGAGAAATTTTAGTATTTTTACTCTAAGGAAATAAGTCTCTATATTCATTTCCTAAATTCAAGGACTTTGATGTGAATAAAGTTCACCTTTAATTTTCAGCTTGTGTTCCTTAGGAATTTTCGAAAAAAACCCTAGCTAGTAATTAAAATATTAGCTTGATTTTAGCTAGATAGATGTTGCCATGGATAGGTGGAATTAATGAGTCCTTTTCCTAGTAGGAAATCTTGTTGATGTTAATCCTAGAATGTTAGCTAAAAATCTGGAAAAAAATTCCAGCAAGTGCCGCCACTTCTTGGAGCACTTTTAGCTCAATCCAAACTTCTCTAGGACTAGAGGAAATCCTATCCAAATCCTTGATAAAATCAGATTTTATTTCAATCCAAATTCAACTAGGATTTTCTTCCTTTTTCTAGCTGAATTTTGGCAGCTTTGTATCAACATAAGCTGTCCGAAATTCAAACTATACGCTAAGTTTAGTAAGTGTGAGTTTTGGCTGAGATCAGTGTCCTTCCTTGGTCACGTGATATCCAAGGAGGGGATTAAAGTGGACCCTGCTAAGGTAGAAGCCGTAGCTAATTGGAAACAACCGGAGAACATTACCGAGATACGAAGTTTCCTTGGGTTGGCCGGGTACTATCGGCGTTTCATTAAAAATTTCTCCACTTTAGCTTCACCAATGACACGACTGTTGAAGAAGGATGTCGTTTTTGCTTGGAGTGAGAAGTGCGAGAGGAGCTTCCAAGAACTTAAGAGGAGGTTGATTTCAGCACCCGTACTGAGCCTGCCCGAGGCTGATAAGCCATATGCACTCTATACAGATGCATCCAAGGAAGAACTAGGAGCTGTGCTGATGCAGGAAAGGAAGGTCATAGCCTATGCATCTAGGAAGCTAAAGCTGCACGAAGTTAATTATCCCACGCATGACCTACAGCTAGCAGCTATAGTGTTCGCCTTGAAGAAATGGCGACATTACTTGTATGGGGCACAATACGAGGTTTTTACGGACCATAAGAGTTTGAAGTACATCTTCACGCAAAAGGACTTGAATCTCCGGCAGCGTAGGTGGATGGAGTTCCTGGAAGAATATAAGTGCCCTATTAACTATCATCCGGGTAAAGCGAATGTGGTAGCAGACGCTCTAAGTTGAAAGGTGAAAATGGCACATTTGAGAATACAAGAGGTGTCGGCAGTCCAGGATATCCTAGAGAAAGAGGCGCAAGTGCAAGAGAGGAAGATCTGCGTGAGCAACCTGACCTTGAAACCCGATCTGGACCAGGAAATTGTATCAGGTCAACAGGGGCAGCACAGGATTTCAAACTTTCAGGGAGAAAGAGATCGCGAGAGGAGGAAGCGATTTCCGGACCGATGAGAAAGGGGTATTGTACTTTTGGGACCGGATTTGTGTACCAGACATCCAAGACTTAAGGAAGAGGATACTGGACGAAGCGCACAATAGCAAATACACCATACACCCTGGGGAGGTAAAGATGTACCAAGACTTGAAGAGGAAATATTGGTGGGCTGGAATGAAGAGGGATGTAGTTCAGCATGTGTCAACCTGCTTGACGTGCCAGAAGGTTAAAATGGAACATAAGAAGTCTGCAGGGTTACTGCAACAGTTATCTATTCCCGAATGGAAATGGGAAGGGATCACCATGGACTTTGTGACTAGCCTTCCGATGACCATGTCACACAAATATGCGATCTGGGTGGTAGTGGACCGATTGACCAAGACAGCGCACTTCATATCGGTAAACGTAAGGGACTCAATGGAAAAGTTGGCTCAGACATATACCCGAGAAATTGTAAGGTTGCATGGTGTACCGTCGAGCATCGTGTCGGATAGGGGCCCTAGATTCACTTCAAGGTTCTGGGGTAAGTTCCAGGAGTCCTTGGGCACGACCGTGAAATTCAGCACCTCTGCTCATCCGCAAACGGACGGTCAATCCGAAAGAGTCATTCAGATACTAGAAGACATGCTCTGAGCATGTATCTTGGACTTTGGAGATAAGTGGATTGAGTCTTTACCGCATGCGGAGTTAGCATATAACAACAGCTATCAGGCGTCGATCGGAATGGCGTCGTACGAAGCACTGTATGGGCAAAAATGCCAAGTACCGATATACTGGGGATGGACAGAAGATGGGAATATTAAAAAGACTCGAAAAGTATGCATTCAAGAGATGACCGACAAGATTAAGTTAATTCAGGAAAGGCTAAGGGCAGTGCAAAGCAGACAGAAAAGTTATGCAGACACTAGGAGGAGGGAATCGGAGTTCCAAGTAGGTGACCGTGCATTCTTGAAGTTGACTCCTAGTAGAGGAATCCTGAAACATCCGAGGGGAGGGAAGTTGAGTCCTAGGTATTTGGGACCATTCCCGATATTGGAGAAAATTGGACCGGTTGCCTACCGATTGGATCTACCTGATGGTCTAACCGGGATGCATGACGTATTCCATGTCTCCCAGTTGAAAAGGTACAATCCAGATCCGAGTCATGTACTCAATGAGGAACCGTTGGAGTTGCAACCCAATCTGAGTTATGTGGAGAGACCTGTAAAGATCATGGAGCGGAGTATTAACACACTCCGAAACAAGCAGATACCCATGGTGAATATACTTTGGGATCATCATGGAGAACAGGATGCAACGTGGGAAACGGAGGAATGGTTAAGACGGAAGTATCTAGGTATGCTCGAAGGGTATGAAATCTGAATTTCGAGACGAAATTCTCTTAAGGGGGAGGGGATGTAATACCCCGCCCAAAACCACCTTTGACTATGGGAAAAAGTCATGCATTGCATAGCATCTTGCATTTTATGTGGTAGCTAGAATAATTTATATTTGCATGGATGCATGTGAATTTTTCCGTTGCTCTTGCATTTGAATTAATTGATATGAAATAGTTATGTTGCTAAAGATTTGGATAAGGGAGGTTTGGTCGAAGATTTGGATGGATGAGTATTGGGGTGGTAAGAGCTTCTTGTAGAAAAATTAGTATTGGAGTTGTTTTGGAATAGCGGGGAGGTTGGTGATTACCTTTGGTGACCCGAGTTCGAATCCTACCTTTTGTGAAGTTAGTTTCTCCTCCTGAAATTCTTTTCCTTAAACCATTTCTTGTCTTGGCCGAAAAAGAATCTAGCTATCCTAGAGAAATTTTAGTATTTTTACTCCAAGGAAATAAGTCTCTATATTTATTTCCTAAATTCAAGGACTTTGATGTGAATAAAGTTCACCTTTAATTTTCAGCTTGTGTTCCTTAGGAATTTTCGAAAAAAACCCTAGCTGGTAATTAAAATATTAGCATGATTTTAGCTAAATAGATGTTGCCATGGATAGGTGGAATTAATAAGTCCTTTTCCTAGTAGGAAATCTTGTTGATTTTAATCCTAGAATGTTAGCTAAAAATCTGGAAAAAAATTCCAGCAAGTGCCGCCACTTCTTGGAGCACTTTTAGCTTAATCCAAACTCCTCTAGGACTAGAAGAAATCCTATCCAAATCCTTGATAAAATCAGATTTTATTTCAATCCAAATTCAACTAGGATTTTCTTCCTTTTTCTAGCTGAATTTCGGTAGCTTTGTATCAACATAAGCTGTTCGAAATTCCAACCATCTTTAGCTACAATCCAACTCTGTAAATCCTCGCTCAAAACACCTAAATACTCCTCATCAATTCAGGGTACCTTAGCTGCACAAAACCAGAATTTTATTCACACAAAAACACTGAAATTCGTCCAGCTTATGCACAGGAATTTCGGCAGCTTGGTGCAGGAATTTCGGCCAGCTGTTGTGTTCCTAATCCAACCGAAATTCTGCACACAAAACACACCAAAAAACCCCAGCTGATCAATCTATTTTCAGCGCCCAAAAGCCTCATCTTTTCTCTGAAATTTCGATAGAATTACAGCCTAAACAGCCCAGAATTTCTTCTCCTTCTGCTCAGCAATTTCGCACAGCTTGCACAGGATTTTTCAGTCATCAAAACCTACACAAACTCTTCCTTGTTTGGCCCAAAATTCTAAACACATTCAGCCTTCCTTTGAGCAGTATTTCAGCCAGCATAAAGGAGCAAATTGTAGAATATTTTCCTCCATTAAACTCACCTAAAATCAGCAGCAAGGAGACACGTCACAAGTTGAAATTTCGCCCTTACTGTCCAAGAAACCTTAAGCCATTAGGAGTCTTTATAAACATCGCCATCTAACCCTAAGCCAAACTTCTCCAACTTTAAATCCTAGCAACCGTCTACCCTCTCCATTCTACACGAAAATTTCAGCAACTTCTCTCTACAAATTTTCAAAAACTCAAGAGCTATTCCAAGCAAAAATCGAACACACCTTAAGGTAAGCAAAAATCCTCTCAACCTCTTGATGCCGTTTTCTCTAATGATTCTTTTCTCTTTCTTCTACCCTTAAATCACGCCCTATAGAGGCTGATTTCCTCTTCTTCCTTAATTTTCGGTCAAGAGGAGCAAAGGAGGTAGCTTCTGTCTTCTTCTCAAGCGAACTCAGGACGATCACCATAGAAGCATCGAGACCTCATTACCCAGTAGTTGCAAGGTAAGGGAATACCCTCCCTTGATGCCGAAAGTAAAGTTTAATGGTATTTATTAGCGAGATAAACATGTGATCGTAGTATATGATCTTTGGGGATTGAATAGTTTACTTAGAATTAAATAGGGGATTGCAAATTGTTGTGAAAATAAATGGGATTAGAGCATGTTTGAATTAATTGAGACCCTGATCATGATATTATATGGTTTAGATTAGGTGGATAATTGAGGAAAGCCAGCTGTGAATTTATCACGTTTATCTGAGGCATATCAAGTAAGTCCTTGCATAAACTCTTTTATTAAATGTTGTGATGGTAAGTCCTTTTATAAACTGTTTTGTTAAAGGTTGTGATGGCAAGTCCATGTTGTGAAGCTTTGTAAAGCTATTGTTAAACTATGTTTGCTTGGGTTGTAAACGTGGATATTTATTCTTTAAACGGTTTTGTCAAACTAACGATTTTATCAAGAAAACTATTCTTTTCCTTAAATTTTTAGAAATCTATTTTAAAGAAAACCACGTTTTACAAAGCCAAGGTTTGGAAATATTTTGAATCAGGAATTGACGGATATGCTCGTTGAGTACTCAATAAGGGTAGGCTAACAATACTAGTCTTGGAGGGCTAGCGTAAGTCTTCTGGCAGGAGGCCACCTCCAGAAGATGAACTCTGCTTGAAAAGGCGACAATGTTGGTTGGTTAGCCCAGTCTGAGCTAGCATGTGTACCTAGTATGGTATTTATATTCCCAGCATGGACACCCGGATGGTTTTGTTGGGTGTAGAGATGGAGGAGTATCCCACCCGGTGGGCTGTACATTCACCTTGATCAGAACGCCCAACGTGTGGTAATCTGGTCCGGACAAGGTGCACAAAGTGTGGTGCCTTGGCCATTTTGTTCTCATGGAGCCCAACGTGTGGTGACATGACTTTTATCCGAGTGGAGGATTTATTTTGTACAAAGTGTGACAATGAGAAAAACCCACTCCTTGCGAAAAGAGATTGTTATGACTTGCCAAATTATTTCTACAAATGTTTTACACTTTGCATATACGAACTATTTAAAACACCATGTGCACACACAGGACTTACTGAGATTTATTCTCACACCGTTTTACATCATGTTTTCAGGGGATAGACTGTGCTGAGTCAGCGGGGCATGTAATAGTTGAAGCTTTTGCTATTTTCTCTATCCGTTCTAGGAGACATTTGTTGTTTATGCTTCTAAACAATATTTTATTTTATTCCGTTTTGCTCCAAGTTGAGCCTGATGTAATAAGAGTATTTCTTTATTTATCTATGTTGATCCTTTTGGAGATTGCCTTTATATTTTATACCTCGTTCTAAAGACCCCTTGTCCTATGGGACGGGGCGACATCCCCGCCCTTTTAGGGTACGTAGTCGTGGGGTGTTACACATACAATGTATACATACTACTACAATCAATTATATTATTACCATCATCATGGTATGCTAACCTAGCATGGATGTCCCACGTCCGACCTCTATTTTCCCCAATGGAAAATGTGTTGCTAGCTAAGGATGACTCTACATCATATACTGACACCCCTCAAAGAAAGTGGCCACGATTCAGAAGAGGCCTCCAATTGGAAAGCATTCTAAAGCATGCACAGTTTAGTATAAATACGTAGCCTATTTGAGTACTTAAGAGTCACATTCACCATGATAGATCAACACAGTGTTATTTCTTAAAATAGCTTAATTCATTTGAAAATTCATATAAATTTACAAAAATAATTTGATATACAAAATATTGTCATATACATACATACATACATACATACATACATACATACATACATACATACATACATGCATACATACATACATACATACATACATACATACATACATACATACATACATACATACATACATACATACATACATACATACATACATACGTACATACATACATACGTACGTACATACATACATACATACATACATACATACATACATACATACATACATACATACATACATACATACATACATACATACATACATACATACATACATACATACATACATATTCCATAGGTTCAAAGCCACATCATAAGAATTTATCCATTCAAGGATTTTCATATACTCATGTTCATAAACATTATAAATAGATTTCATAATATATGAAGCTAATAGTTTAAAATCATGATATGTATTTTGCAATTCTTTTATGCATATGAATTTCAATTCTAGATGCTTAAATAAAATCAATGCAAGATTTTCCACACAACATATCATGTATATATGATTTACTAAAAATGAAGTATGCTTAGATATTTTATAATCATATAAATCACTATTTGCTTGATAATAAAATAATATCCTTCCAATATACAATATCGAAACAAGAATCATACATAATTTACAAAATATAACTTGCATATAAAAACCATTTCGCAAATATAATGATTTTTATGTAAATATAAATTTAGTTATAAAATACATCCTGCACATGAAAAGAAATTTTCATGAATATGGGGACTTACATGTGTACATTGATTTATAAAGATAATTTACCTATGAAAACAATTTTATGAATGCAAGGACTTACCTTGAGTCCTAGCAAAATCCAACTTAATTCCTTAGATTATGACCTTGATCACCCACCAAATCACACACACACACACACACACACACACACACACACACACACACACACACACAAAGTAATTCTTATAATAAAATCAAGTTTAAAATAATTCCTCCAAAATAATCATGGTCTTAATCAAACATAAACTCACAACCTATCTCTCACTATCCCCAATAGTAAGCAATACTTAATCTTCAAACCTCAAACTCAAATAACATGAAATTATAACATAATCAATCTTTGCAAATATACAATATCAAATTAATCATATAATATCTCTAAGTATTTAGCACATAAACTAATTACCAAAGTAGTATATCAAATATACATGAATCAATACAATAACATTAGCAATTAATCATCATCGTGTAGTTCTAATTATCATATATGAGTTCTATATCAATATTAAAACAATTAAAGTTGATATTATAAAGAATTGATAACTAAATCATAGGTTTCAAAGTCATTATCAAATTAGTGATTTAGTGTAAACAAGACAAAACACAGCATAATTGCGATAATTAGATCACAAAGAAAATGAACTCAAAATTTAATAAAAATTGTCAACATACAACTTTAATATATAAGAAAGATACTTGAAAAATATCATTGAAATATCATATGTGTAAATCTACTATTTTGAGGCTCAAATTTAGTGCAATGCTACAGTAGTTCTAAAAATCTGCTCTGCCAATGATTTTACAAAAATTGTTGAGCATGATTTACAAGTCCAAAATAAAGTGTTTTAAGTTGTTACTTGCTCTTAAAAAATTAAAGTTTCATGTATAAAAATTTTAAATCAAGACTCAAATAAAAAGAGGTTCAATCGACACACCAAATTTTCAGCAATTTCGTATTTTGTTAGATAGAAAATAGAGCATCTTCAAAAATTCATATAACATCACCCAGATATGATATTGAAGGGATTACAAAAGGTAAAATACTTCAAAACACATTATATTCATATAGAAACAAGCAAGATCCCCAACAAAAATTTTCATTACTGAAGTTAAAACTTCACATAATCAACATACGCAACACAATATCTTGCTTCCCCAGCAAAATTTAACCACTAACTCAACATCAATACTACACAAATCACCCAAATTCAAACACAACCACAAATTCCCATGTTATAAGTAATTTCTCATTACTTCCTCATCATCAAAATGTTGGAAAGTATGCCCTCTTAGACTAGGTTTTTGATGTAAATATCGAATATTTTAATAAAAGAATTTATTTTTAGAAATTGTTTGTGAATTTACTTTTTATTTATGCACATTTATGTTTGGAAAAGACCCATTGTGTTTAAGTAAGTGGTCCATGTGAATGGAGGTCTTTCACAGTAAGGTATGGATCATGGGTTAACACAAAAACATTCATTCTTAACCGATTGATGGGAATGAGAATCTCATCATGTTTAGGTTATTATGTTATGAATTCCAAATGGGGAATGGCTTACCCTTAGCCAGTGAATAGTCCACTCACTTCATGACATAACTGTATTTTGAATACGTAGAACAGGACCTATAGTAATAGTTTCTAAAAGTACTATATGGTAAAAACCTAGACTACTACAGCTACAGCGTGGACTAGTATTTTATGACTTGAGTATGAGATGGTGGTCTAACGAAGCTGGAAGCATATACTTTGATATGCTATAGTTGACATTCTATCATAGAGCCAATATACTTATGTATTGGGTATATGTAACTAGTTAGTTAAGACAGACTTGTACAAGATAGTTTCTACACAATATCACCCCTTGTGGTTATCTGAATGATCTAAAATGTCCAAGGCCCTGGGAAACATGACCTGAATGTTTGCTTTAGGGTAACTCCCTTGGAAAGCAAAAATACTCCAGGAAGTCATAGATCATTGGACTAGAAGCCTAAGGATGGTAGATGTCATTTAGAGAGGTGTTAGTACACTTCTTCGTCTCTAAATGTACGGCGATGTGTAGAGGGGTATTTTAGTCATTTCACCTATAGGTCAGAGACTTTGCTAACGCAGCATTGTCCTTGGGGTCAATATTTCCTTATGGTGATATTAGAAAATATTTAAAATGCAAAATACTGCTATTTTTATAGCAAGGGTATTTTGGTCATTTTAGTAGCCAAGGCGATGTGTCTTTTTGGTCCTTAGAATAGCCCGTAAGTCCTAATTAATTTTGGGTTGAGCAATTGGTCTCAGTTAAAGAGGATTTTATTTTATTCAGGAAGTGTAATTTATTATTAAACTGGAATAAAAATAAATATAAAAAAAAGATATTGAGAGAAATTTATTATCTGGTTTAATTGGTTAATGAATTATTCAGGGCCAGGGTCCAGTTTGAATAATTAAAAAATTAACATGGGCTTAAACTACAAGGAAATAAATAATTAATCTTTAATTACTTATTGGGTTATTTATATAAGCCCAAGAAATAAATAATTAATGTTTAATTATTTTTTGGGTTATAAGCCCAAGAAATAAATAATTAATATTCAATTATTTATTGGGTTATTTCTACAAGCCCAAAAAATAAATAAGTAATGTTTATTATTTTGGGTTTTTTGGGTCCAAGAAAAATAATGAATATTATTTTAGCCTAATAGCTTGGATCATAGGATTTCTTTCAAATACGATTCAGAAGAGTTTAGGGTAAAGCCAAACTTACTCTGTTGATAACATCTGGGTGTTTGAAATATCAGATCCCGGGGGATATTGTTATCAGAGATCAGAGACCTAGTTTTGGCTAAGACTACTCACACCTCTTAGAGAAGGAAAAACCCTATTTTTCCCTCTGTCTCTCGTGTCTCTCCTTTCTCTTGTTTTGTTCTTGGTCTTTGATAATAAATAGCAAAAGAAATCAAGAACATTGAGACCACTCCTCCTCACCATTTGTTTCACCAACAAGGATTGAGGCAGTGGAATATTCCGTGATCCGGAAAGCTTGGCATTTATGCAAACGAGGCGAAGTAGGAAGTTAGCGGGATTTCAACTGGGCAAGAAGTGGCTGTCCCTGTGGTTCAATCCGTTCTTTCACAACCTAAAAGGTTTAAGGCGCGCAAAGGTATGGTCTAAATGCTTCCGTGCTGCTATTGCTCTTCGATTTTTTTTTTTCTCTGTTCCCACGAGCATGCTCTCTGTTTTCTTTCAAACCATCAGAGTGGTATCAGAGCATGTGTTTTGATCAACTTAGGGACCATGTTAGTTAATAAAAATGGAGAAGACCATTGTTTGGTGCTTAAGCCTGTTATCCTTCGCTATTTTGGTATGGGATAGGTATTCTTGTAAGCTTCACAGTGGAAGCATAGGCCTACTGTAAAAATTTTATACTTTCATAGAACAACCGTGTAAATCCAATTTGAACGGGTATAGGTGGATGTGTTTTGGTTTGGATGTTTTTTTTGTAATACAAAACGTCCAAGAAGCCCTTGGAGAAGACAGCAGAAAAACCAGGACGGAGAAAGAAAAAAATTTGTGCATAGAAAAAATGAAGAAGAAGGTTACTGTTCCTAAGCCGTCGTCAGAGCCGAGCCGCCAGCATTGTTTTGTGTCTGGAGCCGCAGAGGCTCGGCTCGGCTGGGATCAGCTCAAAGCCACCATGTAATTTGCAATTAGATGCAAATTGCGATTGCTTTCGGTGTAGCGCGTGGGTCAAACAGAGTAAATAGGATACGCACGCGGGTAGAGCACTGGTGCGGGTCGCGGGCTTGGGTAATCCATCAAGCGAGTGATCTGGTGTGGCTAGTGCACCAAGCTCGCGGTGGACCGCAGAGCAAAAGGGCGCCGATCCAGTACGACGGATGTACATGGACCGACAGTTTTTTTTTTTTTTTTTGCAATTTTCTTTTTTTTTCTTCCGTTTTGGGTCCCATACCATGCGAAGTTAATATTTTTGCAATAGTCAATATTCTTGGAATATATTTGCATGAAAATATTAGTAAGGGATTTTAGGATTAAATAGACCAAATTAATTAATTAATTAATGTGTTTAATTCTATTATTTGGGAACTTAGGTTTAAAAATAGAAAAGCATGAAAACATCTACTGTTTTCTAGCGTGCTTTTTTTTTTTTTTTTTGTACCTATGTACGCATTTTCTCAAAGACCAAAGTCTTTGGGAACACTTTTTGACAAGAAAAACATTTTTCTTTAAAAATTAAATGGTTATTTTAATTTGAACAAAAATTAATCCTTATATATTTTCTCAAAGGATTTAATCCTTGACATAGAAAATATGTTGGATTTAGATATTTTTGTCAGTTAAAATAGAAAGCTGTTTTTTTTATTTTGCACAAGAAAAATTGTTTTGTCAAATAAACTTAAGACCAAAGTCTCTAGAAAGTTTTAATTGGAAAATTTTTGAAATCATTAAGTTTTTAAATTGAATAAAATTAGTCCATGGAAAAATCTCTCAAAGGATAAACATTTTGACATAGAGATTTTAATGGATTTAGATATTTTATTTTTGAGTTAAGGAAAAACTTAACGGAAATTTCAAAAGGATATTTTTTACAAAAATTTTAGAAGATTGAGTGGGAGAGGAGTTCCAATGGCCCCACGACTTCCATCACGATCCTCATTAGAGATCGTGGGTCTCCTCGCGTCACCCTGGGAGTGAACCCGTATAAGATGGGGATACCACATGGATGTAGATCTAATGGAGGGATGTAATTAATAACCCGAGATACGTACTATAATCGGCCAGCCTATGTTGGAGGTTATAGTGCGAGGTATGTCCGTAGGAAATGAGAGGAAACGGCCATCCCCTCGATGGAGTTATCCTCTAGATCATTACCTAAAAGGGAAATTAATTTGTGGTAGTTAATACACTTAGCTTAGGAACTGTTAATCTTCCTAAGAAGCTATGTTAGTTTTCCTAAGAGCCAAATTAATTTCAGTGCACAAATTTATTTTGTTTTACAAACTAAATCCTTTCTTTTATTTTTGATTTTTCAGAAATGGTGGGAGGTTCTTTTAGTCCATTGACCATTATTCTCAGGGAGAATAAGCTAACAGGACCAAACTGTGTGGATTGGAAGAGGAACCTGGACATAATACTCACAGCTGAGGAGTATAAGTATGTCCTTTACGAGACCTGCCTTGTGATCGGGGAAGGTTCCACCGCCGAAGAGTGAAAGGCTGAGAAGGCATGGAAGAAGGCTGACGAAATAGCACGCAATTATATGTTAGCCTCCATGTCTAATGTGCACCAGTCAAAACATGAGTACAAGGCTTTTGCATATGATATTAGTCAGTCATTGGCCACTATGTTTGCAAATAAGAGCCGGCCCACAAGGCAGGAAGCTCTTCGAACTATAATCAACACTAAGATAGCTGAGGGAGCATCAATCAAAGAGCACATGCTCAAGATTATTGCTCCTTTCGAGGAAGCGGAAATCTTAGGGGCTATCATTGACCCCGAGAGCCAAGTGGACATGGTTCTCGAATCTCTACCGGGTTCCTTTACTCAGTTCAAGTTGAATTACAACATGAACAAGTTAAACATGAGTTTAACTAAGTTAATGAAGGAACTCCAGATAACAGAGAAGGTCATGAAGCCTCAATCAAAGGCGATGATTGCTAAGGCTTCTTCCTCAAGAATTAGGCCCAAGCCCAGAAAGTTTGAAAAGAAGAAGGGAAACGTAGCGGCCCAGCCCAAGACCCAGTCCAAAGACAAACCAAAGGGCAAGTGCTTCAAATATGGAAAGAAAGGACACTAGAAAAAGGGGTGTCCAGATCTTTAATCAAAGAAAAACCCTACAGGTAGTGTTTTCTATCTAGAGTCTATATCAATGGTTGGATCAACTTCCACTTGGATTGTTGATTCAGGAGCCACTGATCATATCTGTAACTCCTTGCAGGGGTTTAGAAAGATTAGAAGACTGAAGAAGGGCAAACATGGGCTACGCGTGGGAAATGGAGTACAAGTCTGGGCCCGTGTAGTAGGAGAGCTAGATCTTATTTTTTATTGTAATAAAATAGTGATTTTAAAAGATATTTTATATGTACCTGGGTTTCATCAGAATTTGATTTCAGTTGCAAAACTAATAAATCAAGGATATTTTGTCTATTTTCATTATGGTTTTTCTATCAGTAGAAATAGAGAAATTTTATGTACTGGGCACATGTATGGAAATCTATTCTTCTTAAACCCTATTAACAATCAATCAAATAACGCTCAATCTGAACCTTTAACTTAGAAGAGAAAGACCAATATCAATGACTCATACCTTTGGCATCCATGGTTGGGTCATATCAACTTAACCAGGATTCAGAGGTCAATCCATGATGGGCCTTTGGGCTTATTGAGACTGAAAAATTAGCCTCAGTGTGAATCCTTCCTGATGGGAAAGATGACCAAAAGGTCATTTACCCCAAAGGCGGATAGAGCCAATGAGGTATTAAGTCTTGTTCACACTTATGTGTGTGGTCCCTTGTCTACACCAGCTAGAGGAGGTTTTGAGTACTACATCACTTTCACGGATGATTGTACAAGGTTTGGTTATATTTACCTGATGAGACACAAGTCTGACTCTTTTGACAAGTTCAAAGAGTTTAAGGCTGAAGTAGAGCGTCGAACAGGTAAATTAATCAAGACCTTATGATCGGATCATGGTGTAGAATACCTCCTGGGTGAATTCAAAGACTACATAGTACATCATGGGATAGTATCCCAACTCTCTGTGCCGGGGACATACCAGCAAAATGGAGTAGCTAAGAGAATGAACAGGATATTGATGGAAATTGTCCGAAGAACGATGTCTCATGCTACTCTTCTAGTGCCTTTTTGGGGATATGCCCTAAAAACAGTGGCATACATTCTGAACTTGGAGCTTTCCAAGTCAGTACCTAGGACTCCCTATGAGATATGGACTGGGCATAAGCCAAGTCTGAATCATTTGAGGATTTGGGGTTGTCCAGCTTACGTACTGGTCAAGGGAGAAAAGTTGGAACCAAGACCAGAATTATGCTATTTTGTTGGGTATCCAAAAGGAATAAAGGGAGGTTACTTTTATCATCCTAAGGAGCAGAAAGTACTAGTTAGTACCAATGCTAGATACTTAGAAGATGATCAAAGTACTTCCACTCAAGGTTCAACGAGGTTAGAACTTAAGGAGAAGTTATCTTCGTAGTCAACTTCTTCTGACCCGATTGTGGAACAAGAAGAGGCACAACCTCAAGAACCTGCACAAATGGAGCTTCGTCGTAGTGGGAGATTGTTTAGGGTTCCAGAGAGATGGATTGGAGAAGCTTTTGAGTTGGTCTCCGACCATAAGGAATAAGACCCCATTAGATACGAGGAGGCTATTACTACTACTAATACAAATCTATAGCATGAAGCAATGAAAGTCGATATTGAGTCTATGTACTTCAATCAGGTTTAGGATCTATATGTCCCAATCGGAAGGCTTTATTATTGAAGGCCAAGAACATATGGTTTGCAAGCTTAAGAAGTCCATTTATGGACTTAAGCAGGTATCGAGAGTATGGAACATTCATTTTGATGAGACTATAAAGTCTTATGGTTTTATTCAAAACGAGGATGAACCATGTGTGTACAGGAAACTTGAAGGTATTAATGTGGTTTTTCTTGTCTTGTATGTGGATGACATTCTACTTATTGGAAATGGTGTAGGGTCATTATCATCTACAAAGGTTTGGCTATCTAGTCAATTTTGTATGAAGGACTTGGGAGAAGCCAGCTACATTCTCGAGGTTAGACTTCTTAGAAATAGGAAGTAGAGAATGTTAAGATTATCCCAAGTGGCATACGTTGACCAGATGCTGGCCAAGTACAACATGGACTCATGCAAGGGAGCTCTAATACCTTGCAGACATGGGTTGTCATTTTCTTCAAGGGACTATCCTAAGTCTCGAGAAGAAAATGACAGAATAAGTAGAATTCCCTACGCTTCGGCTGTGGGAAGTCTCATGTACACTATACTGTGTACTAGGCCAGATATCTGCTTTGTCGTAGGCGTAGTTAACAGATATCAATCAAACCCTGGGGAGGTTCATTGGCAAGCTATAAAGTATATTCTCAAGTACCTCAAGGGAACGAGAGATTATATATTGGTTTACAGGGCTGATGACTTAGTTCCTACAAGATACATAAACTCAGACTTCCAGGCGGATAAAGATGAGAGAAAATCCACTAATGGGATATGTCTTTACCTTGTCTGTAGGAGCAATTTCATGGAGTATCAAGCAATCTTGTATTGCTGACTCAACCATAGAAGCTGAGTATGTGGCAACTTCAGAGGCATCTAAGGAAGCAGTCTAGCTCCGGAAGTTCTTTTCAGAACTTGGAGTCGTGCCACACATGGACAGGCCGATTGTGATGTATTGCGACAACACTGGAGTAGTATCGCAATCCAAAGAACCTCGGAACTACAAGAAGTGGAAGCACATTGAGAGAAAGTACCACCTGATCCGGGATTTCATCTAGAGACGGGAAGTCATGGTGGAACAGATTCCCTCAGAAAATAATCTAGTAGATCCATTCACCAAGCCTTTGACTAAGAGAGTCTTCAAGAGACACTTAGATATCATATAGGTGGGCACTGTTAGTGTTGTGCTCTAGAGGCAATCACTTATACTATGTATATTGCATATTAAATTAATAAGAGGCATTCTTTATCTTTCAGTTTGATTGTTATATTTAAATATGCGTACAAACCGTTAGATAAAGTCCCTAGTACAACACAGTGTTAAGGAAATCATGATAGAGATCATGATGTAAGATTCCTACTACACTATATAGTGTTTGTACTTAAATAATCCCCAGTCATAGTATTAATAAGATGGGACATTATTAATACGCCAAGACTAGCACATGTTATATCTCTTGATTAGATCAAGCGGTGGTTCTCATATCCTTGAGTATTGGGATATTCAGGATTAACGTGTGGATGCTTGTTTTGGAACAAGTTCATTGGATGACCTAGCTACGAGATAATCACTTAGATAACTATTTAGTGCTAGAATCTCATTATAGTGAGTGTGCAAGTATCCTTAGACTTGAGATCTCCAAAGTACTTTGTTTAACGAGTGTTGTACTTTAATTCTAATCTTTGGAGTCTTATCTAGGACTGCCTATGGAATGGATATTGGGTACAATGTAAAGTAAACGAAAATAGTTGAGAAAGTCAATAAAAGATTCACCACTCCTAATAGTAGGAGAGTATATCTCAAGGCCACTTGTAGAAATCATTACTCATAAAATCCTTGGCCAAGGCGACTATGTGATGGAAATGGTTCCAATTGATACACATATCGAGTAATGGATTTCTTGAACAAGTACTAAAAATTCAAGCTAGAATTAATAATATTCTGGAGGGAGTTGTCACTAATTCCATTCTCTAGACCGAATGAGATATTGTATGGTGAAATGAGTTTATTGCACTGATAATTTGCTATTGAAAGGTTCATGTCAAGCCACTTGACTTTCTGGACTTTTGGGTGGTCAAGAGTCATTACTAGATGTCGCTCTTGATATGCTAAATATGGGTTTATTAATTAGAGAATTAATAATTTTAATCCTTTATTTTATTAATGATTATTAATTCTAATATTGTTAGAATTAATTCATATTATGCTACTAATAAGACCAAGAAACCTAATGGGTCACACCCAATAAAGGTTTGAATGCTCAAATATATTATTTGATAATATTGTGGGGTTGATTAAGAGAAGGTAATATATTTATAGGTGAATTATAAGTTTGTTATAATTCATGGGACCTAATTGTAATTAAGTAAACTTCAAGGACCAATTTGTTGACAATTGGACGTTGAAAGACTAAGTTACAATTTACGGTAATTATAAATCTATAAATATAAGGAAACGGTTTCCTTAGGGTAAGAGACAGAGACTATTTACGTAATAACAAAGAAACCGTTTCTCTGCCTCTCTCTTGATCAAACCCTAGCCGTCTCTCTCTTATTAATCAAAACCCTAGCTTTCTAAATTCTACTAGCATAGAATTGTGAGATTGTGAGCGTTCGACCTTGTGTGGATTATCATTAGAGAGAGTTCTTTCTTGGACTTCAGTTGAGCTACTGTGAACCGGTTTTGTGATCTGGATTGCACCTGCGTTCTTGGAACGAAAAAAATTTAAATTCCGGCTTCAAGAGGTAATTAGCGTGATCTTCTCTTTTTCCGTTTCTACTGTAAACCCGTGATCCATGGCTTGGATTTCTTGCTATTTTCCACTGTGTTTAATCTGTTTAATTAATTTAGAAATCCTACAGGCACCTATGGACTTACCTAGTCTTAGAGTGCAAGTGGGAGATTGTTGGAATGTATGCCCTCTTAGACTAGGTTTCTAATGTAAATATCGAATAGTTTAATAAAAGAATTTATTTTCAGAAATCATTTGTGAATTTACTTTTTATTTGTGCACAATTACGTTTGGAAAAAACCCATTGTGTTTAAGTAAGTGGTCTATGTGAATGGAAGTCTTTCACAGTAAGGTATGAATCACGGGTTACTTAACACATAAACATTCATTCTTAACCGATTGATGAGAATGGGAATCTCATCATGTTTAGGTTATTATGTTATGAATTCTAAATAGGGAATAGCTTACCTTTAGCTAGTGAGTAGTCCACTCACTTCATGACATAAGCGTATTTCGAATATGTAGAACAGGACCTGTAGTAGTGGTTTCTGAAAGTAATATATGGTAGAAACCTAGTCTACTATTGTTACATCATGGACTAGTACTCTACGACTTAAGTATGAGTTGGTGGTCTAACAAAGTTGGAAGCATATACTTTGATATGCTATAGTTGAGGTTCTATCGTAGAACTAATATGCTTGTATATTAGGTATATGTAACTAGTTAGTTAAGATAGACTTGTACAAGATAGTTTCTACATAATATCACCCCTTGTGGTTGTTTGAATGATATAAAATGTCCAGGGCCGTAGGAAACATGTAACACCCCACATTCCTTTTCTTGACATAGTGGACCAGCTCGGGTGGGATGTCGCCCCGTCTGATCTCTCAGACTAGGGGTCTTTATAATGATATAAACTTAAAGCAAGGGAGTATAAGTCGAAACTTAAATAAATACACATAACATACTCTTTCATTACAAATGCACGAGTTCTGATAGACACATCATCAGGTTTCCCCAAAAACACAAGACAAAATGGCTCCAACCTTCATGTACAATGATCATGCCAAAAGATTTACTAACTAGCCCTAAATGGCAAAGTCCGGGTAGTACCGTCGCTAGTCTTCAGCTGCAATCCCTAAAAAAAAAGACAAACATATGTGTGAGTGGTATACTCAGTGAGTCCCGTGTGTGCTAGTGTTTTGCGCGGAAGAGAAAGGCATTTATTTAATTTCTTTATTAAAATAAGTTCCATGATAGGGAAATAGCAGTAATTGACAATTTTAAGATCAATTTATCATATACTTTTGAAAAACAATGATTTCCAAACACATGGCCCCCAATTCAATAAATGCGGATTCTTCCCCACTTGGAAGTGCGACCTGCGTGCAAAGTTCGAGGAACTTCGCCTTCGGCCACATGGTCACTTGTGCCAAGGACTGCGCCTTATAGCACGTCACCCGTGATATGCCGGAAGGGTGAGCAGCGTACATATGTACCTCACCGTGCACTTAGGGATCTTTTACTTACCACCATAAGCTAGGGGTCCTAATCCTGACGTCAATCACCATCAAGGTGGCAAGGGATTGAACACACCGAGTGTCCCCGCTCGGTATCATGTGACAACCCACCATCACAATCACAAGGCAATTGTCGGGCTCACAATGGCTAGCCAGGGATGGCTAATTCCATTGTCCTGCTGCCCCGTTCGAAGTAGGATAAGCCCAATAACTGGACCGGGTTATTTGAGTTCGTCTATCTCTAACGAGGGCTAGTACAAAGGTCAAAGCCCTTGCTGAGTACTCAACGCAACAATACCAACCCCATCTGACTGATCAGGCCGGAGGGTTATCTGATCCCGCAGGATCTTCAATCAAAACATTTTGGGGCCAAAACAACATTTTCCAAAATCATGTTGAAACCAGATAAAAGGTTTTACTCACACATCAAAACGTGTTTCCAAGAGTAACCGGGTTATTTTTCCCGTACTCAATCACAAAAGTCATTTTCCAAGGACATTCAGGTCATCTTACCCATACCAGGTTCCAAAAGACTTTTTGAGGGTATCCGGGTCATTTTACCCTTACCCGATTTGAAATATATTCACAAGAGTTCCAATAAGGATAATTCGGTCATTTACCGAATACTCGAGTTCCAAAAGTTTCATAAATCATTCCAATAAGGATATCTGGATCATTTCCCAAATACCCGATTCTAAAGTTTATCATTTTCCGAAAATCTCAAATATTTAATCCAAAATGACTAAATTCACATAATTCGTGTTTTAATCATCCAATAAGGTTTTCAAACCAATTATGAAATTCATTCAAGTTGAAATAGCATAAAAATAAGTCTTGCTCATGTATTCCATAACCATATTTTAACATTTCCAAAACGGTATAAAACATGTCATTTCATGGAAAATTAAAGCACACTAGCCTTTAAAAAGGTTTTAGAAATCATAGGGACTCACCTTGTATATTAGGCTGAAGTTGCACTCGAGTATAGCCCTAGAAGGGGTTCCCTCGACTTGATTCACCTACATCATTAGTACATTTTCTTATTATTACTTAATAGATTCAAATACCTAATGGTTTAAATAAGGTTTCTATAATTTTCTTAAAGAAATAAATGGGTTAGTGCTTTGGATGTTTTTTCTGGTTTTACAGCTTTACCACCCTTCACCATTTTTCACACAATTTATTCAATATAGGTCCAAATAGGGTGAGGCTACTTCCATAATATCCCTAAGATATCCCTCTATCAATTCCAGGTCATAAGTCTTGCAAATTCCATCCCATTTTATACAGTTTTCCAGTTAAGTTCACTGCTCCGGGTTTTAGGATCCAGATTTGTCATCTTCCAGCGTTTTGTGTATATCTCCTTAAATACAAGTCCAAATGAGGTGAAACCAATTCTAAAATACTCCTAGGACGTCTCTCTATCAACTTCAGGTCATATGGTATTCAAACCTCTCTCCACTTCGTTCAGTTTTTTAGCTAACCTTACTGTTCCGAGTTGATGGTTCAAACCACAGTTTAGAAGCTCAACTTGTTTTAATTAATTTCTATGGTTTCTACAACATACCCTACCATATTTAAACCCTTCACTACATCATTTATCCTCCCAAAATCAGTATTCCAACAAGTTCTCATGCTCAGCACTTTTCTTTAGTTCAAACAAACAAGTTATATCAAGTTCACCAAACCAGTAAATTTTGGCAGATTACATTACTCTTGCTATTTTCTGATTTCGCATCCATCTAAGCTCACATCACATGATCCAAATCCTTCCTAACTAGTCTAGGACATGCTTAGCATTATTTGTGTTCAAATTCCAGCAAATCATCACTCCAAAAAGTAGTAAATAAACTGAAAATCATGTCTACTTCGTCACTCATCCAACCGGTAAATCAACCATCACCAAAATCAACATATTTTCATCACTTAACTTCAACAATCTTTATATGCAGCTAGTCTCCATCTCCTGGTACCATTTTCTTAGCTTTCAAGAGTGATCTCTTACCTTTCAAAGATGAAAACAAGCTGCAACTCTCCCTCCTTTTCTTCCTCTTCCTTTCCCCTTCCTTGCTGCCGGTCCTTCTCTTCTCCTCCTTGCTACTGAAATTCTTCTCCCTCTTTTGGTCTTTCTTTTGCTTTTCTCTTCCTCTCTTCTCTTCTCTGTTTTTTTTTTTTTTTCTTCTTCTTGCTACTTTTCCCCCTTGGCCGAAATTCTCCTCCATGGCTCCTATTTATATAGCTAGATTCCTTGATCTTATCTTGGTCTTAATAAAAGATTTATGGTGAGTTGGCCATTTCAAGAGAGTTGTGGATTACCCTAGAAGGTTCTAGGATCCTCAAGGGGTTTTGAAGAAATTCTTAAAATCTCTTCGAATCACTAATTACTTAATCATGATTAACTCACCCTAATCCCACTTAGCTTAATTAAGCTTAATCAGAGGAAGTCTAAAAATAATCAAACTTGTCAAAAATATCATGCTAGTGGGCCATCTTCATTTACTTCTTGTGGGTCCCTTAAAATATCTTATATATAATATAATATAGCTAGGATATTTATAGTTGAGATATATATATATATATATATATATATATATATACACTAATGGTAAAATAATATAACAATGCAACATAATTATTGAATTTAATTATGCTATAATTTAATATGGCCAATGGATTTTAGTAGTAAATAATAAATATAAAATAACCTCAAGGGTTATAGAATAATAATGTTAATAAAATAAAATAAAATAAAATACATAAATAATAGAAAAAAAAATAATATTATAAATAGTATTAATTTGTGGCCTTAATAACAATATTAACAATTTAGAAAAATAAATATATCATTAATTCCTTTCATATTTATTCTTCATATAAACAAGTCTACCCTACATAAATCCTTTATATAAGGCGGGTTATTACAAAACATGACTTGGATGTTTGCTTTAGGGTAGCTCCCTTGGAAAGCGGAAACACTCCAGGACGTTGTGGATCATTGAACTAGAAGACTAAAGATGGTAGATGTCATTTAGAGGGGTGTCAGTATACTTCTTCCTCTCTAAAAGTATAGTGTTGTGTAGAGGGGTATTTTAGTCATTTCCCCTATAGGTCGGAGACTTTGCTAACGCAGCATTATCCTTGGGGTCAATATTTCCTTATGGTGATATTAGAAAATATTTAAAATGCAAAATACAGCTACTTATATAGCAAGGGTATTTTGGTCATTTTAGTAGGCAAGGCGATGTGTCTTTTTGGTCCTTAGAATAGCCCGTAAGTCCTAATTAATTTTGGATTGAGGAATTGGTCTCAGTTAAAGAGGATTTTATTTTATTCATGAAGTTTAATTTATTATTGGATTGGAATAAAAATAAATATAAAAAAAAGGAGTTGAGAGAAATTTATTATCTGGTTTAATTGGTTAATGAATTATTTAGGGCTAGGGTCCAGTTTGAATAATTAGAAAATTAATCTGGGCTTAAACTACAGGAAAATAAATAATTAATGTTTAATTATTTATTGTGTTATTTATATAAGCTAAAGAAAGAAATAATTAATGTTTAATTATTTTTTGGTCCATTTGGGCTCATTAATTATTTATTGGGTTATAAGCCCAATAAATAAATAATTAATGTTCAATTATTTATTGGGTTATTTCTACAAGTCCAGAAAATAAATAATTAATATTTATTATTTTGGATTTTTTGGGTCCAAGAAAAATAATAAATATTATTTTGGCCCAATAGCTTGGACCATAGGGTTTCTTTTAGATACGGTTCAAAGGAGTTTAGGGTTAAGCCAAACTTACTCTGGTTATTACATCCAGGTGTTTGAAATATCAGATCCCGGGGGATATTGTTATGGGAGATCAGAGACCTAGTTTTAGCTAAGACTACTCACGCCTCTTAGAGATGGAAAAACCCTATTTTTCCCAAGCTTCCCTCTCTCTCTCTCTCTCTCTCTCTCTCTCTCATGACTCTCTCTCATGTCTCTCCTTTCTCTTGTTTTGTTCTTGGTCTTTGCTAATCAATAGCAAAAGAAATCAAGAACATTTAGACCACTCCTTCTCCCCTTTTTTTTTCACCAACAAGGATTAAGGCTATGGAATATTCCGTGATCCAGAAAGCTTGGCGTTCATACAAATGAGGCGAAGTAGGAGGTTAGCGGGATTTCAACCGGAAGCTTTATCAAGCGGGCAAGAATAGGCTATCCTTGTGGTTCAATCCGTTCTTTCACAATCTTAAAGGTTTAAGACGTGCAAAGGTATGGTCTAAATGCTTCCGTGCTGCTATTGCTGTTCGGTTTTTTTTTCTCTATTTTTTTTTTCTATTCCCACGAGCATGCTCTCTATTTTGTTTCAAACCATCACAAAATTGCCACAAATGATTTTTCTCAAGAGAACAAAAGTCTGACTAGCAAGGACCATTTTCACAAACTTGAAATTTTAAAGAGAAATAAGTTAAAAGACATTACCTTCTTGAAGAAAATACTTGATTTCTTTAGTCTACTGCACTTATGGACTTCACACTTCAATAATCAGGTAAGATTTCTTGAATTTATTTAAGAAACATTAAAGGAATAAAAAGGGGAGGGGGGTGGCTGGATAGAAAGAGAATAAGGGGAGGGGAAATGAATTTGCTTGTGAATGGGGAGGGGGGGGGGCAAAATTTTAAAGGTTTAGGGTTTGGAAATTTTCATTTTATATGTTGTAATCAAAGGTCTAGATTGTCTTGCCAACATAAGAAGTAATTTTAAAGTTTATGATTTAATATAATTTAAGGGTAGAAATTAAAACAATCCAGTAGTCCATCTTAAAAAAGGGAGGTCACGCACTTAAGGGTAAAAGAGGAATTTTACATGTTTTAGACATGCTAGGGTTTGATATAATAAAAATTATATCAATAAAATTGGCGTTGTGCAAAAGTAATGAGCTAGTTGTAACAGCCCACTACATGCATAGCCTAAATGGCCCGGGGAGGTCGTCCTATCCTTCAGACCAGGGGTCTTTATAATATGGCAGAATAAACCATAGAAAAGAAGGATAAATCTCTGGCACTTAACTTTGATTATATCTTAAAGGAATCCGTCATGATCAATAAATATAAACTCTATGTTTGGCTAATAGAGGATCTATATATGCAAACAAAATTAATAATATTAAAGGTATTAAGACCTATCAATATTACAAACCAGAACTTCATTTTCCAGTTTTGATAAGCTTACATCATCCTGAAAATATGATTAGAGAAAATTTGTGAGATTATGAATAATCTCAGTAAGTCTAAGGTGTGTGGTCATAATTTTCAAAATAAATGTCATGATACCTGAAAGAAAACAATTTGAATGGATATACTCATAATGAAATTTACCCTTATGCAAAATCTAATTTTGGGGAAATGAATGAGTATATTTTTGTTAGGATTCGTGAACTCCTAAACGCGGAAAATATCCACGAATCTCTTCCGAGGATCTAAGTAAACGATTAAGAAGATCGTAGGTTTGCAGAATTACCTTTGGTTGGTGAAATCGATATCCTTCGACTCCGATGGTGCTGCTGCATGTGCAACCCGAATGATCACCAAATGCTGCAGTGCGCGAACGTCCTCTATCGAATACACACTGCGAACTCATTCTTCACCTGGGGAGTGCTAGAGCCTAGGGTTTGAAGGGGGGTTTTTTTTTTTTCTGGTAAAGAATGGCACAAATGTTCTCAATAGAATTAAACTCTTGGAAAGACAGCTAGGGTTTTCTTAAAACCCTCCGAACCTCTTAGAGTCGAACCCTAATAATATCTTATCATATTTTAATTTAAATTCAAATTAAATTAAAACTGATATGATAAGATTCTGCCATTATCTCAGTTATTTAAGCAATTAATTTACCAAGTCAGATTCTTATAATCTGGACATTATCCAGATACATCGAATGTGGACATATTTCCAAATTCATTTTATCTGGTAAATTTTCTAAGTTCTATTAACTTAGACATATTTCCAAATTCATCAAATCTGGTTACTAGAAAAATAACCTAACAGGTCCGCTTATTGTGTGACCCTATAAGTTCATTTAACACTGGCAGTGTGCCCAAATCATATTTAAATGGCGCACAAGTTATAAGCGGTTTCTAGCAAAATATTATAACTATCCAAGTTAAATGAAGATCGATGATTTCTTTGAACCAAACCATAATTTTATATTTAGTCCTTTTGTCACATGATATCCAGATTAAGCATAAGGCATGGAGCATGTCATCTTTATTAAGTTTAATCAATTATTTCTTGATTTCATAGTACACTGTTCAAACAAATGATATCAATATCTTAGATTGATATATTTGAGCACGACCATGCATTTTAACAGTCTAACTTATCAAGGGGCCCATGGATATCTCTCCCATAATTGAGAGTGACAAATTCCTTTATTATCATTCATATTCCTCTCATTAATTTATTCTATATCCAATAGTAGTTTAATTTATTATCTGATTAAAGACAACTTTAGACAATGTCAAAATATAGAATTTATCAAGTAGGAAACTATGATGAATTTAGGTCGAAGGACTTTTAATATCATTATGGCTATAAAGTACTTATGACATGTTCCATGATGTACTCTCATAGTGGGTCATGTCCAATACAATGTTTTCTAACATTTATTTATATTTTGACTCGATATCACAAATATCCATGACCAGTAAAACATAGCCATCAAGTCACAAACATACTAATATTAATTTATTATTGTTCCAATAATAATAATCGATCAGGGACAATTTTAGAATAGTCATTGTATTCATTGTAGGGTTTTACTATCAAGTCACGTACTTGATGACCACAAAATAAAATGCACTATTCATGGAAAGAAAAATCTCATATTATTATATAAAACATAACGACAATAGTATAAGTACAAATTGACTCTAGGGCATATCCCTAACAATTTTATATACTACTTAAACAAAATCTTTATTGGTTAAAATGCTAAATTGCACAATGCAATTCTAGAATAGTTTTTTTTTTCATTTATATATAGACTTGAACCTAATTTTTTCTACATTGTGTATCGCTATGATACCGTATAAGGAGATATAATCCTGACATGTCCTATGTGTCTAAGGCATAACCAATGCCAAAATAGCATGTAGGGTGCATATCCGTACCGAGAGAACACCCCCAAACATTTCTCTCCTCTAATCCATTAGGTGGATGTCCTATGTTCGTCCTCCAATTTTACGTACTGAAAATTGTGTCGCTAGCTAAGGACTCGGCTTAGTCACCTACAACTAACGCCCCGTTTGGTAAAAGATAGACATCTGAAAATGGCTAATCTTTCTGTAGTCTCTCTTAAACTAATGTGAGCTAATCCTAGAACCTCACCTATTGAGTACTCAATGTCTAAATTTAATATAGCTCAAGAAATTCCTATTTTGATTTGGAATATATAATTTCATACCTAAAAAAAAACACATTGTTCCATTGTAGATGTTCTGTTTTCCCAAACTTAGTCTGATAAAAGCTCAAAACCACATTTTCCACAAGATTTCCAAAACCAAAATCCTTATATCCATTCTAGCAATTTATTCAAGGCATAATAATTCATTGTTCACCATTTTCTTTGTAAAAGCAATAATAATTGGAGCCATTTTAGATAAAGTTTGTGCCATGATTTTCACAATGTTTTAATGTATGAAAATGCATAAATTTAACATGCATATGCTTTCATAACATTTAATTCGTGGCTTCAAAAATATATGTAATACCTATGAGGAGACATTATAAAAATGATTCATGCCTAAATATATCATAAGAATTTATAAATAAGCTTACTTCTCATGTATAGGAAATTATCCAAAATATCATATTCATAATTTAATACATAATGTTTATAGCATGAACATAAATCATTTTATGAATTTTTAAGCAAAACAATATAAGTACATATATCTTGCATGAAATAATTATAGTATGATGCAAGGGCTTGCAAGTCCTAAAGGAATTCACATACAAAAGAGTTTTATGAAAATGCAATGACTTACCTTTGTCCAAGCTTAGCAAAATATCTTCACTTAAATTAAGTTCTCGTTTCTCTTTCTCCACCTAAGTCCCCACCTCTAACATAAATAACATATAAGAATTAATTTCTTATTTATATTAATCTAAATAAAGTGTTAATTGAGACTCTAGGATAATTAGGGAATTACTTAGGTCATAAGTAATTCCAAAAATGCATAGCAATACAACTTAATTAATTCTAATTATAAAGCATCCTATCATAAAATTTAATATCCTACTAATGCATCCACAATTCACATAGCATAGAATTCACTGATTTCCTTATTAACTCAAATGGCCAAACAAAGCCTTAATTATCATGCAAAACTCTAATTATCCATGTAAACCCTAATTAGCCATGCAAACCCTATTTAATTAAGCAAAACTTTAATTATCCAAGAAACTACCTCTTGGGATCATCATGGGATTAAGTAGTCTAGCAAGATCTAAAATCCTTACCAATGTTTTATTTTGCAAAAGTGAAAGGTTTCATTACCCAAAATCATATAGTCCGATAAAATTCATCAAAACATTGACAAATATATTCCTAATAATTCTAAGCATCTTATGAAACCCATTTAAGTTAATTTTCAAAACCATTACAGCTATTCCTTTATGAAAATCTAATTTTCTTCTTCAAACTCAAAACTCTATTTTTAATATAAAACAAACGTTATAAAAATTCATGTAGTTATTTGAGAAAATAATTTTATTTTTCAATCAAACTTTCCAGTTTAGTACCTTGGTGTGTTAGGTAAATTATCATATATTTATTTCCCAAAGATCCCTCCATATAATGGTTTAAACAATTTTTATATAACAATGCGTTGGAACAGTAACCAACTTTGAGTAGTGAACTTGAAAAATCCATATCTCCCAATTTACAGAAACATTTTCAGTGATTCTTTTTCTAAAATCTTCCTAACATCTTGAAGTTTCTACAGAGTGAAAATATGAGCAAAGTCATTCTAAAAAAGAGGGGGTGGGGGTTTAAAATTAATCCCTCTGCATAGGACTTTTCACAGCTTAGGCAATTTTTATGCAAAGGTCATTAGGTGGGTTTTCTTCATTAGTTACATACAAAATCCATACTATATAAATTATAACAAATCACTCAACCCTCAATAGTTCAAATTCTAGCATGCCCTTATTGGAACGTAACCACTAAGACTGTATTTTTTATGTAATTTTGATTAAATTAATAAAAGAATTATTCTCATATACAGTTTGTGTTTTTACAATTTAATTTATGCACAATTTCACTGGAAAAGGCCCATTATTTTTAAGTAAGTGATCTATATGAATAGAGGTCTTTCACAATAATGTATAAATCACGGGTTTCTTAACACATAAATTGTTATTCCTAACTAAATGATGAGAATGGGAATCTCATCATAGTAAGGTTATTATGTTATGAATTCCAACTGGAGAATGGCTTCCTTTAGCCAGTGAGTAGTCTTATCACTTCATAACATAAGTGTATTTCGAATACATAGCATTAGACCTGCAGTAATGATTTCTAAAAGTACTATATGGTAGAAACCCATACTACTACTGCTAAACCATGGACTTATACCCAATGAATTGAGTATGAGTTCGTGGTCTGGTGAAGCTGGAAGTGTATACTTTGATATGCTATAGTTGAGGTTCTATCGTAAGACCAATATACTTGTATGTTAGGTATATATGACTAATTAGTTAAGACAGACTTGTACAAGATAGCTTCTACGCTATATCTCTCCTTGAGACTGTCCGAATGATCTAATAATCCAGGGTCCTGGGGAATATGACTTAGATATTTGCTTTAGGGTAGCTCTATTGGAAAGCAAAAACATTCTAGGAAGTCGTAGGTTATTAGACTAGAGGTCTAAGGATAATAGATGTCATTTAGAGAGGTGTTAGTACGCTCTTCCTCTCTGAGTGTACGACGTTACGCAGAGGGATATATTTGTCATTACACTTGTAGGTTGGAGACTTTGCTAACACAACATTGTCTTTGGGGTCAATATTTTCTTATGGTGATATTATGAAATATTTAAAATGTAAAATATTGCTATTTTTATAGCAGTGGTATTTTGACCATTTTTAGTAGCCAAGGCAATGTGTCTTTTGGTTCTCAAAATAGCCTATAAGTCCTGATATCTTCGAGATGAAGAATTGGTCCTAAATAAAATGGATTTTTTTTTTGGTAGCCTAGTTTATTTATTAGGCTAGAATACAATAAAAGGTCCAAATAGATAATTAATTAATTAATTTAGTGGGTTAATTAATTGTTCAGGGCTTGAGCCTGGTTTGAATAGCTAAAATTAACCTGGGCCTAAACTAAAATAGTCTAAAGCATTGGACTGGTTTATTTGGATTGTATAATTAATTATTGGGCTATTTATTTGGTCCTAGTTAATATAATTAATTTGGCCCAATAGCCTAGACCAAGGGTGTAGTAGGCTAAGCTCGAGCTTGTTTAGCTTAGGGTTAATCGGTTTAGCAAATGGTTGAAGGAAGCACGTTGGTTTAAAATTTTATAACTCCCGGATGATGGCTAGAGGTCAGAGTTTGGATTGATTAGAACTCTTCAAAGCTATCAGGTGATGTGTTCAGACTTGGGTATAAAAATCATACAACAACTAAGCACATTCTCAATCAAGTTTAAATTAAAACGTTCAACTCAAATCACACATATGAGCAAGTGTACTCATCAACTGAGTATAGGGTTCAAACGAGTGTCGATCCTCCAAGAACAAGTAGACATTAATCACCTTTCTTTCATTGTTTAACTTACTCAATAAAGTGAAAAACAAATAAAAAGGAAAACAAAATAAAAGAAAATCAAAATAAGAATATATACATGTCAAGGATGTAGAATTATGTAACATAAGCCACTGTGTAGACAAACATGATCTTAAAGAACTCAACCATTATCATAACCAATTATTCCTTTGACATCATGAAGGATTAAGATAGACTCACTTCGTTTTCAATCCATAAATCCCTATCTTTTAAGTAACTTAGCATCACATTCCTGTCTCAACCAGTCTTACCCAAAAGATGCATTAAACACAATTCTCTGATTAAGTCTCATTCTCAGGCAAACTTAACCCATGAAACTAACCTATGAATCCATTCCTGATAGACATCAATTAATCTTTAATTACCTTGTTCTTAGTAGTTAATCCCTGTTCCAAGCAAGTTAAGAGACAACAGATATGAAATTAATCAAATTGAAACCACCATCAACCCCTTTTCTACGTAAGTCAATAGAAAGTAACAATCAAACAATCTCGTAATCAGCACAGTAATTAAATACCAAGAAGAACAATCAATTAATCAAAAGATCAAATACCTCTAAATATCATGAATATCTAAAACAATGTCAAATTACAATAAAACAATTAACATATCATTGTTCAAGAAAAAGAAAACAAAGTAAAAGAAAGCACTCATAGACAAGCCTCATTCTTCTTTCTTTGAAGACCTTCTTGCACAACCCTCCTTGAACTTAAAGAATTCCTCCTTTGATTGAGTAATTCTCTATGATAATCAATGAATTCTTCCGTTTTCCCTTGTGTTTTTCATCTATTTATAGCCTTAGGCAGTGCCTAAACTCGTAGGTACAAAGTTCTTGGCCGAGTAGAAGTTGGGAGATACTAAAACTCCTCAGCTTACCAAAAACTGCGTAAAAAAAATCAAGCACCGCTTTGGCTTTAGGGCACAGCTGGCGCTACCTTGACTCTTGGAGCTGGCACTGGTTGTGTTCTGTTCCTCTACTCGTTTGCCGATTTTTCTCCGAATTTTGCACAACGTGTCCCAGAATGCAGTCAGTGCCGGTTCCAGCTTCACAACTGGCGTCTTCTTGGTTTTGTTCTGCTCTATTTCCATAATTTTTTTGTCACTTCGAAGTTCGTTTCAACAATGCATGGCCAGCACCGATTCTAAGGTCCTAGCCAGCGCCGCCTCTCCTCTGTTTTGCAATATTTTTGTTCTGTTTTACCCTAAAAATCTAAAATAATGAACAAAATACATTTTCAATGGTAAAATCTCAAATATGAAGAAATATGACTTGTTATTGAACAAAATATATCACAAATAAACATCAAATAACTAGAAAAAAATATGACTAATTTAGCTCCTATCATATTCCCCCACACTTAGCTCTTTGCTTGTCCTCAAGCAAAGTATCAAGAACAAGTAGGAAAACACAAGGTTAAATTAACCACTCAATCAATTTCTAAACCATATCTTCATTTCTTTCTTCATTTAAGAACATAAAACACATGACTACTACATGTTTCACAACTAATGCAAGACTTGTGTTAGTGACAAATGACTTAGTAGAACTATCACAATACTTCACAATATTTTCAGACCATTGGAAAGAATTTAGTTTAACAAAAATATGCATTCCATAGGCTTAGTCTTCATACACTCTCTCCACTAATCCGAGACACATCATGATTCTACTTAGATCAAGTAGGACTTTTAAGCTTGTAATAGAAGGCTTAAAGGCTTGTAATATAGCTAATCAAACGAAGGATATAGGAGAATCAAAACTCAAAGAAAAACTGAGTGTTAGTAAGAAAAAGGATAAACAAATGAATCAATAATTTCCAATTCTTCTTGCTCTCCTATTCCAAAAATCAATCAAACCATAACCTTGTATAACAATTACAACCCACTCCAGCAAATCCTGCATTTTTTCTCTTTTCTTTTTTTCATCAACTCTTTTTTTTTTTTATTTCTTTCACAAGATTACTCAAATTTTCTAGCAATGGTGTCAAGTTTTAAGATGAACTTAACTTTTTTTTTTTTCCAGCTCAATTACCATTCCTTTTATGATCTTTTCTATCACTGCTGTTGTTGTTTATTTTTCACTTCTCTTCTTTCATTCTTTCTAGTAGCTTTTTGCTTTTTTTTTTCCACTCCTTTGCTATTCTTCTTTTCTTTTCTTGTTTTCACTCTCTCTTCTCTCTTTCTTCTCTTTTGTTTTCTTTTCAGCTCAACTTGTTATTGATCCATGACTGAAAGTAACAAGTCATAATCTTTATCCCAACATTCTTCTTCAACATTCTCTTACATATACTTTCATCCATCAAGGGCATAAAGATTTGGAAAATTATTTAAACTCTCATAAACAAGGAATGGACAAATATTGCGACGGGTTTTAAAGAAAGAATTCAACCATGTAGGCTTAAAATAGGAACTAGGGATAATATGAAAATAGGTAGGCTTGAAAAGCTCAAACTATCCAAAGAAGGCCTATTACCGTCATCCCTAAGTTAAATCATGATTGTCTTTTTTATTTTGCCTTGAGAGGTATTCAAGTAAGTTCTAGAATGCTCTATGAATTTTAGTAGAAAAACAGGTTTAAGAACAATGCAAAGCATTTGGTTAAGAACTACTTTGTCCAAGTGAGTACAAAAAGTCATGCATAAGCCATAAATGATCTAGAACATATGCTCTATACTCTATCATAAAGACATCCACTAAAAACATAGCAGGAAATCTCCAGAAATTTCAGAAAAATTTTGAAAATTTTCGCTCAAAAATTTCAACAATTTGCTCACAAGAAAGTTAAAATATATTTATACAAGACTTGTCAATCAAATCACCCCATCATACTTAAACTGGACATTGTCCTCAATGGCCAAATAAATATAACAAGAACTAAACAATGCTAAGGGACCAAAATTATAAAGGAGAAGAGGTAAGAGAAACAAACTTCCATTCATTAGCATTGTGTTGTACAAGATCTGAATGCTTGAAGAATGAAGCATTGGCAAAGTACCTAAAAAATACAAAAGAAAACACACCAAAGTATAAAAACTAGAAAAGAAAATAAAGTAAAAATAAAAGAAAGAAAAACCAACTAGAGGATCTATGGGATGCTTTCCAAGAGCATTTCCATGTGTTCTGTGTTTCTCAGAGCCTCACCAGCATAGTGTTTCATGCGATTACCATTGACCTTGAAAGTGTGCCCCGTGGGGTGAGTTCATTCAAGGGTTCCAAATAGGAAAACTTGGCTTACCGTATATGGTCTGGACCATCATGATTTCAACTTACTGGGAAAGAGGCGCAATCGAGAATTGAATAATAACACTTGATCCCCTTTCTCAAATTCATGTTGTTGAGTAATATGCTTGTCGTGCCAATGTTTGACCTTTCTTTATACTGTATTGAGGTATCATATGCATCTTTGTGTAACTCTTCCAAGGCTGTTAGTTGGAGTAAACTGGACCTCCTTCCTGTCTCAAGATCAAGATTAACAAGCTTTATCGCCCAATAAGCCTTATGTTCAATCTCGACAAGTAGATGACATAATTTGCCATAAACTAACTGGAAGGGAGTCATGCCAATTGGAGTCTTAAAAGCTGCCCGATATGCCCAAAGAGTGTTGTCCAATTTTAGACACCAATCCTTCCTAGTATGATTAACAGTTTTTTTCAAGATTCTTTTGATTTCACGATTGACCACTTCAACTTGTCTACTTGTTTGGGGGTGATATGGGGTAGCAAGTCTATGATTCACACCTAAATATTTTAGCACCTTCCCCATTTGTGCATTACAAAAATGAGTCCCCCTATCACTAATGAGCACATTTGGGACACCAAAACAGGTGAAAAGGTTTTTCAAAAATTTGATCACCACCCTTGCATCATTAGTCGGTAAAGCTTGGGCTTCCACCCACTTAGAGACGTAGTCTACTGCTACCAAGATATATTTGTTTCCTATAGGACTAGGAAACGGGCCCATAAAGTCAATTCCCCAACAATCAAATACTTCGCAAGGTTGAAAAATTTGTAACGGCATCTCTCTAGACTTAGAAATATTACCTGTACGTTGGCACCTATCACAACTTTGAACAAACCTGCGGGCATCTTCAAACAATGTGGGCCAATAGAATCCAGAGTCAAGCACCTTTTGTGCAATGTTGTTGGGTAGGTAATGGCCTCCAGTAAGTCCTCCATGATAATGTCTAAGAATATCTTCCCCTTCCCTAGAATCCACGCATCTTCGGATGATTTGGTCCGCACAACACTTAAACAAATATGGGTCTTCCCAAAAGTAATACCTTACTTCAGAGAGGAATTTCTTCTTTTGTTGCATTGTAAGAATTTTTAAAACAATTCCTGCAACCAAGTAATTAGCAAAATTGGCGAACCAATGAGTGGTTTGTATTTCACCTTCTATAAGCAAGAGTTGCTCATCTGGAAAAGCATCATCAACGTCCTCTTCTATCAAGGATTCCAAATTTGGATTATCCAATCATGATAGGTGATCTGCAGCCAAGTTTTTTGCACCCTTTTTGTCCCTAATTTCCAAATCAAATTCCTGCAATAATAGAACCCATCTTATCAATCTTAGTTTGGAAGCATGTTTGGTTAATAGGTATTTAGGGCTAAATGGTTCGTATACACAATGACTGTGGAAAAAATAAGATAAGAACGGAATTTATCAAAAGCAAACACGATGGCAAGCAATTCTTTCTCCGTTGTGGTGTAATTTTCCTGTGCATTCGTTAAAGTCTTGCTTGCATAGTATATAGGTTGGAAGTGCTTATTCCACCTTTGTCCCAATACTGCACCAACTGCAAAATCACTTACAGCGCACATTAGTTCAAAGGGAAGAGACAAATCAAGTGCAATTAGAATGGGTGAATTAATCAACTTCTCTTTGAGTATGGTAAAAGCGTTGAGACATTTTTCATCAAAATTGAACACAACATCTTTTTCAAGTAAAGAGGTAAGAGGTTTTGAAATTTTTGAGAAGTCTAAGATGAACCTCCTGTAGAAACCTACATGACCAAGAAAGCTCCTTATAGCTTTTACCGAAGTAGGAGGAGGCAGCTTCTCAATTGCTTCAATTTTAGCCCTATCGACCTCTATACCCTTCTTTGAAATTTTATGCCCCAACACAATATCTTCTTGCACCATATAGTAGCATTTTTTTTCCAATTAAGCATGAGGTTAGTCTCTTCACACCTTGGTAGCACCTTTTCAAGATTAGATAAACACAAGTCAAACGAATTACCAAAAACTAAAAAATCATCCATAAATACCTCCATGATATCTCCCACGAGTCCTTCAAATGTAGCAGTCATGCACATTTGAAATGTTCCAGGACCATTACAAAGGCTAAATGACATCCGACGATATGCAAAAGTACCATATGGACATGTGAAAGTGGTTTTTTTCTTGGTCCTCCGGGGCTATGGGAATTTGTAGGTAGCCAGAAAATCCATCTAAGAAACAATAATACTCATGTTCGGCTAACCATTCCAACATTTGGTCAATAAAAGGGAGAGGGAAGTGATCTTTTCTAGTGGCTTTGTTTAGCATCCTATAATTAATGCAAAACCTCCAACCCGTGATCAATCTCATAGGGACTAACTCATTTTTATCATTAAGGCTCACCGTCATTCCCCCTTCTTTGGTACCACTTGAGCAGGACTCACCCACACACTATCAGAAATAGGATAAATGATGCTTGAATCTAAGAGCTTAACCACCTCTCCTTTTACCACTTCACTCATATGTGGGTTTAACCTACGGTGGGGTTGTACTATGGGTTTTGCACCTTCTTCCATCAATATATTGTGCGTGCAAATGGATGGACTAATGCCTTTAATATCAGTCATCTTCCAAGCTATCACTCCCTTATATTTTCCCAACATACTTACCAACTTGGTCTTTTGTTTTGGATCAAGATCTTTAGCAATGATGATAGACAACTTACGCTCTTTAGCTAAGAACACATATTCCAAATCCTCGGGTAGATCTTTTAAGTCCAATTCGGGAGGATCTTCTATAGATGATTTCATTCTCTCTAAACTGCTTTTCTCTATTTCCAAATTGTGCATCCCATCCTCATTGTAAACTTCCTCCAAATACACCATTGATGTTTCCATCAATTCCTCCTCAATGGATTCCTACATCAACTCAAAAATTTGTTCATCAAGAATATCAATTCTTAGACAAGAATCATCAGAAGATGCAGGGTGTTGCATACTTTTGTGGATTTGAATGACTACTTCCTCATCCCCAACCCTAAGTGTTAACCTCTCCCCATGAATGTCAATTAATGCTTTTGTTGTAGCTAGGAATGGTCTACCTAAGATTAAAGGGACTTTGAAATCTTCATCCATATAAAGAGTAACAAAATCCACGGGAAATATGAATTTATCAACTTTTACCAACACATCTTTTATTAGGCCCCTAGTATATTTGACAGATCTATCCGCTAGTTGAATACTCATCTGAGTGGGTGTGGTTCTCCTAGGCCTAGCCTTTTGAATGTTCTATATAACAATAAATTAATGTTAACACCTAGGCCAGCTAATGCATTACAGACATAAAGAGTGCTAATTAGACATGGGATAGAGAAACTCCCTAGATCTTTTGCTTTATGTGGTAAAATCGAGTTATCTTGTAGGATAGCTGAGCATTCTTCATTGAGGACTACTGTAGACAACTCTTCCAATCTCGTTTTATTGACAAGCATGCTTTTGAGGAATTTGGCATATTTAGGCATGTGGATTAAGGCTTCACTGAGGGGAATGTTTATGTGCAATTATTTAAAAACCTCAAGGATTTTGTTGAATTGAGAATCTTTTCGGGCCTTATGTAGACGAGTAGGGTATGGTATGTTAGGCTGAAAAGTAGGTTTTTTCGGGAGGTGGACAAGGCAGAGTCGGCACTAGTTCCAGTGCTTCGGTCGGCACCGGTTCAGTTCTGGGTGTCCAATTCTCGGGGTTAACGGCACCGGTTCCCTTCTTCTAGTCGGTGTCGGTTATCATCTGGACTGTTTGGTAATTCTTTTCCACTTTGCAATGTGACAACAACTGTTTCCTCATTGGCTATTAGGTTTAGGTCGTGGGATTTTATCACCGTGTCTATCAAGAACCAAATTTATCATTCCATGTTACGGATCATTGCTTCAAATTTCTCAAATATGGAATCAATTTCTTGGAAACGCCTCATGACATGAACAGGAAATTTCCCAATTAAGGTTTCAAGCTCTGTTGATCCTGGTGTCGCGAGTGTCCTCTTAGGAGTTCAATGGAGGTACTGCCCTCATTAGACCTCCTCGGATTCTAGTTTGCCATTTCTCCTACACATAAAGGCAAGTTAGGTACTGAATTACTAATGCAAATAAAATTACAGGATTACAAAGTTAGTAAATCAAACAGAGTCCAAGTTAGTGGGTTAGGTTAGGTTACAATGGTGTACAAGAATATAAGAAATACAAAAGATATCACCCTGTTGTGGAAAGAACAATGATACATATGTACATAGCTACATATTTACATATTTACATATTTACATGGTTAAATCAACAAAATCCAAGCTTTCATACTATTGTTCCCCAGTAACGGCGCCAAAAACTTGATGTGTTCAGATTTAGGTATAAAAGTCATACAACAACTAAGCACATTCCCAATCAAGTTTAAATTAAAACGTTCAACACAAATCACACATATGAGCAAGCGTACTCATCATTAACCGAGTATAGGGTTCAAATAAGTGTCGATCCTCCAAGAACAAGTAGACATTAATCACCTTTCTTTCATTATTTAACCGACTTGATAAAGTGAAAAATAAATAAAAAGGAAAACAAAAATAAAAGAAAATCAAAATAAGAATATATACATGTCAAGGATGTAGAATTATGTAACTTAAGCCATTGTTTAGACAAATATGATCTTAAAGAACTCAACCATTATCATAACTAATTATTCCCTTGGCATCATGAAGGATTAAAATAGACTCACTTCGTTTCAAATCCATGAATCCCTAACTTCTAGGTAACTTAGCATCACATTTCTGTCTCAAGCAGTCTTACCCAAAAGATGCATTAAACACAATTCTCTGCTTAAGTCACATTCTCAGGCAAATTTAACCCATGAATCTAACCAATGAATCCATTCTTGACACATATCAATTAGTCTTTAATTACCTTGTTCTTAGCAGTTAACCCATTTTCCAAGAAAGTTAAGAGATAACAGATATGAAATTAATCAAATTGAAATCACCATCAACCCCTTTTCCAAGCAAGTCAGTAGAAAGTAACAATCATCTAATCTCGTAATCAGCACAAGTAAGTAAATACCAAGAAGAAAAATAAATTAATCAAAAGATCAAATACCTCTAAATATCATAAATATCTAAAACAATGTCAAATTACAATAAAACAATTAACATACCATTGTTCAAGAAAAAGATAACAAAGTAAAAGAAAGCACTCATAGACAAGCCTCTTTCTTCTTCCTTTGAAGACCTTCTTACACAACCCTCATTGAGCTTGAAGAATTCCTCATTTGATTGAGTAATTTTCTGTGATAATCAATGAATTCTCCCATTTTCCCTTGTGTTTTTCATATATTTATAGCCTTAAGTAGTGCCTAAACTCGTACGTACAAAATTCTTGGCTGAGTAGAAGTTGGAAGATACTAAAACTCCTCAGCTTACCAAAAACCGCGTAGAAAAAATCAAGCACCGCCTTGGCTTTAGGACACTGTCGGCGCCGTCTTGACTCTTAGAGCCGACGCTGGTTGTGTTCTGTTCCTCCACTCGTTCGCCGCTTTTTCTCTGAATTTTGCACAACTTGTTCCAGAATGCAGCCGGCACTAGTTCCAGCTTCACAGCCGGCGTCGTCTTGGTTCTGTTCTGCTCTATTTCCACAATTTTTTTGTCACTTCAAAGTTCATTTCAATAATGCATGGCCGATGCCGATTCTAGTGTCCTAGTCGGCAGCGCCTCTCCTCTGTTTTGAGACTTTTTGTTCCGTTTTACCCTAAAAATCTAAAATAATGAAAAAAAAATACCTTTCTAAGGGTAAAATCTCAAATATGAAGAAATATGACTTGTTATTGAACAAAATATATCACAAATAAACCTCAAATAATAGGAAAAACATGACTAATTTAGCCCTTATCATTAGGATTCATAGGTATTGTGAATGGACTGTGATTCTAAGAACAAGTAGAAAAAAAAAAAACACACGAGCTTCTTCTCTGGTATGCTATTCTCTCTAGGTTGTTCACTATGTATCAGTTCTTCTGTGTGGTACAGAAATAGAGAATTGTTCTTCTTGATACTGCTCTTTAGCAGATTGTTAAGAGACTGTAAAATGCCAATTCCTTTTCTCATTTTAGCTTTCACTGAGTCTTCAGGCGGAGGTATATTCCGCAAGGCCAAAAACATTGTGTTGATGCCAAGAAAAAGCTATAGGCTTGCTTAACAACAACTGGAGCCTTCTTCTGGGGCAGAGACTTCAAACATACCATTTGTGCCTGTTCAACCAAATCCTATGCAGCTAAAACAATTAGTTTTATGACAAAGCAAAGGTATAACTCTTTTGCTGCTGCATTTTTTTTTTTTTTTTTACTGCTTCTACATGTAAGTTTGCTATATTTCACCTTTAGTGCTATAGCTACCAAACAACACCCATTTCGGATTCTAAACCAAACCAACATTCCTCTATTTTGTCATAACAATATAAGCTCCTAGACAATATCAAATCCCCTTACCCTTCATATATATGATTACCCATACTCAATATAACATGTCTAAATCATACCAACACCATCTCTTCAACAAAATCACACACAGAACCAGCATTAAACATCAAATTTCATTTAGCTATACAAAACAGTGCATTTCGGCTATTTTATATTACAGAAAATGGAGGATAAATTTCTTCACTCAAAAGGCTTTATATTCACATCACATAACATTCTTTTGGTATAAATATAACATCCATACTTCACTAGATCCTACAAAAAGAACAAAATAAATTAATTTTGTATGAGGCTAGATAGATTATAAGATTTTCAGCCATCATGCTACAAGAGGAAGAAAGAAGAAGAAAATGCATTTTTCAGCTACAAGGTGATGCCTTTATTTGATTTCTCATAGTTCTAAACTAGATGTAGATTCATACATCAATATAACACATAAAAATAGTGCTAAAACTTAGATTTTTTAAGTTGGACACCATGCTATATTTTGGTCAACATGAAGAGAGGGAAAGGATATGGTTTTCTTGGAGGCTTACCTTGGTGCTTGTTCAAGCTTTTGCACAGCAAATGACAACTCTCCTAGAACAAAGTGAGTGATGATTTCTTGAGGAATAGAAGAGGAAAGGTTATAGAAGTGACAGTGATGTACTTGTCAAGAAAAGATGCAAGACGAGTCGTCAAAGCTGTAGGCCATCTTATGGAGGGAGGGAGTGATGGTGAGCTTTCTCTTAGAAGAAAGGAGAGAAAATTGAGAGAAATGGAAGGTGAGACAGCCGGTCAATGAGTGGTGAGATGGGGAGAAAGTGTCAGAAAATAAGCTTTTATACTAGGGCTTATTTAATCTAAGGGTTGAGATGAATTCATTTGAATGCATCCTAAATTCAAGGGCTAAGATGCAATGTGTTTGAATAGGTCAAAATGATCCTTGGATCTTGAATCCCCATGGGTCAATTAGTCAAAATTAGTCTTGTCTTGAATTTTGACCAAGACTTCTAATTAGTCAAACATCGAAACTAGTTTTGGAATTAAATTTAATTTGTTCAAGAAATTATTTCTCTAGTGAAAATTTATTGTTATAATATTGTTTAGATATAATACAACAGTTAATTAAGAATATATCATTGTTGTCAAATCAAGCAAATAATCACCTTGATTTTATTTATTTCTCTAAGGAATTTAAAAAATAATTAAACAAAATAATCAAACAAATAATTTAATTAAATTATAATGTGAACTTAATTAATTAACTAATTTCCTAGTGTATAATTAGCAGGATATTACATAAGTTCAAATGGTTCACACATAAGCCAAAATGTTCAAAGGGTTCATGGTCTTGGTTAAGCAAGTGTCAAAATTAATTAAAGTAAAAAATTAAAATAGTCAAAATATTGAAATAGTACTTATATTTAATAAAACTCAACATTGAGTAATTTGTAAAATTGATTTATAAGATTTACACGAAAAATATAAATTTTTCACTAAATAAATGTTTATAATGCTTTCTAATAAATAATTCCGTATTCTAGACATAAAATTATTCACTACAAAGTAAAAATATATTCATATAAGTATGCACAAATTTCCTCAACAAATATTTTGTTAACAAACAAATATCATAAAAAGTAATACATAAATTTCCTACACAAATATTTCATTAATAAACAACTATCAGAAAAAGTAATCGTGAAATTTATTCAAATAAATTTCAATAAAATATTCAAATAAATGCCCCTCAAACAGCATTCTCATGAATGCAACTACACTTGTATATTTCTGCGTGAATATGACTGTGTTATATTCTTCCTCACCTAAAAGAATTTCATCCATGAAATTTCCTAATGTCATACCTTAAATCAAATTCGGATATTTCTTCTTTACCTATACCTTGATTTCACAAATCGCATCTTGAATTTCATGATGTTCCCATAACACTTTAACAATAGGAATCCTTTTATTTCTCAACTTCTTAATACTCCCCTCCAAAATCTTTACTGGCTTCTCCTTATAACTCAAATTTAGATATAACTGTGATGGCTCATCATTTAATACATTCTCTGGATCAAGATCGTATTTCTTAAGTTGTGAAATATGAAACACATTATGAATTCCAGTATGAAAAACCTTAGAGGGGAGGGGGGTGCATAAGTTTTTTGGCAAACTAAAATTTTTAAGAAATCTGTTTTACAAAAAATATAAATGTTCTTCAAGTTTCTTGGACCAACATCATGGCAACCGAGAAAGCTATCTAAGGAAACTTTGAGAAAAATCCAAATTCAGTTTGAGATAAGAAGCACAATGCAATTAATACTATATGCAGAGAAATGAGACACGGAATGTATAGTGGTTCGGTCTACCAAGATCTACATCTACTACCTTAAGCTTACATTTAAGGATTTTCAGCTAGATTTCATTTACTCAACTTAATGAAATCAATCTATACCAAGTACAAGAGAGGATCACCACACTTGGTTTTTCAAAACCTCTCAATCAACCAACAAATCAAGGCTCGCCCCAGATGGATTTTACACCGCAACCTTGGTATACAAAAGAGATTGAATATCAATAAAACAGTAAAGGTTCACTTCTTTGAGTAGATGTACACAAAGAAAAAGCACAAACACTTTTACCTTTAAGACACACTTTGATTTCACTTTGAAGCACTTTGATAAAAGGAGATTTTTGTTGTCTATAGAGTAGGAGTGTTTCTTAAAAGGATGGTGCAAAAATTTGTAGTCAAATCAAGTTTAGAAGGCTTATACAGAGACATAAAGTGAAGTGCCAATGGATATAAAATGACTATTTTTCATTGTCAGATTTACCCGCATTTTGGACTCATGTTTCGGACGAAGGTGCATCCAAAAGGTAAGTCCAAAATGACATTTTTACAGGCAGAAATGATTTAACACTATTTACAGGATTTTAGACGAAGCTTTTGGATGCAAAATCATCCAAACTACTCAATCCAAAATTTTGAGATTTAAAACTTTGAAATCTTTTTGTTTGTGTGCTTCAAGGTAGAAATAAATTGAATCAGAAGGTAAAGAGACATAGGAATTTACAAGAAATATCTTAATAATGATTCCTAGTCTAAAGTTCTTCCACAAGGACTTCTTGGTATAAACTCTCTTAAGCTTGGTCTTCTACTTGATCACCCATCTTTGGATTCGAATACTCAAGAGTTACTTAGCAATCTTATTTGCACGCCTTAGAAGAACTGAGGTTAAATATGTCCTATCACATATAGATCACACAAGTTAGTCAACATCAATGTTTGTCATAAGTCAAACATAGAAGAATGCCCTTAGGGCTAACAATCTCCCCCTTTTTGAGTGATGACAAAACTTAATGGGATTGTGATATAAAAATAATGATATGTATAGTATGAATATGTTAGACTAATAGAAATAAGAATATTTTTCATTGAAATACAGTCTCTTATTATAGGACTAAAAGAGTGCTTATGAGTGCTTATGAGATCAAGATAGAAAATTAAAGCATATACTCACAGGCATGGCTTAATGAGCCTATGACCCAACCTACCTCCATATCCTCCTTCCTTCCATCATACGATTATTCATTAAAGAAATAACCGTTACAATGATTTTACGAACATGTATAGAAGAGAGTTATAGCGAATAATTCATGAGATGAGATGCTCCCCCTTAATAAGTGCAAATGTGAATATTTGTAAATTATGAGAGAATACTGGAGTCAATTTTGTATGTCCAAAAGGTACATCCAAACCTTGGTGAAAGTGTGAGTATGGAACTTTTTGGAAATTAAGTTTTGGATGTCCAAAAGGTGTGTCCAAAATAGCATGAATTTTTGAAGAACACATTTTTGGACTGGACTTTTGGATCAAGAAAATATGAGTCCAAAACTCCCCCTCTCATAATGCAGTAGAAAATGCATTTTTTAGAATTTTGATCTGTTCTGGTTTTCTCAAAGAGTTTTCATCCTTAAGGAAGCTATCCAACTGTCTGAGATTTTTATCAATGAATTTGTCACAGAATTATGTCAATAACTTAAAATAATTTTATCAATAACTTTAGTCTCAAAGATACCTTTATTCCGAAAGTGAGTACTTTTACATTCAAGATACCAAATTGGTGTCCTTTTTGGACATCAGCAAACTGAGATCACATATCATAAATTTTCATATCAAGAAGTTCATCCAAATCTTGTCATGAATTTCATAGAAAGAATTACAGGACCTTAGCTATATTCAGAGGCAATATGCTAGCACAGAATATTAACTTTAGTGCAGAACATCAATTCAGAGCACAAAGTTTCCCTCATGTTAGTTTACTACTTAAGGACTATCAAGCTGTTTTTCATTAGTGCATTATTAACAATTAGCCACGGAGAACATAGCATATTACCACATAGGTGATCAAATGAAAATTTTCATTCGTTCTTGATTAGTAGAATAATCACAGCATAGTTAGCGGAGCTAGCACAGTCACGCAATCATAAGAAAAAACCTATCCAACATTGCCCAATCATAATAGGTAGGTTATAAACACAATTAATCCAATCACAATCTAACAACAAATATCAGTTAGTTTTCTCCCCCTTTGTTATCAATCAAAAAGAGGAATAACAAAAATGAAGTAGGAAAAAGGATATATATATATATATATATATATATATATATATATATATGAAGCATTCATAAGTTAAGAAGATAGACTAGTTTAAAAATAGAAAATAAATTGTTCAGATGTAAAAAGAGAAATTAAGAATTGTTCAAGATAGTAGTAAGAATTAAGGTCAGTCGGGGTAGAGGTCAACTGGAGTGCATTCTACTAATCTAGTAACTCAAGAGATGTGAACTGTTTCAATCTTTGACCCTACACCTTTTCGAGAGTGTTGACCAGCAATCCTACTTGATTTCCTCTTAACCACAACATGTTTTTGTCTCTTCCCATATGAGACAGAGGTTCAGAAGAGGTAGGGGGTGCTACAACTTTTTGAGGCGGGGATTTTTTTTCTTTGTCTTGTGTAGTAACTATCACTTCCTTAGCAAGCTGTTCTTGTCCAGTTTCTTCCTTAGTGACTGTTGCCTCTGCTCTTTCCTTTGCTGGAGCAGGAGCTATAGGAGCAGACACTGGTTCATCTGTTTTTGCCTTCTTCTTCACTACAGTTAGTCTATTTCCAAGAGTTTGGATTTCTGAGCTGAGACTATCCAATTTAATAGCGAGAATTGATGGTATCTAATATGATTTTAGATAATCATTTGTCCTGAGCTTGTTCTTTCCTTTTGCATGCTTCTTAAGGTTCTACCTCACTTTTTCGTTTGGCTCCAACAGAAGGGGCATTCTTTCCTTCAGCTTTTACTTTCAACAATTTTTCCCTTTCCTCACCATCTGTGTCACGGAGCAACTTCCATTCATTTCCCATCTTCACATATCTCATGCGCTCAAAAGACTCAAAGCTATATTCATTTTTGTTGGTGCACAAGGCACTAAATTCAAATCAACATCAAAATATTTGAAGACTTTTGTTAACAGATTTCCATATGGCAGGGCCTTACTAAAGGTGTTTCTTGTTTGCAACATCAACTTGGCAGCCAAGAACCAAAAACTGATTTGCCTTCCCTCAGCCAAGGCTAACATAATTACGATCTGCATAATGTTAATGGAGGTTTTATGACCAAAACATGGCACCACCATGGTGGAAACCATATGGTGTAAGATCCTTCCTTCTCTATTTAGCCATTTGGTGTTTCTGTTACTGAAATTCTCGAAACTCCTTCTACTAGCAAACATTTCTTCAAATTTCTTTAACTCAAACATGTCAGTTCCCTCCAAGAATTTATTCAGTTCAAAATACTGAATCCCTCCATCTCTTACTTCACATACTCTGTTCGCAAACGGTTGTCAAACTTAATATTCTTCCCCCTAACTCTAGAAGTATACCATCGAATCATAAACCCTCCCTCGATTCTCTTAAGACAACCTTTTCTTAGATTAGCAGAGAATTCCCAAATGAGTGGGGTAAACAATTTTTCATCGATTGACAGTAAACAAACCCAACCAATAGACTCAAACATATTCAACACATTGGAGAAATTCAAGAAAGATGATGGATTAACTCGATACCCAATAATCACAGTTCTATTTCTTGATACCCAATCATTATAATCAGACTCACTTTTTGAATCTATAAGTCAAAGCACCTGAGTCTCGAAACTCTCTTGTTCCAGTGATGATTTTGAGGAATCATAATGGGAGGCCAAGAAATCTGGTGTAGTTTCTTTCCTTTTGTTCATTGCTGAAGGCTTCTTCTTTGTCTTTGGAGAAATTTTTCTCACCTTCTTTGGTTTCGGTGTGGCTGATTTCGTTTTTACCATTTTTTTGAGAAGATAAGGGCTTTGACACTCAGTTGTTCAAAGAGGAAGAACTCAGAGAATTCTGGGAAGATGGAGTGAGTATTCATCGGTTATAGAGTTTGGAAGAGAAAAGGAAAGAAAGTCCTTTGCTAATACCTAAAAAGCTACGATAGAAGTGCAATTAAGTACATTGAAAATGCCACTTTACTCAGAGATTTCAAAAAGCCATGTGGAGAAAAGCACAATCATTTTGAAATTCAAATATGTAAATATGGAAGCTGTTATTTTAAAAGAAACAAACGAAGCATCAAAGATAATTCTATTTTAGATTCAGGACTGATCCAAAATATACATCCAAGTAGAACTTTTTCAGGGATGAGTTTTGGAGGTGGGTTTTGGACTCAAATACTGCGTCCAAACACTTTGTCTTCACTGATTCTGCAAAATAAAGAAAACTTGTGCAAACAAGTGAGTCATGTGAATTTTGTAATTTCCAAACCTCTTCTCAGATTGTTGAATCTTTTTTAGCCAGAGGTTTTGTAAAGATGTCAATGAGTTGTTCATTAGTTGAAATATATTCAACACACACATCACCTTTAAACACATGATCATGGATAAAATGATGTTTCACTTCTATATGCTTGGTCCTTGAATGTTGAACAGGATTTTTAGTTAGATTGATAGCACTTGTATTGTCACATAATATAGATACACAATTAAAGTTAAGACCAAAATTAAGCAATGTATTTTTCATCCACAAGATTTGTGCATAGCAGTTGTCGATTGCAATATATTTGGCCTCAATTGTGGATAAGGATACACATGCTTGCTTTTTGCTGTGCCATAACACTATAGAGTGTCCAAAAAAATTGATAATGGCAACTTGTGCTTTTTCTTTCCACTTTGTAGCTCGCATAATCCGTATCAGTGTATCCTATAAGATCAAATGTGTTTGTGCAAGGATACCATAAGCCATAATCATGTGTGTCGATTAGATATCGAAGGATGTGTTTTGCTGCACATAAGTGCGATTCCTTTGGACATGATTGAAACCGGGCACAAAGATAAACTAAAAGCAAAATATCAGGCCACCTAGCGGTAAGATAGAGTGAGCTTCCAATCACTCCTCTATACTTATGTTCATCTACCTTCTTACCCTTTTCATCTTTGTCAAGTTTTATAGAAGTACTCATAGGTCTGCAGATTTCTTTGGCTTCATTCATACAAAACCTTTTAAGCAACTCCTTGGCATACTTAGCTTGATTTATGAAGATTCCATCCTTTGGTTTGCTTAATTTGCAGTCCAAGGAAGAAGTTTAGTTCTCCTATCATGCTCATTTCAAATTCTTGTTACATTGTCTTAGCAAACATCTTGCACAAAGAATCATTAGTAGCAGTAAAAATAATGTCATTAACATAAATTTGAGCAACAAGTAGATCACCAGATTTATTAGATTTGATAAACAAAGTGGTATCGATCAAACCTCTTGAAAAATCGTTTGAAATCAAGAATCTACTAAGTCTCTCATACCAAGCTCGTGGAGCTTGTTTTAACTCATAAAGAACCTTAGAAAGTTTCAAAACATTTTTTGGAAGTGCTCATGAATAAAACCAGGAGGTTGTTCTACATACACCTCCTCCTCAATAAAACCATTTAGGAATGTACTCTTAACATCCATTTGATAGAGTATGAAATTTTTGAAGGAAGCAAAAGCAAGAAGCATTCTTATAGATTCTAGTCTAGCAACGGGAGCAAATGTCTCATCATAATCAATGCCCTCTTCTTGATTGAATCCTTGGGCGACCAGTCTAGCTTTATTTCTAATAACAACTGCATTTTCTTCAAGTTTATTTCTAAATACCCACTTGGTACCAATAATCAGATGATCAAATGGTCTAGGAACAAGTTTCCAAACTTGATTTCTTTCAAATTGGTTTAGTTCTTCTAGCATAGCAATTATCCAAAATTCATCATGTAATGCTACATCAATACAGTTAGGTTATGTACTTGAGAGAAGAGTAAAGTTATCTATGAAATACCATCTAGTTTTAACTCCATAGCTTGGATCACTAATGATTTGTTTTCCCTGGGATGACCAATTTTGTATTTCTAATCCTTTGGTAATTGTTGATCCGTGGAATCTTTAGTTTGTTGCCTTCCTTGTTCGTCTTCTTGTTCTTCAATTCCTTCTTCTTTTGCATGAGTATCTAGCGGTGGAGTATTGAGTTGGTCTTTTCTTACTTCCTTTGAACCTCCAGCATCATCATCATCTTTCATTGGAGTATAAATGTTAGATTCATAAGGAACAACATGTACGGATTCTTTCCTACATAGAGTTCTTTTATTGTATACTCTGTATGCCTTTTTATTGGAAGAGTATCTAAGAAATATAGCTTTATCAGATTTGCTATTAAATTTTCCAAGATTGGCTTAGGTATTAAGGACAAAACACTTGCAGTTGAATACTTTAAAATAGGAGATTGATGGAGTTTTGTCAAACATAAGTTCAAAGGGTGGTTTTCTTAAAAACGGTCTCAACATTATTCGGTTTACAATATAGTAAGCTGTATTAACAGCTTCAGCCCAAAAGTATTTTGGAAGGGCATTTTCACAAATCATGGATCTTGCCATTTCTTGCAAAGTTTGATTTTTCCTCCCAACAACACCATTTTGTTGAGGTGTTTTAGCTATTGAAAAATTGTGAAATACTCCATTTTCATCACAAAAGTGTGTAAATTCATTATTACAATATTCTTTACCATTATCATTTCTAATAGAAATCAGTTTAAATCCAATAAAGTTTTGGACGTGTTTAATCAATTTTGAAAATTCAGAAAAAGCTTCGTCCTTTTGTCCAAGAAATAAAGTCTAAGCAAATCTGGAGAAATCATCAACTAGCACATATGCATATTTTTTATTGCCAAGGCTAAAAGTCCTCATTAGTCCAAAGAAATACATATGAATTAATTCAAGAAGTTTTGAGGTTGAAAACATTTTCTTGGGTTTAAAGGAAGTTTTGATTTGTTTTCCAAATTGGCATGCATCACAAATTTTGCTTTTATCAAACTTCATTTTGGGCAATCCCCTAACAAGCTCTTTTGAGGATAGTTTATTTAGCAAATCAAAAGATATATAGCCTAATCTTCTATGCCAAAAGTAACCGTCATTGTGTTGTACAGAGAGACATCTTATACCATGAGCTATAAGGTTATTTACATAGAATACATACACATTTCCAACATGGTCGGCAACAAAGATTGTTTCACAATTTAAGCTATCCATGATAGAGCAAGAATCCTTTTTTAAAATGACTTTGCAGCCGTTGTCACATAATTGGCTAATGCTAAGTAAATTATATTTCAAATAATCTATTAGTAATACTTGTTTTATAATGGTTGAGGAACTTTTACCAATGTTACCAATGCTAAGAATTTTTCCTTTATTCTTGCCTCCAAAAGTAATGAATCCTTCATTTATGGTTTGCATATCTTCTAACAAGGCTGCATTTTTCCAGTCATATGTCTTAAACAGTCGCTATCCAAGAACCACTTGGCGAAGTCCATTTTCTCCAATGAACGTGGCTACACATGAGAAAGGAGAGTGAATCTTGGTACCTACATTTTCTTGGGTCCTGGGAGTTAATAGTGTTTCCTTTAAGTTTCCAAAATGTTATTCCATTGGATTCCACTTTCTTCTTAGTAGGACACCTAGATGCTTTGTGTTCAAATTTTCCACAATATGTGCACACTTTGTGTGTCGTGTAACATGAGGCAGCTTTTATAAATTGAGGTTTATGAATTTTATCCTTGTTCTCATGTCTTTAACCTAGGCCATTTCGGTTTCCATCTAGGTGTTGAGCCTCAAGTAATTTTTCCAAGTTATTATTAACATTTGTAAATTTTTCAATACATGTGGTAAGATTATTAACTCTATTTTTCATATCATCAAAGTGCTAACCATACTTTCAAGAGAATAAATTTTATCATACAAACTTCCATTTTCTAGAGATACATATTGTAAAGTAGTGATGATCACATCCTTTTCTATAATAGCATACATGTGTGCCTCAAAAGATATTATGTTCTCACTCAACAACTTTTCATTCTCATTTGATAAACAATCAATCTTCGCTTTCATTTCTTTATTTTTTCTAGACAGTTTTTTTAGTTCATAGAACATATCAATTAGCAATTCATTTGGATCATCATGCTTTTCATGTTTGGATATATGCGAATTAGACATGAAATCAGTGGTGGTAGAGTTTACCACGTTTTCCGTAGACATGAAGCATATGTTGGTAGTTTCATTTTTAGAACCTTCTTCTTTAGACTCGAACTCATTTTGGTCCCAAGTCCCCATCAATTGCCTTTCTTTGCCTTCAGCTCCTTCTTCTTCTTTTTAAACATTCTTCCATCTTTTTCTTTAGCAACTGGGCAATCAGCAATGAGATGTTCAGTGCTTTTGCATTCATAACATTGAGTCTTGAATGTTAAAGTTTGTCCTTTCCTCTTTGCGAACTTCTTTCCTCTTTTGAAGTTCCCTTTGTTGAACATCTTTCTGAATTTCTTTGCTATTTTTGCCAGTTCTTCATTGTCTACCATAGTCTCATTGCTACTGTCTGATTGACTAGTTTCTACTTCCTCTTTTTTAGCTTTCAGTGATATTCCTTTTTTACCTTTATCATAATCATCGGATTCCTGAAACCTCTTAAGTTTCATTTCATGTGTTAGAAGAGAGCCAATCTGCTCTTCGGTTGGTAAGGATTTTAAATCATTGGATTCTTCCACGGCAAGAGCTTTAAGCTGCCAACTTTTATGTATGCATCCAAAATTTTTGGATTTTGTAGCCTAAGGGAATAAACCTTCCTATAGTCTTTGAGACCATTTGTGATATTTGTGAATCTAGTGAACATATCAGTAATGCTTTCATTTGGCTTTATTGTGAATAATTCATAATCATAAATTAGAAGCCCCAATTTAGATTCATTAACTTGATTTGTCCCCACATGGGTGACCTCAAGTAATTTCCATATTTCATGAACTAAATCACAACCACTAACTCAATTGTATTCAGTGGCTTCTAGTGTACAACACAAGATAATAGCATGAAAATTCAATGTCATCTTAGCATTGTCTTCAAAATCAAATTCATCATTTTGTTAAGGCATTTTTACATCATCAACCACCTTTGACGGAATAAAGGGACCCTTTCCTATCAAATTCCACAACTCAAAGTTGATTGAGCGCACATAGATTTTCATTCTATTTTTTCAGAATGTGTATTTGTTTCCATTGAACAAAGTAGGTCGATTTGTTGAAGAACCTTCAACATATGGAAGAGAGAATAAATAAGCATGCTATGAGGATCTTTCCTACAAGGTTTTTAGATACCAAATGAAAAACCTTAGAGGGAGGGGGGTGAATAAGGTTTTTGGCAAACTAAAATTTTGAAGAAATCTGTTTTACAAAATATAAATGTTCTTCAAGTTTCTTGGACCAACTTCACAGCAACAGAGAAAACTTTCCAAGGAAACTTTGAATAAAATTCAGTCTAAGATAAGAAGCACAATACAATTAATACTATATGTAGAGAATGAGACATAGAATATATAGTGGTTTGATCTACCAAGATCTACATCCACTACCTTAAGCTCACACTTAAGGATTTTCAACCAGATTTCATTTACTCAACTTAATGAAATCAATTTGTACCAAGTATAAGATGACAGGCAGAGAAACAGGGGAGCATGCTTCAATGGGAAAAAATAGAAAAAAAAAAAACAACACATGCCTTAAAGGCCGCATGGAAGCGTAAAGATCATACCTTTGCGCTCTTTAAACCTACTAGGTTGAGTAGGAGTGGATTCAACAACAGGAATCGCTTCGCCTTGCCCACTTGAAGAAGCTTCCGGTTGATAACCCGCTAGCCTCCTACTTCGCCTTGTTTGTATGAACACCAAGCTTTTTAGCTCTCAGAATATGCCACTGCCCAACTTCTAGTCGGTGAACACAATAGTGAAGAAGAACGGTTTCAAGTCTCCTTCGTTCTCTTGCTATTGGTTAGCAAAGCTCCAAGGAGGAAAACAGAGGGTGAGGAGACGTGAGAAAGAGAGAGCTGCGTGAGAGCCTCTAGTTGTTAGGGAGATTAGGGTTTTTTCGTTTTACCAGAGACTTGTTTATTGGTTAGCCAAAACTAGGTCTCCAATTATCTGATAAACATATCCCCGGGATATCAAATTTCAAACATCCGGATGTTATCCTGAGAATATGTTTGGCTAAACCCTAAATTCATCTGAACCGTATCTGGAAAAAATCTTATGGTCTAAGCTATTGGGTCGAAATAATTTTATTATTTTTATTGGACCCAAAAGGCCCAAAATAATAAACATTAATTATTTATTTCCTGGGCTTATAGAAATAACCCAATAAATAATTAATGGGCCCAAATGAATCAAAATAATTAATCTTTAATTATTTATATCTTGGGCTTAAATAAATAACCCAATAAATAATTAAGCATTAATTATTTACCCTTGGTTTAAGCCCAGGTTAATTTCCTAATTATTCAAACTGGACCTAGGCCCTGAATAATTAATTAACCAAATGAACTAGAAAATTAATTTCTCTCAACTCCTAATTTTATTTATTTATTTATTTATTTTATTCCAGTCTAATAATAAATTAGACATTCTGAATAAAATAAAATAAAAATAAATAAAATAAAATAAAATTCTCTTGAACTGAGATCAATTCCTCAACCCAAAATTAATTAGGGCTTACGGGCTATTCCGAGGACCAAAAAGACACATCGCCTTGGCTGCTAAAATGACCAAAATACCCCTGCTATATAAATAGTTCTATTTTGCATTTTAAATATTTTCTAATAGCACCATAAGGAAATATTGACTCCAAGGATAATGTTGCATTAGCAAAGTTTCCGACCTACAGGTGAAATGACTAAAATACCCCTCTACACATCGTTGTACATTTAGAGAGGAAGAAGTGTACTAACACTCCTCTAAATAACATCTACCATCCTTAGGCTTCTAGTCGGATGATCCATGACTTCCTGTAGTATTTCCACTTTCCAAGGGAGCTACCCTAAAGCAAACATCGAAGTCATGTTTCCCAGGGCCCTGGATATTTTAGATCGTTCGGATAACCACAAGGGGCGATATAGTGTAGAAACTATCTTGTACAAGTCTGTCTTAAATAACTAGTTACATATACACAATACAGAAGTATATTGGCTCTACTATAAAACCTCAACTATAGCATATTAAAGCATATGCTTCCTGCTTCGTCAAACCACCAACTCATACTTAAGTCGTAGAGTACTAGTCCACGCTGTAGCTGTAGCTGTCTAGGTTTCTATCATATAGTACTTTTAAAAACCACTACTCAAGTCTTGTCCTACGTATTCGAAATACGCTTATGTCATGAAGTGAGGGGACTACTCACTGGCTAAAGGTAAGCTATTCCTTATTTGGAATTCATAACATAATAACCTAAACATGATGAGGTTCCCAGTCTCATCAATAGGTTAAGAACAAATGTTTATGTGTTAAATAACCCGTGATCCATACCTTACTGTGAAAGACCACCATTCCCATTGATCACTTATTTAAACACAATGGATCTGTTCCAAACGAAAATTGTGCACAAACAAAAATTAAATTCACAACTAATTTCTGAAAATAAATTCTTTTATTAAAATATTCAATTTTACATCAGAAACCTAGTCTAAAAGGGCATACAATCCAACAATCTTCCACTTGCACTCTAAGACTAGGTAAGTCCATAGGTGCCCACCCTTATGGCATCTAAGTGTTTCTTCAAGACTCTCTCAGCCAAAGGCTTGGTGAATGAATTTGCTAGATCGTTTTCTGAGGCAATATGTTCCACCACGACTTCCCGTCTCTAGATGAAATCCCGGATCAGGTAGTACTTCCTCTCGATGTGTTTCCCAAGAATCCTTCTTGTGGTTCCGAGGTTCCTTAGATTGCGATACTGCTCCAGTGTTGTCGCAATACATCACAATCGGCCTATCCATATGTGGTACGACTCCAAGTTCTGAAAGGAACTTCCAGAGCCAAACTGCTTCCTTGGACGCTTTCGAAGCTGCCACATACTCAACTTCCATGGTTGAGTTAGCAATACAAAATTGCTTGATACTCCTCCATGAAATTACTCCTCTAGATAAGGTGAAGATATATCCACTAGTGAATTTTCTCTCATCCTTATCCACCTGGAAGTCTAAGTCTGTGTATCAAGTAAGAACCAAATCACCAGCCTTGTAAACCAGTATATAATTTCTTGTTCCCTTGAGGTAGTTCAGAATATGCTTTACAGCTTGCCAATGAACCTTCCCAGGGCTTGACTGATATCTGCTAACTAAGCCCACGGTAAAGCAAATATCTGGCCTAGTACACAGCATGGCATACATGAGACTTCCCACAGCCAAAGCGTAGGGAATCCTACTCATTCTGTCTTTTTCTTCATAAGACTTTTCCTCTTGAGACTTAGGACAGTCCCTTGAAGAAAATAACAACCCATGTCTGCAAGAGATTAGAGCTCCCTTGTATAAGTCCATGCTGTACTTGGCAAGCATCTTGTCAATGTATGTTGCTTGGGATAATCCTAACATTCTCTGCTTCCTATTTCTAAGAAGCCTAATCCCAAGAATGTAGCTGGCTTCTCCCAAGTCCTTCGTACTGAATTGACTAGACAGCCAAACCTTTGTAGACGACAATGTCCCTACATCATTTCCAATGAGTAGAATGTCATCCACATATAGGATAAGAAAAACCACATTAATGCCTTCAAGTTTCCTGTACACATATGGTTCATCTTCGTTTTGAATAAAACCATAAGACTTTACAGTCTCATCAAAATAAATGTTCCATGTTCTCGATGCCTACTTAAGTTCATAAATGGACTTCTTAAGCTTGCAAACCATATGTTCCTGGCTTTCATCAATGAAGCCTTCCGGTTGGGACATATAGATGTCTTCGCTAAGATGGCCATTTAAGAATGCCGTCTTGACATCCATTTGCCATATCTCGTAGTCATAGTGACATGCGATGGCAAGGAGGATGTGATGGATTTAAGCATGGCTACCAAGGAAAAGGTTTCCTCATTTTCGATTCCCTCTTTCTGAGTATACCCTTTCGTCACAAGCCTAGCTTTGAAGGTTTCCACCTTCCCATCCGCACCACTCTTTCTCTTGTACACCCATTTGCACCCAATGAGTTTTATCCCTTCAGGTGAAGCTATAAGATCCCAAACCTGATTGAGGTGCATAGACTCAATCTCGGCTTTCATTGCTTCATGCCATAGATTTGCATCGGCATCAGCAATAACCTTCTCGTATCTAGTGGGGTCTTGTTCCTTATGGTCAGAGGCTAGCCTAAAGGCTTCTCCAGTCCATATATCCGAAACCCTAGACATTCTCCCACTACGACGAGGCTCTATTTGCACAGGCTCTTGAGGCTGTGCCTCTTCTTGTTCCATAATCGGGTCAGAAGAAGTTGATTCTATAGATAACTTCTCCTCAAGTTCCAACCTCGTTAAACCTTTAGTGGAAGTTTTTTGATCATCTTCCAAGTATCTAGCATTGGTACTGACTAGTAACTTCTGCTCCTTAGGATAATAAAAATAACCTCCTTTTGTCCCTTTTGGATACCCAACAAAATAGCATAATTCTGATCTCGGTTCCAACTTATCTCCCTTGATCAGTACATAAGCTGGACAACCCCAAATCTGGAGATGATTCAGATTTGGCTTACGCCCAGTCCACATCTCATAGGGAGTCCTAGGTACTGACTTGGAAGGTACCAAGTTCAGAATATATGTCACTGTCTCCAGGGCATATCCCCAAAAGGACACTAGAAGAGTAGCATGAGACATCATGCTTCGGACCATTTACATCAACGTCCTGTTCCTTCTCTTAACTACTCCGTTTTACTAGGGTGTTTCCGGTGTAGAGAGCTGGAATACTATCCAATGATGTACTATGTAGTCCTTGAATTCACCTAGAAGGTACTCTCCACCACGATCCGATCGTAAGGTTTTGATTAATTTACTTGTATGACGCTCCACTTCAACTTTAAACTCCTTGAATTTGTCAAAAGAGTTAGACTTGTGTCTTATTAGGTAAATGTAACCATACCTTGTACAATCATCCGTGAAAGTGATGAAGTACTTAAAACCTTCTCTAGCTGGTATAGATAATGGACCACACACATCAGTGTGAACAAGACTCAACACCTCCTTGGCTCTAACCGCTTTTGGTGTAAATGACCTTTTGGTCATCTTTCCCATCAGGCAGGATTCACACTGAGGCCAATTTTCCAATCTCAATTAGCTCAAAGGCCCATCGTGGATTAGCCTTTGAATCCTGGTTAAGTTAATATGACCCAACCTTAGATGCCAAATGTATGAATCATTGATATTGGTCTTTCTCTTCTTAGTTAAAGGTTCATACTGAGCGTTATTTGATTGGTTGTTAATAGGGTTTAAAAAAAATAGATTTCCATACATGTGCCCAGTACATAAAATTTCTCCATCTCTACTGATAGAAATACCGGAATGGAAAGATACAGAATATCCTTGATTTATAAGTTTTGCAACTAAAATCAAATTCTGACGAAATCCAAGTACATATCAAATGTCTTTTAAAACCACTATTTTATTACAATAAAAAATAAGATCCAGTTCTCCTACTGCAAGGGTTCAGACTTGTGCTCCATTACCCACGCGTAACCTATGTTCGCCCTTCTTGAGTCTTCTAATCATTCTAAACCCCTGTAAGGAGTTACAGATATGATCAGTGGCTCCTGAATCAACAATCCAAGTGGAAGTTGATCCTACCATTGATATAGACTCTAGATAGAAAACATTACATGTGGGGTTTTTCTTGGCTTGAAAATCTGGACACTCCTTTTTCCATTGTCCCTTCTTCTCACATTTTAAGCACTTGCCCTTTGGTTTGTCTTTGGGCTGGGCTACTGCATTCCCCTTCTTCCTCTTGAACTTTCTAGGCTTAGGCCCAGTTCTTGAGGAAGAAGCCTTAGCAATCATGGCCTTTGACTGCGGTTTCATGATCTTCTCCGCCATTTAGAGCTCCTTCATCAATTTAGTCAAACTCATGTTCAAGTTGTTCATGTTATAGTTCAACTTGAACTGAGTAAAAGAACCCGGTAGAGATACGAGAACCATGTCCACTTGGCTCTCAGGGTCAATGACAGCCCCTAAGATTTTTGCCTCCTCGAAAGCAGCAATCATGTTGAGCATATGCTCTCGGACTGATACTCCCTCGGCCGGCTCTTATCTGCGAACATAGTAGCCAATGATTGACTAATGTCATATGCAGAAGCCATGTGCTCGTGTTTTGACTGGAGCACATTAGACATAGGGGATAACATATAGCAACGTGCCATTTCGTCAGCCTTCTTCCACTCCTTCTCAGCCTTTCGCTCTTCGGCGATGGAACCTTCTCTGATAACAGGGCAGGTCTCTTAAAGGACATACTTATACTCTTCGGCTGTGAGTATTATGTCCAAGTTCCTTTTCCATTCCACATGGTTTGGACCCGTTAACTTATTCTCCCTGAGAATAACGGCCAATGGACTAAAAGAACCTCCCACAATTTCTAAAAATTAAAAAATAAAAGAAAGAATTTAGTTTGTGAAAACAAAATAAAATTTGTGCACTGAAAATAATTTATCTCTTAAGAAAACTGACAAAGATTCTTAGGAAGATTAACAGTATCCTAAGCTAAGTGTAATAACCACCACAAATTAATTTCCCTTCTAGGTAATGATCTAGAGGATAACTCCATCATGGGATGGCTGTTTCCTCTCATTTCCTATGGACATACCTCGCACTATAACCTCCAACGTGGGCTGCCCGATCATAGTACGTGTCTCGGTTTATTAATTACATCCTTCCTTTAGATCTAGATCCTTGTGGTATCCCCATCCTATACGGGTTCACTCCTAGGGTGACGCGAGGGGACCCACGATCTCTAATGAGGACCGTGATAGAAGCCATGGGGCCGTTGGAACCGCTCTCCCACTCTGTCTTTTAAAATAAAGGTTTTCTGGAAAATATCATTTTGAAATTTCCATTAAGTTTTTCCTTAACTCAAAAATAAAATATCTAAGTCCACTAAAATCTCTATGTCAAGGTTTATATCATTTGAGATATTTTTCCATAGACTAATTTTACTTTAGTTAAACATTAATAATTTCAAAAATTTTCCAATTAAAACTTTCTAGAGACTTTAGTCTCAAGTTTATTTGACAAAACAATTTTTCTAGTGCAAAATAAAACAAAATGGCTCTCCATTTTAATTTACAAAAATATCTAAATCCAATATATTTTCTATGTCAAGGATTAAATCCTTTGAGAAAATATTCAAGGATTAATTTTTGTACAAATTAAAATAACCATTTAATTTTTGAAGAAAAATGTTTTTCTTGTCAAAAAAATGTTCCCAAAGACTTTGGTCTTTGAGAAAAGTCACACATAGGTACACCAATATATATATATATATATATATATATATATAGTATGCTTGAAAACAGTAAACGTTTTCATGCTTTTCTATTTTTAAACCTAAGTGCCCAAATAATAGAATTAAACACATTAATTAATTAATGATCTTGTTTAATCCTAAAATCCCTTACTAATATTTTTCATGTAAATATATTCCAAGAATATAAAATATTGCAAAAATATTAACTTCGCTTGGTATGGGACCCAAAACGGAAAAACAAAACTAAGAAAATTGCAAAAAACGAATCTGCCGGTCCATTTACACCCGCCGCACAGAATCAGAGCCTTTTGATCTGTGGTCCACCGCACCCCCGGTGCACCAGCTGCACCAGATCGCGTGTTGCACAACCCGCGGAGCTGATCCACAACCCGCGCCCAGCTCCTCTCAGCACACGACCCATGAGCTCGCCCAGATACTCGCCGCTCAACCCGCGCGCGATTGCAATTTGCAATTGCAATTTCATGCAATCGGCACAATTGGCTCACAATTCTCCCAACGACTCGACTCAACAGCGATCGGCTCCTCTCATAGAAATGACGGTGCGGCACGACTCGGCTCGGCTCAGGAGATGGCTTAGGAATAGTGTTTCTTCTTCGTTATTTTCTCTTTTCCGCGCGGAAGTTGCAGAACCTCTGCGCTTCATCTGCTACTTCTTTCTTTGGCTTCTTTGGACATTTTTATTTACAAAAACTCATCTAAAACAAAAACACAACCGTCTATACCCATTTAAATTGGGTTTACACGATCAAATATCAAAGCCAAAAATTTTACAGAGAGTCTTGTGCTTCAACGGTGAATCTCACAGTCATCCTATCCCATACCAAAACAGCGAAGGATCACAGGTATAATCACCAAACAATCATCTTCTCCATTTTTATTAACTACCATACTCCCTAAGTTGATCAAAGAACCATTGGCTTTGATACCACATTGACGGGCAGAGAAACAGGGGAGCATACTTCAATGGGAAAAAACAGAAAAAAAAAAAACAACACAAGCCTTAAAGGCCACACGGAAGCGTAAAGATCATACATTTGCGCACTTTAAACCTACTAGGTTGAGTAGGAGTGGATTGAACGATAGGAATCGCTTCGCCTTGCCCACTTGAAGAAGCTTCCGGTTGATAACCCGCTAGCCTCCTACTTCGCCTTGTTTGCATGAACGCCAAGCTTTTCAGCTCTCAGAATATGCCACTGCCCAACTTCTAGTCGGTGAACACAATAGTGAAGAAGAACGGTCTCAAGTCTCCTTGGTTCTCTTGCAATTGGTTAGCAAAGCTCCAAGGAGGAAAACAGAGGGTGAGGAGACGTGAGACAGAGAGAGCTGCGTGAGAGCCTCTAGTTGTTAGGGAGATTAGGGTTTTTTCTTTTTACCAGAGACTTGTTTATTGGTCAGACAAAACTAGGTCTCTAATTATCTGATAAACATATCCCTGAGATATCAAATTTCAAACAACCGGATGTTATCCTGAGAATAAGTTTGGCTAAACCCTAAACTCATATGAACCATATCTGGAAAAAAATCCTACGATCCAAGCTATTGGGCCGAAATAATATTTATTATTTTTCTTGGACCCAAAAGGCCTAAAATAATAAACATTAATTATTTATTTCCTGGACTTATAGAAATAACCCAATAAATAATTAATGGGCCCAAAATGAACCAAAATAATTAATCTTTAATTATTTATATCATGGGCTTAAATAAATAACCCAATAAATAATTAAGCATTAATTATTTACCCTTGGTTTAAGCCCAGGTTAATTTCCTAATTATTCAAACTGGACCTAGGCCCTGAATAATTAATTAACCAAATGAACTAGAAAATTAATTTCTCTCAACTCCTAATTTTATTTTATTCCAGTCTAATAATAAATTAGACATTCTGAAAAAAATAAAATAAAAATCTCTTGAACTGAGAACAATTCCTCAACCCAAAATTAATTAGGGCTTACGGGCTATTCCGAGGACCAAAAAGACACATCGTCTTGGCTGCTAAAATGACCAAAATACCCCAGCAATATAAATAGCTGTATTTTACATTTTAAATATTTCCTAATATCACCATAAGGAAATATTGACTCCAAGGACAATGCTGCATTAGCAAAGTCTCCGACCTACAGGTGAAATGACTAAAATACCCCTCTACACATCGATGTACATTTAGAGAGGAAGAAGTGTACTAACACCCCTCTAAATGACATCTACCATCCTTAGGCTTCTAGTCCAATAATCCATGACTTCCTGGAGTGTTTCTGCGTTCCAAGGGAGCTACCCTAAAGCACACATCCGAGTTATGTTTCCCAGGGCCCTGGACATTTTAGACCATTCGGACAACCACAAGGGGCGATATGGTGTAGAAACTATCTTGTACAAGTCTGTTTTAACTAACTAGTTACATATACCCAATACATAAGTATGTTGGTGCTACTATAGAACCTCAACTATAGCATATCAAAGCATATGCTTCCAGCTTCGTCAGACCACCAACTCATACTCAAGTCGTAGAGTACTAGTCTACGCTGTAGCCGTAGTAGTCTAGGTTTCTATCATATAGTACTTTTAGAAACCACTACTACAGATCCTGTCCTACGTATTCGAAATACGCTTATGTCATGAAGTGAGCGGACTACTCACTGGCTAAAGGTAAGCCATTCTCCATTTGGAATTCATCACATAATAACCTAAACATGATGAGATTCCCAGTCTTATCAATAGGTTAAGAACAAATGTTTATGTGTTAAATAACCCGTGATCCATACTTTACTGTGAAAGACCACCATTCACATGGATCACTTATTTAAACATAATGGGTCTATTTCAAACAAAAATTATGCACAAACAAAAAGTAAATTCACAACTAATTTTTGAAAATAAATTATTTTATTAAAATATTCTATTTTACATCAGAAACCTAGTCTAAGAGGGCATATAATCCAACATAAGAAAGGATCTCCACACTTAGTTTTTCAAACCTCTCAATCAACCAACAAATCAACGCTCACTCCAGATGGGTTTTACACTACAACCTTAGTATACAAAAGAGATTGAATATCAATAGAACAGTAAAGGCTCACTTCTTTGAGCTGATGTACACCAAGAAAAAGAACAAACACTTTTATCTGTAAGACACAATTTGATTTCACTTTAAAGCACTTTAATAAAAAGAGATTTTTGTTTTCAATAGAGCAAGTGTTTCTTAAAAGGATGGAGCAAAAATCTACAGTTAAATCAAGTTTAGAAGCTTTATATAGAGGCATAAAACGAAGTACCAACTAATATAAAATAACTATTTTTCATTGTCAGACTTACTTGCGTTTTGGACTCATGTTTCGAATGAAGGTGCATCCAAAAGGTAAGTCCCAAATGACACTTTTTTAGGTAGAAACGATTTGCCACTGTTTACGGGATTTTGGACGAATATTTTGGATGCAGAATCATCCAAACTACTCAATCCAAAATTTTAAGATTTAAAACTTTGAAATCTTTTTGTTTGTGTGCTTCAAGGTAGAAATAAGTTGAATCATAAGGTAAAGAGATATAGGAATTTACAAGAAATACCTTAATAATGATTCTTAGTCTAATGTTCTTCCATAAGGACTTCTTGGTCTGCACTTTCTTAAGCTTGGTTTTCTACTTGATCACCCATCCTTGGATTCCAATACTCAAGAGTTACTTAGCAATCTTATTTGCACACCTTAGAAGAACTAAGCTCAAACATGTCCTATCACATATAGATTACATAAGTTACTCTACATCAATGTTTGTCATAAGTTAAAATGTAGGAGAATGCCCATAGGGCTAACACAGTCAATGCATCAGGAAGATCTAATTTTTATGCCTTAGGTCAAATCCTCTCAGTAATCAAGAAAGGTTCAATGAATAGCGGATTTGTGGCTAAAATGATGAACTATGGCTACTTGTTTATATTCCATGGGATATTAAAACCTGGGTTCCCAATTTCGAGATGAATAATGTTATCTAATGGTTACCCTTGTTCTTTCTACTCTATGAACTAGTTATCAAGTGTTTCTTGCTTTCTTATATCCTCTTTGATTTGAATTGACTCTTCATACTACTTATACTTGTGCTTGTGTTGTTAAGACTTTCTTCTTTGAAAATTCTTGCTTGGAACTTGCTTGTATTTATGTGCCCAACAAGTGTTTGTTGAAATTCTCGTAAGACCTCTAATTAGAGAATCCTTAGGATTTAGTTGAACCACTTACTTGGATTAGACCCTTAGTTATTGGGAAGACTTAGGGTTGAACAAGAAGGCTTTGAGTATTGAGAAAAAGGTAAGAGGGTGAGATTATCATCAAAAAAGCAAAAAAGAGAGAAGAGTGATTACGCCTTGAGAGTAAACATGAAAGAGAGTGAAAGTGAGCATCTTTTCTTTTGCTAATCTCTCTTGTAGGTTTAATTCATTGAATATTGTACCATCTTGGAACATGAACAAGAAATTTCTAGGCTTAACCAAAGTAGACCGAGTAGACCTCAAGAAGAACCCATTGATGTTAGGACTTTGCATGAGGACATACATATTATGATGAGAACTATGTAAAGTGGGTTTACAGACATGACAAAGAAGTTAGCGGGTTTAAGAAATTATTATTTTCAATCTTCTTCCACGGTACAAAGAAGAAGGCAAGAACAATTTGAGGCCCCTAGTCCTAGAATGAGGGATTGTGAAACCCCGGTCAAAACCAACCTTAGAGTAAGGGGGTTGGGATGCATATCATATTTTATTTCATGGTTAAATATATTTTCATATGATTTCTATGTGTTTTGGATTCGGGTTTTATTGTCTCGAAGTCTTGTTTGTGAGTATTGTGTGAGAGGGGCAAGTTGGTAATTTTTGCCCGAGGTGAAAATAGGGAGATAGCCTGTGGATTGAATAGAAAATAATTTTCTTGTGAAAATATCAACAAGAGTTGTTGTGGTGTAGTGGTTAGAGCTTTAGAATTAATTATTGAAGTCTAGAGTTCAAATTCTATCATAGAAGCTCTAGCTAGAATAAATTTTATTTTTGCTTGGGGGGAGTTGGTTTCGGCCATAATGGCCTAGATCAATGTGGTGATGATGTCCTAGGAGAGACATGTTAGGAGAATTCTCATTTCACTCTTTTGTTCTTCTCGAAATTCCAAAAGGGAATTCATTCTCCCTTGATCTTCAGTTTTTCCTTAAGTTTCAACTCCTTAGTTTGATCAAGGTGTTCTATCCTTTTCCTTTACAGAAAATTCAGTAGAGGGCTATGGTCTTTTAGGATCAAAATGTCCTAGTAAAAGGCTCCTCATGTTCTGGAAAACGTGAATGAATTGCAGGAATGTTCAAGAGGAAAAATCCATCTAGAAAGCTAGCTGAAATTTCACTCTATAGCTAGTTCACCTTCCTCCTAGGAATGAGCTGAAATTTTCCAGCTTGTGTACCTTCAAAATGTCGAACTTCTTAGCTAAAATTTCCTTCCAAATGCTGCCAGAAAAATGGCCTTAATATCAGCTCGAAACATGAATTATTTCTGCCATTTTCGGACTGCACAAAAGCTGTGCAAAACCAGTAAAAATTCTGGGCAAAATCGTAGCCTTGGACGCTTAAAACTAAGTTATTTTCTTCCAGATTTTGTGCAGCACCTTAGCCATGTTTTTCCTCCATGAAGAAGGCTGCAAACTAGCCTTGAATACCCCTGAAACCCCCCTCCCAGCTCACTGAAAATCGGCTGGAAGTGGCAGACGAAATTCTACCAGAAAAATTCCTGTGCAGCGAAAATGGTTGTGCAGGAATTTTCCAGCTTGCTTTCCATTTCTCCTCCAGCCGAAAATGCCAACCTACTTCTGTCAAAACCTCCCTTAAACCACCATTAATAGAGCTCCATTGTTTCCTTTGAGCTTCTGCATGAAATTCCATCAATGGCTGTCCGAAAATCACTCCAACAAATCCCTGCAATTTAGCTTGATTACCTTCCAAAATTTCAGCCATCTTATTTTGCAACCTTCCATGATATCTTGCTCAATTGGCCAGACTTCTTCTTCATCTTTGTAACCCTTAGTTTCAGCCATCATAAGCCTTGTAGAACCAGCTTTAATTCCTCAGAAAAGCCACACAATTCAGTCGGCCATAGGAGACTTCAAAGCTGTCCAGAAAAATCAAAATATCCTAGAATATTTACTTTCCAAATTCTCTTCCTAAAAATATTCTTCAAGGATTGTAACAAATAACCTTTCCTTTCCTTTCCAAATCAGAGAAATCACTCCCTAAACCCTACAGAATTTCGGTAGAACCAATTTCACAGAAAATCGGCAGCTTCCTCTTCTCTCTCTCTCGATTTTCTCTAGCTACCAAGAACACACACACTACACCAAGAACACCTATTACCTTCTTACACCTAATACACCTCCAAACCACTTCAAACCCTCACGAAAATCTCCAGATTTGATCTACTCCTTGCTGTGAATCCATCAACACCCTTATTAACATCAAACTCCACAAATCATCTTGCTACTTTGGATCAAAAACCAGAAAATTTTGTGAAGGACAAGAACATCTTCAACGTAAACTTATTGTAACAACTTCATCTTCTCCAAACTTGATCTCTAATGAAAACCTATATGAATAAGCATACTAATGATCTCTTCTTCTTCCTCTCTCTCTCTCTCTCTCTCTCTCTCTCATGGCCGAAATTCCCTCCCTTGGCCGAATTGTCTCTTTTTCCATGACCATGCTTTCGCCACCTCTCTTGGACAAGATTAGCCATCTAGGAGTTGAGATCTATTCCAAACTCCTTCAAGACATTCATCAATCAAGTAAGTACCTTCAATCTTCCTTGTAAACTCTAAAATTATGTCTCTAGGATGATGTTGTTAGTAGGTGGATGGTGATAGGATTTGAGTATATATATTTATTGTTGACATTGAAGCATGAGCAATTGTATGACTGTGAAGGAGATGGGATTTATGCATGAAAGGTTCATCTTGGATGATTGTATGATGATTTGAGGGTTGATGCATGTCATAGGTAGTATTTGTGAAGAAGCATGCTAGAGATTATGTCACCTTTGGTGAATAGGAGTTTATGCATGATTAGATTATTGAAGCCATGACCATGTTCATGCTAGTAATGGTTAAATCATGTCTTAATAAATTTGGATCTATGCCTAGATGAAAGATTTGGATGATTTGATGAATCGAAGGATTGTGTATGTTATTGATTATGGTTGGCCATAGAATCTTGATCATGGTCTAGTTGTTCCTAAGCTAATTTTAGTTCATGAATAAAATATTCAATAATAATTTTGATAGTAAATTTCGAAAAACCCTAGGAAGGGTAGATTTGGAATTATTATACATATAAATGATATTTTAGCCAAATAAATAATGATTTTTGCTAGAAAGTAAAATAAATAAATATTATTAAAAATAAAGAAATCAATTTAAGCCTTTATGAAAAAGATTTATAATTAGTAAAATAATTATTAAATCAAAACCCCTTAAGGATTTACTTATTATTTTCCAAACAAGACTCATTAAATTTAATCTTCACTAGTTCTACCTATCAACTATTTTCTAACAACTAGACTATCATTAAATCACTATTTTACCTAGTACCACCTATGACTCTTGATCAAATAAACTCTAAATTTTTCTTAATAAGATTTAAACTTTCAACTTATTAGAATTTATTTCCCAAACCATTAATTATTTTAAATAACAAATTAAACTTAGCTTATAAACCTACTTATTTATTATTTTGCCTTAAAGCTTAGGACACTAAGATCATGGTAGTAGTGAAATGAGTTGATTTAAAATTGAGGAAGTGGATTGTAGCTTGAATCTGATTAAGATTTGTATTTACCCATGTAGGGTTAGGTCAGCTATTCGAGACCTTGTTGTTGTGAGCAAGAATCAAGTAAGCTCCTGCATAAAACCTATCGATGTGAAATGTTTTCCTTATGGCAAGCTAAATATGGAGTGTATGGACACTCGTTTATTTGAAGGCAATTGAGGGTTGAATTTGTTCTTATTTCCAACACTTAAATTGTTTAAAAGTTGCTGAGAAGATTTTCCAAACTTAAAACTCTTTCTAAAACTGATTGTTCCCAAAACTTTGGAAACCCTCAAATTACTATTTTCGTGAAGAGCAATGCTTTGTTCATTTTATCCCAAGTGGGAAACGTCGTTGAGTACTCAATAAGGGTGGACTACTAGGACTAGTCTTTGAAGGGTTAGGGTAAGTCTCTCAGCAGGTGGCCACCTCTGAGGGGTGAGTCCTTCCCGGATAAGATGTCAGTCCAGTGAGTCGTGCCGGTCCAAGCTAGCAGTTTATTTTCAATCAAGTGACTGTGTTTTGCCGGAATGGACACCCGGTTGTTGTTTGGGTATAAAGAAGGAGGAGTATCTTACCCAGTAGACCGATCACCTACTTTTGTCAGTCTGCACAAAGTGTCGGCATTCTGACTAGTTATAGGGCCCAACGTGTGGTAACCCATATCCCTTTCTTTCGAGTGGTTGATTTCATTACTTGTATACGGCTAGATAAGCCAAAACGCCACTCTTACTTTTGACTAATGCTTGATGCTTGCCAATGTTTCTCTTATAAAAGTTTCACACTTTGAATCCACAAAGTGTTTCCACTAAACACCCAAAGCACACATGGACTTACTGATATTTCTGTCTCATCACCTTTCTATCATGATTTCAGGATGATCCTGTTATGGAGTTGAGTGGCTAGTAATATCTGCTTGCGAAGAGAATGTGTCTTTTTGATTTTATGTATTGCTTTGGGGAGGCGAGAGTGAATAATTTTATTTATGGTTTTGTTTTGGAATTCATGGATTTATTCTTGAAGTTTTCTCTGGGTTGTAATAACTTTTTAAGTTAAATATTATTTTTATTCCGCAATTTGTTTGTGTGACCTAGTTATAAAGACCCCTTGTCCTTTGGACGGGGCGACATCCCCGGCCCTGGCGAGCCTAGGCTTCGGGGGTGTTACAGGGATGATATCTATACGTCTCTGTTGAATGCCCAACATGGAAAATAGTGGAATGAGAACTCTATTGGTGAATTCCAATAAACTCCTTTAAGATGAGGGAGACATGGTATGAGAGGAGGATGAGGTATGTGCAAGGAAGAAATAGTAGAAACAATCTAAGAGGGTTAGAAATAGAATTTGAGGAAGTTGGTGAATGGTATGAAGGGGAACATGGAGATGTCTATGAAGAATAACATAGCGGATTCGGAAATAGATGAGGTAGGAGAGAGGGAATTGAAGAGAAGAGAGAGTTGAACTACATTAAAATGAAAAATGCCTATATGAGGTTGGCTATTTTTGGATTTTTTGGAGTATACTTTAGTATGGTTGGAGCAAGTTAGTATTTAAAGGAGGCAAATAAGAGTAGAACCCGTAACAACTTGGAACTTGTTGAAGGACATGATGAGAGAAAGATTTATTCCTTACTATTATTACAATGACTTTTATTAAAGAATTCAATCCTTCAAGCAAGGAAATGAGAGTGCGGAGGATTATCATAAGGAAATAAAAGTGATGTTGATGAGAACTCATATCAATGAGGATCCTAGAGTAGCAAAGGCTAGTTTTTGGGATGATTAAATAGGGAGATAGCCAATTTTGTAGAGTTATACTCCTATGAGAGTTTAGAGAAAATAGTTCTTGCGGTTATGAAAATTGAAAGGCTACTAAAAAGGAGGGCCTTTGCTAAGACTATACCACTAAACCCAAACACTTCTAGCAAAATGCCTATTAAGAAGGATGAAACTCCTAAACCTTTCCAAAAGGACTATAACAAGCTAAGGGAAGGATGGAAACCAAAGGAAGATCGGAAACCTAGGGAAGTGTAGAACAAGAATGAAGGAAAGGCCATGGAAAGATAGCAACAAAATAGAGATATTAAGTGCTTTAAATACCTTGGCTATGGGCACACTTTTCATGAGCGCCCTAGTCGTTAGGATTCGTGGACTCTTAAATGCAGAAAATATCCACGAATCCCTTCTGAGGACCTAAGCCAAACGATTAAGAGGATTTAGGGGTTACAGGATTACCACTGTTCATCATAATCAAGATCTTTGTCTTCTGATTTTTTGGCGTACGTGCAACTCGAATGATCAACAGATGCTACAATGTGTGAACATCCTCTATCGGATATTCACGATGAAACCAGCTCATTAATTAAGAGTGCTAGCACCTAGGGTTATGAGATGCATAATTTTTTCTAGTAATGGAGGCACGAATATTTTAGGAGAGGTCTCCACAAGAAGATGGCTAGGGTTTTCTTTTAAACACCTGAACTTCTTGGAGTCCAACTCTCATAATATCTTATCATATTTTATTTTAAGTTCAAATTAAATTAAAATTGATATGATAAAATTCTGTTATTATCTTGGTAATTTAACTAATTAATTTACCGAGTTAGATTCTTATAATCTGAACATCCTCCAGATACATCGAATGTGGACATATTTTCAGACTCATTGTATCTGGTCATTTTTCTATGTTTGGTTAACCTAGACATATTTCTAGATACATCGAACATGGTTACTAGAAACATAACCTAATGTGTTCGCTTAATGTGTGACCTTATAAGTTCATTTAACACTAGTAGTGTGCCCAAATCACATTTAAATGGCTAACAAGTTATAAGCAGTTTCTAGCAAAATATTATAACTATCCAAGTTAAATAAAGATTAGTGATCTCTTTGAACCAAACTATAACTTTATATTAAGTCCTTTTGGCACACCATATCCAGATTAAGCATAAGGCACATAGCATACCATCCTTATTAAGCTTAATCAACTATTTCTTGATCTCATAATAAACTATTCAAACAAATGATATCAATATCTCAAATTGATATATTTGAGCACGACCATGCATTTTAACAATCTAACTTATCAATGGGCCTATGGACATCTCTCCCTAAATTGAGAGGGACAAATTTCTTTACTATCAATCATATTCCTCTCCCTGGTTTATTCTATATCGAACCGTGGTCTTATTTACGATATGGTTAAAGATAACTTTAGACAACGTCAAAATATAGAATTTACCAAGTAGGAAACTATGATGAATTCTGGTTAAAAGACTTCTAATATCATTATGGCTAGAAAATACTTATGAAATGTTCCATGAAGTACTCTCACAGTGGGTCATGTCCAATACAATGTTCTCTAACATTTATTTTTATTTTGACTTGATATTACATATATCCATGACCAGTAAAACATGGATGGCCACTACTCTCACCGCTTACGGATAATCGAGCATTAATGCCTCCAATGATAGGCTGGCCGCCACTAACACTAATCCTAAGATATAATTATAATTCCTCCATTAGTTCTAGATTCTCGTAGAAATCCATCCTATAGGGGGTCATGCTCTAAATGATGTGAGAATAACCACAATCTCTAATAGGAACCTGTGATGGAAGCCATGTGGTCGTTGGAACCTCTCTCCCACTTATTCTTTTGAGAAATATAGGTTTTTAAGAAAAAAATGTTTTTTTAAAAAAATTAATTGGTTTTTATTAAATTTAGTAAAAATCCAAAAAATTCAACTATTATTTTCTATGTCAAGGATAAAACCCTTAAAGAAAATAAATTATAAATTTTTTAATTTCACTACTTAAGTTAAAACCATTTTCTAGAAACTAAATTTAAAATACTTAAATTCCAAATTATTCTCCATGTCAAGGATAAAAACCTTTGGAAGAATAAATCATGAATTTATATTTAAATTACATAGTTCCATTTTAAAACGTTTTCCTTAATTATACCAAAATAATTAAAATACTTTAACAATAGTGAGTCACCATTGTTCAGGAACAATGCTCTTGTGCTGAAATTTGGTCTTTTTTGTGGAAAATCATGTTTATGGAAAGTATTTCTTTCTCTTATTTTTACCCTTTTATTTTTGTGTCATTTGGCTAAGCTTTGTTGCTACATTTTGGGGTCGTTGAGGATAATGTCTAGTTTACATGTGGGGAAGAGATTAGGAATTTTTCTAAATTGTTGGCATTTATGGGGTAATTTCTTCAATTTTTTTTCTTATTTTAGTTAAAGGTGTTGCTATAGTAAAATTGTTGTGATTGCTTTAGCTTTGAGATACATTATATTCCTTATTGGATTGAATTAATCTTTGGTTTAACTCTTGTATTAGAGTGGGATATCTTTAAAATTTGAGAATTAAAGTTAATCTTGTTTACATTTTGGAGATATTTAAAGCTTTATTCTTAAATTTTTAACATGGTTGATATGATAAAAATAAATTGAGATACATGGCTAATGCTTGTTTTGATGGTAATTTCTGAACTAGTCCTTGTTTTGAGTTTAAAAAAATGGGGCATGAGGTGAAAATGAGAGTTGGAAAAGAAGAGAGTAAAAAATTATGTATGCACCCATTCCAGAAAGTGAGAAGAAAAAAAGTCCGAGAATGCAAAGCGCATGTCCTCGGCGGAAAAAAAAAAAGTGTGAATATTGAAAAGTTTTGAATGCTGAAATAAAATGCTGTTATTGAACATTTTTTATTAAATTTCGTTTGCATATTTAAATGGAGCAAATATGATGAGTGAAGAGAAATTCTTTCACTTGAGGCTATGAACTCTGAATTTGGTGAGAATGTCCCTAGTTTACTGCTTGGACTGTAGTAGTTTAAAGCTAACTGGAACTTGTTTTAGCCATGATTATTTTAATTTATATGAGTCATGTTTACTGTATTCTTAACTTGGAGATGGAGTGGATGGTGTTTCATGAATATGGGCTTCTGTAAATTTACTTCAATGGTTTTATGCGTATCTTATCTAACACTTGAGTTGCTCTTGGGGATTGATTGAGTTAAATAAGTGATGTAATATTTTTCTTAGTGAAAGGGATGATAAAGTTTTGTTGTACTAGCTATGTTTTGATGGATGAAATTGGTAAATGTTCTGTGAAAAGGTTGCTAAGATTTTTTTTTTTCCTGTTTTGACCTGTCTTAAATGTTTGCTTGTAGACAAGAAAAGGCTTAAGTGTGGGAGAATATGATAAGACCTAAATATACCTATATTTTCCTAGCTATTTGAGGTGATTTTGTGATATTTTTTGCAAAAACTAGTCAATTCCCTTACAATTTGATTTTTTTGCCTATGGAAAGGTTTTTCTTTAATTTTATGCAAAAATTCAAGAATTTGGAGTTCAATTGTGCAAATTCTAGTCTTGAATGGGTGCCTGCTCAGGTGGTTGAACCGGCCCTAGCTTAGTTCTAAAAAAAATAAGGCAAAACAAGGGGAAAAGTATAGTAAATCGAGAGAAACTAGAACCAACCCAGCACTAGCCCAGTGAGTACGACCTGATGTCAACCTAGTTCAGATTTCAAGGTGGTTTGCAGTCTGATTTTAAGTAGAATTGGAAGTTTCTCAAGAAGTTTTTAGGTAACGGACTTCTACACGGTCCAAAACTTCGATGAAACTATTTTGGCAATCTAGGGAGATATAAATACACAGGAAATAAAAGCAAGATAAGCGGGGACTAAAAAGGATTAAAATTAGAAATCATTCTTTCAAGAAGGAATTTACTAGAATCGAAGCATTGTTTCAAGAGAGTTTTCAAAAGTGAAAGAATGGGGCTTGTCTATAAGTTCTTTCTTAAACCTTTATTTTTTCTTTTTCTTGTACAATGATGTGATCAATGTTTTTATTGTAATTGGATGTTATTTTTTAATTCATGATGTTGAATTAATTTAGTTCTTTGATCAATTGACTATTATTCTTGATATTTAATTACTTGTATTCATAAATGAATTGATGAAATTGGAATTTTCTTCTAATTAGCTTGGGAAAGAGGTCAGGAGTTGGTTTCTATTCATTGATTTTATATGCGTTGTTTCCTATCGGACATGGGAAAGAAAGTTAAGTGTAAAAGGACTTAAGTTATCAAAGATTAGTTGATTTTGCCTAGAGGATAATGTCATTAGCTAATTTCATGTTTTATATTACATAAAGTACAAGGATATTGATTTAAGAATGAGTTTCATGCATGTTTTTGGTTATTTTAGTGATATTGGGAAATCAACTAAATTAGCAAGAAATATAGGAGTCCATGACTTGGGAAAGATTTGGATTATATATTATTCCTACATAATGCTAAAATAATGATTAATTGTGATAATTGCTATAAATTCATGGTCATGTCTTCAATAATTTCTAAGTACATGTTCTTCTTTCTTAAGAGTTGTATGTATTTTTGTCTTTATTCTTATTTTTATTTTTCTCTTTCATCGCTTTAATTAGTCAACTAAACAATATATGAAAAGTAATTAATATTAGTTAATCCTTGAGGATCGATACTCATTAAATTCCCTATACTATGCCTTTCGATAAGTGCACTTGCTCATATGTGTGATTTGGGGTTTAGTGTTTTAATTTAAACTTAATTGGGAAAGGACTTGAAATTGCATGATTTTATATACCCAAACCGGATGGCACATTAATATACAAGATGAATTGTGTTGTCTTGTCACATAAAAATGTATTTATACAACCCTAACCCTAATAATTAGTTTAATGAGGTCCGAAGATAAGTTTGAGCCTAAAAAGGTAATTATATAGTATTAAAAATGAAAATAAGCAGGTGAAAGTATAAAAATGTGCAAAATAGGGGACTGTGTCCCTAAGTAAGCCAATGCTAGCTAGGCCACTAGAGTTGGTACCAGCTGTACTCTGTTAACAAAAAATTTTGACCAGAAAAGGGCAATAGGTCTGACATTAGTTGCTTTCTATTCAACCGATAGCGCACAATTTCATTCTACCTTATTCAATCTCCTCGATTCCCTTTTGATCTCCCTCGGACTTCTCTTGATATTTTTCTTGAATCGTCATCAAGTTAAGCTCCTTCAAGCCATCAAGTGCCTTCTAAGGTCCTTCCATGTTTTCATAGGGTTTCATGAATGCTTGGAGTCCTTCTTGGGATCATTTTGTCCTTACCCTTGCCACCGACCCTTGTGTTGGTTGAGTGTCTCCCCCTTCTTATGCTTATCCGTCATGATGAAGCGAAGTCACATCATCTTCCCCTTTTCAAAAGGATTCATCTTCGAATCAGCTCCAATTTCTTCATCAAAAAGAGAAAGATCACTAACATTAAAAGTGGTACTAATATACTTATCGGGCAAGCCGATTTTATAAGTGTTGTCATCATATTTCTCTAAAACTTGAAATGCTCTGTCTTCTCTAGGATTAAGCTTTCATTTCTTTTGCATAGGGAACCTTTCTTTTCAAAGATGTACCCACACCTAATCTCTGGGTTCGAAAAACATATTTTTTCAACCTTGGTTTTTGGCTAAAAGTGTGCTTTCATTCTTTTTATTGATATTAGCCTTGACCTTTTTGTGGATTACCTTAATCACCTCAGCCTTTTTCTTTCCATCCAAGCTTGTAAGTTTCCATGTAGGCAAAATAACTAAGTTTAGTGGAATTAAAGGATTAAACCTATAAACAATTTTCAAATGGAGAAAATGAAGCAGTGGAGTGAGTAGAACGATTGTAAGCAAACTCAATATGGGGTAGGCATTCTTCCCACGCTTTCAAATTCCTTTTGATCATGGCCTTTAGGAGTTGTCAGTTTATCTGTCCGACACTCCACTTCAGCTTTAAACTTCTTGAACTTGTCAAAAGAGTTAGACTTGCGTCTCATCAGGAAAATGTAACCAAATCTTGTACAATCATCCGTGAATGTGATAGAGTACTCAAAACCCCCTCTAGCTGGTGAAGACAAATGACCACACATATTAGTACAAACAAGACTCAATATATCCTTGGCTATCCGCCTTAGGGGTAAAGGACATTTTGGTCCTCTTTCCTATTAGGTAGTATTCACACTGAGGCTAATTTTCCAATCTCAATGAGCCTAAAGGCCCATCATGGATTAATCTCTGAATCCTAGTTATATTGATATGACCCAACCTTAGATGCTAAAGATACGAGTCATTGACATTGTTCTTTCTCTTCCTTGTTAAAGGTTCATATTGAGCGTTATTTAATTGATTGTTAATAGGGTTTAAGAAGAATAGATTACCATACATGTGCCCAGTACATAAAATTTCTCCATCTCTACTGATAGTAATACCATAATGGAAAGATACAGAATATCCTTGATTTATTAGTTTCGCAACTGAAATCAAATTCTGTTGAAATCCAAGTACATATAAAATATCTTTTAAAACCACTATTCTATTATAATAAAAAAATAAGATATGGCTCTCCCACTGCAAGGTCCCAGACTTGTGCTCCATTTCCCACGCCTAGCCTATTTTCGCCCTTCTTGAGTCTTCTAATCTTTCTAAACCCTTGCAAGAAGTTACAAATGTGATCAGTAGCTCCTGAATCAACAATCCAAAAGTTGATCCAACCATTGATAAAGACTCTAGATAGAAAACAATACCTGTGGGGTTTCCCTTATCTTGAAGATCTGGACGCTTATTTTTCCAGTGTCTCTTCAGTCCAAATTTGAAGCACTTGCCCTTGGGTTTGTCTTTGGACTTAGCCGCTGCGTTTCCCTTCTTCTTTTTGAACTTTCTTGGCATGGGCCCAGTTCTAAAACATAAAGCCTTAGCAATCATAGCCTTAGATTGTGGCTTCATAACCTTCTCCGCCATCTAAAGTTCCTTCATCAACTCAGTTAAACTCATGTTTAACTTATTTATTTTGTAATTCAATTGGAACTGAGTAAAAGAATCCAGTAGAGATTTGAGAACCATGTCCACTTAGCTCTCAGGGTCAATAACAGACCCTAAGTTTCCTGCCTCCTTGAAGGCAGCAATCATCTTGAGCATATGCTCTCTGATTGATAGTCTATTAGCCATCTTAGTGTTTATGATAGTTCGAAGAGCCTCCTGCCTTGCTGGCCGGCTTTTATCCGCGAACATCGTTGCTAATGATTGACTTATGTCATACGCAGTGGCCATGTGCTCATGTTTTGACTGGAGCACATTAGACATGGAGTCTAACATATAACGGCGTGCCATTTCGTCAGCCTTCTTCTATACCTTCTCAGCTTATCGCTCTTCGGTGGTGGATTCTTCCCTAATAACAGGGCAGATCTCGTAAAGGACATACTTATACTCTTCCGCTGTGTGTATTATGTCCAGGTTTCTCTTCTAGTCCACATAGTTTGGTCCCATTAGCTTATTCTCTCAGAGAATATCGGCCAAAGGACTAAAAGAACCTCCCACCATTTCTGAAAAATCAGAAATAAAAGAAAAAAAAATTAGTTTGTGAAAACAAAACAAATTTATGCACTTTATCCTTATATCAAAACTGATAATAATTAATTTTGCTCTTAGGAAAACTGACATAGCTTTTTGGGAAGATTAACAGTTCCCTAAGCTAAGTGTGTTAACTACGACAAATTAATTTCCCTTCTAGGTAATGATATAGAAGATAACACCATCGAGGGGATGGCCATTTCCTCTTATTTCCTATGGACATACCTCGCTATGACCTCCAACGTGGGCTGGCCGATCGTAGTACATGTCCCAAGTTATTAATTACATCCCTCCATTAGATCTAGATCCTTGTGGTATCCCCATCTTATACGGGTTCACTCCCGGGGTGACACGAGGGGACCCACGATCTCTAATGAGGACCGTGATGGAAGCCGTGGCACCATTGGAACCCTTCTTCCACTTAGTTTTTTTAAAATAGGGGTTTTCTAAAAAATATCCTTTAGAAAATTTCTATTAAGTTTTCCCTTAACTCAAAAATAAAATGTCTAAATCTATTAAAATCTCTATATCAAAGTATTTATCCTTTGACAGATTTTTTCATGGACTAATTTTATTTAAGTTAAAAACTTAATGATTTCAAAAATTTTCCAATTGAAACTTTCTAGAGACTTTGGTCTCAAATTTATTTGACATAACAATTTTTGTTGTGCAAAAATAAAACAAAATTAATTAATTAATTAATGATCTTGTTTAATCCTAAAATCCCTTACTAATATTTTTCAGGCATTGCAAAAATATTAACTTCTCCTGGTGTGGACCCTAAAACAAAAAAAATGCAAGAAAATTACAAGGAAGAATAAAAAATTTCTTCTTGGTCCACTGCACCGGCCGTACAGGATCAAGCACCTATCTACACTGAGGTCCACTACACCCGCCGCACAAAACCAGACCTCGCGGGCAACCAGCGTGTGGACCGGACCCAGACCCGAGCCGGCGTCGGTCTTGGTCTGTCCGGGTCTTCTTCCTGTAGATTTTTTTGCGTTTTTTTCTACAGCTTTCTTTTTATTTTTCTGCAACTTTCTTCCTCCATTAGCTTTCCGATTTCAATACAAATATAATGAAATCAACAAAAACCAACAATCGCCTATACCCATTAACAATGGGCTTACACGATTTGCTAAGGAAAAACTAGATTACATCTCACCTATACGTCTTTCAGAGAGGTTTAATAGAGAATCTATCCATACCAAAAACAATGAAAGATCACAGTTTAATCACACATATGTGTCCAGTTTTATTCAATAAGACGCATGCTCCCTATATTTGCACAAAACCTTCATTCTCTGCTACTAATTGATGGTTTAAAAAAGGAAGCAAAGCACGCAACAGAAGCAAAAAATTGAAAACTGATGAAGAAGAAAATCACAGACCGGAGCTGATGCCGGTCACGTCCTGAAGGGACTCCGAGGGAAATTTTTTTTTTACCTTTTTTTCTCGTTCTCAGAATTAGCTGGACCAGAATTTGTGGAACTGGGATAGGCACGCTGGTGGAAACCTCTGGTGCGATTCCTGCACGCCTCCTACTCTGTCTATGCATGTATATGAATGCCAACCTCTCAATCTTCCAATATATGGCCTGCCTAATCCACATTTAGTGAACAACTCACTGGGCTAAGGAAGTTTTCTTGGAGAGAGAAAGGAGGCTGTACATTTTTCTTGCTCAGAGAAGAAGCAGTGAAAAACAACGTTCTTTCTAGACATAAAGAAGAGGTAGTACAAAATAACATACTTCTTTATTCTCCTATTTAACCTAAATTTTTCCGCCCAAATAAACTAGTCTAATTAACAAGCCTACATTAGTTTAGTCCTAAGTCAATCTTTAATTATTCAAACTAGGCCAAAGCCCTGAACAATTAATTAACCCACCAAACTAATTTAATTAATTCTCTCTCTCTCTGTGGAACTTTATTTTATTCTAGTCCAATAGGTAAATTAGGTTACTTAAATAAAATAAATTTCATTTAATTTAGGACTAATTCCATAGGCTGTATATAATTTGGACTCACGGTCTATACTGAGAACCAAAAGACACATCGCCTTGGCTACTAAAATGACCAAAATACACTTACCATATAAATAGCTATATTTTGCATTTTAAATATTTCCTAATATCAGCATAAGGAAATATTGACCCCAAGGACAATGCTGCGTTAGCAAAGTCTTCGACCTACAGGTGAAATGACAAAAATACCCCTCTATACATCACCGTACATTATATGGGAAGAAATGTACTAACACCTCTCTAAATGACATCTACCATCCTTAGGCTTCTAGTCCAATGATCCTTGACTTCTTGGATTGTTTCCATTTTTCATGGAAGCTACCATTAAGTAGACATCCAAGTCATATTTCCTTGGGCCCTAGATATTTAGATCATTCAGACAACCACAATGGGCGATATTGTATAGAAACTATCTTGTACAAGTCTGTCTTAACAAACTAGTCACACATACCCAACATGCAAGTATATTGGTCCTACGATAGAACATCAACTAAAAGCAAAACAAAATACATGCTTCCAGCTTTGTCAGACCACGAACTAATACTCAAGTTATAGAGTACTAGTCTACGCTATAGTGGTAGTAGTCTAGGTTTCTACCATATAGTACTTTTAGAAACCATTACTGTAGGTGCTAGTCTACATATTCGGAATACGCTTATGTCGTAAAGTGAGTGGACTACTCACTGGCTAAATGTAAGCCATTCCCCATTTGGAATTCATAACACAATAACCTAGACATGATGAGATTCCCATTCTCTTCAATCAGTTAAAAACAAACGTTTATGTACTAAGTAACCCGTGATCCATACCTTACTGTGATAGACCACCATTCACTTGGACCACTTACTTAAACACAATGGATCTTTTCCAAACGTAATTGTGCACAAATAAAATAATTCATAAATAATTTATGAGAATAAATTCTTTTATTAAAATATTCAATGTTTATACCAGAAACCTAGTCTAAGAGGGTATATTTCCCAACAACATACATGAATTGTTTTACCTGAAGTACTCAAAGCACACACGTGCTTACTAAGATTTATGTCTTACTGTGCCTCTTTATACCATACTTTTAGGTCGATCCTACTGTGTAGGTTATTGATTAGAGATTGCCTTTATTTTGAAGACTTCTTTCTTTTCTTTTTTTTTTATGTATTTCATTTTGAGAGATTCAAGTGGACATTTATTTATTTTTGGGATTTGTTCTTGTATTATTTCAGTTTAAATAAGTTTGATTTTAATTATTTCATTCATTTCTTTTGAGTGTCCTAGACATAAAACCCCCTTATCCTTTGGACGAGGCGACATCCCCAACCCTAATAAGGTACGTAGGTAGTGGGGTGTTCCATTGACAGGCTAGAAAATTTGAAATTCTCACAGCCGCCTTGTTTCTGGAAAACTTTGTGGGCTAGGGAAGTCCAAGTTCCCAAAGCTACCCACAAGACAGAAACACACATCCGAGAATGAAATTTTTTAAATTCGCACAACTAAGGCTTTATATATTCATTCTTTTCACACAAAAATAGGTTAGGGGAGTTAGAATTGCCTAGGGTAACCCTAAGTCTTGTTAGTTTTAGCACAAAGAAGATAGGAAGACCTAGATAATTAAGGAAGAGAAAAGGGTTTTACTACAAGATCTTCAGAAGAAGAAGAAGAAGAGGACTTATCTATAAGTTTGCTTTTCCCTTCTTTTTGTAATCGTACTTGTAATTCTTACGCTAAGATTTAACTTTTAATTGTAATTAGGGGTTGTACCCTATTTTGTTCTTAAAGATGATGTATTTTCTTAATATTTATGATTTTTCCCTATGGTATTTAGTTATTTTAGCTTATATAGTTATCTTGGTTGAGTTCGGGTTTGAGTAATTTGTTTCTATTAAATATTCTTTCTTAATGATTTTGAGTCATGGTGTTAACGTTAGGACACCCCTTTGATTAATTTAGGATTTACCATTTTCAATTAACCCGAGAGAGAGTTTAGGAATTAGGACTAATAAACAAAAGGTTTACAAAATGGCCTTGAGATAGGGATTTATGGCTTCCAGTTGATTTTGGGATGATTAGTGATAATTAATGTACCCTTAGGCTTGGTTAGTTTTGTAGAGATACCAATTAATTGAATTTGGGGTTAGAAGTCTCATAACTCGAAAGGGATTGAGATTGATATTTGTCACACGCCAGTGCCTACAATTAGAAATTACGATCCACGAGATGCTTATTTGTTAGGTATTGAATGGTTGAATTCCTTTTGTTACATGAGTTCTTATCTTTCTTATTTATTAATGAAATTTTAACTCTTTAATATGTAAAAACATGACTATTCTCCTACTGTATTCAATGTTGTACCTCATATTTAAATTTGGCAAAATAATAAGAACAAAAGGAAGTAAGAGTAGTAGCCACGTTTTCTAAGGTTTGTCAATACTTGCCAGTGATACTAGACTACACAATAGGTGCACTTGTCTATATGTGTGTGCTGTGTGATTTTAATTGACATTTCAATTGGTAAAACTTCTGTGTATTTGGAGTACATTTTATATTAATTTTGTATATGCACAACACGTGCATCAAAGGACAAGTAACCTCTTCCGTTGATTGATGAGCTATTCGATCAACTCCAAGAATCGAGCTGTTCCTCTAAATTGGATGTACAATAGGAAAATTACAAACTAAGAATCCATGAAGAGAATATACCAAAGACTATATTTAATACGTGGTATGGTCATTATGAGTTTGTGTTGATGCCATTTGAAATAACTATTGCCCCCAGTGATTTTTATGGACTAAATGCACCTCATCTTTCATACATATTTGGATAACTTTGTTGTGATCTTCATCAATGATATTTTGATATATTCTAAGGTTCCTGAAAAGCATGCTGAACATTTGAAGCTTGTAATTGAAAAACTGAAAGAGTATAAGCTTTATCCTAAATTTTGCAAGTGTGAATTTTGTTGGACTCTATTTTATATTTAGGATATATGGTGATGAAGGAAGTGTTGGGTATCTCACGCATATCATATCTAGCGCAACGAAAATATAAGAACGAGATACCAACCCAGGATCCGCATATGTGTGGAAAACAAGACATAAAGAGAACAAATGTAACAACTTTACCTTTCTTTGAGCGTCTGAAAAATAAAATTTTTCCTACTTCAAGCCGAGGCGCGATCCAGCAATCTTCTTGATCAAAAACTACGAGAGTTGAACATCCAACCACTATAATCACAATGTGTGATTATCTCTAATAGAAATCCACATAGAGAGCAACACTAAAGCACCAAGATTTTCTATGCTAGTAGAAAACAAAAATGGCGGCTAGGGTTCTTCTTGTTTTTTAGAGAAACAAGAGAGAGAAAGAGAAGATGAGGAGATCGTGTATCCCCTAGGGTTTTTGGAGAGTTGTTTGCGTTAATCCCCTTTCAATATTAGTTTCGTACATTTATTCATATCACACAAAAAACACGACCAAAAACTGAGAATTCTAAAACAATTAGAATTCCCTAATTGTAATTGGAAACATCAAGTTCTCACAATTATAATTTGGACCATAAATTATAACTAATTATAATTTGGCCATAACAACTTCTCTTTCTCGCAATTAAACCCCACTATGTTATCAAATAATATCTTGAGTATATAATCCTTTATTGTGTGTGACCTATTAGGTTTCCCAGTCAATTGTTAGCGAACATAAATTAATTCAAATGTCTTAGAGATTAATCATCCATAATTAATTAGAATTAATCATATCAATTTTAATTAGGATTTGTTTAGCAATTCATCAAGTAATAAACTTATATTTCCAGATCATGAGTGGTATCTAGCAACACATCATGACCACCCAAGAGTCTAAGAAGTCAAGTGGCTTGATATGAACCCTTCAATAACAAACTACAGTGCAATTAATTCCTTTCACCATACAATATCTCATTCGGTTTGGAGTACAAAATTGTGGCCAGCTCCCTCCAGAATATATTGATTTTGCCCCAATATAATAGTACTTATACCAACAACCCACTACTCTAGATGTGTATCAATTGGAACTATTTCCAATACACAATCGCCTTGGCCAAGGACTTCTCAAGTAGTAATTCCTACAAGTCGCCGTGAGATATTCGACCATATTATTAAGAGTGGTGAATTCTTTATTGACATTCTCAACTACTTTCGTTTACCTCACAATGTACCTAATATCCATCCCATAGGTAGCCCTCGATCGAGCTCCGGAGATTAGAATCAAAGTATAATGCTCAACAAACAAACTACCTTGGAGATCTCAAGTTTAAGGATACTTGGACGTTTGCTATATTGAGATTATATCACTAGCACTAAATAGTTATTCATGTGATTATCTCAAAGCTAGGTTATCCAATGAATTTGTTCCATTAACAAGTACCCATGTGTTAACTTTAAGTTTCTCAATACTCACGGTTATGAGAACCACTGCCTGATCAAATCAAGAAGTTTAACACATGCTAGTCTTAACGCATTAATGATGTCCTATCTCATTAATACTATGACTAGGGACTATTTAAATACTATCACTATCCAGTGTAGTAGGAATCTTATATCATGTTCTCTATCATGATTTCCTTAACACAGTGTTGTACTATGGACTTTATAGAACAGTTATATTACTTAAAGTAAACAAAAGAAACTGTAAGATAAATAATGCCTTTTATTAAAATAAAATGTGTCATGTACAATGTAAATGTGATTGCCTCTAGGGCACAACACTAACAGAAGACATAACTACTAGTGGATTTTCTCTCATCCTTATCTGCCTGGAAGTCTGAGTCTGGGTATCCTGTAGGAACCAAGTCATCTGCCCAGTATACCAGCATATAATCTCTTGTTCCCTTGAAATACTTGAGAATATGCTTTATAGCTTGCTAATGAACCTCCCCAAGGTTTAACTACTATCTTCTAACTAATCATACGGCAAAGCAGATATCTGGCCTAGTTCACAACATGGCGTACATGATACTTCCCACAGCCGAAGCGTAGGGAATCCTACTCATTCTATCATTTTCTTTTATAGACTTAGGAAAGTCCCTTGATGAAAATGACAACCCATGTTTGCAAGGAATTAGAGCTTCATTGCATGAGTCCATTCTATACTTGGACAACATCTTGTCAATGTATGCTGCTTGGGATAATCCTAACATTCTCTGCTTCCTATTTCAAAGAAGTTAAATCCTGAGAATGTAACTGGCTTCTCCCAAGTCCTTCACACTGATTTGACTGGACAGCCAAACCCTTGTAGATGACAATGACCCTACATCATTTCCAATGAGTAGAATGTCATCCACATACAAGACAAGAAAAATCACATTAATGCCTTCAAGTTTCCTGTATACACATGGTTCATCCTCATTTTGAGTGAAATCGTAAGACTTTACAGTCTCGTAAAAATGAATGTTCCATACTCTCGATGCCTGCTTAAGTCCATAAATGGACTTCTTAAGCTTGCAAACTATACGTTCTTGGCCTTTAGCAATAAAGCCTTTTGGTTGGGACATATAGATTTCATTACTAAGATGGCCATTTAAAAATGCCGTCATGACATCCATTTGTCATATCTCTTAGTCATAATGACATGCGATGGCAAGAAAGTTATGGATTGATTTAAGCATGGCTACCGGGGAAAAGGTTTTCTCATAATCGATTCCCTCTTTCTGAGTGTACTCTTTCACCTCAAGCCTAGCTTTGATGGTTTTAACCTTCCCATCCGCTCCCCTCTTTGTGAAACCCTAACTAAAACTAACCCTAGAGTAAGGGGGTTGGGATGTAACACCCCGCTACCTAGTCCCGCTAGGGCCGGGGATGTCGCCCCGTCTAAAGGACAAGGGATCTTTATAACTAGGTCACACAAATAAAATAGCGGAATATAAATGATACTTGAACTTAAAATTTATTACATTCCTAATTAAATATCAATCCAAGAATAAATCCCAAAATACCAAAAACAAATCTGTAATAAAATTTATCCACTCTTATCTCCCCAAAACATTACATAAAAATAAATCATCAGAAAATCTTCCAAAGTATGATGACATAATCTCTAGCATACTTAATCATGGAGGCATGCATTAAACCTCAAATCATCATACAATCAACCAAGATAATCCATCCATACATAAATCCCATCTCCTTTATATTCATACATATATTCATGCTTCAATCTCAACAATACATACTCAAATCCAATCCACAATCCACCTTCTATCAACATCATCCTAGAGACGTGAATCTAGAATTAAAAGAAGGGTTAAAAGAAAGCTTACTTCCTTGATTAATTCCCTTGAAGGAGTTTTGAATAAGTCTCAACTCCTAGATGTCTAAATCCGACCAAAGAAGGTGAAGGAAGCATGACCATTGGAGAAGAAACCATCCGGCCAAGGAGGAGAGAGATTTGGCCAAGTGAGAGAGAGAGTGTGTGTGAGAGAGAGAACATTAGTGGGTTTATTAATATATATATTCATTAGAGATCACGATTAGAGAAGATGGAGTTGTTAGAACAGACCTACCTCGATGGTGTTCTTGAGCCGTCACAAAATTTCTAGTTTTTTATCCAAACTAGCAAGTTAGATTTTGGAGTTTGATGTTAAGAATGGTGTTGATGGACTCACGGTAGTGAGTAGATGAATTATGGTGTTTTTAGAAGTAGTTTGAAGTGATTTGGATAGGTATTAGGTGAAAGGAAGAAGTAGGTGTTCTTGGTGTGTTGTGTGTTCTTGAAGGTTGAAGGGAATAGGGAGTTTTTGGAGGTTGCCGAAATTCTGAAGAGATTAGGGCTGGCCGAATTTCTGTAGGGTTTACAGAGATAATTCTCTGGTTTGGAAGGGAAAAGGAAAGGCTAGTTATTGGAATCCTTGAAGAATATTTTTAGGAAGCAAATTTGGAAACTAAATATTCAAGAATACCTTTGATTATGGGAGAGCTTTTGGAAGTCTGCCATGGCTGAATTGCTGGGCAGTGTTTTGGCTAGATGAATGCTGGTTGAGGGAGGCTTAAGGTGGCCAAAAATACTGAGAGTAATGGTGAAGGGAAGGTCTGGTTGTATGTGGTATATGTTATGGAAAGTTGTTAAATCATGGTGGCTGGAATTTTGGTATCCAAATCAAGGCATGATTGCAGAATTTTTTTGGAAATCTTTTCATCATCCATGACTGGATTTTCGTGCAAAAGCTTGAGGGGGATAATGGAGCTCAGTTACTGAAGGTTTAAGGGTGATTTTTGCAGAAGAAGGATGGAGTTTCAGCTGGGGTAGAATTAGGAAACAAAGCTGGAAAATTCCTGCACAGAATTTCGCTGCTTGCTGGAATTTTCTGGGCAGTTTTCGGTTGCCCTTTTCCAGCCGGTTTGTAGGGTGTTTGAAGGGGAGTTTCTGGGGTTTTCAATGCTGGTTTCCAACCTTCTTCATAGAAGAAAAACATGGCTAAGGTGCTAAACAAAAACTGGAAGAAAGTAACTTGGTTTCGGACCTCCAAAGTTGCGATTTGCCCAGGGATTTTTCTGGTTTTGCTCCAACTTTGTGCTGTCCGAAAATGGTCAGAGAAATTCAGGTTGCAAGCTGATCCAAAAGGCCATTTTTCTGGTAGCATTTTGGAGGGAATATTAGCTAAGATTTTCGACAACTTGAAGGCATAAGAAGCCGGAAAATTTCAGTTCATTCCAAGAAGGAAGATGAACCTAGCTATAATGAATTTTTAGAAAGTTCACTAAAGGGATTTATCCCCTTGGAATCATTCACATCTCCTCCACATTTTCAGACCATAAAATGTCTTCCACTAAGACATTTGGATTCTATAAAGCCACAGCACTTCACTAGAATTTCTGGAAAGAAATTGGCTAGAACAATTTGAACAAATTAATGAATTGAGAAATAGGAAAATTAAGGAGCAAGAGGAAATGAATTCCTCTTAGGAATTTTGTGTAGAAAAATGAATAGGATTTCAAGACTCTTATCATGCCTCTCATAGGACAACATCTCTACCCTACTCCAAACACCACTAAGGCCGAAAATGATACTTCCCAAGTAAAAAAGAAAATTTAACAAGCTAAAGCTCCTATGATAGAATTTGAACCCAAGACCTTAAGAATTAATTCTAAGGGTCTAACCACTAAACCACAACAACTCTTGTTCTTATTTTTTCTCAAAAAAAAAAAAAAATAATCTTATTCAATCCTCAAGTTGTCTCCCTTTTTCCACCTCAAGCAAAAATTACTATTTTGCCCTTCTCAAGCAATACTCACAACCAAGCCTTCGAGACAATAAAACTTAAATCCAAAGCATAGAAAATCATTTAAAAATATATTTAAACATGCAATAAATTATAATATGCATCCCAACCCCCTCACTCTAAGGTTGGTTTTGACTGGGGTTTCACATCCTCCCCTCCTTAGAGGAATTTCGCCCCGAAATTCAAGCATACCTCTATTGCAACTCAGGATACTTCCATTTAACCAACTCTTCCGACTCCAATGTGGCATCTTGCGTGCCATGGTGCTCCCACTGAATCTTAACCATCGGTATCTGCTTGCTCCGGAGAGTCTTGACACTGCGGTCCAATATTCGCACAGGTTTTTCCACATAGCTCAGGTCTGGCTGCAACACTAACGGTTCATCATTCAATACATGACAGGGATCCGCATTATACTTCTTCAATTGTGACACATGAAAAACATCATGGATTCCCGTCAACCCATTTGGCAGGTCTCATTGGTAAGCTACCGGTCCAATCCTTTCCTTAATCAGAAACGGTCCCAAATATCTCGGATTCAACTTCCTGCCCTTCGGATGCTCAAAATTCCTCAGTTTGGCGTCAACTTCAAAAACACGTTGTCCCCGACTTGAAATTCTAATTCCCTTCGCCGGTTGTTCGCATAGCTCTTCTGCCGACTCTGTGCCGCCTTTAACCTTTCCCTGATCAATTTCACTTTATCCAACATTTCTTGGACACATACTTCTCTGGTTTTGCTCACATGACCATCTTTAGACCAACTCCAATATAACGGTACCTGACATTTGCGCCCATACAAAGCCTCGTACGGTGCCATCCCGATCGAAGCTTGGTAGCTGTTGTTGTACGATAATTCTGCATACGGTACACATTCTATCCATTTATCTCCGAAGTCCAAAACACAGGCTCTTAGCATATCTTCCAATATCTATATCACCCTCTCTGACTGCCCATCGGTCTGCGGATGCACCGTTGTACTGAATTTCAGATTCGACCCCATTGCTTCCTGAAACTTTCCCCAGAAACGAGACGTAAACCTTGGGTCTCGATCTGACCTTATGCTTGAAGGCACTCCATGTAGTCGGACGATCTCTCAAACATAAGTTTGAGCTAACTTCTCCATCGAGTCCCTCACATTCACCAGTATGAAATGGGTCAACTTGGTTAGTCAATCCACCACTACCCATATGGTGTCCTTTTGAGTCCTTGACACAGGAAGCCCGGTGACAAAATCCATAGTCACCTTTTCCCACTTCCATTCCGGTAATGGCAATGGCTGCAATAGTCCCGCTGACTTCTTATGCTCCGCTTTAACTTTTTGGCAGGTGAGACAGGTCGAGTCATACTTGACCACATCTCGCTTCAATCCGAGCCACCAATAGGCTCTCTTCAAGTCTTCATACATCTTGACTTCCCCCGGATGAATGGCGTACATGCTCTTGTGCGCTTCTTCCAAAATTCGGTCCTTTAATTGCTGCTCTCCGGGTATACACAACTGATCCCTGAAATGTAGAATTCCCGTCTCGTCTAGACAGAATTCGCTGTCGGGCCACTTTAGCTCCTTGTCCTTGAAAAGCTTAAACTCGACGTTGCCTTGCTAAGCTTCCACGATTTCCCTTCTCAAATTCGGCACCAACTTCAAATTGATTATGATAATCTCTTTATCTTGCACTTCTACCATTCTGTCCAACACATCCTGCACCGCTTGCATTTCCTACACCCTTAACCTGGCCATCCCAACTTTTCTGCTTAGGGCGTCCGCCACCACGTTGGCCTTCCCGGGATGGTAGTTGATCGGGCAACGATATTCTTCTAAGAATTCCATCCACCTTCGTTGCCTCAAGTTTAGATCCTTTTGGGTGAAGATATACTTCAGACTCTTATGGTCGGTGAATACCTCATATTCGGATCCATAAAGGTAGTGTCGCCATTTCTTTAGGGGAAACACTATAGCTGCCAGTTCCAAATTATGAGTGGGATAGTTGACTTCATTAGGTCTCAACTTCCGAGAAGCGTAAGCAATCACCTTCTGGTCCTGCATCAACACTGCTCCCAGTCATTCTTTCGAAGCGTTGGTATATAGCGCGTAAGGTTTCCCTTCCTCCGGTAGACTCAATACCGGTCTTGACATTAGTTTGTGCTTCAGTTCTTGAAAACTTTTCTCGTATTTCTCGTTCCACACAAATGGAACATCCTTTTGCAATAATCGGGTCATTGGCGATGCAAGTGTCGAAAATCCCTTGATAAATCTTTAGTAGTAACCAGCCAGTCCCAAGAAACTCCAGATCTCAGAGATACTCTCCAGCTGCTTCTAGTCTGATACCGCTTCAACCTTTGCCGAGTCTGTGAAACCCCAGTCGAAACCAACCTTAGAGTAAGGGGATTGGGATGCATATCATATTTTATTTCATGTTTAAATATATTTTTATATGGTTTTATGTGCATTAAATTTGTGTTTTATAGTCTAGAGGGCTTGATTGTGATTATTGAGTGGGAAGGGCAAAATGGTAATTTTTACCTAAGGTAGAAAAAGGGAGATAGCTTGAGGATTGAATAGAAAAATATTTTTAGAGATGAAATAAGAACAAGAGCTGTTGTGGTTTAGTGGGTAGAGCTTTGGAATAGATTATTGAGGTCTAGGGTCCAAATTCCATCATAAAAGCTTTAGCTAGATTAAATTTTATTTTTGCTTAGGGGGGATTAGTTTCGGCCTTAAGAGCCTAGAACAAGGTGGTGATAATGTCCTAGGAGAGACATGTTAGGAGAATTCTCATTTCATTCTTTACTCTACTCGAAATTCTTGAAGGGAAATTTATTCTTCCTTGTTCTTTAATTTTTCTCAATGCTCAACTCATTAGTTTGATCAAGATGTTCTAGCCTTTTTCTTTCCAGAAAATTTAGTAAAGTGCTGAGGCCTTTTAGGATCAAAATGTCTTGGTAAAAGTCTTCTTATGGTCTAAAAAATATGGAAGAGTTGTGAGGAATTCCAAGAGGAAAAATCCCTCTAGTAAGCTTGCTAAAATTTTCCTCTAGCTTAGTTCATCTTTCTTCATGGAATGAGATGGAATTTTCCAGCTTGTTGTACCTTCAAAAGGGCAAAATTTCTAGCTAACATTCCCTTCCAAATGCTGCCAGAAAAATGGTCTTTAGGATCAGTTTGAAACCTGAAAATTCCGGGCCAATTTCGGACTGCACAAGTTGGAGCAAAACAGAAAAAAATCCTGTACGAAAATCAGTTTTGAGAGCCCAAAACTAAGCTGTTTTCTTCTAGATTTTGTGCAGCACCTTAGCCATGTTTTTCCTCCATGAAGAATTTTGGAAACCAGCCTTGAATACCCCCTGAAACCCCCCTTCTAGCTCGCTACAAAATGGTTGGAAGTGGCAGACAAAAAACTGCCAGAAAATTCACTATGCAACGAAATTTCTGTGCAGATTTTTGGCCAGCTTGTTTCCTATCTCTCTTCCAGCCAAAACACCAACCCTAATCTGTCAAAACCTTCCTTAAACCTCCATCAACAGAGCTCCATTGATCTCCTTGAACTTTTGCACGAAATTCCATTAATGGCTGTCCAAAAATCTCTCAAACAAATCCCTGCAATTTAGCTTGATTGGTTTCCAAAATTTCAGCCATCTTATTTAGCAACCTTCCATAATATTTTGCTCAATGGACACGACTTCTTCTTCATCATTGTACACCCTAGTTTCGGCCACCATAAGCCAGCATTAATCCCATGAAATTTTGCTCAAACAATCAGCCATGGTAGACTTCAAAGCTGTCCAAACAATCAAGATATTCTTACGATATTTACTTTTCAAATTCACTTCCTAAAAACATTCTTCAAGGATTGTAACAACTAACATTTCATTTTCCCTCTCAAATCAGAGAAACATCCTCCTAAACCCTAAAGAATTTCGGCAGCCCTCATTCCACAGAAAATTCGGCAGCCACAACAACCATTCCTCTCGATTTTTCTTCAGCCATCAAGAACACACACTACACCAAGAACACCTACTACTTCCTTTCACCTAATACCACTCCAAATCACTTCAAACCACCTCTAAAAATCCCAGACTTGATCTATTCATTGCTGTGAGTCCATCCGTACCATTTTTAACATCAAACTACAAATTCGAACTTGCTCTTTTGGATGAAAAACCAGAAATTTTGTGAAAGCTCAAGAACACCTTCAAGGTAGGTTTGTTCAATCAACTTCATCTTCGCTAATCTTTGATCTCTAATAAATATATATGTGATTAAACATGCTAATGTACTCTCTCCTTCTCTTTTCTCTCTCTCTCTCTCTCTCTTGGCCGAATGATTTCATCAACCATGGCCATGCTTCCTTCATCTCCTTTGGACGGATTTAGGCATCTAGGGGTTTAGATTCATTCGAAACTCCTTCAAGGTATTCATCAATCAAGTAAGCTTTTTTAACCCTTCCTTTAAATTCTAGACTCATGTCTCTAGGATGATGTTGATAGAATATGAATCATGAATAGGGTTGAGTATATATTGTTGTGATGAGTTGAGATTGAAGCATGAATATATGTATGAATATGTTGGAGATGGGATTTTTGCATGAGTTGCTTATCTTGGTTGAATATATGGTGTTCTAGGGTTTGATGTATGTCTCCATGATCAAGTATGCTAGAGATTATGTCATCTATGATGAATAGGAATTATATTCTTGTGTGATTATTGAAGCTATGATTATATTTATGCTAGTAATAGTTAGATCATGCCTTAGTAAGTCTAGATCTATGCTTATATACATGATTTAGATGATTTGATGAATTGAAGGATTGTATATGCTCATGATTGTGGTTAGCCATAGAAATATGATCATGACCTAGTTGTCCCTAAGCTAATTTTTATTTCATGAATAAAATATTTCATAATGGGATTTTGCTAGTAATTTTCAAAAAACCCTAGGAGGGGTAAATTTCAATTATTATATATAATAAGGATATTTTAGTCAAATAAATAATAGATTTTGGTAGAAAATAAAATATATAGATATTATATATAGAATGATAATATCAAATAAAGTCTTTTATGGAAACAATCATAATTAGTAAAATATTTATTACTAAAAATTTAATTATTATCTTTTAATCAAAACCCATTAAAATTTTATTTATTGTCTTTCAAGCAAGACTCATTAAATTTATTTTCAACTAATTTTAGTTATCATTTATTTTCTAACAACTAAATTATTAATAAATCATTATTTTACCTAATTCCACCTAGGACTCTTCATCAAATAAACTCTAAATCTTTCTTAGCAAGATTTAAACCTTCAACTTATTAGTACGTATTTTCCAAAACACTAATTGTTTTAAATATCAAATTAGACTTAGCTTATAAACCCTTTTTATTTATTATTTGGCCTTAAAGCTTGGGACACTAGGATCATGGTAGTAGTGAGTTGAGTTTGTTTTATTTGTGAAAGTCGATTTTGGACTTGATTTTCTTTTGAGATGATCTAAAAAGTGCTGTAATTAATTTATATGAGCTCTTTGATAGATTTAGAAGATTGTCAAGGGTAGGGACCAACCTACCAGAGTTCATACCCTAAGCTTAAGGATAAGGTAAGTTCCCTTGCATTCATTAAATTGATTTTATTTTATTATCTTGGTTTGAAAGTAAGGTTGGTGAGTATCTTTTGCAAATACGAAATTTTTATCATGGTAGCTGATTTTGAAAACCTCTATATTTGGAACCTTCTTATTTTGGAAACTTTCTACATTTGGAAAACTTCTAATTTTAGAAACTTCTAGATTTATAAATTTTTAAAATGTGTCAGGCATGACTTAGGAGCCAAGCATCAAACATTTTGATTTGTTATGAATATGCGAGAGGTAAATTTTTGGGCATGCATCTAATTTTTGAAAATCACAGCATGACTTATTTAAGCATGTGGCTCCTCCACTATGAATTTGTGGAATAAATTATTGACTTAAAACCATGCATTCTAAAATTTTTGTACGAGTTGAAAAATGTTGTTTGGAACTGTATTGAGCTAATTTTGTGGGTTCCACTATAGAGCCTTATGAATTGTGAAGATTGAATAACGTTGAGTACTCAATGGGGGCTAGGCCTTTATACTAGCCTTTGGTTGGTCTGGGGATATCTCTCGGCAGGTGGCCACCTCCGAGAGGTTGACTCTTTTCGATCAGGGCGTCAGTATAGAAGGTTGAGCCGTCCTCAGCTAGCGACGGGGTTCTGGTAGAATCGACGGCCGGAAGTGGGACAACCGGTTTGGATTGAGTGAGAGAGGGAGGAGTATCTCACTCGGTAGGATGTACACCTACCAGGTGTTGGGGGTCAAGTGCTTCACAGGAGTGAGAGCCACTTCTGTGCCCTTTCACCACCTGTCGGGGGTCAAGTGCTTCACCTAGTATGAGAGCCACCGTTGTGCCCTGTCAGATTAACTTGGTTGCTTAAATTGATGAGCTATTTTCGTGGAACTATTTTAAAGTGTCATTGGAATTTTATTCGAAGCTCAATATCTTTTAATTATTCATATCTATCCAAAAAAAATATTTTAAGAGCATTTTGCTTCATGACTTCTCACTACTATCTTCCAAAAAGTGAGAGTTAAATTTGTAAAGAAGGCATGACAAGCTTTTGATATACTGCTAGTGCATGCATCATGAAAAGTGTTTTGTCTTTTTAGCCCAACTCACACACGGGGCTTACTGAGATTTCTGTCTCATAACTCTTTTTACCATGATTTCAAGTCAATCCTACTGTGGGGATGAGTAGCTAGTTTTATCTGCCTTGGGAGAGAATGTTGTCATTTATTCTTATGTATTGCTTTGGGGAGTTGAGAGTGGATAATTTTTTTATTTATGGATTTGTGTTTAGGAATTCATGGATTTATTCTTGGGATATAATAAATTTTTGAGTTAAAGTATTATTTTAATCCGCTATTTTATTTGGGTGACCTAGTTATAAAGACCCTTGTCCTTTGGATGGGGCAACATCCCTGGCCCTGGCGGGCCTAGGTAGCGGGATGTTATAGAGTCCACCTTGTTTCCCTTCTTGGTCACTACATGGCCAAGGAATGCCACACTGTCTATCCAAAATTTGCACTGTTGAACTTGGCGTACAGCTTGTGCACCCGAAGCTTCTCCAGTACGAGCTTCCGATGCTCTACATGCTCCTCCAGACTCTTGGAGTAGATCAAAATGTCGTCGATGAAGACTACCACGAACTTGTCCAGATAAGGTCGGAATACTCGGTGTATCAGGTACATGAATACTGTTGGAGCGTTAGTCACCCCGAACGGCATCACCACTAACACGTAGTGTCCATATCTGGTGTTGAAGGCTGTCTTGGGAATATCATCCTCTCTTATCCGCACCTGGTAGCACCCTTGCCTCAGATCCAACTTAAAGTAGCAACTGGATTCTTGCAACTGGTCGAATAGCTCGTCAATCAACGGTAGGGGATATTTGTTCTTGATCGTCAAGTTGTTCAACCCTCGGTAGCCGATGCATAGCCTTAGAGTTCCGTTCTTCTTCTTTACAAAAGCACAAGCGCTCCCCAGGGCAACGTGCTCAGCCTGATATAGCCTTGACTCACTAACTCCTCCAACTGCTCTTTCAACTCTTTCAACTCTGCCGGTGCCATCTGGTTTGGAGTCCGCGATACTGGTTCCGCTCTTGGAACTAAGTCGATGGTAAATTCCACTTCTCAGCTAGGGGGTAGAGAATCAAGCTCTGCCGGAAACACATCGAAAAAATCCTTCACTACTTCCGTGTCCTCCAAAGTGCACTAGTCCTTCGGCTTGTTTATCATGTAAGCCAGGTACCCTTGACACCCTTGCTTTAACAATTTTCGGGCTTTAGCCCCTGCAATCAAATACTTACATTCTTTCACCCTCTTGCCATTAAATTCCAATACATCACATCGTGGCCTAACGAACTGGACTATCTTATTTTTACGGTCTACTCTAGCCCTATGCTTGGCTAACTAATCCATTCCCAAGATCAAGTCATAATCCTCAATGTCTAACACTATCAAATACCTCTCCAAACTTTCTCTCCCCACATTAACTTTACACACCTTTACATACCGATCTTCTTGCACCGTTTTCCCCAGAGGTGTGCTTACCTCTAAAATGAAAGGTAGCTCCACTCCATCCCAACCCAAATGACATGCACATAACTTGTTTATATAGGAATGAGTAGAGCCAGGATCAATCAAAGCATTAACGGAACGTCCTTGAATGGTGAACGTACCTTCCACTACTGCTGCATTGGACCCAACTTCCTCTCTGTTGAGAGCGAACACCTTGGCCTTCACTTGCGCCTTTGGCGCTCCACTCACGGATGCTGCCGTATGGTTAGCTCAGTTGGGCCCCGGGTTCTGAGCCGGGTTTCCTTGCCCGACTCGGTGCAATTTGGGGCAGATGTTCCTCAGGTGGTTCAGGTCGCCACAGTGATAGAACTTTCTCTCACCACCCTTGGACCAACAATTCCTCTCGATGTAGCCTTTCCTTCCACACTGCCTGCATGATGGGAGATTCGGGGCAGGTCCACACGGTGCTGTCCGGGCTTGATTCCCCCGGTTCTGCCATTGGTGGTTGGCGGGGCGCTTGTGGGATTGTGGTCTCGGGAATTGTCCTTGCGGCTATCTCGGCAGCTGGAAGGGTTTTACTACCATACTGCTGCTATCCTCATTTTCCGTCTGAGTAGCTGCGTCTACAGCCCCCGAATAGGTTGTCGGCGGGGCAGGTGCCAAAGCTCTCCTCAACTCCAGTCTTGGCCCCTTGACGAATTGCCTCATCCTATTCTACTTGGTGTCCACCAATCACTTGCAGTACTTGGACAACTGAGTGTATCGGGCCTCAGATTCTAGAATTCGTCCTCTTGCTTCTGCACAATCCACTGTGGAATGTACTCTACCCTGAAGGCTTCCACGAAGTTAGACCACGTCCATTCCTGCTCGTCCATCTCCCAGTCATCTTGGACCCGCTGCCACCACTCTTAAGCTGGTCCTCTCAATCGAAAAGCTGCAAACTTAACCATTCGCTCCTCGGTGTACTGGAGCGCCGTGAATATGTCCTCCAACTGTTCAACCTACTGCTTCGCCTTATGATCCTGTTCCGCTTCGCCCAGGAAGGCAAGCGGCTGAAACTTCAGGAACCTCTCTAAGGCCTCATCTTCACCCCTTGGGTTTCGTCGCTTGGTCATTGACTGCAAAATCTCGGCCATCTTGCTGAATGCCTGGCCCATGGTCACATCAACTGGAACTTCAAACCTCGATCCCATATCTGGACCATTCCCTTCACCCTAGCTAGGTGCTTACATCTGAGTTGTTTCTACTTCTGGTGCCACTTGATCGACTTCCGGAACTCTTCCACCTACTATAGCTGCACGACGATTGGGTGCCATTATAAACCACAACCCAGATGATAAGTGTATGCATTTAAGGGTCAAATCATTTTAGTTTTACTTGCATGCATAGCCATATAGATGTAAATAGAAAGCGGATGTAAATTTTAGCTAAGGAATAAATTCTCTTTCAAAAATGGACTTGTATAAATTCGAAATTTGATAGAAAGCAAAATTAAAAATCCTTGTCATAAAAGTTCTTGAAAAAAACAATAACAAATGAACATCCAAATCAAAAGAACTCCTAGTCCTCTAATCCTCATCAGAACACTCATCATCACCTCATACAACCATCCCCCAGATTTCTTGGAAAAATCTACCCCATCCCCGCTAGCGAATCCCCCCATTGGCTCCTTCCCAGGGCGCCTAGAACTCTCCCCAGGCTCCACTCGGCTGGAAGAAGGAAGGAAAGAAGGCCTAAGCAGAGACTCATAGTCTATCTCCCCCGGGTCATCGCTATCTGCTGCTAAGTCTACCTCGGGATTAGGAGGGTGGGGTTCAGGCTCCACTATCATCACCTCATCCTCACTATCCGAGCTTATGTCAATCACCGGAATTGGGGGTGGCTCAATGATCTGAACCTCGTCATCACTGCTATCCTCCATAGGGTTAATCTCATAATCACTGTTATCCTCCATAGGGATAACCTCACCATCACTGTTATTCTCCATGGGGATCACTGGCTGAGGGGCAGGCTGGGGAACTGGAAGGTCCTCTGGGTCTAGAGGGATAGGCGGGTGCCACTGCTGCCCTTTCCTCGCTATCCTAAGCAGTCTAACCATCCCACTGCATTAACAAGATAGGTTAGATAAAGATTTAGACTTAAAGAAATAGCACAAATACTATTAATAATTGCCTAAACCTAGTACCACTTGTAACACCCCGCTACCTAGGCCCACCAAGGCCAGGGATGTCGCCCCGTCCAAAGGACAATGGGTCTTTATAACTAGGTCACACAAATGAAATAGTGGAATATAAATGATACTTGAACTTAAAATTTATTACATCCTAAATTAAATATCAATCCAAGAATAAATCCCAAAATACCAAAAACAAATCTGTAATAAAATTTATCCACTCTCATCTCCCCAAAACATTACACAAAAATAAATCATCAGAAAATCTTCCAAAGCAAGTATAATCTACCTACTCATCCCCATAGCAGGATCGACCTGAAATCATGGTAAAATGGTGGTGAGACAAAAATCTCAGTAAGTCCGTGTGTACTTTGGGTGTTCAGTGAAAACAGTTCGTGAATGCAAAGTATAAAATTCTTTATAAGAGATCACTGGCAAGCAATAAACATCAGTAAAAAAACAAGAGTGGTGTTTTGGCATTTCCAGCCATACATAATTTATAAAATCAACCACTCGAAAGAAAGGATTACGGGTTACCACACGTTGGGCCCCATAACTGGATGGTCAGCATGCCATACTTTGTGCATACCACCGTTTAGAATGCCACACTTTGTGCAGACTGCCAAAATTAGGTGATCGGCCTACTAGACAAGAAATTCCTCCTTCTCTAAACCCAAACAACAATCGGGTATCCATTCCGGCAAAACACAGTCACTTGACTGAAAAAGAACACTGCTAGCTCAGACCGGCACGACTTACTGGACTGTCGTCTTATCCGGGAAGGACTCACCCCTCAGAGGTGGCCACCTACTGAGAGACTTACCCTAACCCCTCAAAGACTAGCCCAGTAGTCCACCCTTATTGAGTACTCAACCTAACATATCCCACTTGGAAAAAAAAAATTGAACAAAACATAGTTCCACTTGAACATGGCAATTAAGGGTTTCCAAAGTTTTTGTCAAAATCAGTTTTAGAAAGAGTTTTAAGTTTGAATAAATCTACTTATTGGTATTCAAATAATTTGTTTGACGGAAATAAGATAGGAGACAATCCTCAATTGCCTTTACAAAGATAAGTGTCCATGCACTCTGCATTTGGCTTGTCATAATTAAACACTTTTCATCAATCAGGTTTTATGCAGGAGCTTACCTGATTCTTGCTCACAATAAAAAGGTCTCCAACTGCTGACCTAACCCCGCATGGGCAAATACAAATCATAATCAAACTCAAGCCAAAATTCACTTTTCTCAATTTAAACAACTGAACTTACTACTATCTGGATCCTAGTGTCAAGCTTTAAGGCCAAACAACAAGTAAATAGGTTTATAAGCTAAGGATAATTTGATATTTAAAATAATTACTGTTTTGGGAAATAAGTACTAATAAGTTAAAGGTTTAAATGTTGCTAAGAAAATTTAGAACTTATTTGATGAAGAGTCCTAGGTGGTTTTTAGGAAAAATAATGATTTATTAATAATTTAGATGTTAGAAAATAATTGATAACTAAAGTTAGTTGAAAATTAATTTTAATGAGCCTTGCTTGGAAAATAATAAATAAGTTTTAATAGGTTTTGATTAAAAGATAATAATTAAATTTTAATAATAAGTATTTTACTAATTATGATTATTTAAAAAAAAAGGCTTTAGTTGATTTCATTATTTTTATTTAATATCGATATATTTTATGTTTCTATCAAAACTATTATTTATTTGACTAAAATATCCTTTATATATATAATAATCCAAATCCACCCTTCCTAGGGTTTTTTTTTTCGAAATTACTAGCAAAATCATATTATTAAATATTTTATTCATGAAATAAAAATTAGCTTAGGGACAACTAGATCATGATCATATTTCCATGGCTATTCACAATCATGAACATATACAATCCTTCAATTCATCAAATCATCCAAATCATGCATACACACATAGATCTCAATTTATCAAGACATGATCTAACCCCTACTAGCATAAATATGATTATGGCTTCAACAATCCAACATGAATAAAAATCCTATTCACCAAATGTGACATAATCTCTAGCATACTTAATCATGGAGGCATGCATTAAACCTCAAATCATCATACAATCAACCAAGATAATCCATCCATACATAAATCCCATCTCCTTCATATTCATACATATATTCATGCTTCAATCTCAACAATACATACTCAAATCCAATCCACAGCCCACCTTCTATCAACATCATCCTAGAGAAATGAATCTAGAATTAAAAGAAGGGTTAAAAGAAAGCTTACTTGCTTGATGAATTCCCTAGAAGGGGTTTTGAATAAGTCTCAACTCAAATCCTATCCACAATCCACCCTCACGACTAAAGAAGGTGAAGGAATAATGACTATTGGAGAAGAAACCATCCGGCCAAGAAGGAGAGAGATTCGACCAAGAGAGAGAGAGAGAAGGACAGAGAGAGAGAGAGAGAGATAGACCATTGCTATGTTTATTCATACATATAATCATTAGAGATCACGATTAGAGAAGATGGAGTTATTAGAACAAACCTACCTTGATGGTGTTCTTGAGCCTTCAAAAAATTTCTGGTTTTTTATCCAAACAAGCAAGTTGGATTTTGGAGTTTGACGTTAAGAATGGTGTTGATGGACTCACGGCAGTGAGTAGACGAATTATGGAGTTTTTAGAATTAGTTTGAAGTGATTTGGATAGGTATTAGGCGAAAGGAAGAAGTAGGTGTTCTTGGTGTGTTGTGTGTTCTTGAAGGTTGAAGGGAATAGGGAGTTTTTGGATGGAGGCTGCCGAAATTCTGAAGAGATTAGGGCTGGCCAAATTTCTGTAGGGTTTAGGGAGATAATTCGTTGGTTTGGAAGGGAAAAGGAAAGGCTAGTTGTTGGAATCTTTGAAGAATATTTTTAGAAAGCAAATTTGGAAACTAAATATTCAAGAATAACTTTGATTATAGGAGAGCTTTTGGAAGTCGGCCATGGCTGAATTGCTGGGCAGTGCTTCGGCTAGATGAATGCTGGTTGAGGGAAGCTTAAGGTGGCCAAAAATACTGAGTGTAATGGTGAAGGGAAGGTCTGGTTGTTTGGGGTATATTTTATGGAAAGTTGTTAAATTATGGTGGCTGGAATTTTAGTATCCAAATCAAGGCATGATTGGAGAATTTTTTTTGAAATCTTTTAGGCAGACATGACTGGATTTTTATGCAGAAGCTTGAGAGGGATAATGGAGCTCAGTTATTGAAGGTTTAAGGGTGGTTTTTGTAGAAGAAGGATGGAGTTTCAGCTAGGGTAGAATTAGGAAACAAAGTTGGAGAATTCCTGCACAGAATTTCACTGCTTGCTTGAATTTTCTGGGCAATTTTCGGCTGCCCTTTTCCAGCCGGTTTACAAGGAGTTTGAAGGGGAGTTTCTGGGGTTTTCAAGGCTGGTTTCGATCCTTCTTCATGGATGAAAAACATGGCTATGGTGCTGAACAAAAACTGGAAGAAAACAACTTGGTTTCGGACCTCCAAAGCTGCGATTTGCCCAGGGATTTTTCTGGTTTTGCACCAACTTTGTGCAGTCCGAAAATGGTCAGAGAAATTCAGGTTGCAAGCTGATCCAAAAGGCCATTTTTCTGGCAGCATTTAGGAGGGAATATTAGCTAAGAGTTTCGACAACTTGAAGGCACAAGAAGCTGGAAATTTTCAGTTCATTCCAAGAAGGATGATGAACCTAGCTAGAATGAATATTTAGAAAGTTCACTAAAAGGATTTATCCTCTTAGAATCATTCACATCTCCTCCACATTTTCAGACCATAAAATGTCTTCCACTAAGACATTTTGATTCTACAAAGCCCCAACACTTCACTGGAATTTCTGGAAAGAAATTGGCTAGAAAAATTTGAACAAATTAATGAATTGAGAAATAGGAAAATTAAGGAGCAAGAGGAAATGAATTCCTCTTAGGAATTTTGTGTAGAACAAATGAGTAGGATTTGAAGACTCCTATCATGCCTCTCATAGGACAACATCTCTACCCTACTCCAAACACCACTAAGGCCGAAAATGATACTTCCCATGCAAAAAAAGAAAATTTAACTAGCTAAGGCACCTATGATGGAATTTGAACCCAATATCTCAAGAATTAATTCTAAGGCTCTAACCACTAAACCACAACAACTCTTGTTCTTATTTTTCCTCAAAAAAAAAAAAATCTTATTCAATCCTCAAGTTGTCTCCCTTTTTCCACCTCAAGCAAAAATTACTATTTTGCCCTTCTCAAGCAATACTCACAACCAAGCTTTCGAGACAATAAAACTCAAATCCAAAGCATAGAAAATCATTTTAAAATATATTTAAACAAGCAAAAAATTATGATATGCATCCCAACCCCCTCACTCTAAGGTTGGTTTTGACTGGGGTTTCACACGGGATGCATATCATATTTTCTTGCATGCATAAATATATTTTTGAATTATTTTATGTGCTTTAGAATTATAATTTATAGTCAAGAAATCTTAGTTGTGCTTATTGAGTAGGAAGGGTAAATTGGTACTTTTACTTGAAGTGAAAATAGGGAGATAGCTTGAGGATTAAATAGGAAGAATATTTGGGAAAGAAAATAAAAACAAGAGTTGTTGTGGTTTAGTAGTTAGAGCTTTGTGAATTAATGTCTTAGGTCTTGAGTTCAAATCCTATCATTTAAGATTTAGCATGAATAATTTTATTTTGTTTAACGATTGAATTTTTCAGCCTTTGCATCCTTTAAGTATATCTAGGAGTGTTGTCCTAGGGGAGATATGAAGGGAATGTTTTAGTCCTTTTCTTGTGCCTTAAAAGAATTCTTAAACGATTCATATCCTTCTACTCTCTAGCTTACCTTAATTATTTATCAATTAAGTTGTTCACTTTATCCAAAGCCATTTTTATTTCCAGAAATTCAGTGAGGTTTATTAACCTTAGAATGTTGAAAATGACTCTTAGAGGATAGAGTATTGGCTGAAAATAGGGACAGAGTTAAGGAAGGTTCCCAAGAGAATTAATCTCCATAGTTGAACTTTCAAACATCACTCCATAAGTATTCATCTTCTTCATGGTAGCAATTTGTAAAATTTTCTAGCTTCTTAGTCAGCCCAGCTTTCAAAAACTTCAGCCATTTTTCTCACTCAAATATTGCCAAAAAAAATAGCAAACTTGTTCAGCTTTGAAGACTGAAATCCTTGGCCAAAAATCGGACTACACAAAGCTATGCAAACCAGGAAAAAAAATCCTGGACAATTTCATAGCTTAGCAGGCCAAAAACCAAGCTGTTTCTTCTAGCCTTCAAACCAGTAATTCACCCCTGTCTTTCCTCCATGAAGAAGGCTGGAAACTAGCCTTAAAGAACCCTCCAATACCTCTTCAAACTCACTGCAAGTTGGCTGGAACATTGCAGAATAAACTGCACAAAAATTCCAGCAAACCATTCAAATGAACAACCAGAAATTCTAGCCTTGCTCCCTCTTCAAACCTTGTCTGAAACTCACTTCAATTTTCTGTGAAACCAACCTTAGTCAGCCATGAACTAAACTTCATCACCTCCTCCATTGATCTGCAAGAAATGAACACCATATCCACTCCTTAAATTCCTCCATCAATTACTCCAATCAAGTTCCCAATTAGAATTCAAAATTTCAGTAAATTGCTCCATGAAAAATTCCATGAATTAAGTTTCAAATAACCAAAAATTCTCCCACCCTTACACTCAGAATTTTGGCCACCCTATAGCTTCTTCACACCTCATTCATCTCAGCAAAACCCCATCAAAATCCAATCGGCCATAGCAGCTCCAAAGAACCTCCATCAATCAAACCACTCAACCATATCTTCTACCTTACTTCACTCTATGAATTACTCCTTTTGAAATTCAAATGATTAGATTTCCCTCTTCTTCCTAACCTAAAAATTCAATCACAAGAATCCCCTAACTATTCGGCCAACATCCTTCAGCAAAATTCATCCAGCTTTCTCTCCACTCTCTCCATTTCTCAAAGAACACCAAGAACACACACCACCATCCTCCAAGCCTAAGACCACTCCAAACCTGTCCAATCCCTTCCAAAAACTCTAAATCATGTCTACTCACCCTTTAAAGTCCATTTCTGTGTTTTATAACATCAAACATTGAAAGAAAAATTCTGCTATAGGATAAAAAACCAGAATTTTTCATGAAGATTCAAGAACTCTCTCAAGGTAACCAAGAACGAATTTGATCATCTTCTTTCCATTAATCTTTAAACATAATATACTAATGTTCTCTCTCTCTCTCTCTCTCTCTCCCTCTCTCTCTCTCTCTCTCTCTCTCTCTCTCTCACACACACACACACACACGTTGAAATGGTTGTTTCAACCATGACCGTTTCTCTTCTTCTACATTGGATGATTCAAGCCTCCTACGCGTGTGGATCTCCTTGGATCTTCAACAAGATTGTCATCAACTAAGTATTTCTCTTTAACCCTCTTTTCAATTCTAAAAATCATGTCTCTTAGATGTTATTCGAAAAGGATAGAATATGATTGGAGATTGAGTTTGTGTTTGTATGAAGGAGTTGAGATTGGAGCATGAGGATGTTTTGTCATGGTTGAGTGTTATGATATTTTATGGTTCGATGCATGCTCTTCGTGTTGTGAGTAAGTATGGATAATTAAGGATGATAAATATTATGTCACCTTTGTTGAATAGGGTTTTATGTTCTTGTATTCCTGTTGAAGCCATGTATATGATTATGCTTAGTAGAGATTTAGCCATATGCTAGTGGGTATGGATTTAAGCCTTTATTCATGAATGGAATTGTTTGATGATTGATGTTGGATTTTATGTTCATGATTATTGTTAGAAATAGGAGAATTATGATCACGACATTGTTGATCTTAAGATATTTTAATTAGCAAATTTTATTACGTTAATAAAAAATAAGACTATATTTTCCCTCAATAATTTCGAAAACCCTAGGAAGCCTTGGAGTTGGAATATTAAATAAAATAGTGAAATTTTAGCCAAATAAATGATATCTTTTTTAAAAATAATATATATAAATATATATATAATATAATATAATATAATACTATTAAATAAGGCCTTTTATATAAGTAATAATAATAGGTAAAATATTTATCTTGTAGGTCATATATTCATAAATACTATTGAAATCTATTTATTATCTTTTGATCAAGATTTATTAAAATTTACTTATTATTAATTTCATTTGTTAGTTATTTTCTAACTATTAATTATTAATTAAGAGATTAGTAATAATTTATTATTTATTTTAATAATATCATCTAGGACATAGGATCCTTCATCAAATAAACCCTAGTTTATTAATAACAAAGATTTTATATTTGAACCTATAACCTCTTAGTAATTATTTTACAACCCCTGGTTATTTTATTATTAAGCTAAACTTATATATATATATATATATATATATATATATATATATATATATATATAACCATTATCATCTAGCCTTTCAACTTAGGACATTAGGGTCATGATCGTAATAAGTTGAACTAGGATTATTTATGGAAGCAAATTTAGCTTGAGTTTAATTATGGCTTGTGTTTACCCTAGGCGGGGTTAGGTCAGTTTTGGAAGATCTTTGATTTAGCTCGAGCAAAGGATCAGGTAAGCTTCTGCATAAAACTTATTTGATGTCAAAAGGTTAATATGGCAAGCCAAACGCGGAGTGTATGGACACTCATTTTATAAAGGTAATTGAGGACTGGTTCTTTTCTTGTTTCAGTCAAGCAAATTATTTGAAAATCAACAAGCAATTTTGCTCAAACACCAAACTCTTTCTAAAACCAACTTTGACACGAACTTTAAAAATCCTTAATTGCTATTTCCAAATAATGCAATGTCTTATCATTTTTCTCCCAAGTTGGACAATCAACGTTAAGTACTCAATAAGGGTAGGCTAGTAGTACTAGTTTTGAAGAGCAAGAGCGACTCTTCTGGCAGGAGGCCACCTCCAGAAGATGAATTCAACTTGGAGAAGCGACAATAGTACTTAGTTATGCTGGTCCGAGCTAGCAAGTTTCAGTCATGTGGACTGTGTGTTTCCGTAGTGGACAACCAATATGTTTGGGTGTAGAGAATGAGGAGTATCTTATCTAGTAGGCCGTACACCTACCTTTTGTCAATCTGCACAAAATGTGGCATTCTGACCATTATATGCACATGAGGCCCAACGTATGGAAGCCCATAGCCTCCCATTTGAGTGGTTGTATTTATTGTACACTTGTATGGTTTGAAAAGAGAAAAACGCCACTTTTTATTTTAACCTTATTTATCGCTTGCCAGCATTTTCATTTATGAAATTTTATAACTCACATACATGAACTATTTTCCTGAACACTCAAAGCACACATGGACTTACTGAGATTTTTATCTCATCACCTTTTATGCCATGTTTCAGGTTGATCCTATTGTGGGGATGAGTAGCTAGAATGTTGCCTACTTGAAGACTCTTGTTGTTTATTTTATTTGTTGCTTTGAGAGATGATAGTGAACAATTTATTTTGGATTTGTCTTTGAATTTTTAGGTTTTAAAAAGTTTTAATTTTAAAGTATTGTTTATTTTCATTTGTGTTTCCTAGTTAAAAAGACCCCTTGTCCCTTAGACGGGGCGACATCCCCGGCCCTGTTGAGCCTAGGTAGTGGGGTGTTACACTCTTTCTCTTGTATACCCACTTACATCCATTGGATTTTATCCCTTCAGGTGATGCGACAAGATCCTAAAACTGATTGAAGTACATAGACTCAATCTCGGCTTTCATTGCTTCATGCCATAGATTTGCATCGGCATTAGCAATAGCCTTCTCGTATCTAGTGGGGTCTATTCCTGATGGTCAAAGACTAGCTCGAAAGCTTCTCCATCCAACTCTACGGAACCCTAGACACTATCCCACTACAACAAGGATCCAATTGTACAGGCTCTTGAGGCTGTACCTTTTTTTGTTCCACAATCGGGTTAGAAGAAGTTGATTCTGAAGATAACTACTCCTCAAGATCCAACCTATTTGAACCTTTCATGGAAGTATTCTGATAATCCTCTAAGTATCTAGCATTGGTAATTTACCAGTATTTTCTGCTCTTTAGGTTGATAAAAGTAACCACCATTTATCTCTTTTAGATACCCAACAAAATAGCATAATTCTGATCTGGGTTCTAACTTATCTCCCTTGACCAGTATATAAGCTAAACAACCCCATATCTTGAGATGATTCAGACTTGACTTACGCCCAATCCATCTCTTATAGGGAGTCCTAGGTACTGACTTGGAAAGCACCAAGTTCACAATGTATGCCACTATTTCCAGGGCATATCCCCAAAAAGACACTAAAAGAGTAGCATAAGACATCACGCTTCGGACCATTTCCATTAATGTCCAGTTTCTTCTCTTAGCTACTCCCTTCTGCTGGGGAGTCCCTTGCGCAGAGAGCTGGGGTACTGTCCCATGATGTACCGTGTAGTCCTTAAATTCACCAAGAAGGTACTCTCCACCACGATCCGATCGTAAGGACTTGATCAGTTTATCTGTCCGACACTCCACTTCAGCTTTAAACTTCTTGAACTTGTCAAACGAGTTAGGCTTGCGTCTCATCAGGTAAATATAACCAAATCTTCTACAATCATCTGTGAAAGTGATGAAGAACTCAAAACCTCCTCTAGCTAGTAAAGACAAAGGACCATACATATTAGTTTGAACAGGACTTAATATATCCTTGGCTATCCGCCTTAGGGGTAAAGGACATTTTGGTCATCTTTCCTATTAGGTAGTATTCACACTAAGGCTAATTTTCAAATCTCAATGAGCCCAAAGGCCCATCATAGATTAACCTCTAAATCCTAGTTATGTTGATATGACCCAACCTTAGATGCCAAAGATACGAGTCATTGGCATTGTTCTTTCTCTTCCGTATTAAAGGTTCAGATTGAGAGTTATTTAATTGATTGTTAATAGGGTTTAAGAAGAATAGATTTCCATACATGTGCCCAGTACATAAAATTTCTCCATCTCTACTGATAGTAATACCATAATAGAAAGATACACAATATCCTCGATTTATTAGTTTCACAACTGAAATCAAATTCTGTCGAAATCCAAGTACATACAAAATATCTCATAAAACCACTATTCTAGTACAATAAAAAATAAGATCCGGCTCTCCCACTACAAGAGCCCAGACTTGTGCTCCATTTCCCACGCCTAGCCTATTTTCGCCCTTCTTGAGTCTTCTAATCTTTCTAAACCCTTGCAAGAAGTTACATATGTGATCAGTAGCTCCTGAATCAACAATCTAAAAGTTTATCCAACTATTGATAAAGACTCTAGATAGAAAATAATACCTGTGGGGTTTTCCTTGACTTGAAGATCTGGACACTCATTTTTCCAGTGTCTCTTTAGTCCAAATTTGAAGGACTTACCCTTAGGTTTATCTTTGGGCTTAGCCATTGCGTTTCTCTTCTTCTTCTTGAACTTTCTGGGCTTGGGCCCAGTTCTAGAAAATAAAGCCTTAGCAATCATAGCCTTAGATTGTGGCTTCATAACCTTCTCCACAATCTAATGTTCCTTCATCAACTCAGTTAAACTCATGTTTAACTTGTTCATGTTGTAATTCAATTGGAACTGAGTAAAAGAATACAGTAGAGATTTGAGAACCATGTCCACTTGGCTCTCAGGGTCAATAACAGACCCTAAGATTTCTACCTCCTTGAAGGCAACAATCATCTCGAGCATATGCACTCTGACTGATGCTCTCATAGCCATCTTAGTGTTTATAATAGTTTGAAGAGCCTTCTGCCTTGCTGGCCGGCTCTTATCCACGAACATCATTGCTAATAATTGACTTATGTCATACGCAGTGGTCATGTGCTCATGTTTTGACTGGAGCACATTAGACATGGAGTCTAACATATAACGACGTGCCATTTCGTGAGCCTTCTTCTATGCCTTCTCAGCCTATCGCTCTTCGGTGGTGGATTCTTCCCTAATAACAGGGCCGATCTCGTAAAGGACATACTTATACTCTTCCGCTGTGTGTATTATGTCCAAGTTCCTCTTCTAATCCACATAGTTTGGTCCCATTAGCTTATTCTCTCAGAGAATATCGGCCAAAGGACTAAAAGAACCTCCCACCATTTCTAAAAAATCAAAAATAAAACAAAAAAATTTAGTTTGTGAAAACAAAACAAATTTATGCACTTTAACCTTATATCAAAACTGATAATAATTAATTTGGCTCTTAGGGAAACTGACATAGCTTCTTGGGAAGATTAACAATTCCCTAAACTAAGTATGTTAACTACCATAAATTAATTTCCCTTCTAGGTAATGATCTAGAAGATAACACCATCGAGGGGATGGCCATTTCCTCTTATTTCCTATGGACATACCTCGCGCTATGACCTCCAATGTGGGCTGGCCGATCATAGTACATGTCCCAAGTTATTAATTACATCCCTCCATTAGATCTAGATCCTTGTGGTATCCCCATCCTATACGGGTTCACTCCCAGGGTGACACGAGGGGACCCACGATCTCTAATGAGGATCGTGATGGAAGCCGTGGGGCCATTGGAACCCCTCTCACACTTAGTTTTTTAAAATAGGGGTTTTCTAAAAAATATCCTTTAGAAAATTTCTATTAAGTTTTCCCTTAACTCAAAAATAAAATATCTAAATCTATTAAAATCTCTGTGTCAAGGTATATATCCTTTGAGAGATTTTTTCATGGCCTAATTTTATTTAAGTTAAAAACTTAATGATTTAAAAAATCTTCGAATTGAAACTTTCTAGAGACTTTGGTCTCAAATTTATTTGACATAACAATTTTTGTTGTGCAAAAATAAAACAAAATTAATTAATTAATTAATGATCTTGTTTAATCCTAAAATCCCTTACTAATATTTTTCCTGCATTGCAAAAATATTAACTTTGTCTGGTATGGACCCTAAAAAAAAATGCAAGAAAATTACAAGGAAGAATAAAAGATTTCTCCTTGGTCCACTGCACTGGCCGTACTGGATCAAGCACCTATCTACACTGAGGTCCACTACACCCGCCATACAAAACCAGACCTCGCAGGCGACCAGCGTGTGGACCGGACCCAGACCCGAGACGGTGCTGGTTCCGGCGACCTCAGCCGGCGTCGGTCCTGGTCTGTCCGGATCTTCTTCCTGTACATTTTTCTGCATTTTTTTTTCCTACAGCTTTCTTTTTGTTTTTCTGCAACTTTCTTCCTCCATTAGCTCACCAATTTCAATCCAAATACAATGAAATCAATGAAAACCAACAATCGCCTATACCCATTAACATTGGGCTTACACGATTTACTAAGGAAAAACCAGATTACATCTCACCTATACGTCTATCAGAGAAGTTTAATAGAGAATCTATCCATACCAAAAACAGCGAAGGATCACAGTTTAATCACACATATGTGTCCAATTTTATTCAACAAGATGCACGCTTCCTATATTTGCACAAAACCTTCACTCTCTGATACCAATTAAAGGTTTAAAAAAAGAAGCAAAGCACGCAACAGAAGCAAAAAATTTAAAACTGAAGAAGAAGAAAATCACAGACCGGAGCCGGCGCCGGTCACGTCCTGAAGGGACTCCGAGGGAAAATTTTTTTTACCTTTTTTTCTCATTCTCAGAATTAGTTGGATCAAAATATATGGAATTGGGGTAAGCACGCTGGTGGAAACCTCTGGTGCGATTCCTGCACACCTCCTACTCTGTCTATGCATGTATATGAACGCCAACCTCTCGATCTTCCAATATATGGCCTGCCTAATCCACGTTTGGTGAACAACTCACAAGGTTAAGGAAGTTTTCTTGGAGAGAAAAATGAGGTTGTGCATTTTTCTTGCTCAGAGAAGAAGCAGTGAAAAATAACGTTCTTTCTAAACACATAGAAGAGGCAGTCCAAAACAACGTACTTCTCTATTCTCCTGTTTAACCTAAATAAAATCGTAGGTTAAATTGGATTGGCCCATTGGACTCTTAGTTTATCCCTTTTGGACTTAAATTAATTATTCTAATTAGAACCAAATAAATGACCCAATATATAATTAAATTTTTCGCCCAAATAAACTAGTCCAATTAACAAGCCTACATTAGTTTAGTCCTAAGTCAATCTTTAATTAATCAAACTAGGCCAAAGCCATGAACAATTAATTAACCCACTAAACTAATTTAATTAATTCTCTCTCTGTGTGGAACTTTATTTTATTCTAGCCCAATAATTATATCAGGTTACTTAAATAATATAAATTTCATTTAATTTAAGACCAATTCCATAGATTGTAAATAATTTGGGCTCACGGACTATACTAGGAACCAAAAGACACACTGTCTTGACTACTAAAATGACCAAAATACAGTTGGCATATAAATAGCTATATTTTGCATTTTAAATATTTCCTAATATCAGCATAAGGAAATATTGACTCCAAGGACAATGCTGCGTTAGCAAAGTCTTCGACCTACAGGTGAAATGACAAAAATACCCCTCTATACATCACCGTACATTAGAGAGGAAAAAATGTACTAACACCTCTCTAAATGATATCTACCATCCTTAGGCTTCTTGTCCAATGATCCTTAACTTCCTAGATTGTTTCTGCTTTCCAAGGGAGCTACCCTAAAGCAAACATCTAAGTCATGTTTCCCAAGGCCCTGGATAGTTAGATCATTTAGACAACCACATGGGGCGATATAGTATACGAACTATCTTGTAGAAGACTGTCTAAAATAACTAGTCACACATACCTAATATGCAAGTATATTAGTCGTACGATAGAACCTCAACTATACAATATCAAAGTACGTGCTTCCAGCTTCATCAGACTACCAACTCATACTTAAGTCGTAGAAAACTATTCCACGCTGTAGCAGTAGTAGTCTAGGTTTCTAGCATATAATACTTTACAAAACTACTACTAAAGGTCCTATTCTACGTATTCGAAATATGCTTATATCATGAATTGAGTGGACTACTCACTGGCTAAAGGTAAGCCATTCTCCATTTAGAATTCACAACATAATAACCTAGATATGATGAGATTCTCATTCTCATCAATCGGTTAAGAACAAAAGTTTCTGTGTTAAGTAACCCGTGATCCATACATTACTGTGAAAGACCTCCATTCACATGGACCATTTACTTAAACACAATTGATTTTTTTTCCAAACATAATTATGCACAAATAAAAATGTAAATTCACAAACAATTTCTAAAAATAAATTCTTTTATTAAAACATTCGATACTTACATCAGAATCCTAGTCTAATAGGGTATATTTCCCAATAATGCTTATACTCAAATATCTCAAGGAAATGAGAGATTATATGCTTATATATCATGCTGATGATTTGGTTCCTTGTGGTTACACAAACTCAGACTTTGAGGAGGATAAAGATGAAAGAAAATCCACTAGTGGATATGTCTTCACTTTATCTGTAGGAGCTATTTCATGGAAAAGTATCAACCAATCCTGTATTGCTGATTTTACCATGGAAGCTGAGTACGTTGCTACTTCAGAAGCTTCTAAAGAAGCTGTGTAGCTCCAGAAGTTCCTCACAGAATTTGGTGTAGTACCACACATGGACAGGCCTACCACAATTTGTTATGACAACACTGTAGCGGTGTCACAATGCAAGGAAGCTCAAAACCATAGGAAGGGCAAGTACATAGAGAGGAAGTATCACCTCATCCGGGAGTTTATCCATAAACGGGAGATTGTAGTTTATCAGATTTTCTCTATCAACAATTTGGCAGATCCTTTTACTAACCCTTTTACAGAAAACATGTTTCACAAACACTTAGATATCATAGGGGTAGCCACTTAAGGACTTTCTTAGTTGTTGTAGTGCAAGTGGGAGATTGTTAGAAAGTAGGCCCTCAAAGACTATGTATTATGTGTAATTATATTGCAATAAAATATTTATTCATTCAATTTGGTTTATTTCTTATATCATTGCACATTTAATGTCCAAGTATGACAAGTAATGATGTATGTGATGGGTCATTCTTCACAGTAAGGTATAGACCATGGGTACTTGTCATACAAGTAAAATTGAATTCTTAGTCATTTGATGGAATTGGGCATTTCATCAAGGTAAGACTATTATGCCATGAGTTCCAATGAGGAACGGTTTACCTTGAATCGGTGAGTAGTTCAGTCACATCATTGGCATAAGCGTATTTCGAATACGTAGAACTAAACCTATAATAGTGGTCTCTCTTAAAGTACTATAATTATAGAGACCAGACTATTACTGCTATAGTGTGGACGGATACCTTCATCTTGAGTATGAGTTGGTGGTCTAACGAAGCTAGCATATTGCACTTTAATGTATGTTGGATTAGATTTCTTTTGTGAAATCAATAACCTTGTATGATGGGTATATTACTCTAGTTAGTTAAGATGGACATAAGCCACAGAGTTTCTATGCATCACTTTGTGAAGTTAAATCAACCCTTTGTGATTGTCCAGGATAATCTAATAATCCAGGGCCCTGGGAATATAACTCTAGAATGTGTGCTTTTTGGTAGCTTTCAATGATAAACAAGTATATTTGAGTGAATCATGGATTATTGGACTTGAGATCTAAGGATGGTAGATGTCTTTGAGATCGGTGTTAGTACATTTATCTTATCTCATTGATGGGTGTTGCATAGAAGGTCACTTGTAGGTCGGACACATTTCTTTAGCAATAATATTCTTGGGGTCAACATTTCCGTATGGTGATAAATGTGAATATTTAAAATCATAAAATGTAGCTATTTAATAGTAAGGGCATTTTGGTTATTTTAGTAGCCATGAATAATATGTCTCTTGGTCCCCGAAGTAGCTCAAGTTACCTTGGTGTTGTTTAGATATAATATTAGCTTAATGGATAATTATCTAGAAGAAAAATAAAATTTATTCGAAGAGTCCAATTAGAATTGATTAATTAGTCTTGGGTTTTTTATAAGGCCTAGAAAAAGATAATTAATTGATTAAGCGAATTAGGTGAGAATAAATTAATTAATTAGGCTAATACGTGTTGACATATATTAAGAGTCCACTTATAATTAATTAATTAGTCTTGGGTATTTAATGTAGAAAAGAAATTTAATTTAACGAAGAGGATTAAGCCAGTCTTGGACTATTTTTTGAGCTCAACACCAAGCCAGCTAGGGCTTAGTATGTTTTGGCCCACTACGACTTCATTAAACCCTAGGGTGGCCGAAATTTAAGGGGTAGAGAGGTAGGGATTTGGTTAAGCGCTCTCTCTCTTGTTTGCAGCCACCCTTCCGCTTGTGTTTTCTCTTCCTTCTCTTCTCTCTCTCTTAGAGTGTCTCTTTGTTATCCAAAGAAGCTTTCACCAAGCTAACCTAAGATCAAGGCAGAGTAATACTCCGAAAGACAAAGAGAAGAAGCTTCGATATTCTTGATGCATAGGAGTAGTAGATTAACGGGAATACCGATCGAATTGCAGGCACCTCCTTTTCCCTTTCCAACGTAAGATCTTGTACAACCTGGCACCTTATTGGTTAATCGCGACCAATAAAGAAAAGTGAGCACTCTCTCCTAGATGTGGCTCGAAAAGTTGAAAATTTTGCCACTGCATTTTCTTTGATGTTTTCCATTTTTTATCCTTCATCACTTTACATATATCACTATGAATTATCATATTGGTCTCATGAAGGATTTAAAATAGACCAACTTCATTTGTAATCTATACAATCACTATCTTCTAGTTAAATTAGTAAACATATTTTGTCTCATGCAATTTATCTAAAAGATGCATTAAAATCAATCCTCATATAAACCCTTATATATCTTAGGTGATTTAAAACATTAAATTAGTCAATGAATCTAGATTCTAACAATTATCAACCAACTTTTGATTACCTAAGTTTTAGACCGTTAACCCCTTTTTCAAACAAGTTAAGAGATAAAAAATATAAAGTTAAATGATTGAAGTCATTACCAACCTCTTTTTCAAGCAAATTAATAACAAAAATCAGTCAAACAACTCCGTACGAAAAGCAAGTAATCAAATCCCAAGATAAAATAATGAATTGATCAAAAGACTAAATTAATTCAAGAAATCATGAATCCTAAAAACAATGTCAAATTTCAATGAAAACATTAATTACATAATTATTTAATAAAAAGAAAAAAATGGTAAAAGAAAGTATTCATAGACAAGCCACATTCTTTTCCATTGAAGACTCTCTCGAACAACATACCCTGATTTGATGAATTCCTTCTTCAATGAGTGATTGGAAGTTTTGGTCTTCGATTCACTACTTTCCCTTGTATTTTCCTTGTTTTTGTAGGCTTATTTAATGCTAAAATTTGTTGCTTAAGCAGTCTTGGCCATGAAGGATTCGAAAAATATTAAATCCTTTAGAAAATTCCAAATTCGCACACAGGATTTTCGTGTCCATTGCGGACCTGGCGCCATGTGTGTTCTATTTTTTCCCAGGAAACTACTCCATTTTCATAGTTTTTCTAGATTGTACTTGGCGTCCGATGCCTTAGTTGGACTTGGCACTAGGTACATTCCGGAAACTTTCACTATTTGCTCGAAATTAACTCAATTTTGTACAAATTTGTCAAAAACACTTCCCACAAGAAAAATTTTAAATAGAAAGGAATATACCTAGTTATTACATCAAAAGTATCTCAATTTAACTTCAAATAACCAAGAAAAATAGTGATGATTTTAGCCCCTACAACACACCCCCACACTTAAACCGGACAATGTCCTCATTAGCTAAAAATTAACACAAGAAGGTATCTCCAAAGGTACCAAAGATATTAAGAAATTCTCCCCAAGTGCAATAAGTTCCCAAAGATATTAAAACTTGGAATAGAGAGAAGAGCTTGTCCAAAAGGACTTTATTCCGACCTACAAAAGAAAACACAAATAAAAGCACAACAAAAATAATAACAAAAGAAAGACATACCAAACTAAAAGAAAATAAACTAAAGAAAAATAAAAATCCTAACAAAACAAATAAAGACACAACTCACTTCCCCACACTTAAGATGGAAAATATTTTCCTTATTCGTATTGGGTATCTCACGCATATCATATATGCCGCAGCGAAAAATTAAAAACGAGACACCATCCTAGGATCTGCATATATGTGGAACAAAATTTTGTTCTTCATTGATCGTCTGAAGAACAAAATTTTTCTTCTTCAAGTCTGAGGCACGATCCGGCAATCCTCTTAATCAAACACCACGAGAGTTGAATGTGCAACCACTATAATCACAATGTGTGGTTATCTCTAACAGAAATCCACACAGAGCATACACTCAAGCACCAAAATTTCCTTTGCTAGTAGAAAAACAATGGCGGCTAGGATTTGTTCTTCTTCAAAAGAAGGACGAGAGAGAGATAGAAGAAAAAAGAAGTCGTGTGTTACTATGGTTGGAATTGTATCGTGTCTCTTACACAAAAATAGGTATCGTATGTCATCCCATGAGTCATGAAAAACCCTACTTAAAACAGTCCAGTTGAGAATTTCAAAGCAGCTAGAATTCCATAATTCTAATTGGAAACATCAAGTTCTTACAATTACAATTTGGACCATAAATTATAACTAATTATAATTTGGCCACAACAACTTCTCTTTCTCGCAATTAACCCCACTATTATTATGAAATAACATCTTAAGTATACAATCCTCTATTGTGTGTGACCTATTAGGATTCCAAGTCAATTGGTAGCGAACATGAATTAATCCAAACGTCTTTGAGATTAATAATCCAAAATCAATTAGAACTAATCCTATTACTTATAATTAGGATTGGTTTATTAATTCATCAATTAATAAACCCATATTCCCATACCATAAGCGGGATCTAGCAACATATCATGACCACCCAAGAGTCTAGGAAATCAGGTGGCTTGACATGAACCCTTCAACAACAAACTACATTGCAATTAACTCCATTTACCATACAATATCTCATTCGGTTTGGAGTACGAAATTAGTGCCAACTCCCTCTCGAATTAATTCTGGCCCAAATACAATAGTACTTGCAACAAAAACCCACTACTCTAGATGTGTATCAATTGGAACTATTTCCAATACACAATCGCCTCGGCTAATGACTTCTCGAGTAGTAATTCCTACAAGTGGCCGTGAGATATTCGCCCCTACTATTAGGAGTGGAGAATCCTTTATTGATCCTCTCAACTACTTTTGTTTACCTCATAGTGTACCCCATATCCATCCCATAGGTGGCCCTCGATCGAACTCCAGAGGTTGGAATCAGAGTATAATACTCAGTAAATGAAGTACCTTAGATATCTCAAGTCTAAGGATACTTGCACGTTTGCTATATTAAGATTATATCACCAGTAGTAAATAGTTATCCATGTGATTATCTCATAGCTAGGTCATCCAATGAACTTGTTCCATTAACAAGCATCAATGTGTTAACTTTTAGTATCTCAATACTCACGGATATAAGAACCACCATCTGATCAAATGTAGAAGTCTAACACATGCTAGTCTTAACGCATTAATGATGTCATGTCTCATTAATACTATGACTAGGAACTATTTAAGTACTAACACTATAGAGTATAGTAGGAATCTCATGTCACGATATCTATCATGATTTTCTTAACACAATGTTGTACTAGAAACTTTATCTAATAGTTATTTTACACAAAAGTAAAAAAAAAAAAGTGTAAGATAAATAATGCCTTTTTATTAAAATAAAATGTGTCATATACAACATACACGTGATTGCTTCTAGGGCATAACACTGAAAAACTCCCACTTTTACTAGAGCCAATCATTCATGTATCTAATACCGAATGACTCAACATGATTATCATGTTTCTTTTCAGATAGTGCTTTTGTAAACAGGTCAGCTATGTTCTCATCCGTAGGAACTCTCTCTATCTTTATTTCCTTAGCTACTTCAGAAACAGCTATGTACATTGCTTTTGTCGTAGAGTTGATAATTGTCTCTTGTTTGAAATTCTTCCAACTCATTATCCCTCCGCACAACGTAAACACGTAGCTTGATTGTTATTTGAAATCATCTTTGTCAGATTGAAAACTGGTATCAGTATACCCGTTTATTTTCAAATCACCTTCTCCATATACTAAGAACATATCCTTAGCCTTTCGTAAGTACTTAAGGATGTTCTTTACAACCGCCCAATGACTCTCACCAGGGTTAAATTAGTATCTGCTCGTCAAACTGAGAGCACAAGATATATCGGGCCTAGTACATATCATTGCATACATGACAGATCCAACTGCCGAGGCATATGGAATCTTACATATGTGATCCCTTTCAACTTGTGTCTTAAGAGACATCAACTTTAAAAAGCTTACACCAAGTAACATGAGTAAGAATTTCATTTTGGATTGATCCATGCTAAACCTCTTTAGCACTTTATCTATGTATGTAGATTGTGAAAGACCTAGCAACCTTTTAGATCTATCTCTATAGATCCTTATTCCAAGAATATAAGTTACTTCACCAAGGTCTTTCAGGGAGAATTGTTTGGACAACTAAACTTTAACCGTTTGCAAAACAAGTATATCGTTTCCTATTAGCAATATGTTATTTACATAAAGCAGTAAGAAAACGATTGTGCTAATAAAATACAAGGATATTTAAAAAAGAAGAGAGAAGTGTAGAGAGAGAAGCTCTCAACTCCTATGAGTTCACCTCTCTTCCCTGATATCCATGGCTGATATTCAAGCTGTTACGCACGTAAACGGATTCTATGTTGGTTAGTCTCTTTCTATTTATGTGTTGGTGGGTGTTATTGGTGTGACTTCTTTTTGTTTTCATTGTCAATCCCGGATATGATTGCCGGACTATCTGATGGATAAGGGACATTTGTGTTCTTGGTTTTGAGGGTGCACATGTTATACTCGTCCATCTTATCCGTTGTTGAGTTGGTTAGCGGGTTTCTTTCATCTTCTAACTCTTCTGTCTACTCGGTCTTCATCTCCTAGTTAACTGCTCTCTGTTTGTAGTGTGTTGGAGTGCTCTTTCTTCCAATCTTGGTTAATCCTCTGTCACCGGTCTAGCTTGGCCTCTTGCTCCTGAAATACCTCTTTATATCAGCTTTTAATCTGCTTGTACCGTCTTCACACAGCTTAAACCTATTTGTCAACCCATTCCTTCTGGTTTTCTGATGTGCTATCCCTCATCCGGTTCCTAGCAGGTTTCGATGCTACCTAACCCGCCACTCATCAGACCAATTAAGCTTATTGTCCACCCTCCTTTCTATGTATGTCAGTTTGCTGGTATACCAAACCCGGGGAAGTATTTTTCTTATTCTTGGAATCAGTTTTATTTTAACATCCCGGTTGGCTCTATCTAATCTTTTCTCATTCTAAAGGCTGGACCTCATGGTCCAGACCAGAATTGGGAAGTTAGGTATTCTTGAGGGGGCCACTTCTACTGCAAATTGCATGGTTGTCTCCCCAGGTAAGAACATGGAGAAGCCCTTTGATATCACCCCAAACCCACCATTTCCTTGGCCAGCTATTCAGTCTATCTCCATTGACCTCCAAATTGCTCCTCAAGTACCTACATAGGCTGGTCCGGACCCTCCCTTAGTGGGGAACCAGTCTCCAACTGTCCCAGATGTACCATCTGCACCTAACGCCCCCTTAGTGGGAAACAATCATCTGCCACCCACTATTTCTTTGCAGACCTCTCAACCTCCTCGTTCTTGGGCAAACATTGTGAGAGGTAACTGTGAATAGTAGAATGGAATGTGTCTCAAGCATATTCCTTACTCGGGTAATGTCATTCATTTGGATGAAAGGGACTTTATGGAAGCTACGGGCAAGCTGGGTTTCTGTCTTATGGGGATGTTTGCTGTTAGGTTCCCAGGCATGAAAGCAGTAATGGACCTCACAAAATAATGGGGAGTTCAATCCAAAGTGCATTCCCATGTTGCTGGATGGCTTATATTCCGCTTCCAAACTGACGATGATAGGCAGAAGGTCCTCCGGGGGGGGAGGGGAGAGGGGCCTTATACAATATTTAGGCATTATTTAATGCTTAAAATAATGTCATATGACTTTGATTTTTCTCCTGCTGAGATGAGTATCATGCCTATATGGATCACGTTTCCTGCCTTGCCTCTCGGTTGCTGGAACATGACTGCTCTAAGCAAAATTGCATCGGCTGTAGGCATACCGATCATGACGGATATGCTTATTGCAACCTTTGATCTCCTATCCTATGCTAGAGTGCTTATTGAAGTTGATGTGGCCAAGCCTCTGGTAAAGATATTACCAATCAGAATGCCTTCAGGTAAGATAAAAAACCAAGCAGTGAAGTTTGAGTTTGAGCCTTCGTACTGTTCATGCTGCTGCAAATTTGGCCATGTTACTGAGGCATGTGTGGGGGAAATCATGAAAAGAGAGGAACAACAGGTGGCTAACAAAAATGAAGGGAATAGAAAAGGGCAGAAGGATAGTACATGGCCTCTAACTTGGCCAATGTTAGCCCGGTTATATAGAACCAAAATATGAGATCAACATCCCAGGTTTAAACCGAAAAGATAGGTGTTGTAAGCAAATACAAGGGGAAATAGCCGGTTCTTAATTCGGACAAGAATATGGTAAGTAGTGAGCATACAAATTACATCCAAGATCATAGGGGAAATGCTATTGTTGACGTCCCTTCCTCATCTAATGGACCGAGCAACCAACCTACTCAGACTAGAGGCCGATCAAGGGTTAGGCGTAGGGGACGGCTGCATTGGCAGAAAAAATTGAACGCACACGCTGGACTTAGACAATCATTCTCCCCTTCCCGTATAGGAGGATGTGATGAGGAGGTTCTAGTGAACGTGGGCAATACTGGTAAAGTGACTACTCAGGCAACGAAATTTATTTCTTTAGTATGGAAAAAATATGCCCAGCGGAGTGTTAACTTAATTATTGCCCAAGGGGTACTAGTTAGCCCATAATGAGAGTAGCGTGCTGGAATATTCAAGGGTTCAACATGACCCTCAAACATCATGGGGTTCGGAATTTTATTTCTAATCATCATGTGGACGTTATTGGTTTATTGGAAACAAAGATGAATGCTGTTGGGGTGGATAATTTTCTACACCAAAAATTCCCTAATTGGTCAGCTTTTCATAACTTGGATGAATCAGAAGGAGGCGGGGTGGTTATCTTATGGACTGATGCTAGGGTGGATGCTTATTTACTTCACTACACACCTCAAGAGATCACTGTGAGTATCAGTTGTAAGATTACCCATACTATCTATTCCTTCACCTTTATCTATACTTACAATTCGGTTATGGCTAGAAGAAGTTTATGGGAGGACATTCAGTATTTATCTTCATCAATTTCAGATTCGTGGATTCTTATGGGTGATTTCAATTCCTATTTACATATCGAGGACAAGTTTGGTGGTTCTGTGCCTTCCTCGTATGAAATTAGGGACCGTCGGCTCTATGTGAGGATATTGGGCTGGAGGACCTTCCTTATGTCGGATCAAGGTATACTTGGACAACTTCTAGAGTGTGGTCCAAACTTGATAGGGTTATGGATAATGCAGCATGGTTTCAATGCCCTACATAGGCTTCTGTTGAGTTTTTCCCTATTAGGAGCATTTATGATCATAGTCCTGTCATTTGGTCTGTGGTTGACAACAATGTAAGTTATGTATGTCCATTCAGGTTCCTTAATATTTGGTCTGAATATGATTCGTTCCATAATATCATTCAAGAGGTTTGGGATCAGGAATTCTTGGTTACCACCAGTTCACTTTTTGTCGTCGACTGAAGATGCTTAAGGGTTACTTGCGGAAACTCAACAAATAGGAATTCTCTCATATTTCTGAACAGGTTAAACAGGTGAACCAGGCTCTACTAAATGCACAACAGCTATTACTTGGCAACTCGGCAGATCAATTTCTGATAGCACAAGTCAAGGAGTGCAAAAGGTTAGCTTGGCGGTTGGCGGAAGTAGAATTGAAGTTCTATCAGCAACTTGCTAAAGGAAGGTATGTAGCTCTCTCTGACAAGAACACTCATTTTTTTCAACATTGTCAATCATAAAAAAAAGAGGAACTTTATCTCTTCTATCACTACGGAGGATGGTAGACTGACCAATACCCCAATGGCTCTTGTGGACGAATTTGTTAACTATTACAAGAAGCTTCTGGGGACTAGGGTTGAATGCAGAGGAATCAATGTGGACTTTGTCAGGGCTGGTCCTTTAGTGCCTCATGATATGATGGTGGATTTGGTTAGGGATGTAACTACCCAGGATATTAGACTTGCTCTATGGGATATTAGGGATTCCAAAGCTCCTGGGCCTGATGGTTACTCGGCATTATTTTTCAAAAAGGTGTGGAATACAGTTGGGCGGAGTCTGTGTGATGCAGTTATGGAATTCTTTAGTTCGAGAAAAATTCTTAAACGGGTTAATCACTCTATTATTACCATAGTGCCAAAGAATTCTCATGTTGATAGGGTGGGTAACTATCGACCAATATCTTGTTGTAATGTGGTCTATAAGATCATCTCTAAAACCACATTCATCCACGACAGGCTCATGACTGATAATATCTTACTAGTTCAGGAACTGCTGCGTATGTATAGCCGCAAAAGAGTTTCTCCGAGATGTACATTGAATGTGGACCTCAGGAAAGCCTATGACTCTGTCAGTTGGGATTTCTTATTGGACCTACTTACTGAGCTTGGATTTCCCCTATATTTTTGTGAATTGGATTAGGCAATGTGTGACCACTACTTTCTTTTTTGTTGCTATCAATGGAAATGTGCATGGCTACTTTACTGGAGCTAAGGGCCTACGGCAAGGAGACCCTCTATTTCCACTGCTGTTTATCATATGTTTAGAATATTTCTCAAGGGTTGTCAAAGTTCATACACTTGGGACATCATTCTTGTACCACCTCAAGGGTTACCCACCTTGCCTTTGCGGATGACCTCATGATGTTTGCTAGGGGTGACTATTCTTCTATCCGCATTCTTCTTGACTGCCTAGAAGAATTCAAAAGTTGTTCAGGTCTTGAAATCAATAATGACAAATCCAGTATTTATCTTGCGGGGATTGATCCGAATAATCAAGAAATAATTTTGGCTGACACTGGCATTCCTATTGGGGAGCTTCCTTTTCGCTATCTTGGCCTACCAATCATGAATGGAAGAATTAGACTAACTTTCTTTAAAACTTTGCTTGATCGTACTGGTTCCTTTATTGGGAGATGGTCTGCTCGCTCACTATCCTATACTGGGCGGCTACAGCTGATTCAATCTGTGCTCCAAGGGGTCGAATGTTTTTAGCTGTCAATTCTTCCTACTCCAGCTACTGTTATCTGTCAGCTAGAAAGGATGGCTCGGGACTTCCTATGGGACTCTAATAAACACCCGATTACCTGGAACAATGTCTGCCTTCTAAAGTCTGAGGGTGGTCTTGGGTTGAGGAACTTAAAATTTTGGAATGGTACTCTTATGTCTAGAATCATTTGGGACATACAGGCGGAGAAGCAATCTTTGTGGGTCAAATTGATGGATCACTACTACTTGAAAGGCGATTCTATTTGGGAAATTGAGGATCATAAGGAACATTCTCCCTTGTTTCATAAATTGCTGGCAATAAGAGATATAATTGTTGAGCGTGAAGGTCAGTCACACTATGCTACTGATCCAATCCATTCTTGGGCCAACTGTAATACTTCTTTCACTTCTCTTGCCTACGACTATTTGAGATCTGCTACACGCTCTGTGTATTGGGCTAATACTATATGGAAGCAGGGTTTAATGCCTAAACACTCATTCATTCTTTGGTTATGTGCGAAGGGTAAGCTTAAGACCAAAGATGCTCTTGGCTTCAGACTTGATGACTTAACATGTCCTTTGTGTAAGTCTCAATCAGAAATGATGAATCATTTGTTCTTCAAATGCTTAGTGTCCGCTACCATTTGGACAGATGTGAAAAATTGGTTATGTCTCCCACATTTTCTGAATTCAGCAAAAGCTTGTCTCAGGTGGTATAAGTATGGCAACCGGGGTACCTCTTGGTTCTCTAAGGCCAGGTCTACTGCTCTTGCGGCTACATTTTACTACATCTAGACTTGCCGTAACAAGGCAATTTTTGAGGGTGTAGCCTGCCATCCGAGGGATATTGTGAAGAAGATTAAAACACATGTGTACACTGTAATTTTTGCGCTGTACCCTGATGTTTAGACTAGTATCGAGGCATGTAATGAGATCCTCTAGTTTGTAGTCTACTCGACTGTAAACTAGTCAACCATGTAAATTCTTATTGATTAATATTATACTATTTACATTTGCATAAAAAAAAAAAAACGATTGTGGTCCCACTAACCTTCTTGTATACATAAGGCATATCCATGTTTTGAATGAAACCAAACTCTTTGATTGTTTCATCAAAATGGATGTTCCAACTCCTAGAAGCTTGTTTAAGTCCATAAATGGACTTTTACAACTTGCACACCTTTGTGCTATCATTAGATGTGAAACCCTCAGGTTGTGTTATATATACACTTCCTCAGTCAGATTTCCGCTTAGGAAAGCTGTTTTCATATCCATTTGTCAAATCTCATAATCATAATGAATAGCAGTGGCTAGGAGTATCTTGATGGATTTTAACATGGCTACTGGCGAGAAGGTTTCATCATAGTCAGTACCATGTTGTTGACGATAACCCTTCACCACTAGTCATGCTTTATAGGTAACTAAGTTACCATCCGTGCCCGTTTTCTTATTGAAAACTCATTTGCACCCAATAGGTTTAATTCTTTTGGGTAGATCAACCAAAGTCCATACTTGGTTGTCATACATGGAATCCATAACTGACTTCATGGCTTCAAACTATTTGCTAGATTCTGAACTGTTCAGAACATCCTTATAGATAGTAAGCTCATCGTCATCTATGAGCAACATGTCATTGTGGTCACTAATGAGAAATCCATATCTCTCAGGTGCCACACGTATCGTACTAGATCTACGAAGATTTTATGTAGTAAAAGGTTCACTAGGTTCAATTTTACTCCCACTGTTCCCCTTAAGCATGTGCTCCTTCTCTAAGAAAATGGCATGCTTCAAAACAAACAATTTGTTTTTGAAAGGAAGATAAAAGTAATATTGAAAAGATTCTTTTGGATATCCTACAAATAAAAACTTCTTAGACTTACTTTCAAATTTCTCTAACTGTGGAATTTTGAAAAAGGCAGGACAACCCAATACTCGCAAGTGAGATTGTTAGGTATCTCAGGCTCGTATCCTATACAGCGCAGTGAAAAATAAAACGAGATACCATCCTAGGACCCGCTTATGTGTGGAAAATAAGACATAAAGATAATAAAGGTAGCAGTTTTTTAACTTTGTTTGATCGTCCGAAGAATAAAAATTTGTTCTTCAAGTTGAGATACGATCCAGAAATCCTCTTGATCAAACTTCACGAGAGTTGAATGTCTAACCACTATAATCACAGTGTGTGATTATCTCTAACTGTAATCCACACAGAGTAATACTCAAGCACCAAAATTTCCTGTGCTAGTAGAAAAAGATGGAGGCTAGGGTTCTTCACAAGAACAATCGAGAGAGAGAAGAAGAAGAAGAAGACAAGGTTTTATGTTGCCTAGAGTGTCCGTTTTTCAAACTTCAGCTAGGGTTTCAATTATATCATATATATATAACCGAAAAGTCCAGCTAAAACTGATAATTCTAATCCTATTAGAATTCCCTAATTATAATTGGAAACATCAAGTTCTCACAATTACAATTTAGACAACAAATTATAACTAATTATAATTTATCCACAACAATTTCTCTTCCTCCTAATTAACCCCACTATGCTATCAAAAAACTTATTGAGTATATAATCCTCTATTGTGTGTGACTTATTAGGTTTCCTACTCAATTGGTAGAGAACATGAATTATTCCAAACGTCTTTAAGATTAATAAGCCATAATTAATTAGAATTAATCCTATTAATTCTAATCAGGATTGGTTTATTAATTCATCAATTAATAAATCCATATTCCTAGATCATAAGTGGTATCTAGCAACATATCATGACCACCCAACAGTCCAAGAAGTTAAGTGGCTTGACATGAACCCTTCAATAACAAACTTCAGCGCAATTAACTCCTTTCCCCATACAATATCTCATTTGGTTTGGAGTAAGGAATTAGTGCCAACACCCTTCAGAATTAATTCTGGCCTGAATAAAATAGTACTTGTACTAGGAACTCACTTCTCTAGATATGTATCAATTGGAACTATTTCTAATATAAAATCGTCTTGGCTAAGGACTTCTTGAGTAGTAATTCCTACAAGTGGCCGTGTGATATTCGCCCCTACTATTAGGAGTGGTAAATCATTTGTTAACCCTCTCAACTACTTTTATTTACCTCACAATGTAGCTAATATCCATCCCATAGGCGGCCCTTGATCACGCTCCAGAGATTGGAATCAAAGTACAATGCTCAGCAAACAAAGTACCTTGGAAATCTCAAGTCTAAGGATACTTGCACGTTTGCTATATTGAGATTATATCACTGGCAGTAAATAATTATCCATGTGATTATCTAAAAGTTAGGTCATCCAGTGAACTTATTCCATTAATAAGTATCCATGTGTTAGCTTTGAATATCTCAATATTCACGGATATAAGAACCACCGCCTAATCAAATCTAGAAATCTAACACATGATAGTCTTAACGCATTAATGATATCCTATCTCATTAATACTACAACTAGGGACTATTTAAGCTCTAACACTATACAGTGTAGTAGGAATCTCATATCATGATCTCTATCATGATTTTCTTAACACAGTGTTGTACTATGGACTGACTTTATCGAACAGTTATATTACTTAAAAGTAAAAAAAAAAAGAAACTGTAAGATAAATAATGCCTTTTATTAAAATAAAATGTGTCATATACAAAGTACAAGTGATTGCCTCTAGGGCACAGCACGAACAATTTTGGGATGGAAAATACACTTATCCGACTAAAGAAAACCCAACCTAAGATGAAGAGACAAACTCTTTCCACTCATCATGCTTTCTCATCATCTCATTAATGCTCATTGGAAAAGGTAAGGTTGATGAAAGTAGAAATAAGAGAGATTTGTGAAAACTGGAGGGTTCATGAAAACAAATTTTCTCAACAAAGCAAAATGAATAAACCTTATTCTCTATCATTCCTTTAGACACACAAATATTGATGTCAACATAAAAATGCACATGATCTTTAAAGAATGCATCAAACTTGAAATTACTATTTGACCCTTCAAAAGATTTGTCACAATGAAAACTCCCCTTAAAACTTGGTCGATCAAGACTGCTCATTTTATCCCAGTAAATGTGAAGGACTTTGTGGAAAAGTTAGCTAAGACTTATATTTTGGAAGTGGTTAGATTGCATGGTGTACTATCATGTATTTTATCTGACCGAGATCCCCGATTTACCTCAAGATTTTGGACCAAATTTCAATAGTCAATGGGAATGACTCTGAAGCTCAGCACTTCTGCTCATCCGCAAATATATGGACAATCCGAAAGAGTCATCCAGATATTGGAGGATATGCTTAGGGCTTGTTGTATTAGATTTTGGGGATAAGTGGTTGGATTGCTACCTTATGCCAAGTTGGCCTACAACAATAGTCATCAAGCATCAATTGCAATGGCACCCTATGAAGCGCTATATGGGCAGAAATGTCAAGTACCATTGTATTGGGCTAGACAGAGGATAGTCAAATCAGCAAGTCTGGGGAGCTGAATATTGAAGTAATGGTAGACAAAGTGAAGGTGATAAGAGAGATGTTGAAATTTGTGTAAAGCCGACAGAAGAGTTATGCCAACAATAGAATAAGGGAGTCAGAGTTTCAAGTGAGAGATTGGACTTTTCTAAAAATAACGCTGAGCAGAGGAATTTTGAAGCATCCTAAAGCAGGGAAGCCGAGTCGTAGATATTTAGGACCCTTTCCAATGATTGAAAGGATCGCACCCGTAGCATACCAGTTGGCGCTGCTAGAAGGGTTAGCAAGAATTCATGATATGTTCCATATGTCCCAATTGAAGAAGTACCACCCTGATCCGAAGCATGTATTGAATGAGGAGTCATTAATTCTCCAACTTGACCTAAGCAATGTGGAGAAACCAATTAAAGTTCTAGATTGCAATGTCAAGATGTTGAGGAATAAGTAGATACTGATGGTAAAGGTTTTATGGGATCATCATGGTTCTTAGGATGTAACGTGGGAGATTGATGGTTGGGTGAGAGGATGTAATACCCCATATTAAGCCACCTTTATTATGAGGGGAAAGTCATGCATACCATAACATCTTTATATTACATTCGTTAAATTGAATTATTTTCATGAAAATATGAGTTTCATGAGTTTGTTGTTCCATGAATTAATTTGTTCTGATGTGGTTGTGTTATTTAAGTTAGTTGAGCTTTTGTTTTATTGAGGAAGATTTATTAGAAAGAGATGAAGCATGTGAATAGGAGTCAAGGGAATTTGTTAGGGGAATATTTACACAAATGTTGTTGTGGTTTAGTGGATAATGCTTGGTGTTTAATTCTTGGTGGGCTTAAGTTTGAATCCTAGCTATTACAAATCCTTTTCTTCCTTTTATTTTCTTTTCCCTAATTTTTCTAAGCCATGGTTGAAATCCTCCTAGAATAGCCACCACCTTCAAGTGCAATTCCTAAAATTTATGAGTGTGATTTATCTTGGGAATTATTATATAAAGCATTTGAAAATAAATTATATTCTTATTTCTAATATCTTATCATAATATTTTAGAAAAGTTTAAATATTACTAATATGGATTTTTGAAATCCATATCTTTGTAAATTATTAGGAAATAAAGAATATAGATATATAGCTTATCTTCTTCAAAGTAGCCGCCACTTCTTAAGGAGATAAGTCTCTATATTTTAATTTTCTTCAAATAATTTTAAAAAGAAATAAAACGATAAATGTTGGATTTTAAATGAAGCACTTATCTTTTAGAATATGTGTTTTTGAAATTTTGCGAGAAAAGGGAAAGGAATTTCAGTTAGCTTCAAGAAAAAGAAAACCAGAATTTTATATTCTAAAATAATTATTTAATATTTATTTAACTTTTACTCAAATTAATATAGGGAATTAATAAAATTATTTCTAAAACAAATAACCTAATTCCTTCATGTATTTTTCTGGAAAATACCTCCAAAGCAGCTGCCACCTTAAGAGCTTTTGGAGCTCAACTTAAACTCTTCAAACCCTAGGAAAAGTTATCCAAGAAAACCTTAACCAATTAGGACTTTGTTTTAGCCAAAAAAAAAAAACCAAAAATTTCCCTTCCTTTTCTTCGGAATTTCGGCCACAATCAGCACCCATTCTGCACGAAAATTCTAGCCAAAACCTGCACAAACTCTCTGAAGTCATTGAACAAAAACATAGCTACATAATGACTCACTTTTCTTTTCTCATTCTCGCCACCATAGAGACCGAAACCAGCCTGATCTTATCCTTCTTTCGATCTAGATTTTTGGTCATCATAAGCACCAAAAACACAGTAGCAACAACCCCCAAACTACTGCCCATTTTCTGTAACCCAAAGAAGGACCAAAGCTATCCAACTTGTTCTTGTGATTAAGAATCCATAACAATGTAGGACATCTCCACACACCCAAACACCAAAACCTAATATTTTCTATCCAGCAAACCATGAAATTCCCACTCTCATAGCCTCTCAAACTCACGAAGCAAACAGCATTCTGACTGCTTAAAATTTCGGCCAATACACTCCAAGAACAAAACCAAAACCGAAACAACCTATAAGATAAACAATCTTCAATCCTTCTATCCAACTCTTACTTCATTATTTCTCTCTTTTCCCTCTTAAATCATGTCCATAAGGGACTTATTTTCTCCTTTTCTTGGTGAATCTGGATTAAGAACATCTAGGTGGGCCAACCTCTTCAACTATCTATTGAACTTAAGCTAGTCATGAAGGAGTTGTTCTGTTTTAAGTCTAGTTCACTAAGAGGTAATCAAGATCTTATATTTACTAATTTAAATCTCTTTGATCTTTAAATTATTATCTTATGAATGCTTACGGAGTATAGGATGAAAGCATGAATGGACTAGAATGATAAATATGTTGATGCGAGACATAGACAAAGCATATATGAAATAGGACATTGATGTACCTTGTCATGATGAATCTAGTTCTACGCTATATTGGCTAAGATGAGATATTTTAATATTAATGGAGCTGATTATGATGATTTTATGTTAATTGAATGTAGGAGTTGTCATATTATGGTTTGATTTGGATGAATGCTCGATGATGATAAATAGCATGAGTTGTATATCAGATCTAATGAAATAAATCATCTAGATACCATGGATGAATTAGGTGATTAATGAGATCATGAGAATTCATGTTGCAAAAAATAGTGGATGTAATATTTGGATTCTAATTATAGAATCATTTATTCTAGATAAGGAAGGAGTGGAAGTAAGGGCAATCAATTGAGTTGGGTCTAGTTGTTGATTTATCCAAGTAAGTCCCTGCATAATCGTTTTGATAAATGTTACATGTTTGCAAGAAATTTTCACAATGTTATTTTGATTTGATGTCAATATGATGTTTTGACAAGAGGATTGAAACGTTAGCTAAACATGATGAGTTATATACTATGATGTTTTGATACTTGGGCTGGAAACATGGATGTTTTACTTTATAAATGACTTTGTCAAATTTCAATTGCTCAATCTAAAAAACGATTTCTTACTTTATCATTATACAAGTTGGAAATCTATTATGAAAAATCACGTTTTGCAGTCAAGCTAATCAAAGAATTATAAAAAAGAGAAAATGACTCTGTCCCTAAATAGGGAGCGTTGAGTACTCAGTGAGGGTAGACTGGTAGTACTAGTTTTGAAAAGTAAGGGTAAGTCTTCTGGAAAGAGGCCACCTCCAAAAGATAAAGTCAACTTGGAGAAGCAACAATAGTACTTAGTCAGGCCATCCGAGCTAGCATATTGGTCCATGTGGACATTGTTTATCCGAATTGGACAACCAGAGTGTTGGGTGTAAAGATGGAGGAGTATCTCACCCTAGTGGGAGGATCCTCCACTACCCATTGTTGAAAGAATACTTTGGGATGCTATCATAGTGGTAACCATGATATAGATTATGATACTATTGAAGGCACAGAAAGCGAGAAAAACATAGGGCATGTAGCAGAAGCGAACATTAAAAAAAAATTGGAAAAACGCAATAGGTGATTCCAAGACAAGGCCGGTGCCAGCTCCGGCTACCGTAGTCGGTGCCGGTTGCGCCCTGTCCAAATTTAGAGATTTTAAAATTTTTACCTCTCCTTCTAGTTCTCAAAGGCGGCTTGACCAGAACGTGTGCAACCGGGGTAGGTGTGCTAGTAGATGTCTCTAGTGCGATTCCTACAAGCCTCCTACTCCTCATTTGCATGTATGTGAACGCCGAACTCTAGGTCTTCTAGTATATGGCCTGCCTAAGTATAGTTTGGTGAACAACTAACAGGCTAGGGAATTTTTCTGGAGAGAGAGAGAGAGAGAGAGACGCCTGGCCTTTCAAAGAGAAGAAGCCGTCTCTTAGAGTGTGTGTTTTGTAACAACGACGTTGTTTCCAATCCTCTTGTTTAACCTAAATAAAACCCTAGGTTAAACTAGACTGAGCCATTGAACACTTAGTTTAACCTTTTGGGCTTAATTAATTATTCTAATTAGAACCAACCTAATGGCCCTATTAATAATTAAATCTCCATCCTAAAAAAACTAGTCCAATTAATAAGCATATATTAGTCTAGTCCCATGTTAATCTTTAATTATTCAAACTTGGCCAAAACCCTGAATAATTAATTAACCCACTAAACTAATTTAATTAATTTTCTCTCTCCATTGACCTTTATTTTATTCTAACCCAATAATTAAATCAAGCTGTGAAACCCCACCTAAAACCAACCCTAGAGTAAGGGGGTCGGGAATGCATATCATATTATTTTGCATAAATATATATATTTTTGAATGATTTTATGTGCTTTAGAATCGTGGATTATAGGTTTAAATGCTTCGTTATACTTATTGAGTAGGAGGGGTAAAATTGTAATTTAGCTTGAGGTCAGAATAGGAAGATAACTTGAGGAGTAGATAAGAAAAATATGTGGGTGAGAAAATAAGAACAAGAGTTGTTGTGGTATAGTGGTTAGAGCTTTGGAATTAATCTCTAAGGTCATGAGTTCAAATCCCATCATTTAAGCTTTTATTATAATTGTCTTAATTAAGTTTGAATTTTTGTTTTCTTGCATTCCATGAAAATAGGAATGATTGTCTTAAGGGAGACATGAAGAGAATGTCTTAATCTTATCCTCATTTCCTAAAAGAATTCTAGAAGAATTCTTGTCCAATTTATTACCTCTAGCTTTGTCCTAGCATTTTCATAATTCAAATGAACTAAAATCCATTAAATATTTTTCTTTGAATTCCAAAAAAATTCTGTGATAATTTCTTCCCCTTGAATTTCGAAAATCAGCTTTGGGGAAAGGAGGTTGACCGAAAAATAGGAGGGGAAATAGGAAGGGTTCCAAGAGAAGATCAATCACCATGGAAGGACCTTCAAATCTATCTTCATGATGTTCATGCTTTAGTAGTAAGAAATCTGGAAATTTTCCAGATTTGTTGCAGACCTTTTCTTCAAAAATTCAGGCCATAAACTCACTCAATTGCTGCCAAGAAAATGGTCATTTCAAGTGGCTTGGAAGCTGGAAAAATTGTGCAATTTTCGGACTGCACAAAACAGCACCAAAGCAGAAAAATTTTCTGGGCAATTCGCAGCTCTTCATCAAGGAAATGAAGCTGTTTTTAGTTCATCTTCAAGCCAGTAAACTCCTCTGTATTTGTCCAGAAATGAGGCTGAAAAACCACCCTTGGAAGACCCTCAAACATCCCTAAAGAACCTCTGAAAAACTGAGCCAAGAGGGTGCGAAAATCCTGCACCAAAATTCTGCAATTTTTGGAAAGCCATGAACACTTGAGACCAGAATTTTCCAGCCTTGTTCCTCTCTAGCCTAAGACCGAAAATCATCTTCAATCTATGTAGAATTGAGCCTTGCTCAGCTATACACTGATCACCATTAAACCCACACTTACCTTGAAGCATAAGGACTCCATAGCTACACCACAAAACACTCCTAAGATCACTCCATTCAAACTCCATTTGAACTTCAAATAATTTCAGCATTTCACTCCCATAAATCACTCTTGCATTAAGCTGAATTAACCAGAATTTCCTCTGCCTTTAGGGACTAAATTTCGGCCAGCCTTGAGCAACCTTAAACCTCAGTCATTTCAGCAAGACAACCTTGCTTCAGTCGACACCATTAAAGTCCATAGACACCTCTCTTGATCAAACACCATAGCTGATCTTTTACCTTAAACATCTCCACCATTTCCTCCATTTAAATTTCAAATAAAATCTGATTTCTCTCTCTCACAAAGCTGAAAACCGAAACCCTTAATCACACCCTACCATTCGGCCAGCCTTCTAGCAGAAATCGTGCAGCACTTCTTCTAATTTCTCTCCATTTTCACCTAAAACACTAAGAACACCAAGAACACACACTAAACTTCTTCAAGCCTAAACCTACTCTAAACCCCTCCAATCACTCTCAAATACTCAAGATCATCTCTACTTAATCCCTAGACTTCATTTCTGCCATTTATTACACAAAATCTCGCAAACAAAAATTTTCAACCGGATCAAAAATCAGTTTTTCTTGAAGACCTCAAGAACATCAACAAGGTAAAACAAGAACAACCTTCTTGTTCATCTTCTTCCATTCAATTTTTAATACACCTATATAATGCTCTCTTTCTCTTTCTCTCTCTCTCTCTCTCACTCTCTTCTAACCGAAATGGTTGATCAAACCATCAACCATAGGTGTTGTTTCGTTGGACCATTCAAGTCATTCCATCGTGCGTGGACCTTCTTTTGTCTTCATCAAAGGACTCGACAATCAAGTATTCATTCTTAAATTGCTCTTATTAAATTCTGAAATCATATCTCCTAGATGATGATAGAGAAATGGATTATGATTGGGAGATTGAGTATATGCATGTGGATTAAGGGGATGAAGTTATGGCATGATGATGGTTGTATTTGACTAGGATGTATGTGTTTTCCTTTCGAATCAATATATGTTCTTCATGCTTGATGAATTTAATGGATGTTGAAGCATGATTAGATATTATGTCATCAAATGTGATTAGGCTTTTATGATCTTATTTTCCATGGAAACCATGATTGATGATTATGCTTAGTAGGATTTTTGGCCATGTGATAGTATGAGATAGTTCAAGTGTTTGTTCATGAATAGATTAATTTCTTGTTTGATGATGGAGAATGGGATCATGAATCTTCTCTAGCAATAGGAAGACCATGATGTAAGATTATTTTCTTGTTAATTCTAAGTTATATTCATCGACAAATTTTATTACATGAATTAAAATTACTACTATATTTTTCTTCAAAAAAGTCGAAACACTAGGGGATTTGGATTAGAATATTAAATCAAACTATTAATATTTTTACTAAACGAAAATTTAAAATAATTTATTAATAAATTTTAATTATTATTAATTATTTATTATCCCTTCAAAATTAATTAAAAATTATTATTTATTTAATTTATTGTTTATTTCTAATAAAGCTATTTTTAAATTACCATTCCTTAATATTAAATAAGACTTAATAATATTTAAATTCAAACCTTGGTTTATTCATTAATAATAACACTCAAGAATTATTATTTGAGTCTATAATTTATTAACAGTTATTTTAGAACCCCTAGTTATTTCAACCTATCAAACTAGACTTATTTTATAAAATTCTTCAGCATCTAGCCTTAAAGCTTAGGACATTAAGGTCATGGTTAAACATGGTTGTCACTAGATGAGCTAAGAATTATTTATGTAAGGCAGGTATAGCTTGAATGTGACCTTATGTTTTGTGTTTACCCCAGGCAGGGGTTAGGTCAGCCTTGGAAGACTTTTGAGTAGAGCAAGCAAAGAAGCAGGTAAGCTCCTGCACGGAGTTTGGTGAAGACCAAAAGTTATTGTGGCAAGCAAATGCAATGTATATGGACATTTAATTGTAAAGGCAATTAAGGACTGTTTTTCCTTTTTATTTCAGTCAAGCAAATCATTTGGAAATTGAACAAGCGGTTTTACACAAATCTAAATTTTTTCTAAAATCCAACTTGACTAGACTTTTGGAAACCCTTAATTGCTATTTCCAAATAAAGCAAAATTTGATCAATTTTCTCCCAAGTAGAACAATCAACGTTGAGTACTCAATAAGGGTAGACCACCAGGACTAGTCTTTGAAGGGTTAGGGTAAGTCTCTCAGTAGGTGGCCACCTCTGAGGGGTGAGTCCTTCCTGGATAGGACGCCAATCTGGTAGGTCATGCCGGTCCGAGCTAGCAAGTTTCAGTCATGTGGACTGTGTATTTTCGGAGTGGACAACCGGTAAGATTGGGTGTAGAGATGGAGGAGTATCTCACCCGGTAGGCCGTACACCTACCTTTTGTCAGCATTGCACAAAGTGTGGCATTCTGACTGTTATTGGTCATGGGGACCAACGTGTGGTAACCCATGGCTACCCATTTGAGTGGTTGTATTTATTGTGCATATGTATGATTTGAAAAGTGAAACACCACTCTTTATTTTCAACACTTATTTATTACTTGCCAGCACTTTTCCCTATGAAACTTTTACAACTTGCATACATGAATTATTTTACCTGAAACACTTAAAGCACACACGGGCTTACTGAGATTTTTATCTCACCACCTTTTATGTCATATTTTCAGGAAGAACCTGCTGTGGAGATCATTAGCTAGAATGTTGCTTTGCTTGAAGACTCTTGTTATTTACTTTAAGTATTGTTTGAGAGATTAATGCAAACAATTTATTTTGGATTTATGCCAGTATTTATCTTTTAGGTTGTAATAAATTTAATTTTAAAGCCTTTTGTTTTATTCTATTTTCATGTAACCTAGTTATAAAGACCCGTTGTCCTTTGGACAGGGCGACATCCCCGGCCCTGATGGGCCTAGGTAGTGGGGTGTTACACAAGCTACTTAAATAAAATAAATTCCATTTAATTGAAGATCAATTCCTTAGCCCATATTTAATTACGACTCATGGTCTATATTGGGGACCAAAAGACACACCGCCTTGGCTACTAAAATGACCAAATAGCCTCGCCATATAAATAGCTATATTTTGCATTTTAAATATTTTCTGATATCACCATAAGGAAATGTTGACCTCAAGGATAGTGCTGCGTTAGCAAAGTCTCCGACCTACAGCTGTAAGGACTAAAATACCCCTCTATACATCGCCGTACATTAAGAGAGGAAAAAGTGTACTAACACCTCTCTAAATAACATCTACCATCCTTAGGCCTCTAGTCCAATGATTCATGACTTCCTGGATTGTTTCTGCTTTCCAAGGGAGCTTCCCTAAAGCAAACATCCAAGTCATGTTTCCCAGGGCCCTGGATAGTTAGATCATTCAGACAACCACAAGGGGCGATATAGTATAGAAACTATCTTGTACAAGTTTGTTCTAACTAACTAGTCACACATACCTGACATGCAAGTATATTGGCCCTACGATAGAACATAAACTATAGCATATCAAAGCATATGCTTCCAGCTTCATCAGACCACCAACTCATACTCAAGTCGTAGAGTACTAGTCTATGCTGTAGCGGTAGTAGTCTAGGTTTCTACGATATAGTACATTTAGAAATGAATACTACAAGTCCTGTTCTACGTAATCGAAATACGCTTATGGCATGAAGTTAGTGGACTACTCACTGGCTAAAGGTAAGCCATTCTCCATTTAGAATTTACAGTATAATAACTTAGACATGATGAGATTCTCATTCTCATCAATCGGTTAAGAACAAAAGTTTATGTGTTAAGTAACCCTGATCCATACTTTACTATGGAAGACCTCTATTCACATGGACCACTTACCTAAACACAATGGGTCTTTTCCAAATGTAATTGTACACAAATGAAATTGTAAATTCACAAACAATTTCTAAAAATAAATTATTTTATTAAAATATTCGATATTTACATTAAAAACCTAATCTAAGAGGGCATATTCCCGACAACTATTATTTGCATCATCGCTAATCCCTACTTCATGAATTATGAATATGATGAAACGATGATTTATTGTGAACTATTTTGGATTCATGGAGCAAGGCTCCTTTGTACAACTATTGTTGATGAAATTGACTTGCAAATACGATTTTGTGATTCTGATAAACCTGCATGCATGAAATGGTTATATTTATCAATTGCACACACGGGACTTATTGAGATACCAATCTCACACCTTTTATATCATGATTTTAGGAGGGTGCTTATACTGAGCAGGTTCAAGAAGTAAGCGATGATCGTCCATTAGTTTAGTTTATTTTGTTTTATATTTCTTTTAAGAGATGTCTGTTAGTTTTGATCTCTCGGACTTGTAAAAGTATTTCTCTCGGATGTAATAAGAGTATTTTTATTATTTTATTTAGTTGCTTTTTTATTATTTATTATTTGTTCGTTATTATGTAGACCTCTGGTCCTTTGGACGGGGTGGCATCCCACCCTATCTAGGTATGTAGGTAGTAGGGTGTTACAAGTGGTATCAGAGCCAAGGATTAGGCAAATGACATTATTGAGTAGTACCTAAACCCTAGGAATTGAGATTCATTGAATAGTGTCTAAACTCTGGAGATTGAGATTTAGTTATGATTTCTTTATGTTTCTTTTATAGGATGCCTAGAATATTTGCAACCGTGACTTGAGACTGGCCATTTTTGTGCGGTCCCACGTGTGGTAGAGCATCTAACTCTATACCTTTACCAGATTCATCGTCATCTAAGTCAGAGACAGAACCTGAGGGTAGATGGATTCCTAAGGAGGATGAGGTCAACCATAAGCCACCCATGATGGAAAATTTAGGGATAAAGGAAAGACCTGAAGATCCAGCGTCTAAGATACTTGCACTTGAGTGGAATGAGGGCTTGGCAGAGTATGAGGGTGGTGATGAGAGGGAGATTGGAGGTGGATAAGCACTTGAGGATGAGAGTGAAAATGAGCTGGGAGGACTTAGGGTTGAGGGGGAAATAGGAGAGCTGAAGGCAGAGAAGATTGAGGAGGAGTATAGAGTAGATATACCCGCGACTCGATCCATAGAAGAAGAAACCCCAATATTATTGGGAAGTGAGTCTTATAAGTCAGAGTCTCGAAGGCCTAAGAGTGCACTGATGCTTGCTTTAGAGAAACAGAGGGATAGTGGAGAAGAGGGAGGACGAGTTCCAGACTCTCAAGTAAGAAGGGATGACCGTGGCTCAGTATGCTGCATGGTTTACCCAACTGTCCAAGTATTACAAGTGTCTAGTGGATACTGAGCAAAAACGAACACATCAATTTGTGAAGGGTGTTAGGCAGGATTTAAGGAAGGCACTGGCACCATCTCCATAGGTGATATATACGGCCGTAGTAGATGCAGCAACCCTAATGGAAAACTTGGATAAGAACCGACTGATGAACCGGCCATTCGAACTGAGTCGACCACCGATGAGACCCCTAACTCACAAGCGACCCGCTTGTCTAATGTAGTGGGAAAATAAGGGAAATCAGCCCAGGACAGTACCACCAGGTCCTATGTCAAGTGCGCTGATATGTCAAAATTGCAGAAGGCGAGGTCATGCAGAAAGGGATTGCTGGTCAAGGGAAATGACGATGTTTTAACTATGGGGGCCTAAACCACCTGAGAAGCAACTACCCAAGACCACTCAGAATAGGGCAAGGAGTTGTAACTCAACCAACTTGGGCAGCTAGATGAGCACCTGCTAGGACGACTAGAGGAGGAAGCCAAAAGCCTCAAGTGAAAGTTATGGTCTTTGCTCTGAACCAGGAAGAGGTTGGAGCTGATTCAGCGGTAGTTGAATGTACGATTTCTATGCAAGGTCATTCTATTTCTATTTTAATAGACCCCGTATCGACTCATTCATATGTGAACGATAAGTATGCATGCCATTTGGGTTGGGATGGGATAGAGTTGCCTTATACTATACCAATGAGTACACCATTGGGGAGGCAGATAGATAAGAGTAAGGTAGTACAATCGTGTGATATTATTGTTGGAAAAGAGATTTTGAAGGTGGACCTCATAATCCTACCCATCAACGACTATGGTCTAATTCTGGGTATGGATTGGTTAGCGAAGCATGGAGCAAGAGTGGATTTCAAGGTCAAGTTAGTGAAGTTTGTTAGACCCGGATGTGATGTGTTAGAGTTTAGCAGGAAGATTATGAAGGAGTTGAAATTTCTGATAGCAGAAGCAAAAGCACAGAAAATGCTAAAGAATGGTTGTGTAGGTTATCTGGCTTATCTAATCAATAAGCCTAAGGATAAGTGAACATTGGAAAACACTGAGGTGGTGAAGGACTTCACAGATGTGTTTCTGGCCGAACTCATTTCTCTTCCGCCTTCTCGAGAAGTTGAGTTCACCATCGATCTAGTTCCTGGGGCTGAGTCGGTATCAAAGACTCCTTATTGGATGGCGCTTATAGAATTGAAAGAATTGAAGGAGGAACTAGAATAATTTGTTAAGTAAGGGTACATAAGACCTAGTACATCGCCATGGGGAGCCCCGGTGTTATTTGTCAAGAAGAAGGATGGGATGATGAGGTTGTGCATAGACTATAGAGGGTTGAATAACTTCATGATCAAGAACAAGTATCCCTTACCCTTGATTAACGAGTTGTTCGATCTATTACAAGGCCCTTGTTACTTCTCCAAGTTGGATCTCTGGCAAGGGTATTATCAGCTGTGAATCAAAGAGGAAGATATTTCCAAGAGGGCCTTCAACACTAGATATGGGCACTACGAGCTCGTGGTGATGCTATTCGAAGTGACTAATGCACTCGCCATTTTCATGGATCTTATGCACATGGTTTTATAGTTGTACTTGGATAAGTTCATGGTGCTGTTCATAGATAATATTTTGATCTACTCAAAAATTCCTGAGGGGCATGAGAAGTATCTGAAGTTGATACTAGAGAAATTGAGAGAGTATAAACTCTACGCTAAGTTTAGCAAATGTGAGTTCTGGTTAGATTTAGTGGCCTTTCTTGGTCACGTTATATCTAAAGATAGAATCAATGTGGACCAAGCATAAGTCGAGGTTGTCTCAAATTGGCAGGAACCAGAGAGTGTAACCGAGATCAAGAGTTTCCTTGGATTGGCAAGATATTACCCTCGGTTTATCAAGAACTTCTCTACGCTGGTGATGCCGATGACCTGATTGTTAAGAAAGGCCGTGTTGTACGTCTATAGTGATAAGTGTTAAAAGAGCTTCGAGGAGCTTAAGAGGAGATTGATGACAACATCAGTGTTGAGCTTACTCGAAGACGGTAAAGCCTATTCCTTGTATACGGATGTTTCTAAGGAAGGCCTACGAGCAGTGCTGGGTACGTAGGTAGTGGGGTGTTATACTAGGTGGTTTAAAATATTAAATTAGCCAATGAATCCATATTCAAGCAATCATCAACCAACCTTTGATTACCTAAGTTCTATACCATTAACCTTTTTTTTCAAGCAAGTTAAGGGATAGCAAGTATGAAATTAATTAATTGAAGTCATTACCAACCTCTTTTTGAAGTAAGTTAACAACAAAAATCAATCAACCAACTCCGTAAGAAAAATAAGTTGTCAAATCCCAAGATAAATAATGTTTTGATGAAAAGACTAAATTAATTCAAGAAATTATTAATTCCCAAAACAATGTCACATTACAATGGAAACATTAATTACATCATTGTTTAGGAAAAAAGAAAACAAAGGTAAAAGAAAGAATTCATAGACAAGCCGCCTTCTTTTCCCTTGTAGTCTCTGTTGAACTACCCTCCTTAATTTGATGAATTCCTTTTTAAATGAGTGATTGGAAGTTTTGGTCTTCTATTCACTACTTTCCCTTGTATTTTCCTTGTTTTTATAGGCTTCTTTGATGCTAAAATTCATTACTTAAGAAGTCTTGGCCAAATAGGATTTGAAAAATACCAAAATCCTTTGGAAGATACCAAATTCGCACACAGGATTTTCATGTCCAGAGCAGACCTAGCGTCAGGTCTAGTCGACCCACTTGGCACTAGGTGTTTTCTATTTTTTTTCCCTGGAAGCTGCTCTATTTTCATAGTTTTTTCAATTGGTCTTGGCACCAGGTGCATTTTGGAAATTTTCACTTTTTGCTTGAAATCAACTTAATTCTGCGTAAATTTGTCAAAAACATTTTCCACAACCAAAATATCAAATAGGAAGGAATATGCCTGGTTGTTACATCAAAAGTATCTCAATTTAACCTCAAATAACAAGGAAACTAGTGATGATTTTAGCCCTATCACATACCCTACACTTAAACTGGACAATGTCCTCATTGGCTAAAAATTAACACATGAAAGCATCTCCAAAGGGACCAAAAATGATAAATGAGACAGAAAGTTAAGTAATACTCCCCAAGTGAATAAGTTCCAATATATATTAAAAGTTGAAATAGAGAGAAGAGTTTGTGCAAAATGACTTTTTCCGAATTACAAATGAACACACAAATAAAAGCACAAAGAAAATAATAACAAAAGATAGACATACCTAAATAAAAGAAAATAAACTAAAGAAAAATAAAAATCCTAACAAAACAAATAAAGACACGACTCACTCCCCCACACATAAGATGGAAAATATTTTACTTATTTAAGAATGGAAAAAACACTTATTCGACTAAAGAAAACCTAACCTAAGATAAAGAGACGAACTCTTTCCACTCATCATGCTTTCTCATCATCCCTTCGTAAAATATATTAATGCTCATTGAAAAAGTTAAGGTTGATGAAAATAGAAATAAAAGATGTTTGTGAAAACTGGAGGGTTCATGAAAACAATTTTTCTCAACAAAGTATAACGCGTAAACCTCATTCTCTAATATTCCTTTAGACACACTAATGTTGTTGTCAACACATAAATGCACATGGTCTTTAAAGAATGGATCAAACTTGAAATCACCATTTAACCCTTCAAAAGATTTGTCACAATCAAAATTTCCCTCAAAACTTAGCAATTGAGTTCTTAAAGACAAGATCAAGAAATCCTTACTTTTCAACCCATCTATAAATACCAAGTCACCTCCCTAAAATTAGGGTGAATGGTAGAATTTGTAAATAATATCCTTCAAGAGTTTCTTATGATACATCATGGAAAAATTCAACTTCTTGAGGTATGTTAAATTCCATACATCATCATTTGGACCGTTGTCCTTCAAGAATGGAGAGGAACCCAAGAAATCATGTGACAAAGAGAGATAAAAATTTTTAGCAAATAGAGGAGAATTAAATACCTCCCTTTCCATATTGGAAAATTATGTCTCATATCCTCTCTCTTTTTTTTCCATGGACAATTGTCCAGGCCAGCATGAACTCATGAGTCTCCTCAACAATCTTAGCTAATTGTGTCCTTTGATCGTACAATCGTTGGGAAGCTTTTTCATGCCACTGAACAGATGTATTTGTACTGGCAACAAAAGAATTCAGTAATGCATCTAATGACACCTCACTAAAAACATCAATGTGAACTTGTAACTTTGTCATTCTATCATCAATGTAACTCCTTTGATCTTCTGCCAAAAAATAATTGTCCATGATGATATCAATCTCGCACTCAAAGAAAAAAAAATCAAATCAAAAATAAAAATAAAACAACCAAAAATAATAGAAAAATGAAAAAAATAAAAAAATAAAAGGGAAAAACAAATAATATAAAAATAAATAAAAGAAAAACACACACAATAGATATATTCACAAACTACCTAAACAAAAAAGTTAGTGGTATTTACTAGTACAACAAGAACTAAGCTAATCAATTAAGTCACAAATGTTACAAACAACAAGATATAACACTTATTTACACAAAGAACATATTTATGTATTTACATATAGACATATATACAAATAAATATATAAACAAGGTTAAATCAATGAAGTTCAAGCTTTTATGATATTGTTCCCCTGCAATGGCGCCGCCAAAAATTTGATGCGTAAATTTTGGGTGTATAAAAATTATCAAATTTAAATCCATCCCTTAGTCAAGTTTTAATTAAAACATTAATCCTAAAATACACATACGAGCAAGTATACTTATCGCAAGTATAGTATCGGGAAGTAACTAGTATTGATCCTCAAAAGAACAATTACACAGTAATAACTTTTCATTCATTGTTTAACCAACCCAATAAAGTGATAAAATCATAGAAAGAAATATATATATATATACTACTCAAGGATGAAAAAATATGTAATTAAACAAATATTCCTGAAAACATGACAATGAATCACTTAGCACGTATCACAATCAATTATCATCTTAGTCTCATAAAGGATTTAAAATAGACCCACTTCGGTTGCAATCCATGGAATCACTATCTTCTAGTTACATTAGTGAACATATTCTGTCTCAACCCATTTATCCAAAAGGTGCATTAAAATTAATCCTCATATAAACCCCTATATTCTAGGTGGTTTAAAAATGAAATTAGTCAATAAATCCATATTCTTGCAGTCATCAACGAACCTTTGATTACCTAAGTTCTAGACTATTAACCCTTTTTTTAAGCAAGTTAAGAGATAAAAAATATGAAAATAATTAATTGAAGTCATTAGCAACCCCTTTTTCAAACAAGTTGATAACAAAAATCAATCAACCAACTCCATAAGAAAAGCAAGTAATCAAATCCCAAGATAAATAATGAATTGATCAAAAGACTAAATTAATTCAAGAAATCATGAATCCTAAATACAATGTCAAATTACATTAGAAACATTAATTACATCATTGTTTGACCAAAAAAAAAAAAGAAAACAAAACAAAACAAATGTAAAAGAAAGAATTCATAGAAAAGCCTCATTCTTTTCCCTTGAAGACTTTCTTGAGTAACCCTCATTGGTTTGATGAATTCCTCCATAAATGAGTGATTGGAAGTTTCGGTCTTCAATTTACTACTTTCTCTTCTATTTTCTTTGTTTTTATAGGCTTCTTTGGTGCTAAAATTCATTGCTTAAGGAGTCTTGGCTGAGTAGAATTCAAAAAATACCAAAATCTATTAGAAGATACCAAATTCATGCACAGGAATTTCATGTCCAGAGCGGACTTAGCTCCGGGTCAAGTTAACCCACCTGGCACCAGGTGTGTTCTTTTTTTTTCGTTGAAGCTACTCTGTTTTCATATTTTTTCTAGATTAGACCGGGCACCTGGTGCCTTAGCTGGACCTAGCGCCAGGTGCATTCTGGAAACTTTTACTTTTTGCTCTAAATTAACTCAATTCTGCATAAATTTGTCAAAAACACTTTCCACAAGCTAAATGTGAAATAGGAAGGAGTATGTCTAGTTATTACATCAAAAGTCTATCAATTTAACCTTAAATAACTAGGAAAATAGAACTGATTTTAGCCCCTATCAACAAGCATAATACAAAGAATTAACGAGTATAGATCTTCAATAAAGTGATAAGATGTTCGAAAGGAAAATAGAGAAAAATATATACAACTCAAGGATTAAAAAATATACAATTTAGACAAATATCCTGGAAGATATGACAATGAATCACTTAGCAAATATCACCATAACTACTATCTCGGTATCATGAAGGATTTAAAATTAACCCGCTTCGTTTGCAATCCGTGGAAACACTATCTTCTAGTTAAATTAGTGTACATATTCTGTCTCAACCAATTCACACAAAAGATTCATTTAAATTAATCCTTGCATAAATCCTTATATTCTAGGTGATTTAAAGAATGAAATTAGATAATGAATCTATATTCTAGCAATCATCAACCAATCTTTGATTACCTACATCCTTACCAATTAACCCATTTTTCAAGTAAGTTAAGAGATAACAAATATGAAATTAATTAAATTGAAATCATTATCAACCCCTTTTTCAACCAAGTTAACAATAAGAATCAATTAATCAATTTCGTAGTAAAAATAAGTAATCAAATCCAAAGAAAAATAACTAATTGATCAAAAGACTAAATTAACTCAAGAAATTATGAATCCCAAAATAATGTCAAATTATAATGAAAACATTAGTCACATCATTATTCTAGAAAAAAAAAATGTAGGTAAAAGAAAGAACTTATAGACAAGCCCTTCTTTTTCTCCTTGAAAACCTTCTTGAATAATGCCCCGTGATTGATGAAGCTCCACTTTTTGTGATTGATTTGTAGCTTTGATCCTTCAATTCATATGTTTTGTTAGTGTTTTCCTTGCTTAAATAGGCTCCGAAGAGGCTAAAATTTGTTCCTTACAAGTTATAGGCCGAGTAGAAATTGAAAAATACCAAAACTCTTAGGCAATTCCCAAATCCGTGCAAAACAGGAATACTTGCCATCATAGGGTAGATGAGAGCCTACGTACCCAGATAGGGCGGGATGTCGTCCCGTCCAAAAGACCAGTGGTCTTTATAACGAGGTATAAAGGAAAATGACTAAAAAAATAATGCGATAATCTTATTACAACCAAAGTCAAAACTTATACAAGTTTGAGAATTTAAAACTAACAATTATCTCTCAAAATCAATACAAAGATAAAATAGAATAAATCAAAATAGCCAGCTCTTATTCATCCAACCTGCTTAGCAAAAGCACTCCTTTGAAAACATGATGTAAAATAATATGAGATTAGAATATTAGTAAGTCCCACGTGTACGAGTGTCATATATAAATATTTCGTGCATGTAGATTTATCAAAACCACAAAATATGTTTGCAAGTCATTTTCATTAATAACCAATTATTCAAGGCTTTGCTCAACATATTCAAAGCAATTCTCAATAAATCATCATCTCATGATAATCATAAGTTCATTACGAAGGGAGTGATAATAATTCAACGTCAATATCCATATCCAGGTAATATCATGACCACTATCATGATAGATCCCAGTGTAACCATTCAACACTGGACAGTGGGTTATCCACCTACTAGTGTAAGATACTCTTCCTTCTCTACCCCCAACATACCGATAGTACTATTCCTTCTCTACCCCCCACATGGACTAATATGCTAGCTCAGACTAGCCTGACTAAGTAGTACTATTGCCTCTTTAAGTTGAGTTTATCTTCTGGAGATGGCCGTCTACCAGAAGACTCACCTAACTCTTTGAGACTAGTACCACTAGCCTATCCCTGTTGAGTACTCAATGCTTCCCATTTAGGGGCAGAATCCTGTTGGGTATCTCACGCATATCATATATGGCGCAGTGGAAAAATAAAATGAGATACCAACCCAAGATCCGCATATGTGTGGAAAACAAGACATAAAGAGATCAAAGGTAACAATTTTTTACCTTTCTTTGATCGTCTGAAGAACAAAAATTTTCTTCTTCAAGTCGAAGTGCGATCCAACAATCCTTTTGATCAAATACCACGAGAGTTGAACATCCTACCACTTTAATCATAGTGTGTGATTTTCTCTAACAGAAATCCACACGGAGGATCACACTCGAGCACCAAGATGTTTATGGGCTAGCATGAACAAGATAGCAGCTAGGGTTTTTCTTGGTTGCTCAAGAACCATGAGAGAGAGAGAGAGAGAGAGAGAGAGAGAGAGAGAGAGAGAGAGAACGAACGAAGGTTTTTAGGAACTATTTCGCATGTTTCACACCTTAAGAATTTCGTGTATATCCTATATGTCACAAAAATATTACCAAAAACTGAGAATTCTAAAACAATAAGAATTCCCTAATTGTAAATAGAAACATCAAGTTTTCATAATTACAATTTGGCCTATAAATTATAACTAATTATAATTTGTCTGTAACAACTCTTTCTCGCAATTAACCCTACTACGTTATCAAATAGCATATTGAGCATATAATCCTCTATTGTGTGTGACCTATTAGGATTCCCAGTAAATTGGTAGCGAACATGAATTAATCTAAACGTCTTTGAGATTAATAATCCATAATTAATTAGAATTAATCATATTGATTCTAATTAGGATTGGTTCATTAATTTATCAATTAATAAACCCATATTCCCATATCATGAGCGGTATCTAGCAACACATCATCACCACCCAAGAGTCCAGGAAGTCAAGTGGCTTAACATGAACCCTTAAACAAACTACAGTACAATTATCTCATTTCACCATACAATATCTCATTCGGTTTGGAGTACGGAATTAATGTCAACTGCCTCCAGAATATATTAATTCCGGCCTGAATATAATAGTACTTTTACCAGAAACCCACTACTTTGGATGTGTATCAATTGGAACTGTTTCTAATACACAATCGCCTTGGCCAAGGACTTCTCGAGTAGTAATTCCTATAAGTGACCATGAGATATTCGCCCCTACTATTTGGTGTGACAAATCCTTTATTGACCCTCTCAAGTACATTCGTTTACCTCACAATGTACTCAATATCCATCATATAGGCGGCCATCGATCTATCTCCAGAGATTGGAATCAAAGCACAATACTCAGCAAACAAAGTACCTTGGAGATCTCAAGTCTAAGGATACATGCACGTTTTTTATATTGAGATTATATCACTGGCACTAAATAGTTATTCATGTTATTATCTCATAGCTTAGTCATCCAATGTATTTATTCCATTAACAAGTATCCATGTGTTAATTTTGAGTATCTCAATACTCACGGATATGAGAACCATCGTCTGTTCAAATCAAGAAGTTTAACACATGCTAGACTTAACGCATTAATGATGTCCTGTCTCATTAGTACAACGACTAAGGACTATTTAAGTACTAACACTTTACAGTGTAGCAAGAATCTCATATCATGATCTCTATTATGATATCCTTAACACAGTGTTGTATTAGGGACTTTATCTAACAGTTATTTTACACAAAAGTAAACAAAAGAAACTGTAAGATAAATAATGCCTTTTATTAAAATAAAATGTATCATATACAGCACACATGTGATTGCCTCTTGGGCATAACACTAACAAATCATTTCCCTTGTTTTCACAAATGTTGATTATCTTGCATTTGAGAAACGTTTCTTTTCATAATCAGTTTTCTTTTAAAAACATTTAGTAATAAAGAAAATAAATTGTTTTTAGATTCAAGTAGAGTTTTGACAAACCCATTTAGAAAATAATACATCCACGTTCTCAAATCAAGTATCAAAATACCATAATACAACTCATCATATTCAACCAACGTTTCAATCATCATGTCAATCATCATATTGACAGCATTTCAAATATCATTGCACGAAATACTTGCAAACATGTAAGATTTAGCAAAATAGTTATGCAGGGACTTATTTGATTACTCAACTAGACAAATCAAACCAATGCTTGCACTCTATTCAGACTTCCCCCTTATCTAGAATCAATGATTCTATAGTTAGATCCAAAATATTGCACAAGGCCTAACTACTATCATCTCAAGAATCCCCACGATCCCCTAGATCATCCACGGCATCTAAACAAATCAAATTAATAAACTATGCACATGACCATCCTTGATTATGATACTCAACATTAAGCTTGTGTACACTCAACTTAAACCATCAACATGATAACTCCTATATCGAACTATCATTAAATCCATATCATAGCCTAATTTGAGTCAAAAGATCTCATCTTTAAGAAATATAAAATAGATTTAGACATTCATAGCATTATTCAATCATGATCAAAGACATACATACCTAGTTCATACCATTTAACCCTCAACTCATCAATATAGACTATTCATGCTTTTGTCTAGTCTCCATACATGATAACACCACCATAAAAGCAATATTATTTAAAGCACAAAAAGATCGAGACCAAGAATACCTCTTGATGAGACATACTAAGATGAAAGGTGGCACCTTTGGTGGTTGCTTGGGCTCGCTTGAGGAAGGGAGGGTTGATTGGGATGCCCTTGGCCTTCTCGTTCAAAAATCTCTAGTAAAAGGGGACAAAGATTAGCCCTTTGATGATGTAGATAGAGAAGAAAAGATGAGGATTATTGGAATAAAAGTTGAGAAGGGTTGAAGAGCTACTCACCTTAGGCTTAGATTTCAAGTTTGGAGATGCTTGGAGGTTGAGAGGGCTGAGTTTCTTGGAGAGGGTGGTGGCTGGAATTTTGTGTAGGAGGGAGTGTTTAGGGTTTTCTTGGAGGCTGGTTTGATAAAGGAAATAGGTTAGGTTGAGGTGTTTTAGTGTTTGGGAAAAATTGGTCTTGTTTTGGACTCTTGATCACAAGAAGAAAAAAATTAGTAGCTTTTGGCCTTCTTGGTTTAGCCAAAATTGAGCAAGTCTTAGGATGTTTTTGTGACTATTTTTTGGTTGGTATTGTGGCCAAAAAAAGAGAGGAAAAGAAGGGTTTTAGTTGTTGTATTGGCCAAAAATTGGAGAAGAGGATTGATGGCTTTTTGGTGTTGTTGTTTTGGCTAAACAAGAGAGAATTAGAGAACAACGATTGTTGGAATTTGCATGTACTTGTGAGGGATAAGGTGGCCAAAATTGAAGAGAAATAGGTGGAGAAAATGTTGGTTGATTAATTGATTAAAAGAGCTTTTATTGATTAAAACCACTTAGGTAAGTTTCCATTTTTATTTAGGGAATTTGAATGGAGTAAAAGCTCTTGCAAGGTGGTGGCTATGGTTAGTTTTATTCCAGAAAATTCAGTTAATAAAAATCGAATGTTGATCCAAGAATTAATTTAGGTAGTGTCCTAATTTATTTTAGCCAAAAATAATTAATTTAAGGAATAATTATTTTAGGTGATAAAATCGACATTCTTGGAATAAAGTTGAAATTTTCTTTCCTTAAATACTAGTTTTCAAAAAGGCCATAGATCTTGGGTGAATATTTATTTCCTTTAAAGAATTGGAAAAAATCTCTTTATTTCCAAATAAAATTTTTAGACAAAAACAACTTGGGGAAATTTTCTTCATTTGAAAATAGTAGCTATAATATAGTTTCCAAAATAAATGTTCGTATAATTTTCTTTCCATAATGAAATCCTTCAGTAAGATCCTTAGAAAATTCTAGATGATAAAATAACTAAACTTCCTAAAAGTTCAAAATAAAAAGAATAAAAGGAATTTAATTTATATTAATTCCTTTTTAGCAAAACCCAAAATAATCAAATTCCTACATTTTAGGAATTAGAAACCTAAAGTCGCGGCAACCCTAGAGCAATCGGCCATGAGGAGGGGAAAAAAATAAGGAAAAGAGTTTAATTAGAAATAAGAAAGTCAATGTTTGCAAGAGTTAGGATTCAAACTCAAATCACCAAAGAATACACACCAAGCTCTAGCCACTATTCCACAATAACTCTTATACAAATATTCCTCGAACAAATTCCCTTAACTTCTACTCACTTACTTCATTTCCCTTCTAATAAATCCTACTAAATAAAATAAAATCTCAACCCACTCATCCAACACAACAATATCAAAATAAATAAATTCATGAAATAACAAACTCATGGATAAATGGTTCAAATTGTAAAATGTGCTACAAAATATTATGCTATGCATGGCTTTCCCTATATAATAAAGTTGGTTTGAAACAGTGTATTACATCCTTTCCCTCTTAAGAGAATTTTGTCCTGAAATTCAGAGCGTCATACCTTTAGAGAAAATTTGGATACTTCCTTCTCACCCAATCTGCAGTTTCCCATATTGCATCCTGAGTACCATGATGCTCCCATAAAATCTTCACCATAGGTATTTGCTTATTCCTCAACATCTTGACACTGTGATCCAGAACCTTAATCGCAATATAGCTCAAATCAAGTTGTAGAATTAATGGTTCCTCATTTAGTACATACTCTAGGTCAGGGTTGTATTTCTTCAACCGAGATACATGAAACACATCGTGAATTCCTACTAACCCTTCTGGTAACCCCAATCGATATACTACGGGTCTAATCTTTTCAATCACCGTAAATGGTCCCGAATATCTAGGACTCAGCTTTTCTCCTTTAGGATGCTTTAGAATACCTCTGCTAGATGTTATCTTCAAAAAAGTCTGATATCCCACGTGAAACTCCAGTTCTATTCTTTTGTTGTCTGTGTAACTCTTTTGTCGGCTTTGTGTGACTTTCAATCTCTCCCTTATCATCTTTGCTTTATCTGCCATCTATTCAATATTCACTTCCCTAGACTTGCTGACTTGTCCTCAACCCAACCCCAGTATAATAGTACTTGACACTTCTGCCCATATAACACCTTACAGGGTGCCATCCCAAATGATGCTTGATGACTATTGTTGTAGGCCAACTCAGTATAAGGTATGTAGTCCAACTACTTATCTCCAAAATCCAACACATAAGCCCTAAGCATATTCTCCAATATCTGGATGACTCTTTCAGATTGGCCATATATCTATGGATGAGCAGAAGTGCTGAGCTTCAGAGACGTTCTCATTGACTCTTGAAACTTGGTCCAAAATCTTGAGGTGAATCTGGGATCCCTGTCTAATACAATACTTGACTATACACCATGCAATCTTACTACTTCCTGAATATAAATCTTAGGTAACTTTTCCATAGAGTCCTTAACGTTTACAGGGATAAAATGAGCAGTCTTGGTAAACCTACCAACTACTAGCCAAATAGCATACTTCAAAGTATTCGACATCGGTAGATCGATAACAAAATCCATCGTCACCTCTTGCCACTTACACTCAGGAATAGGCAATGGTTGCAGTAATCTAACTATCTTATTATGCACTGCCTTTTCTTTCTGATAAGTCAGACAAGTAGAGATGTATTGCACTGCATCCCTTTTTATTCCCGCCCACTAGTAGGCCTTCTTCAAGTCCTGGTATATTTTCACCTCTTCAGGATGAATAGAATACTTACTCCTATGAGCCTCATCCATTATCTTCCTTTTCAACACTTGATCATTTCGTACACATATCCGTTTCTGAAAATATAACACTTCAGCCTTATTAGTCCAAAACTCTTTATTTCATCTCTTAACTTCCTCTGCATTGAAATCTTAAAATTCTTGGTTGCTCCACTACAATTCACCAATCGCTTGCCTTAACTCAGGCTCCAACTTCAAGTTGCTTAAGCTGATCTTTCCAACTCCTACCTCTGCCTTCTGCTCTAAGAGTTCTTAAACTACTTAGACTTCTTGCACCCTCATCCTAGCCATCCTCACTTTTTGGCTCAGTGCATCAGCTACAACATTAGCTTTCCTCGGATAGTAGTTAATTGGACACTTGTATTCTTCTAAGAACTCTATCCATCTTCTTTATCTTAAATTCAAGTCTTTTTGTGTGAAGATATACTTCAAGCTCTTATAGTCTATGAAGACTTTATACTTTACTCCATATAGATAGTGTTGTCGTATCTTCAAAGCAAACACTATCGCAGCCAACTCTAAATCATGCATTGGATGGTTCACCTCATGCGGCTTCAGCTTCCATGACGCATATATGATAACTTTTCTATCCTACATTAACACTACTCCTAGACCTTCCTTAGAGGTATCTGTGTACAAGGAATAGGGTTTACCTCCTTCAGGTGAACTTAACACCGGTGTCATCATCAATATCCCCTTGAACTCTTGAAAACTCTTCCCACATTTATCACTCTAAACATACAATGCATCATTCCTTAGCAGTCGGGTCATTGGTATAACACCCCACTACCTACGTACCCAAATAGGGTGGGATATCGCCCCGTTGAAAGGACCAGGGATTTTTATAACAAGGTACAAAAGGAAAATAGCTAAATAAAACATTGCAGAAATCTTATTACAACCAAGGGTAAAACTTATATAAGTATGAGAAAACTAAGGATCATCTCTTGAAAGCAATACAAGTCAAAATAAAATAAACTGAAGATCATCTCTTATTTCTTCAACTTTCTCGGTAAAAGCACTCCCCTGAAATCAAGATATAAAAGAGTGTGAGATTGGCATCTCAGTAAGTCCCATGGGTGCGGATATCATATCTAAACATTTCGTGGATGCAAGTTTATCAAAATCACAAAATCATGTTTACCAATCAATTTCATCAATAACACTTATTCAAAGGCACCTTGCTCTTTGAATCCAAAACAGTTTACAATAAATCATCATTTCATCATATTTATTAACTCATTAAGTAGGGATTAGTAATGATTCAAACAATAGTATCATAATCCATATCATGGTTACTACCATGATAGCATCCCAATATAACCTTTCAACAATGGACAGTGGGGGATCCTCCTACTAGGGTGAGATACTCCTCCTTCTCTACACATAACACGCTAGTTGTCCAACCCAGATAAGTAAAGTCCACATGGACCAACAAGCTGGCTCGGACTAGCCTGACTGAGTAGTATTGTCGCCTCTCCAAGTTGAGTTCATCTTCTAGAGGTGGCCTCCTGCCAGAAGACTCACTTGAGCCCTTCAAGACTAGTACCACTAGCCTACCCCCACTGAGTACTCAACACTCCCCATTTAGGGGCAAAATCATTTTCCTTATTTTATATTTATTGATTACCTTGTCTTTGCAAAATGTGGCTTTTCATAAAAGGTTTTCCAAAACATTTAGTAAGAGCGTAAGAAATCGTTTCTCAATTTAAAACCGTTGAGAGTTGACAAACTCATTAGAAAGTAGAATATCCACGTTCCCAAATCAAGTATCAAAACATCATCGTACAACTCATCATGTTCAACCAATGATTCAATCATCTTGTCAATCATCATATTAACATCAATTCAAATATCACTATACAAAATTCTTGCAAACATGTAACATTTATCAAAACAGTTATGCTGGGACTTGGACAATTCAACAGCTATGCCAAAATCAACCATTGCTCTCACTTCAACTCCTTCCTTATCTAGTATCAACAATTCCAAAATTAGAACCCAAACCACACATTACCTAGCCAATATCTATTTATGGTGTCGAAACTGATTAACTCATCATATTACATTCATAATTTCCTCTTGTCCTACCATTTATCATAATACATGCATTCACCCAAATCATGCCGCAATGTAAGAACTCAAATATTCAACCAGTATGAAATCATCATAATAAGCCCATTTAATGTCAAAATATCCCATCTTAGCCAACATAGCAAAGATCTTGACTCATCATAACCAAATATAATATTATCCTATCAAACATGCTTTGGCTATTTCCCGCACCATCGTATTCAACAATCTAATCCATTCATGCTTTCATGCTAGTCTCTACAAGCATTCTTAAATCAATACTTTATAGATCAAAGCCATTTTGACCAGCAAAGATAGACTCTTAGATACCTTTTAGCGAAATTGACTTGAGAAACAAGACAACCCTTTGGTGATCAGCTTGAGTTCAATGGACAAGAGAAGTAGTTAGTTTGCCTAGATGCTCTTAATCGAGATTCTCCATGAGAAGGGAGAAATCAGTCCCTTTAGACATGATTTAGGAGGGAGAAAGAAAGGAGGAATGAAAGGAGCGATGGATAAAAGGATTGGAGGTTCCTTACCTTAAGTGCTGTTTCGATTTTGCTTTGGTCTAGGAGTATGCTAGCCGAAATTTTGAGAAAAGTAGAAGGCTGCTTATTTCATGAGTTTAAGAGGTTTAGAGAGTGGGAATTTTGCTGGTTTGATGAATGGGAAAGGTTGGGTTTGGGTGTTTGGTTGTTTAAAGGTGTTCTACCTTGCTATGGACTCTTGATCACAAGAACAAGGTTGGACAGCTTTGGGTCATTTATTGTTAGCCGAAATTGGCCAGTGTTTTGGAGTTGTTGATAGCTATGTTTTGATGCCTAAAGTGGCCAAAAATTTGGAAAGAAAAAGAGAGAAGAATAGGCTGGTTTCGGTCCTTGTTGTGGTGAGAATAAGAGAAGAAAAGAGAGTTTTGTGCACGCTGCATTTTTGCTCAACAAGAGAGAGTAAGAGTGAGTTGGTCAGGAAATTTCATGCACGTTGTGTGTATGTTGTGGCCAAAAATCTAGAGGAAAGGAAGGGAGAAATTCTGATATTTTTGGCCAAATAAAAGTCCTAATTGGTTAAGGCTATCTTGGATAACTTATCCTAGGTTTTGAAGAATTTAAGTTGAGCTTAATTAGCTCCTAAGATGGCGGCCAGCTCAGTGAATTTTCTAGAAAAAATTACAAGAAGAAAATAAGCTATTTGAGCAAGAAATAATATAATTAGCTCCCTAAATTATTTTGAGTAAATTTAAATAACTAGTAGCTAATTATTCCACAAGATAAAAATCTGATTTTCTTGAAGATAAAACTGAAATCCCTTTTATCCCTCCCCTCAATTTCGAAAATTCGTAATTCCAAGAGATAAAGGCTTTATTTAAAATTCAGCATTTATCCTTTTATTTTCCTTTTAAAAATTCTTTGAAGAAGATTAAAATTATGGAGACTTATCTCCTTTAAAAGTGGCGGCCACAATGAAGAAAACAAGATATATATTTATATAGTTTATTTCCTAATAAATTACTTAGATAATATATTTTTAAAAATCTATATTTGTAATATGTAAAATTCCCTTAAAGATTATGATAATATATGTATATGTGTGTGTGTGTGTGTGTGTGTGTGTGTGTGTGTGTAATAAGAATTCAATTTATTTTCAGATCTTTTATCAAATATACCCAAGATAATTCACACTCTTAGATTTTAGGAGTTAGATTCCAAGATGGGCTACTCCAAGGGAAATTTCGGCCAAGGCATCGGAAAATTAGGGAAAAGGGAACAAAAGAAAGAAAAGGATTTGCAAGAGTTGGGATTTGAACTCATGCCCACCAGGAAATAAACACAAAGCTTTATCCACTAAGATATAATAACTCTTGATTAAATATATGTCCAACGAATTCCCTTAACTCCCACTACTTACTTCATTTCCCTTCTAATAAATTTCCTCAATAAAACAAAAGCTCAACCAGCTCAACTAACACAACTATATCAGAATAAATAAATTCAAGAAATAGAAAACTCATGGAACTCATAGATTCATGAAAATAGTTCAAATTATCGAATGAAATATACAATATTGTGACATGCATGATTTTCCACACATAATAAAGGTGGTGTAATACGGGTTACTACATCCCCTCCCCTTTAAGAGAATTTCATCTCAAAATTCAGAGTGCTATACCTCTAGAGTAATTTCAGATACTTTCCCTTCACCCAATCTTTAGTTTCCCAAGTCGCGTCCTGAGAACTGTGATAATCCCATAAAATCTTCACCATAGGTATCTGCTTATTCCTCAACATCCTGACACTGCAATCTCGAACTTTAATTTGTCTCTCCACGTAGCTTAGGTTAGGCTAAAGAATCAATGGTTCCACATTCAATACATGCTCTGGATCATGGATGTATTTCTTTAACCGAGACACATGGAAGACATCATGAATTCCTGCTAACCTTTCTGGCAGCTCCAACTGATATGCTATGGGTCTAATCTTTTCAATCACCGAAAATGGTCCTAAATATCTAGGACTCAACTTCCCTCCGTTAGGATGCTTCAGAATTCCATTACTAGGCATTATCTTTAGAAAAGTCTTATCTCCCCCTCGAAACTCCAACTCTCATCTTCTGTTGTTGGCATAACTCTTCTGTCAGCTTTGCACAGCCTTCAGCTTCTCTCTTATCATCTTTACTTTGTCTTCCATTTCTTCAATATTCACCTCCCCAGACTTGTTGATTTGTCCAACCTCTGTCCAACCCCAATACAATGGTACTTGACATTTCTGTCCATATAACACTTCATAGGGTGCCTTTCCAATTGATGCCTAATGACTATTGTTGTACGCCAACGCAGCATAAGGTATACAATCCAACCACTTTTCTCCGAAATCCAACATGCAAGCCGTAAGCATATCTTTTAATATTTGGAAAACTTTTTTGGATTGTCCATCTGTCTGTGGATGAGCAGAAGTGCTACGCTTCAGAGTCGTTCCCATTGACTCTAGAAATTTAGTCCAAAATCTTGAGGTAAATCTGGGATCCCTATTGAATATAATACTCGACTGTATACCATGTAATCTAATCACTTCCTGAATGTAAGTCTTAGCCAACTTTTCCATAGAGTCCTTTACAGTTATCGGGATGAAATGAGCAGTCTTGGTCAACCTGTCAACCAAAACCCGTACAACATCCTTCATAGTCTTCGATATCGGTAGCCCGATAACAAAATTCATCGTCACCTCTTGCCACTTCAACTCGAGAATAGGTAACGGTTGCAATAATCTGACTGCCTTCTTATGCTTCACATTTACCTTCTGACAAGTCAGGCAAGTAGAGACGTATTGCGCCACATCCCTTTTCATTCCTGGCCACTAGTAGGCCTTCTCCAAATCTTGGTACATCTTCACTTCTCCTGGATGAATAGAATACTTACTTCTGTGAGCCTCATCCAATATACAAATCCATTCATGGGAATACAACAATCTAGCTTCATCAATCTAAAATTCTTTATTTTCTCTTTTGATTTCCTTTTCTTTAAAAGATTGAAAGTCTTGATTGCTTCGATACACCTCACCAATCTCACTATTTGAACTTCTTGTACTATTTGAACTTCTTGTACCTTCATACTAGCCAACCTCACTTTCTGACCTAGTGCATCAAATATGATATTAGCTTTCCCCTAATGGTAGTTAATTGGGCACTTATGTTCTTCCAAGTGTTGGGTATTTCAGGCTCGTATCCTATACGGCATAGTGGAAAATAAAATGAGATACCCTCCCAGGACCCGTCTATGTGTAGAAAACAAGACATAATGATAATAAAAGGTAACAACTTTTTACCTTTCTATGATCATTCGAAGAACAAAAATTTCTTCTTCAAGTCGAGGCGCGATCCAACAATCCTTTTATGCAAACTCCATGAGAGTTGGACGTCTAACCAATATAATCACAGTGTGTGATTATCTCTAATAGTAATCCACATAGAGGAATACTCAAGCACCAAAGTTTCCTGTGCTAGCAGAAAAAGAAAATGGCTAGGGCTGTTTTCGTTTTTAGCAAAATAAGAGAGAGAGAGAGAGAGAGAGAGAGAGAGAGGAGAGAGGGAGAGAGAGAGAAGAAGACGATTGTGGCGATGTTTTTTGTGTGTTAATCCAACTTCAAGGGTTTCGTGTGACTCATAATTTATGTCACATGAAAATTCCTTCCAAAACTGAGAATTCAAATCCTATTAGAATTCCCTAATTGTAATTTGAAATATCGAGTTCTCACAATTACAACTTAGATCACAAATTATAACTAATTATAATTTGTCCACATTAACTTCTCTTTCTCCCAATTAACCCCACTATGTTATCAAATAACATCTTGAGTATATAATCTTCTATTGCGTGCGACCTATTAGGTTTCCCAGTCAATCGGTAGAGAATATGAATTAATCCAAACGTCTTTGAGATTAATAATCTATAATTAATTAGAATTAATCCTATTAATTCTAATCAGGATTGGTTTATTAATTCATCAATTAAGAAACCCATATTCCCAGATCATGAGTGGTATCTAGCAACACATCATGACCACCCAAGAGTCCAAGAAGTCCAGTGGCTTGACATGAACCCTTCAATAACAAACTATAGTGTAATTAACTCCTTTCACCATACAATATCTTATTCGGTTCGGAGTACAGAATTAGTGCTAACTCCCTCCAGAATTAATTCTGACCCGAATACAATTGTACTTGTACCACGAACCCACTATGCTCGATGTGTATCAATTGGAACTATTTCCAATACACAATCATCTTAGCCAAGGACTTTCCGAGTAGTAATTCCTACAAGTGGCCGTGAGATATTCGCCCCTACTATTAGGAGTGGTGAATTCTTTATTGACCCTGTCAACTACTTTCGTTTACCTCACAATGTACCCAATATCCATCCCATAGGCGGCCCTCGATCGAGCTCTAGAGGTTGGAATCAAAGTACAAAATTCAGCAAACAAATTACGTTAGAGATCTCAAGTCTAAGGATACTAGCACGTTTGCTATATTGGGATTATATAACTGGCACTAAATAGTTATCCATGTAATTATCTCAAAGCTAGGTCATGCAATGAACTTGTTCCACTAACAAGCATCCATGTGTTATCTTTGAGTATGTCAATACTCATGGTTATGAAAACAACCACCACCTAATCAAATTAGAAAGTCTAACACATGCTAGTCTTAACACATTAGTGATGTTCTATCTCATTAATACTATGCTAGGGACTATTTATGTACTAGCACCATCCAATATAGTAGGAATCTCATAACATGATCTCTATCATGATTATCTTAACACAGTGTTGTACTAGGGACTTTGTCGAACAGTTATATTACTAAAGTAAACCAAAAAAAAAAATTGTAAGATAAGTAATGCCTTTTATTAAAATAAAATGTGTCATATATACAATGTACAAGTGATTGCCTTTAGGGCACAACACTAACAAACTCCTACTTACACTAGAGCCAATCAGTCATGTTTCTAATATCGAATGACTCAACATGACAATCATGTTTCTTTTAGGATAGTGCTTTTATAAGCGGGTTAGCTATGTTCTCATCTGTAGGAACTATCTCTATCTTTACATCACTCCTATCTATGATCTCCTGGATCAGATGATAGCATTGTAGTACGTGTAATAGTCTCTTGTTTGAAAATTTTCCAACTTATTGCCCTTCTGCACAACATAAACACATAACTGGATTGAGATTTGAAATCATCTTTGTCAGATTGAAAATTGGCATCAGTATACCCATTTATTTTCAAATCACCTTCTCCGTATACTAAAAACATATCCTTAGTCCTTCGTAAGTACTTTAGAACGTTATTTATAGCCGGCCAATGACCCTCACCAGGGTCAGATTGGTATCTACTCGCCAAACTAAGAGCACAAGATACATCAAGCCTAGTACATATTATAGCGTACATGATTGATTCAACTGCAGAGGCATATGAAATCTTACACATGTGATCCCTTTCAACTTATATCTTGGGAGAAATCGACTTTGAAAGGCTTACACTATGTGACATGGGTAAAAATCCCTTTTTGGATTGATCTATGTTAAACATTTTTTGCGCTTTATCTATGTATGTAGACTGTGAAAAACCTAGCAACCTTTTAGAGCTATCTCTATAGATTTTTATTCCGAGAATAGAGGTTGCTTCTCCGAGGTCTTTCATTAAGAATTATTTGGACAACCAAATTTTACCTATTTGCAAGATAGGTGTATCGTTTTTCATTAGCAATATGTCATCTACACAAAGTAATAAGAAAACGATTGCATTCCCACTAACCTTCTTGTATACACAAGGCTCATCCATGTTTTGAATGAAACTAAACTCTTTAATTATTTCATCAAAACGGATGTTCCAACTCCTAGAAGCTTGCTTAAGTCTATAAATAGATCTTTGCAGCTTGCACACATTTGTGTTATCACGAGATATGAAACCCTCAGGTTGTGTCATATACACTTCCTCAGTCAGATTTCCATTTAGAAAAGCCATTTTCACATCCATTTGCCAAATCTCATAATTATGATGAACAACAATGGATAGGAGTATCCTGATAGATTTCAACATGGCTACTGGCGAGAAGGTTTCATCATAGTCAATACCATGTTGTTGACGATAACCCTTCATCACTAGTTGTGCTTTATAGGTAATTAAGTTACCATCCTTGTCCGTTTTCTTCTTGAAAACCTACTTGCACCCAATAGGTTTAATTCCTTTGGGTGGATCAACCAAAGTCCATTCTTGGTTGTCGTACATGGAATCCACCTCTTACTTCATGGCCTTAAGCCATTTGCCAGATTCTGAACTGTTCAAAACATCCTTGTAGGTAGTAGGCTCATCTTTATCTATGGGCAATATGTCATTATGGACACTAATGAGAAATGCATATCTCTCAGGTGCCATATGTATCCTACTAGATCTATGAGGTTCTTATGTATTAGAAGGTTCATCTATTCTCTCAATAGATGTGGGGTTTGATGGTTGATCCTCGTTTGTTTGATCTTCATGAACTTCACTAAGTTCAATCTTACACCCACTGTCCCCCTTGAGCATGTACTTCTTCTCTAGGAAGACGGCATGCTTCGAAACAAACAATTTGTTTTCGGAGGATAGATAGAAGTAATATTCGAAAGATTCTTTTGGATATCCCATAAACAAAGACTTGTCAGACTTACTATCAAGTTTGTCTGACTGTGGCATTTTGACTAAGGCAGGACAACCCTATACTCGTAAGTGAGATAACTTTGGTCTCTTACCAAAGAACATCTCAAATGGGATAGTATCAACTGATTTTGTCGAAACTCTGTTTAATATATAAACAGAAGTTTCTAGTGCATGCCCCAAAATGATTTTGGTAGGTCTGCAAAAACCATCATGTTCCGTACCATGTCTAGAAGGGTTCGATTCATTCTCTCAGATACATCATTATGTTGAGGAGTATGTGGTGGAGTCCATTGACATAATAACCCATTATCTCTAAGATAACTCAGGAACTCTTGGCTCAAGTATTCTCCTGTGAAACCTCACCTAAAGCCAACCCTAGAGTATGGGGGTTAGGATGCAAATCAATTATTTTGCATGAATATATATATATATATATATATATATATATTGAATGATTTTGTGTGCTTTAGAATTATGATTTAAAGGCTAAAAGGCTTAGTTATGCGTATTGTGTGAAACCCCAGTCAAAACCAACCTTAGAGTAAGGGGGTTGGGATGCATATCGTATTTTATTTCATGATTAAATATATTTTTTTATATGATTTTTATGTGCTTTGGATTTGAGTTTTATTGTCTTGAAGTCTTGTTGATGAGTATTGTGTGAGATGGGTAAATTGGTAATTTTTGCCCGAGGTGAAAATAGGAAAATAGCTTGTGGATGGAATAGAAAATAATTCTTCTAGTGAAAATATCAACAAGAGTTGATGTGGTTTAGTGGTTAGAGCCATAGAATTAATTATGGAAGTCTAGGGTTCAAATTCCATCATGGGAGCTTTAGCTTGATTAAATTTTATTTTTGCTTGGGAAAAAATAGTTTCGGTCTTATGAGCTTAGGGTAAGGTAGGGATGATGTCCTAAGAGAGAGACATGTAGGAGTAACATCATTCCACTCCCTTGCTCTACTCGAATTTCTTAAAGGGAATTCATTTTCCCTTGATCTTTGATTTTTCCTTAAATCTCAACTCCTTAGTTTAATCAAGATGTTTTAGCCATCTTCTTTCCGAAAATTTCAGAAAAGTGCTGAGGTCTTGTAGGATCAAAATGTCTCAGTAAAAGACTTCTTATGATCTGAAAATGTGGAAGAGTTGTGGGAAGTTCCAAGAGGAAAAATCCCTCTAGTGAGGTTGCTGAAAATTCTCTCTAGCTAGCTCATCTTCTTTATTGGAATGAACTGAAAATTTTCCAGCTTGTGGTGCCTTCAAAATGTCGAATTTCTTAGCCAGAATTCCCTCTCAAATGCTGCTAGAAAAATGGTCTTTAGGATCAGTTTGTAATCTGAAATTCTTAGCCATTTTCGGACTGCTTAAAGCTGGAGCAAAAACAGGAAAAATTCCTGCACAAATCACAGTTTTGAGAGTCCAAAACCAAGTGTTTTCTTCCAGGTTTTGTTCAGTACCTTAGCCATGTTTTTCCTCTATGAAGAAGGATGGAAACCAGCCTTGAATACCCATGAAGCTCCCCTTCAAACTCTCTGCAAGTGCCTGGGAATGGCAGCCGAAAATCTGCCCAGAAATTACTGTTCAGCGAAAAAACTGTGCAGGAAATTTTCCAGCCTTGTTTCCTATTTCTCTCCCAGCCGAAACACCAATCTTATTATGAAAAAACCTTCCTTAAACCTCCAATAACAGAACTCCATTGTTCCCCTTAAGCTTCTGCACGAAATCCAGCAATGGCTACCCGAAAATCCCTCCACCAAATCCCTATAATTTTGCTTTATTGGTTTCCAAAATTCCTGCCATCTTTGTTTAGTAACCTTCCATAATATATCACTCCATTGACCAGACATCTTCTTCATCATTGTGCACCTTAGTTTTGGCCACCCTAAGCTACCTTGAACCAGCTTTAATTCCTCAGAAAAATTGCTCAACCAATCGGCCATAGGAGACCTTCAAAACTCTTCAATTATCAAGATATTCTAGAAATATTTAGTTTCCAAATTCACTTCCTAAAAATATTCTTCAAGGATTGTAACAACTAACCTTTCCTTTTCCCTTCCAAATCAAAGAAACAACTCCCTAAACCCTACAAAAATTCGGTCAGCCTAATTCCCTTAGAATTTTCGGCAGCTACACTACAATCTCTCAATTCCCTTCAATCTCCAAGAACACACACTACACCAAGAACACCTACTACTTTCTTTCACATAATACCCCTCCTCACCTCAAACCTTCACTAAAATCTCCAGATTTGACCTACTTATTGCTGTGAGTCCTTCGACACCATCCTTAACATCAAACTCCTCAAATCATCTTGCTACTTCGGATCAAAACCAGAAATTTCTGTGAAGGACAAGAACATCTTCAAGGTAAATTTACTCTATCAACTTCATCTTCTCCAAACTTAATCTCTAGTGAAAACCTATGTGAATAAACATACTAATGATATATCTCTCTCTCTCTCTCTCATGGCCGAAATTCCTCTTCCTTGGCCGAATGACTTCATCTTCCATAATTATGCTCTCGCCATCTCCCTTGGACAAAGTTAGACATCTAGGAGTTGAGATCTACTCTAAACTCCTTCAAGGCATTCATCAATCAAGTAAGTGCCTTCAATCCTTCTTTTAAACTCTAGAATTATGTCTGTAGGATGATGTTGATAGTAGGTGGATGGTGATAGGATTTGAGTATATATATATTGTTGAGATTGAAGCATGAACATTTGTACGATTGGGAAGGGGATGAGATTTATGCATGGAAGAATTATCTTGATTGATTGTGTGATGATTTGAGGTTTGATACATGAAGTATTTGAGATAAAGCATGCTAGAGATTATGTCACCATTGCTGAATAGGGTTTTTATTCATGATGGATTGGTAAAGCCATGATCATATTTATGCTAGTAGATGTTAGATCATGTCTTAATAAATTTAGATCTATGCTTATGTGCAAGATTTGGTCGATTTGATGAATGGAAGGATTGCATATGTTCTTGATTGTGGTTAGCCATAGGAATTTGAATCATGATCTAGTTGTCCCTAAACTAATTTTACTTCTTGAATAAAATATTCAATAAAATAATGTTTCTTTTGTATTTTCAAAAAAACCCTAGGAAGGGTAGATTTAGACTATTATAAACAATAAGGATATTTTAGTCAAATAAATAATTGCTTTGCTAGAAAAATAATATATATATATATATATATATATATATATTATTTAAAATAATGAAATCAATGAAAGCCTTTTTTTGGAAATAATTATGATTAGTGAAATATTTATTACTACAAATTTAATTATCATCTTTTAATCAAAACCCATTAAGAATTTATTTATTGTTTTTCAAGAAAGACTATTAAATTCGTTTTCAACTAATTTTAGCTATCAATTATTTTCTAACAACTAAAGTACTAATAAATCATTATTTTAACTAAAACTTCTTAGGACTCTTGATCAAATAAACTCTAAGTTTTCCTTAACAAGATTTAAGCTTTCAACTTATTAAAATTTATTTCCCAAACCATTAATTAATTTAAATATCACACTAGGCTCAACTCTTAAACCTATTTAGTTATTGTTTAACCTTAAAGCTTGGGACACTAGGATCATGGTAGTAGTAAGTTGTGTTGATTTAAAATTGAGAAAGTGGATTGTGGCTTGGAATTGATTGGGATTTGTATTTGGCCATGTGGGGTTAGGTCAGCTATTGGAGACCTTGTTGTTGTGAGCAAGAATCAGGTAAGCTCCTGCATAAAACCTGATTGATGTGAAATGTTTTCTTATGGCAAGCCAAATGTAGAGTGTATGGACACTCATTTATGTAAAGGCAATTGGGGGTTGAACTCTCTCTTATTTCAAGCATTTGAATTATTTAAAAGACAACGAGCAAATTTGCCAAACCTAAACTCTTTCTAAAGCCGATTTTTTACAAGGACTTTGGAAACCCTCAAAATGCCATTTTCATGTGGAATAATGTTTTGTTCATTTTATCCAAAGTGGGAAACGTCGTTGAGTACTCAATAAGGGTGGACTACTAGGACTAGTCCTTGAGGGGTTAGAGTAAGTCTCTCAGCAGGTGGCCACCTCTAAGGGGTGAGTCCTTCCCAGATAGGACGTCAGTCCAGTTGATCGTGCTGGTCCGAGCTAGCAGTGTTCCTTTCAGTCAAGTGACTGTGTTTTACCAGAATGGACACCCGGTTGTTGTTTGGGTATAGAGAAGGAGGAGTATCTTGCCCAGTAGGCCGATCGCCTACTTTTGTCAGTCTGCACAAAGTGTGGCATTCTGACCGGCAGTATGCACAAAGTGTGGCATACTGACCTTCCGGTTGTGGGGCCCAACGTGTGGTAACCCATAATCCTTTCTTATGAGTGGTTGATTTGGTTGATCATGTATGGCTGGTATAGCGAAAACTCCACTCTTACTTTTGACTAAAGTTTATTGCTTGCCAATATTTCTCTTATAAAGATTTCGCACTTTGCATCCATGAACTGCTTTCACTAAACACCCAAAACACACACGGACTTACTGAGATTTCTGTCCCATCACCTTTTTCCCATGATTTTAGGTCGATCCTGCTGTGGGGATGAGTAGCTAATAGTATCTGCCTTGGAAGAGATTGTTGTCATTCAATTCTATGTATTGCTTTGGGGAGACAAGAGTGGATAATTTTATTTATGGTTTTGTTTTGGGAATTCATTGATTTATTCTTAGAGTTTTCATTGGATTGTAATAAATTTTTATTAGTTAAAGTATTATTTTTATTCCGCAATTTTATATGTGTGACCTAGTTATAAAGACCTCTTGTCCTTTGGACAGGGCAACATCCCCGGCCCTGGCGGACCTAGGTTGCGGGGTGTTACATATTGAGTAGGAAGGGTAAAATGGTAATTTTGCATGAGGTCAAAAATAAGAAGATAGCAAGAGGATTAAATAAGAAGAATATTTCGATAAGGAAATAAGAACAAGAGTTGTTGTGGTTTAGTGGTTAGAGCTTTGGAATTAATCTCTAAGGTCATGAGTTCGAATTCCATCATTTAAGTTTTATCATGATTATTTTAATTAAGGTTGGATTTTCGTTTCTTGCATTCCATTAAAAAAAAAAAAAAAAAGATAGGAGTGTTGTCCTAGGGGAGGTGTGAAAGGAATGTCCTAATCCTATCCTTTTGTCCTAAAAAGAATTCTAGAAGAATTCTTATCCTTCAATTACCTCTAGCTTGTCCTAACCTCTTCACCAATTAAGCTTGTTCAAAATTTATCCAAATCCATGTTTTTAATTCTAGAAAATTCAGCAAGGATTCTTGGTATTTGAATTTCTAAAATGATTCTTAGAGGTTGGAGATTTGACTGAAAATAGGGAAGAAGTTAAGAAAGGTTCCCAAGAGAAATTAATCTCGATAGTTGAGCCTTTAAACTCCACTCCATAGTGTTCATATCCTCCACGAAAGAAACCTGAAAATTTTTCAGATTCTTAAGCAGCCTAACCTTCGAAAATCTCAGCCATCTTTCTTACCCAATTGCTGCCAGAAAAATGGCCAATTTATTCAATGTGAGGACTGAAATTCTTGTGCAAAAATCGGACTGCACAAAACTAAACAAACCCGAAAATAATCTGGGCAGTTTCGCTGCATAGCAGCCTGAAATCGAAGCTATTTCCTCTGCCTTCAAACTAATAAATTACCTCTGCTTTTCCTCCATAAGGCTAGAAACCAGCCTTAAAGGACCCTCAAATACATCTCAAAACCCTCAGCAAATTGGGCTGGAATATTGCAAAAAAACTGCACAAAAAATTCAGCAATCATTCGAACTATAACCAGAAAATTTCCAGCCTTATTCCCTTCAAGCCTTGGCCGAAAACTACCCTCAAAACCTCTGTAAGTTAACCCTTGTTCAGCCATGAACTGAACTCCATTACCCATCCACTTACCTTGCACAACGGACTCCATGACCACGCCTCAAATTCCGACTACAAACACTCCAATCAAACTTCCATTTGAATTTCAGAATTTCTAGCTTTTGCTCTGTGAAAACACCCTTGGATTAGGCTTCATAACCAGAAATTCTTCTGCTATTGAACTTAGAAATTCAGACAGCCTTAAAGCTCCATCAACCCTCATTCATTTCAGCAAAACACAGCAGTCCAGTCGGCTCCATTGTAGCTCCATGAAACCTCCATCAATCAAACAACACTGCCATATCTTTTATCTCAAAACACTCCTTAAATTTCTCCATTTTAATTTCAAACAACCAGATTTTTCTCTTCCTCCCTAAACTAAAAACTAAAATCCCTGAACTCCCTTAATCATTTGGCCAATCTTCTTCAAAAAATTCGTCTAGCATTCACCTCTAATCCTCTCCATTTTCACCAAGAACACACACTACCCCTCTTCAAGCCAAAGACCACTCTAAACACCTCCAATCCCTCACAAAAACTCCATAACATGCCTACATACTCCCTAGATTACATTTCTAGATTTTAAAAAATCAAATCTCGAAAACAAAAATTGATAATTGGATCAAAACCAGAATTTTCCTTGAAGTCTCAAGAACATCACCAAGGTAACCACGAACAACTTTTGTTCATCTTTTTTCCTTCAACCTTTAACATATCATACTAATTCTCCCTCCCTCCCCCCCCCTCTCTCTCTCTCAGCCGAAATGGTTGCTACAACCATGCCTGTTTTCTTTCTCCTCTCTTGGACAATTCAAGACACTCAAGCGTGTGGATCTTCTTAAATCTTCATCGAGATAGTCATCAACCAAGTATTTCTCTTTAACCTTTCTTTTAAATTCTAGATTCGTGTCTCTTAGATGTTGATAGAGAGGATAGAATATGAATGGGATTGAGTATATGCATATGTATGAAGAGGTTGAGATTGGAGCATGAGAATGATTGATCATGATTAAGCTTTGAGAAATTCCTTGAGAATCGATGTATGCTCTCCATGTCTTAAGAGGTTATGAATGTTTAAGCATGCTAGATGTTATGTCACCTTAGGTGAATAGGATATTATGCTCTTATTTTCATTGAAGCCGTGAGTATGATTATGTTTAGTAGAGATTTGGCCATGTGATAGTAGGATGGATTTAAGCCTTGTTTATGAATAGAATAGTTTGTTGATTGATGCTAGAATATATGTTCATGATTTTTGTTAGCAATAGAAAAATTATGATCATGACCTTGTTGATCCTATGCTATTTTGATTAGCAAATTTTATTACCCTAATTAAAATTATTGCTATGCTTTTTCTCCAAAGATTTCGAAATTCTTAGGAAGTTTTGGAAATGGAATATTCAATGAGATAGTGATATTATATTAGTCAAATAAATGATTTCTTTTATTAAAAATAATATATATGTATTTGTATATAATAATAATAATAATAATAATAATAATAATTAATATTATTATTATTATTATTATTATTATTATTATAAAAAATAAAACTTTTATATAAATCATAATAATAAGTAAAATATTAATGACCATGTAGACCATATATTCATAAATATTATTTATATTTATTTATTAATCAAAATTTAATAAAAGTTATTTATTTTTAATTTTAATGTGTATTGATTATTAGTTAAGAAAGTAGTAATAATTTATTTTACTATTTAAGAATTACCATATTTTAATATCACCTAGGACTTAGGATTCTTCATCAATTAAACCCTAGTTTATTTATTTATATAAACACAACATGATTTATTATTTAAATCTGTAAGTTATTAGTAATTATTTTACAAACCTTAGTTATTTTAACTTATCAAGCTAGACTTATTTTATAAAATCCTTTATCATCTAGCCTTAAAGCTGAGGATATTAGGGTCATGATTATAATCAGTTGAACTAGGATTATTTATGTAAGCGAATATAGCTTGAGTATAACCTTATGACTTGTGTTTACCCCAAGAGGGGTTAGGTCAGCTTGGGAAGATTTTTGAATTTGATCGAGCAAAGGATCAGGTAAGTTCCTGCATAAACTTATTTGATAACAAAAGGTTACTATAGCAAACCAAATGCGAAGTGTATGAACACTCATTTTGTAAAAACAGTTAAGGATTGTTTCCTTTTTATTTCAATCAAGCGAATCATTTGCAAATTTAAATAAGCAATTTTGCACAAATACTAAACTCTTTCTAAAACCCAACTTTGACAAGAATTTTAGAAACCCTTAATTTCTATTTCCAAATAAAGCAATGTATTATCAGTTTTCTCCCAAGTGGGACAATCAACATTGACTACTCAATAAGGGTAGACTACTAGGACTAATCTTTCAAGATTTAGGGTAAGTCTCTTAGTAGGTGGCCACCTCTGAGGAGTGAGTCCTTCTCGGATAGGATGCCAGTCCAGTAGGTCATGCCGGTCCGAGCTAGCAAGTTTCAGTCATGTGGACTGTATGCTTCCAAAATAGACAACCGGTAAGTTTGGGTGGAGAGAATGAGGGACATCTCACCCGGTAGGCCATACGCCTACATTTTGTCAGTATACACAATGTGTGGCATTCTGACCGTTACATGGTCATGGGGCCCAACATGTGGTAACCCATGGCTACCCATTTGAGTGGCTGTATTTATTGTCCATATGTATGGTTTGAAAAGCAAAACGCCACTTTTTATTTTAACATTATTTCATGCTTGCCAGTACTTTATCTTATGAAATTTTTACAACTTGTATACATGAACTATTTTACCTGAAACACTCAAAGCACACACGGGCTTACTGATATTTTTATCTCATCACATTTTATGCTATATTTTTAGGTCGATCCTGCTACGGAGATGATTAGCTAGATTTGTTGCTTGCTTTGAAAACTTTATGTTATTTATTTTATGTGTTGTTTTGAGAGATAATGGTAATCAATTTATTTTGGACTTGTACTAGTATTTTTGGGTTGTAATAAGTTCAATTTTAAGGCATTGCTTTTATTTTCTTTTGTGTGACCTAGTTATAAAGATTTCTTGTCCTTTGGACGGGGCGACATCCCCAGCCCTACTAGGCCTAGGTAGTGGGGTGTTACATCTCCTCCACAATCAGATCTTAGAGTCTTAATACTTTTGCCAAGTTGTTTATCTATTTCATTCTTGAAGTCTTTGAACCTTTCAAAGGCCTCAGATTTGTATTTCATTAAATAGAAATACCCGTATCGTGAGAAGTCATCGATAAAGGTTATGAAATAGTTGTAACCTCCTCTTGCTTGTATTGACATTGAGCCACATACATCAAAATGTATGAGTTCTAATAACTTCTTTGCCCGTTCTCCTTTTTCTGAAAAATGAGTTTTAGTCATTTTACCTAGTAAACAAGAATTGCATGTGCCATATAATTCATAATCAAACAACTTTAAGACATTAAGGTTGTATAACTTAGAAACACGATTTTCGTTTACATGGCCCAAATGACAATGCCATAAGTAAGAGGTGTTAGAGTTATCTATTTTAGGTTTCTTACTATTTATATTGAGAATTGGATTATCCAAGTCTAGAACATATAAACCATTAACCAAAGTTGCGGAACCATATTGAATATCATGCAATGAAAAAGAACAATATTTATTCTTAAATATTAAATGAAATCCATATAAGTCTAAACATGCAACTGAGATAATGTTTTTCATTAAAACTGGTACAAAATAACAGTTTTTTAGTTCTAGAATTAATCCTGAAGGCAGGTTCATCTCGTATGTCCCCACAGCAAGTGCAGCAACCTTTATCTAGCCTTCTATTGCTTGTTCTTGATTTGTAGTACGTACGTCCACATCGCCTTTATCTAGCCTTCTACTGCTCTTTAGTCCCTATAAGTTATTGCACAAATGAGATCCACATCTGGTATCTAATACCCATATCTCATTTTTAAAGACAGTATTTATCTCAATCATAAACATACCCGGAGTAGAAGTAGAAGTGCTTGTAAGCTTCTCCTTCTGCTTCTTGTTCTTAATGGTCTCTAAGTAGGCTTTGCGGTTGTGCCTCCAGTGGCCCATCCTCCCACAATGATGGCATGGGCCCTTGGTAGCTACGTCCTTCTTGTTGACACCACATTTGGGCTTCAAGGGAGCCTTCTTCTTCTTCTTCTTCTTCTTTTGAACTTTCTTCTTAGAAGAGGAAGATTCTACCATTAAAATCGCATTGGAATCCTTTTTCATGGAGGACTCTGCAGTTTTGAGGAGATTGATCAACTCAGGAATGGTGGATTCAATTTTATTCATCTGATAGTGAATCACAAATTGTGAGAAACTATTATGCAAAGATTGTATAATTAAGTCGACATTTAAGTCATGATCCATTGCAAACCCGAGAGATCCAAGCTTCTCAATTAAGCCTAGCATCTTCAGCCCATGAGTGGCCACAAAAGAACCCTTTGCCATTTTGCAATGAAATAGTTGCTTTGAGATCTCATATCTATTAGTTCTGGCTTGGGCATCAAATAGCACTCGAAGATGCAAAATGATCGATTGAGGATCCATATGCTCATGCTGTTTTTGCAACTCGGGAGTTATGGATGCTAGCATAATACATGATGCTATATCACTATCCTTCTTGTGCCTTTTGTGGATAGCATGCTTATCAGCATGAGCATCTTAAGCTGGTGGTGAAGGAATAGGAGCATCTAGCACATAGAGCAACTTTTCCAATTTGAGAACGATTCTCAAATTTCTATGCCAGTCAAGATAGTTTGATTCAGTTAACTTGTTGGTTTCCAAGATGCTACGTATGTTCAAGTTTGTTGACATGATGCAAGTGACCAAGATGTAAAGATAAAGAGCAGTAGCTACTTGTATATGCACATGATATGCAAATAATTAGGACTTTAATTAAATGCATTTTTACTCCACTATTTTACTCAAACCAGTAGCCCCCACTACTGATTCGGGAAAGCCCGTTGGAAGCTTTTCGAGTGGACTGGTATCCAAATTCCTCAAGAATAACCTTGGGTTTGACCAACAAGCTACCCTAAGTTCATTGGTAGGTATCCAATACCAATTACATCGTATGTAACTACCAGATCATTGGGTGATTAACAGCTTTTAATCTTAATGCCTTTTGGGCTACCCTAACTTTTTCTCTAAATTTCTTTATACTTGAGTTTGCCCAACCGGGATAAAGAATTTAGTTAAACCCGACCCATTAATTAGGAATTTATTTCCAAAGAAATTTAACTCCATAGCTTAAACATGCCCAATGTCAAGTAGGCTTGGGTTTGCCCAACAACCTGGTCTCGAAAAAGAACTCTCGTTCTTACTATTTTAATGGAAGGAATTAGGTTTAATATTAATTGAGGGATTTGTTCTTTTTAGTAATTTCTTTGAATGACATGCATAAAAATCAATAAATCACATAATTGATAATCATGGTAATAAAACAATTACGTGGTATAGTTATGGACTTTTCCTACATTAATTTCTTTGAGCCATAAAAGAAATTAATATAGTTAACCCCATGTGTTCATGCATGATTTAAGTTGAAGGTCTTACCTTCTCGCCTTGTTTTGGTTGCCATCTTCAAAATTTAAAAATAATTCTACTCCTATCTAACCTATGTAAACTAATTACATAATTTTCTAAAGAGACAAAAACTCGAGTTACATGCAAAGGGAGTTAGATGAGAAGAGAATTACACGAGAATTCTAGATAAGGTAGGACACGCAGGCCTTATTTCATAAAAACCAAAACTGTAAAATGCATGAATAGATATAATTGGTTTTAGTCTATAACCATCCACTATGCCATTAACTATTCTTAAACCAAAAAAAACATATACTTTTATTATTCCAAAATCACTATTTTGGAAAAATAAACCAAATTCTAAAATCCCCATTTAAGAGAAAACATCAATTTTAGATTTTCAAAATCATTATTTTGAAGAACAATATTGATTGTCTCAAAACTAATTTTGAGAAAATATTTTGGGTCTTGTCTCTCATCAAATGAGGTGTTTCCTTTCAAAATTCCATTCCAACTTTTTTTTTTTTTTTTAAACAGCTGGATCATACAAAACAGAGCATAACTGGCGCCGGTTTGGAAGCCAGAGCCGGCGTCGGCTCTGTTCTAGTTTCCAAAAAATTTTTCGCTTCCAAAACCGATTTATGGATATCACGAAGAGAATGGAACCAACACCAGCTTTGAGCCGGAGCCAGCGCTGCCTGTGTTCTGAAACAATGGCGGCGATTTTTCAAAAAATTCCAGAAATAATTTCTGTTGCTTTCTTCTTCTACAAATTTTCAGTGAGAACAATTCTCAACAGTATTTTCTGTTTTGAAGCTTAAAACAACAACAAATTTGTTAGTTTAAACAAAATCAAAACAGAAAATTAGGATGAAATGGAAGGCAACAACAACACTCTTGAAAACGTTTTTTTGCAGAAAATTCTCAGCACCTAAAGAAAGCATCTTTCGAAATATGCTGTGACTTTAACACAATCATATTGTGCTACGGACCCAACCCATAATGCTCGAAACAATATCGACTCGAGTGAAAATGATTTTCACAACAAACAAAGATAAACACGAATACATGAAAATAGTTTTAAACGGCAAACAATGTCTGTAGACCACACATAGCATGGCTTTAATACTACTATTAGGTATCTCAGGTTCGTATCCTATACGGCACAACGGAAAATAAAATGAGATACCCTCCCTGGACCCGTCTATGTGTGGAAATCAAAACATAATGATAATAAAAGGTAACAACTTTTTACCTTTCTATGATTTTTTGAAGAACAAAAATTTCTTTTTAAAGTCATGGAGCGATCCAGCAATCCTTTTGTGCAAACTCCACGAGAATTGGACTTCTAACCACTATAATCATAGTATGTGATTATCTCTAATAGTAATCCACACAGAGGAATACTCAAGCACCAAAATTTCCTGTGCTAGCAGAAAAAGAAGGTGGCTAGGGTTGTTTTCGTTTACAACAAAACAGGAGAGAGAGAGAGAGAGAGGAAGACGATTGTGGCTGTGTTAATTGTGTGTTAATCCCACTTCTAGGGTTTCGTGTGACTCATAATATATGTCACATTGAAATTTCTTCCAAAACTGAGATTTCTAATCTTATTAGAATTCCCTAATTGTGATTGGAAACATCAAGTTTCTCACAATTACAACTTGGATAACAAATTATAACTAATTATAATTTATCCACAATAACTTCTCTTTCTCCCAATTAACCACACTATATTATCAAATAACATCTTGAGTATATAATCCTCTATTATGTGTGACCTATTAGGTTTTCCAATCAATTAGTAAAGAACATGAATTAATCTAAACGTCATTGAGATTAATAATTCATAATTAATTAGAATTAATCATATTGATTCTAATCAGGATTGGTTTATTAATTCATCAATTAATAAACCCATATTCTCATATCATGAGCGGTATCTAGCAACACATCATGACCACCTAAGTGTCCTAGAAGTCAAGTGGCTTGACATGAACCATTTAATAATAAACATCAGTGCAATTAACTCCTTTCACCATACAATATCTCATTCGGTTTGGAGTATGAAATTAGTGCCAATTCCCTCCAGAATTAATTCTGCCACGAATACAATAGTACTTGTACTAGAAACCCACTGCAGTAGATGTGTATGAATTGGAACTGTTTCCAATACACTATCGCCTTGGCCAAGGACTTTCCGAGTAGTAATTCCTACAAGTGGCCGTGAGATATTCGCCCCTACTATTAGGACTGGTGAATCCTTTATTGACCCTCTCAACTACTTTCGTTTCCCTCACAATGTACCCAATATCCATCCCATAGGCGGCTCTCGATCGAGCTCTGGAGATTGGAATCAAAGTACAAAGCTCAGCAATTAAAGTACCATGGAAATCTCAAGTCTAAGGATACTTGCACATTTGCTATATTGAGATTATATCACTGGCACTAAATAGATATCCACGTGATTATCTCAAAGTTAGGTCATCCAATGTACTTGTTCCATTAACTAGCATCTATGTGTTATCTTTGAGTATCTCAATACTCACGGTTATGAGAACCACTACCTGATCAAATTAGGAAGTCTAACACATGCTAGCCTGAATGCATTAATGATGTCTTGTCTCATTAATACTATAACTAGGGATTATTTATGTACTATCACCATCCGGTGTAGTAGGAATCTCATATCATGATCTCTATCATGATTATTTTAACACAGTGTTGTATTAGGGACTTTATCAAACAGTTATATTACTTAAAGTAAACAAAAGAAACTATAAGATAAATAATGCCTTTTATTAAAATAAAATGTGTCATATACAATCTACAAGTATTGCCTCTACGGCACAACATTAACACCAAGAACTCCATCCATCTTCTCTGCCTTAAGTTCCAATCCTTTTGCATGAATGTATACTACAAGCTCTTATAATCTGTGAAGACTTCGTACTCTGCTAAATATAAATAGTGTCGCCATTTTTTAAAAGCAAACACTATTGTAGCCAATTCTAAGTTATGTGTTAGATAGTTCACATCGTGCGGCTTTAACTTCCTTGATGCATAGGTGATAACTTTTCTGTCTTGCATCAACACTGCCCCCAAGACCTTCCTTCGAGGCATCTGTGTACAAGGAATAGGTTTTACCTTCTTCAGGTAAGCTCAACACTGGTGTTGTTATCAATCTCCTCTTAAGCTCTTGAAAGCTTTTCTCACACTTATCACCCTAGACATATGGCATGTCCTTCCTTAGCAATCGGGTCATCTGTGTAGACAGCGTAGAAAAGTTCTTGATAAACCGACGGTAATATCCCGCCAATCTAAGAAAACTTCTAATCTCAGTTATGTTTTCCGATTGTTTCCAATTTGAGATATCTTTTTGCTGGATCCACCTTGATTCCATCTTTAGATATCATGTGACCAAGAAAGGCCACTGAATCTAACTAAAACTCACATTTAATAAATTTAGCATAGAGTTTATGCTCTCTCAACTTTGCCAGTACCAATTTCAGATGCTCCGCATGCCTCTCGGGACTTTTAGAATAAATCAAAATATCATCTATGAACACTACTACGAACTTATTCAAGTACGACTGGAAAAACCCTATGCATAAGATCCATGAAAACAACAGGTGCATTAGTTACTCCAAATGGCATCACCACAAACTCGGAGTGGCCATATCTAGTGTTGGAGACTATTTTGGGAATTTCCACCTTCTTGATTCGCACTTGGTAATAACCTTGCCAGAGATCCAACTTGAAAAAGTAATAAGAGCCTTGCAACTGATCGAACAACTCATTAATCAAGGGCAGAGGATACTTGTTCTTGATTATGAGGTTATTCAGCCCTCTATAGTCTATGCACAACCTTAGTGTCCTATCCTTCTTCTTGACGAACAACACTGGGGCTCCCCAAGGCGAAGTACTAGGTCTTATATACCATTGCTTAGCTAATTCCTCCAGTTGCTCCGTCAATTCTTTTAACTCTATAGACGCATTCGATAAGGAGTCCTTGATACCGGCTCAGCTCCAAGAAATAGATAAATAGTGAACTCGACTTCCCGTGAAGGTGGAAGAGAAGTGAGTTCGGCCGAAAAGATATTTACAAAGTCCTTCACCACATCAGTACTTTCCAAGGTACACTGATCCTTTGGCTTATTGATTAGGTAAGCCAGGTACTCTACGCAACCCTTCTTCAGCATCTTTCATGCCTTTGCTCTTGCAACAAGAAATTTCAACTCCTTTACCTTCTTCCTGCTAAACTCTAATACATCACATATAGATCTAACAAACTGCACCATCTTGACCTTACAATCCACTCTTACTCCATGGTTTGCTAACTAATCCATACCCAGAATTAGATCGTAGTTGTCGATGGGCAAGATTATGAGGTCTGCCTTCAGAATCTCCTTCCCGATCACAATATCACACCCTTGCACCACCCTACTTACATTTCTCTGCCTCCCCAAGGGTGTACTCACTAACATGGTATAAGGCATTTCTACCCCGTCCCAAATCAATTGGCATTCACGTTTATCAATCATATATGAATGAGTCGATCTGAAGTCTATCAAAATAGAAATAAAGTGACCTTGTACAGAAAGTGTACCTTCAACCACCGTTGAATTAGATCTAACCTCTTCCCGATTCAGAGCGAAGGCCTTGGCTTTCACTTGAGTTTTTTGGCCTCCTCCTCTAGTCGTCCCCGCAGGTGCTCCTCTATTTGCCCCAACTGGGTGAGTCAAATCTCCTTACTCCATCTTGAGTGGTTTAGGGAAGTTGTTCCTTAGGTGGTTTGGGTCATCACAGTTGAAACATCTCATTGTTACTCCCTTTGACGAGTAATCCCTTTCTGCATGACCTCACCTCCCACAATTCCTACACATTAACGCACTCGACATAGGACCCAATAGTATTGTCCTGGGCTGCTTCCCCTTGTTTTCCCACTACATCAGACTAGTGGATCGCTTGTGAATCGGGGGTCTCATCGGTGGCCGACTTGGTTGGAATAGCTGCTTCATCGTTCGATTCATCGGTCAGTTCCTATCCTCTCTGTTTGGGTCGCTGTGTCTACTGAGCTGTATATGTTGCCGATGCAGATGGTGCCAATGCCTTCCTCTGATCCTACCGACACCTTTCACAAATTGCCGTATTTGCTTCTGCTCAGTGTCCACAAAACACTTGCAGTACTTGGACAGTTGGGTAAACCATGCTGTATATTGAGTCACAGTCATCCCTCCATGCTTGAGGGTCTGGAACTTATCCTCTCTCTTCTCTGCTATCCATCATGGTATGTACTCTGCTTTACATGCCTACATGAAGTTCTCCCATGTCCAATCGCAATCCTCTCTCTCCCCATCCTCCTAGACTCGTTACCACTATGCTCGGGTAGGTCCCCATAGCCTGAATACAGCAAACTTCACCCTCCTATTCTTGGTGTACTGTGGGATCGCGAAGATGTCCTCTATCTACTTGATCCACTACTCTGCCTTTTCGTCTTACTCTAATTCTCCCTAGAACATTGGAGGTTGGAACTTTAGGAATCGTTCCAGTGCCTTATCCTCACCCTTAGTTGCTTTCCTATCCACATTTTCAACTTTCTCAGTCAAGTTCTGAAGAATGGTTACCATCTTGTCAGAGGCTTGCCCCATGGTCACTTCTCAAGATCCTCCAGATGTCAGTTCCTATTCCTACTCAAATTCCTCTTCTACTTCTAGGGTGGACCTATGGATCTGCTCAAACTTAGGGGTTGATGACTCACTCTCCTGAATGGTTCTCCCCCGTACAACAGTTCTACGCCTTGGTGCCATCTACTCGCACCCAATACAAGGCTTATTAGGGGAAAGTTCATGATATGCGAGTGATCAACTTATAGATTCCAAATAATTTGCAATGCAATGGAAAATAAATTTTGCAAATAATGCTCCAAATAGGATAAAGAAATTAGCAAAATCGTACTTTTATTAACCAAACCCAACTTAGTACAAAATAATGGAGTATCCCACTAGGTACCCCTTTTATTTTTACAAAACAAAATTCGAAACAAAGAATAAATTTTGAATCAAATAAATAAATGAACATCTCTTAATAAAAATAAGTAATAAGTATTATAAGTCCTAAGAGGGGAAAAAACTCTAAGCATCACTAAAGTCGTTGGAATCATCGAAAGTCTCAGAAGAAGGTTCCACTAGCCATCCTGTGCTACTGTTGGGGTGGTCTATCATACAATCTCTGGAAAAACCAAAGGATCTGGGCATCTTCCAAGGCTACCCCAACGCAAAGCCAGCAAGCTCGCTACCCCTCAGCTTGGCTCTCAACTTCGCATCCCTAAAGTTCTCCATAGCTAGCATCAGAGCACTCTTAGGCCTCTTAGATTTTTTCTCATAGGATTCATTCCCTAGGAGCGTCTGGATTTCTTCCTCTATAGATGGGGTCATGGGTGTATCTACTCTATCTTCCTCCTCAATCACCTATGCCTCACCCTCTCCCTCATGCACTCCTATCTCCCCCTCAATCCCCATTCCTCCTAGCTCATTCTCATTCTCATCATCAATTGCTCCTCCGTCCCCTATCTGGCCCTCGTCATCACCCTTATACTCTACCAAATCCTCATTACCCTCAAGTGCAGGTATCTCAGGTGCTGGATCTTTGAGTCCTTTCTCTACCCCTAAGTCTTGCATCATTGGTGGCACATGATCTACCTCATTTTTATTCAAGAACCATCCACCCTTAGGTTTAGTCTCCAAGTCAGATGATTATTGATATAGGAATGGGGCTAGATGCTCTACCACTCGCAGGACCACACATAAATGGCCAGTCTCAGGTCACAGCTGCAGATCTTCTAGTCATCTAATAAAAGAAACATAGAGAAGACAAAACTAAATCTCAATTCTTAGTGTCCAAGCACCATTCAATAAATCTCAATTCTTAGAGTTTAGGTACTACTCAATAAAGTCATTTGCCTAAACCTAGGCTCTGATACCACTTGTAACACCCCACTACCTACGTACCCAAATAGGGCGGGATGTCACTCCGTCCAAAGGACCAGGGGTCTTTATAATGAGGTACAAAAGGAAAATAACTAAAAAAAACATTGCAAAAATCTTATTACAACCAAGACTAAAACTTATACAAGTTTGAGAATTGAAAACAAACAATTGTCCCTTGAAGGAAATACAAATCAAAATAAAATGAACTGAAGATCATCTCTTATTTCTTCAACCTGCTCAGTAAAAGCACTCCCCTGAAATAATGATATAAAAGAGTGTAAGATTGGCATCACAGTAAATCCCGTTTGTGTGGATATCATATCTAAACATTTTGTGCATGCAGGTTTATCAAAATCACAAAATCATATTTGGAAGTCAATTTCATCAATAACACTTGTTCAAAGGAGCCTTGCTCATTGAATCCAAAATAGTTCACAAAAAATCATCATTTCATCATATTCATAAACTCATTAAGTAGGGATTAGCAATAATTCAAACAATAGTATCATAATCCAAATCTTGGTTACACCATGATGGTTTCCCAATGCAACCTTTCAACAATGGGTAGTGGGGTATCCTCCCACTAAGATGGTGGCTAGCTTATCGAGTTTTCCAGAAAAATTACAAGAAGAAAATATGCAATTTGATCAAGAAATAATTTAATTAATTTCCTAAAATATTTTTGAGTAAATTTAAATAACTTGTAGCTAATTATGCCACAAGATAAAAATCGAGTTTTCTTGAAGATAAAACTGAAATCCCTGTTATCCCTCCATTCAATTTCAGAAATTCATAATTTCAAGAGATAAATGCTTAATTGAAAATCCAGCATTTATCCTTTTATTTTCCTTTTAAAAATTTTTTGAAGAAGATTAAAATTATGGAGACTTATCACCTTTAAAAGTGGCGGCCACATTGAAGAAAACATAGATATATATTTATATACTTTATTTCCTAATAAACTTCTTAGATAATAGATTTTTAAAAATCCAGATTTGTAATATTTAAAATTCCCTTAAACATTATGATAGTATATATATATATATATATATATATATATACATAGAGAGAGAGAGGGATAGAGAGAGAGAGAGAGAGAATAAGAATTCAATTTATTTTTAGATCTTTTATCAAATAAACCCAAGATAATTCACACTCCTAGATTTTAGGAGTTAGAATCCAAGATGGGCTACTTAAAGGGAAACTTTGTCCAAGGCATAGGAAAATTAGGGAAAGGGGAATAAAATGAAGAAAAATATTTGCCAGAGTTGGGATTCAAACTCAAGCCCACCAGGAAATAAACACCATACTTTATCCACTAAGCCACAATAACACTTGTTTAAATTTTCGTCCAACAAATTCCCTTAACGACCACTACTTACTTTATTTCCCTTTTAATAAATTTCCTCAATAAAACAAAAGCTCAACCAACTTAACTAATATAAGTGTATCAGAATAAATAAATTCAAGAAATAGTAAACTCATGGAACTCATAGATTCATGAAAATAGTTCAAATTACCAAATACAATATAGAATGTTATGACATGCGTGATTTCCCCCACATAATAAAGGTGTTGTAACACAGGGTATTACAATCCATGTAGCCAGTGTAGAGAAGTTCTTGCTGAACCAGCAGTAATATCCTGCCAATCCAAGAAATCTCCTAATCTCAGTAATGCTTTCAGTTGTTTCCAATTAAAGATAGCTTTGACTTTCACTGCATCCACCTTAATTTCATCTTTAGATATTACATGACCAAGAAATGCCCCTGAATCTAACTAGAACTCATATTTGCTAAATTTAGTATAGAATTTATGCTCTCTCAACTTCTCCAGGACCAATTTTAGACGCTCGGCATACTCCTTTGGACTTTTATAGTACAATAAAAAATCATCTATAAACACCACTACAAACTTATCCAAGTACAGCTGGAAAAACTCTGTGCATAAGATCCATGAAAACAGTAGGGGAACTAGTTACTCTGAATGATATTACTACAAACTCGTAGTGCCATACCTACTATTAAAGGCTATTTTGGGAATACCTTTTCCTTTATTTGCACTTAGTAATAACCTTGCTAAAGATCTAACTTGGAAAAGTAACAAGAACCCTGTAACTGATTGAATAACTCATCAATTAGAGGTAAGGGATACTTGTTCTTGATTGTGAGATTATTCTGCCCCTGATAGTCTATACATAACCTCAACGTCCCATCTTTCTTCCTTACAAACAATTTGGGGGCTCCCTAAGGCGAAGTACTTGGTTGTACCCGTGCTTAACCAATTCCTCTGGTTGTTCCTTCAATTCCTTCAATTCCGTTGGTGCTATCCGATAAAGAGCCTTCGATATTGGCTTTGCTCCAAGAACTAGATTAATAGTAAACTCGACTGCCCTTGAAGGTGGAAGAGAAGTGAGTTCGGCTTGAAATACATCTACGAAGTCCTTCACCACCTCGGTGCTTTCCAAGATACCCTGATCCTTTGGTTTCTTGATTAAGTAAGACAGATATCCTACGCAACCCTTCTTCAGTATGTCCCAGGCCTTTGTTCTAGCTATTAGGAATTTGAACTCTTTTACCTTCTTCCCACTAAACTCCAATATATCGCATCCGTGTGTAATGAACTACACTATCTTGATCTTGCAATCTACTCTTTCTCCATGCTTTGCTAACCAATCCATACCTAGAATCTGATTGTAGTCATCGAAAGGTAGGATTATGGGGTCCGCCTTCCAAATCTCTTTCCCTACTATAATGTCACACACTTGCACTACCTTACTCGTGTATTTCTTTACCTCTCCAAAGGTGTACTCACTAACATGGTATACGGTAATTCTATCCCGTCCTAACCCAAATGGGATGCACACTTATCATTCACACAAGAATGAGTCGATCCGGGATCTATCAAAATAGAAACAGATTGTCCTTGAACAGAAAGTGTACCTTCAACCACAGCTGAATTAGCTCCAACCTCTTCTCGATTCAGAGCGAAGACCTTGGCTTTCACTTGAGGTTTTTGACCTCCTCCTCCAGCTATCCCAATAAGTGCACCTCTGCTCACCCCAACTGGTTGGGTGTCAACTACCTGCCCGATCCTGAATGGTTGAAGGCAATTGTATCTTAGGTGGTTCGGTTCCCTACAGTTGAAACATCTCCTTGTTGCTCCCTTGGACCAGCAATCCCTTTCTGCATGACCTCACCTCTCATAGGACCTGGTGGGATTGTCATTGGCTGTTTCCCCTTATCTCCCTAATGTATTAGACCAACAGGTTGCTTGTTAATCGGAGGTCTCAACGGTGGTCGACTTGGTAGGAATGGCCAGTTCATCAGTCGATTCTTATCCTCATTCTCCATCTGGGTCGCTCTGTTCACTGCAACTGTATTTGTCACCAGAAGAGATGGAGCTAATGCCTTCCTCAAATCCTACTCGAGACTTTCACAAATTGACGCATCCGTTTCTGCTCGGGGTCCACCAAACACTTGGAGTATTTAGATAGTTGAGTAAATCGCACAGCATATTGGGCCACGGTCATCCATCATTATTTAAGGGTTTGGAACCTATTCTCTCTCTTCTTCTGTATCTATCACAAAATGTACTTTATAGGGGCTAAATTAGTCATTTTTCCCCTAGTTATTTGAGGTTCATTTGTAATACAATTTGTTCAATAACTAGTCATATTCTTTCATATTTAAGATTTTACCCTTGGAAATGTATTTTGTTCATCATTATAGAGTTTTAGGGTAAAATGAAACAAAAACGTCGCAAAAAAGAGGAGAGGCGGCGCCGGCTAGGGCCCTAGAACTAGCGTCGGCCATGAACTGTTGAAACGAAATTCGATGCGATAGAAAAATTATTGAAACAGAGCAGAATAGAACCAAGGTGGCACCGGTTGTGAAGCTAGAACCGGCACTGGTTGCATTCTGGAACTCATTGTACAAAATTTAGAGAAAAATTAGCGAAAGAGTAGAGAAGTAGAATACAACCAGCGCCGGCTCTACCCTGGAGTTAAGGCGGTGCTTGATTTTTTCTACGCGGTTTTTGGTAATTTGAGGAGTTTTAGTTTCTTCCAATATCTACTCGGCCAAGACCATTGCACCTACGAGTTTAAGCATTTCCTAAGCCTATAAATAGATGAGAAACACAAGGGAAGGGGGAGAATTCATTGATCATGATAGAAAATCACTCAATCAAAAGAGGAATTCTTCAATTCAAGGAGGGTTGTACAAGAAGGTCTTCAAATGAAGAAAAATTAGGCTTGTCTATGAGTGCTTTCTTTTACTTTGTTTTCTTTTTTCTTGACAATGATGTATTAATTGTTTTATTGTAATTTGACATTGTTTTAGATATTCATGATTTTTAGACTTCTTTGATCTTTTGATTAATTGATTCTTATTCTTGGTATTGATTACTTGTGCTTATTACGAGATTGATTGGTTGGGTCTTTCCATTAACTTGCTTGGACAAATGGGTTGATGGTGGTTTCAATTCATTAGTTTCATATTTGTTACTTTTTAACTTGCTTGGACAAATGGGTTAAGAGTAGGGACAAAATAACTCAAGGTTAATTGATGTCTGCCAGGATATAGATTCATTAGTTAATTTCATGCATAATTTACCAAGAATGGGAATTAAATTACGGACTATGGTTAATGCATCTTTTGGGTAAAACTGGTTGAGACAGGATATGTGATACTAAGTTACCTAGAAGATTGGGATTCATGGATTGGAGAAAGAAGTGAATCTATATTGTCCTTCATGATGCTGAGAGAATAATTAGTCATGATAAAGATTGGGTACTTTAAGATCATGTTTGTCTAAACAATAGTTTAAGTTATATAATTCTACATCTTTGACATGTATATATTTTTATATTTATTTTTATTTATTTTTCACTGTATTGAGTCAGTTAAATAATGAAACAAAAGGGATTAATGTCTACTTGTTTCTTGAGGATCGATACTCGTTTGAACCTCACGCTCGGTTAATAATGAGTACACCTACTCATATGTGTGATTTGGGTTGAATATTTTAATTTAAACTTGATTGAAAATGTGCTTAGTTTTTGTATAATTTTTACACCCAAATCCGGACACATCAAGTTTTTGGCGCCGTTACCGAGGAACAATAGCATAAAAGCTTGGATTTTGATGATTTAACCATGTAAATATTTAAATATGTAAATATGTAGATATGTAAGATATGTATAATTGTTCTTTCCGAAAAAATGTGCTACCTTTTGTATTTCATGTATTCTTTTACACCCTTGTAACCTAACCTACCCTACTAACTTGTACTCTATTTGATTTACTAACTTTGTAATCCTGTAATTTTGTTTTCATCAGTAATTCTGTATCTAACTCGCCTCTATGTGTAGGAGAAATGATGAACTGGAATCTGAGGAAGACTAATGAGGGGCCATTGCACTCGTAAGATGGCACTCGTGGCACTAGGATCAGTAGAGCTTGAAACCTTAATTTGGAAATTTGTTGTTCATGTCACGAGGCATTTCCAAGAAATCGATTCAACATTTGAGAAATTAGAAGCAAAGATCCGCAACATGGAACGACAAATTTAGTTCTTGATCGACATGGTGATAAAATCCCACGACCTAACCCCAATAACCAATGCGGAAACAGCTGCTACCATATTGCGAAATGGAAAAGAATTACCAGGCAATCCAGAAGACAACCGGTGCCGACTGTCCGAAAGACCTGAGACCGTACAACACAGAACCGAACCAGCATCGCCTAAGGTATTGGAACCGATGCCGGCTACTCCCTGTCCACCTCCCGAAAAACCTACATTTCAGCCTAACATACTGTATCCTACACGTCTACATGAGGCCCAAAAAGATGCTAAATTCGACAAATTCCTTGAGGTGTTCAAACAACTGCACATAAACATCTCTCTTAGTGAAGCTTTAATTCACATGCCCAAATAAGCTAAATTTCTTAAAAGCATGCTCGTCAACAAAAAGCGAATGGAAGAATTGTCCACAGTAGTCCTCAACGAAGAATGCTCAGCTATCCTGCAAGACAACTTGAAACTGCCACATAAAGAAAATGAACTAGGGAGTTTTTCTATCCCATGTCTAATTGTCACTCTTCAGGTCTATAATGCATTAGCTGACCTAGGTGCTAGCATTACTTTATTGCCATACAAAACATTCAAAAGGCTAGGCCTAGGAGAACCACAGCCCACTAGGATGAGTATTCAACTCATGAATAGATCTATCAAATATCCTAGGGGCATAATAGAAGATGTGTTGGTAAAAGTTGATAAATTCATATTTCCTGTGGATTTTGTTATTCTTGACATGGATGCAGATTCCAAAGTCCCTTTAATCTTAGGTAGACCCTTCCTAGCTACAGCAAAAGCATTAATTGACATTCATGGGGGAAGGTTGACACTTAGGGTTGGGGATGAGGAAGTAGTCATTAAAATCGACAAGAGTATACAATACCCTTTGTCTTCTGATGATTCTTGTCTAAGAGTTGATATTCTTGATGACCTAATTTTTGAGTTGATGCAAGAATCTATTGAGGAGGAATTGATGGAAACATCCATGGCATATTTAGAGGAATTTCACAATGAGGATGGGATGAAGAATTTGGAAATAGAGAAAAGCAGTTTAAGGAGAATGAAATCATCTATAGAAGATCCTCCCGAATTGGACTTAAAAGACCTACCTGAGTATTTGGAATACGTGTTCTTGGCTAAAGAACATAAGTTGCCTATCATCATTGCCAAAGATCTCGATCCAGAATAAAAGACCAAGTTGGTAAGTATGTTGGGAAAATATAAAGGAGTAATAGCTTGGAAGATCTTTGATATTAAAGGCATTAGTCCATCCTTTTGCATGTGCAAGATCTTGATGGAAGAAGGTGCAAAACCCATAGTGCAACCCCAACGTAGGTTGAACACACATATGAGTGAAGTGGATAGGTTGAAGTGGTTAATAGAGAACTAAAACAAATCTTCGAAAAAGTTGTTAACCACACTCGAAAGGATTGGAACCTAAAATTGGACGACATTCTTCGGGCATACAGGATAGCCTTTTAGACACCAATTGGCATGACTCCATTTCCGTTAGTTTATAGAAAATCATTTCACTTACCTATTGAAATTGAGCATAAAGCTTATTGGGCTATTCAACTTGTTAACCTTGATCTTAAGTCAGCTGGTAAGTCCAGATCACTTCAACTAACCACCTTAGAAGAATTGTGGGCAAAGGCTTATGATAGTTCAATACGATATAAGGAGCGGGGCAAATGATATAATCATCTCACTCAATAGCATGAATTTAAGAAAGGTGATCAAGTGTTGTTATTCAACTCTTGGTTGCGCATTTTTCTTGGTAAGCTCAAATCTAGTTGGGCGGGACCATAAATGGTAAGCCAAGTTTTCCCATTTGGAACCCTTTAACTCACTCACCCCACGGGACGCACTTTCAAGGTCAATGGTAATCACGTGAAACGCTATGTCGGTAAGGCTCTGAGAAACATAGAACACGTGGAAATGCTCTTGGAAACTGCCTCATAGATCCTCTAGTTGGTTTTTCTTTCTTTTGTTTTTGTTTTTGTTTTTTTTGTTTTATTTTATTTTCTAGTTTTTATGCTTTGGTGTGCTCTTTTGTAGTTTTCTTTTTTAGGTACTTTGCCAATGCCTTATTCTTCAAGCATTCATATCTTGTTCGACACAATGCCAAATGACTGGAAGTTTATTTCTCTTATCTCTTCTCCTTTATATTTTTTGTCCTATGGTATTGTTTGTTGTTGTTATATTTATTTGGCCGTTGAGGACAATGTCCAGTTTAAGTATGGGGAAATGATTTGATTGATAAGTCTTCTATACATATTCTTTAGCCTTCTTGGGAGCAAATTTTTGTGCAAATTTTTTAAATTTTTCTATTTTTCTGGAGATTTCAAGCTATATTTTTTATGCATGTGTTTATGATGGAATATAAAGCGTGTGTTCTAGATCATTTATGGCTTATGCATGACTTTTTGCATGCACTTGGACAAAGTAGTTCTTGATCTAATGCTTTGCATTGTTCTTAAACTTATTTCTCTTTAAAATTCATAGAGCATTCTAGAACTTACTTGAATACCTCTCGAGGCGAAATAAGAAAGATAATCATGATTTAACATAGGGATGACGGTAATAGGCCTTATTTGCATAGTTTGAGCTTTTCAAGCCTACCTATTGTTATATTATCCCTAGTACCTATTTTGAGCTTAAATGATTGATTTCTTTCATTAAAATCTGTCACAATATTTTGTCCATTGCTTGTGGCTAAGAGTTTGAATAATTTTACAAATCTTTATGCTCTTGATGATGAAAGTATGTGTATGAGAAGGTTGAGAAAGAATGTTGGGATAAAGAGCATGACTTATTACTTTCAGTCATGAATCAATAACGAGTTAAGCTGGAAAAAGAAAGGAGAGACTGAAAAAATTGAGAAAGAAGTGAAGGAGAATAGAAAAAAAAAAAGAGAAAAAGAGAAAGAAAACAAAAAGATGCTAGAATGAATTGAAAGAAAGAAAATGCAAAAAAGAAAACAACAGTAGCAGTGAAAGAAAGGAAATTTGAAGAAGAAGAAAGAAAAGATCACAAAAGGAATGGTGATTGAGCTGTAAAAGTTTAGTTCATCTTAAATCTTGACACCATTACTGGAAATGTGAGTGATTTTGTGAAAAGAAGAGTTGAAAGAAAAAGAGGAAAAAAATGCAGGATTTGCTTTAGTGGAGTTGTAATTGCTATATAAGGTTATTGTTTGTTTGATTTTTGGAATAGGATAGCAAGAAGAGTTGAAAATTATTGACTCAATTTGTTAATCCTTTTCTTGCGAACACTCAATTTCTTTTATTTTTTGATTTTCCTATATCCTTCGTTTGATAAGCTATATTACAGACCTTTAGCCTTACATTACAAGCTTAAAAGTCCTACTTAATCTAAGTAGAATCATATAAGTCTTGGATTAGTGGGGAGAGTGTATAAAAAGTAAGCTTATGGAATGCATATTCTTTTTGAACTAAATTCTTTCCAATGGTTTGAGAATACTGTGAAGTATTGTAATGGTTCTAGTAAGTCATTTATCACTTACACAAGTCTTGCATTGGTTGTGAAAGATGTAGTGTCATGTGTTTTATGTTCTTAAATGAAGAAAGCATTGAAGATATAGTTTTGAAATTGATCGAGTGATTTGTTAAACCTTGTGTTTTCCTACTTGTTCTTGATACTTTGCTTGAGGACAAGCAAAGAGCTAAGTGTGGGGAAATATGATAAGGGATAAATTAGTCATATTTCTCCTAGTTATTTGAGGTTCATTTGTAATATATTTTGTTCAATAACTAGTCATATTCTTTCATATTTGAGATTTTACCCTTGGAAAGGTATTCTGTTCATCATTATAGATTTTTAGGGTAAAACGAAACAAAAACATCACCAAACAGAGGAGAGGCAGTGCCGGCTAGGGCCCTAGAACCAGCGCCGACCGTGTATTATTGAAACGAAATTTGAAGCGATGGAAAAATTGTTGAAATAGAGCAGAACAGAACCAAGGTGGCGCTGGCTGTGAAGTTGGAACCGGCGCCGACTGCATTCTGGAACACATTGTGCAAAATTCAGAGAAATATCGACGAATGAATAGAGAAGCAGAACATAACCGGTGTTGGCTCTAAGAGTCAAGGCGACACCAACTATGCCCTAGAGTTAAGGCAGTGCTTGATTTTTTCTACGCGGTTTTTGGTAATCTGAGTTTTAGTATCTTCCAACTTCAACTCGGCCAAGAACATTGTACCTACGTGTTTAAGCACTTCCCAAGCCTATCAATAGATGAAAAACACAAGGGAAAAGGAAGAATTCATTGATCATCATAGAAAATTACTCAATTGAATGAGGAATTCTTCAATTCGAGGAGGGTTATACAAGAAAGTCTTCAAACGAAGAAAAATGAGGCTTGTCTATGAGTGCTTTCTTTTACTTTGTTTTCTTTTTTCTTGACAATGATGCATTAATTGTTTTATTGTAATTTGACATTGTTTTAGATATTCATGATTTTCAGACTTCTTTGATCTTTTGATTAATTGATTGTTATTCTTAGTATTGATTACTTGCGCTTATTACGAGATTGATTGGTTGGGTTTTTCCATTAACTTGCTTGGACAAAGGGGTTGATGGTGGTTTCAATTCATTAGTTTCATATTTATTACCTTTTTACTTGCTTGGACAAAGGGGTTAAGAGTAGGGACAAAGTAACTCAAGGTTAATTGATGTCTGCTAGGATATGGATTCATTAGTTAATTTCATTCATAACTTATCAAGAATAGAAATTAAATCAAGGATTGTGGTTAAAACATCTTTTGGGTAAGACTGGTTGAGACAGGATATATGATACTAAGTTACTTAGAAGATAGAGATTCATGGATTGGACAAAGAAGTGAATCTATATTATCATTTGTAATGCCAAGAGAATAATTAGTCATAATAAAGATTGGGTACTTTAAGATCATGTTTGTCTAAACAATAGTTTAAGTTACATAATTCTACATCCTTGACATGCATACATTTTTATATTTATTTTATTTTTCCTTTTATTTGTTTTTCACTTTATTGAGTCGGTTAAATAATGAAAGAAAATGGATTAATGTCTATTTGTTCCTTGAGGATCGACACTCGTTTGAACCCTATGCTCGGTTAATGATGAGTACGCTTGCTCATATGTGTGATTTGGGTTTAACATTTTAATTTAAACTTGACTGGGAATGTATTTAGTTTTTGTATGATTTTTACACCCAAGTCCGGACACATCAGTACTCGACTCTGAAAGCCTCCACAAAGTTCTCCCATATCTAGTCACAATCCTCTCTCTCCCCCAGTCTTCCTGAACTCGTTCCCACCAAGCTCTTGCAGGTCCCCTCTGCCTAAATGCAGCAAGTGAACTTCACCCTTCTCTTTTCGATGTATAGCAGAGTCGCAAAGATGTCCTTCATCTACTCAATCCACTACTCCGCATTTTCATCTTCCTCCACTTCTCCCTGGATCGTTGGAGGTTAGAACTTCAAGAATCATTCCATTGCCTCATCCTCACCCTTAGGTGCTTTCTTGTCCACCTTACCCACTTTTTCAGTAAAATTCTAAAGAATAGCAGCCATGTTATTGACAGCTTTTCCTATTGTCACTTCTCGGGATCCTCCAGATGTCAATTTTGAATCCTGCTCAAAACCCTCCTCCACTTCTGGTGTAGATCGACGCATCTGCTCAAACTCGGGAGTTGATGACTCACTCTCCCGAACGGTTCCCCCTCGCACGACAGTTCTACGCTTTGATGCAATCTACTTACACCCAATACAAGATTTATTAGGGGAAAGTTCATGACATGCAATTGATCAACTCATAAATTTGAAATAGCTTGCTATTCGAGGGAAAGTAAATACTTTGCAAAAAATACTCCAAATAGAATAAAGAAATCATCAAAATTATGCTTTTATTGACCAAATCCAACTTGGTACAAAACAAGGGAGTATCCTACAAAGTACTCCTTTTATCCATGGTAAACAAAGTTTGAAATACAAAATAAATTCTAAATCAATTAAATAAACGAACATCTCTATATACAATTAAAAGATTAAGCACTAAGGTCCTAAAAACTCTAAGCTATGCTAGAGTCACTGGAATCCTTCGAAGTCTCAGAAGAAAGTTCCACTGGACATCCTACACTGCTATTGGGATGATCTATCACATAATCCTTTGCAAACCCAAATGATTGAGGTTTCTTCTTAAGCCGACCCAAAACATACCCCTCAACTTTCCTATCCCTCAGCTTAGCTCTCAACTATGCATCCCGAAGCTTTTCCATTGAAGGCTTAAGAAGGGGAAAACACAGAGCCTGCAGCGGAAACAAAAACAAAAAGATTGGAAAAATTGAAGAACAGGGGAACTCTAAACAGAGCCGGTGCCGGCTTCGGTAGCCCTAGTCGGTGCCAATAGAGCTCTGTACAGGTTCCGAGGTTTAATATTTTTTTACCTCTTCTCTCTGTTCTAAGAATTGGCTGGACTGGAATATGTGAAACCGAGGTAGGTGTGCTGGTGGAAACCTCTAGTGTGATTCCTACAAGCCTCCTACTCTGTCTCTGCATGTAGGTGAATGGAAAATTCTCGATCTTCCAGTGTATGGCCTGCCTAATTCTGTTTGGTAAACAACTAACAGAACTAAGGAATATTTTTTGGAGAGAGGGAGAGAGAGACGTGTGTTTCTTTTGCCACAGAGAAGAGTTTGTCAAAAATAGCGTTGTTTCCAATCCTCCTGTTTCACCTAAATAAAACCCTAGGTTAAACTGGACTGGCCGATTGAACTCTTAGTTTAACCTTCTGCACTTAATTAATTATGCTAATTAGAACAAAATAATTAGCCCAATTAATAATTAATTTTTCAGCCCAAATAAACTAGTCCAACAAATAAGCCTATATTAATTTAGTCCCAGGTTAATCTTTAATTATTCAAATTGGGCCAAAGCCTTGAACAATTAATTAACACACCAAACTAATTTAATTAATTCTCTCTCTCCATGGACCTTTATTTTATTCTAGCCCAATAATTAAATTAGAATACTTAAATAAAATAAATTTCATTTAATCTAATTTAAGACCAATTCCTTAACCTGTATTTAATTGGGACTCACGGTCTATACTGGGGACTAAAAAACACACTGCCTTAGCTACTAAAATGACCAAAATACCCTTGGCATATAAATAGCTGTATTTTATATTTTAAATATTTTCTAAAATCACCATAAGGAAAGATTGAACCCAAGAACAGTGTTGCGTTAGCAAAGTCTCTGACCTACAAGTGTAATGACTAAAATACCCCTCTATACATCATTATACATTTAAAGAGGAAAAAGTTTACTAACACATCTCTAAATGACATCTACCATCCTCAGGGTTTTAGTCTAATGATCCAGGACTTCCTAGGTTGTTTCTGCTTTCCAAGAGAACTACCCTAAAGCAAACATCCAAATCATGTTTCCCAAGGCCCTGGATATTTAGATCTTTCATACAACCGCACGGGGCGATATAATATAGAAACAATCTTGTATAAGTTCTCTTAACTAACTGGTAACACATGCCCAACATGCAAGTATATTGGCCCTACGATAGAACCTCAACTATAGCATATCACAGTACATGCTTCTAGCTTTGTCAGACCACTAATTTATACTCAAGTTGAAAAGTACTAGTCCACACTGTAGTAGTAGTAGTCTAGGTTTCTACTATATAGTACTTCAACAAACCTCTACTACAGGTCTTGTTTTATGTATTCGAAATACGATTATGCCATGAAGTCAGTGGACTACTCACTGGCTAAAGGTAAGTCATTCCACATTTGGAATTCAAAACATAATATCCTAGACATGATGAGATTTCCAGTCTCATTAATCAGTTAGGAACAAACGTTTATGTGTTAAGTAACCCATAATCTATACCTTACTGTAAAAGACATCCATTCACATGGACCATTTACTTAAACACAGTGGGTCTTTTCCAAACATAATACTACACAAATAACATGTAAATTCACAAATAATTTTTGAAAATAAATTCTGTTATTAAAATATTCGATATTTACATCAGAAACCTTCTCTAAGAGGGTATATTTCCCAACAATCTTCCACTTGCACTCTAAGATTAAGTAAGTCCATAGGTGCCCACCCATATGATGTTAAAGTGTATCTTGAAGACTCTCTCAGCTAAAGGCTTGGTGAATGAATTAGCTAGATTATTCTCGGAGGCAATCTATTCCACCACGACTTCCCGTCTCTGGATAAAATCCTAGATCAGGTGGTACTTCCTCTCAATGTGCTTCCCCCTTTTATGGTTCCTGGATTCTTTGGATTGTGATACTGCTCCAGTGCTATCGCAATACATCACAATCAGCCTGTCTATATGTGGTGCAACTCCACATTCTGAAAGGAACTTTCGGAGCCAGACTGCTTCCTTGGATACCTTCGAAGCTGCCACATATTCAGCTTCCATGGTTGAGTCAGCAATGTAAGATTGTTTGATACTCCTCAATGAAATAGCTCATCCACATAAGGTAAAGACATATTCGTTAGTGGATTTTCTCTCATCCTTATCCACCTAAAAGTCTGAGTCTATGTATCCTGTAGGAACCTAGTCATTCACCCTGTAAACAGCATATAATCTCTCGTTCCCTTGATGTACTTGAGAATATACTTTACATCCTGCCAATGAACCTTCGCAGGGTTTAACTGATATTTGTTAACCAAGCCTACGGCAAAGCAGATATCTGGCCTAGTACACAGTATGGCGTACAAGAGACTTTTCACAGCCGAAACATAGGGAATCCTACTCATGCTGTCCTTTTCTTCTTGAGACTTAGGATAGTCTCTTGAGGAAAAAGACAACCCATGTTAGCAAGGGATCAGAGCTCCCTTACATGAGTCTATGCTGTACCTTTCTAGTATCTTGTCAATTTATGCCACTTGGGATAATCCTAATATTCTCTGCTTCCTATTTCTAAGAAGTCTAACCCCGAGAATGTAGCTGGTTTCTCCCAAGTCCTTCATACTGAATTGACTAGACAACCAAATCTTTGCATATGGCAATGACCCTACATCATTTTCAATTAGTAGAATGTCATCCATATACAAGACAAGAAAAATCACATTAATGCCTTCAAGTTTCGTGTACATGGATAGTTCATTCTCGTTTTGAATCAAACCATAAGACTTTACAGTCTCATCAAAATGAATGTTCCATGCTCTCGATGCTTACTTAAGTCCATAAATAGACTTCTTAAACTTGCAAACCATATGTTCTAGGCCTTCAGTAATAAAACCTTCCGGTTGGGACATATATATGCCTTCACTAAGATGGCCATTTAAATATGACGTCTTAACATCCATTTATCATATCTCATAGTCATAATGACATGCGATAGCAAGAAGGATATAGATGGACTTAAGCATGGCTACCAGGGAAAAGGTCTCATCATAATCGATTCCCTCTTTCTGAGTATACCATTTCAGCACAAGCTTAGTTTTGAAGGTTTTCACCTTCCCATCCATTCCCCTCTTCCTATTGTATACCTACTTACTCCCAATAGGTTTTATACCTTCAGGTGAAGTTACAAGATCCCAAACCTGATTAAAGTACATAGACTCAATCCCGGCTTTCATTGCTTCATGCCATAGATTTGCATCGGCATCAGGAATAGCCTCCTCGTATCTAGTTGGGTCTTGTTTCTGATGGTCAGAGACTAGCTTGAAAACTTCTCTAGTAAATCTCTTTCGAACCTTAGACACTCTCCTACTATGACGAGGCTCTATTTGTACAGGCTCTTGAGGTTGTGCCTCTTCTTGTTCTACAATCAAGTTAGAAGAAGGTGATTCCGAAGATAACTTCTCCTCGAGTTCCAACCTAGTTGAACCTTTCGTGGAAGTACTCTGATCGTCCTCTAAGTATCTAGCAATGGTATGCACCAGTACTTTCTGCTCCTTAGGATGATAAAAGTAACCACCCTTTAACCCTTTTGGAGGCCTAACAAAATAGTATAATTCTGATCTTGGTTCCAACTTGTCTCCCTTGACCAGTACATAAGTTGGACAACCCCATATCTTGAGATGATTCAAACTTGGCTTACGCCCAGTCCATATCTTATAAGGAGTCCTAGGTACTGACTTGGAAGGCACCAAGTTCAGAATGTATGCCGTTGTTTCCCGGGCATATCCCCAAAAAGACACTAGAAGAGTAGCATGAGACATCATGCTTCGAACAATTTCCATCAATGTCATGTTCCTTCTCTCAGCTACTCCATTCTGTTAGGGTATCCCCGGCACAGAGAGTAGGGATACTATCCCATGATGTACCATATAGTCATTGAATTCACCTGGGAAGTACTCTTCACCATGATCCGATCGTAAGGTCTTGATCAATTTACCTGTCCGATGCTCCACTTCAGCCTTAAACACTTTGAACTTGTCAAAAGAGTCAGACTTATGTCTCATCAAGTAAATAAAACCAAACCTCGTACAATCATCCGTGAAAGTGATGAAGTACTTAAAACCCCTTCTAGCTGGTATAGATAAGGGACCACACACATCAATGTGAACAAGACTCAATACCTCCTTGGCTTTATCCACCTTAGGGGTAAATGACCTTTTGGTCATCTTTCCCAGTAGGCAGGATTCACACTGAGGTCAGTTTTCCAAACTCAAAGAGCCGAAAGGCCCATCATGAATTAACCTTTGAATCCTAGTTAAGTTGATATGACCCAACCTTAGATGCTAAATATAAGAGTCATTGACATTGGTCTTTCTCTTCCTTGTTAAAGATTCAGATTGAGCATTATTTAATTGATTGTTAATAGGGTTTAAGAAAAATACATTCCCATACATGTGCCGAGTACATAAAATTTTTCCATCTCTACCGATAGAAATGCTAAAATGGAAAGATACAGAATATCCTTGATTTATTAGTTCTGTAACTGAAATCAAATTCTGTTGAAATCCAAGTACATATAAAATATCTTTCAAAACCACTATTCTATTACAATAAAAAATAAGATCCAGTTCTTCCACTGCAAGGGCCTAAACTTGTGCTCCATTTCCTACACGTAGTCCGTGTTCACCCTTCTGGAGTCTCCTAATCTCTCTAAACCCATGCAAGGAGTTACAGATGTGATCAATGGCCCCTGAATCAACAATCTAAGTGGAAGTTGATCCAACCATTGATATAGACTCTAGATGGAAAACATTAACCGTGGGGTTTTTCTTGACTTGAAGATCTGGACACTCCTTTTTCCAGGGTCCCTTCAGTCCACATTTGAAGCACTTGCCTTTTGGTTTATCTTTGTGATGGGTCTTGGGTTAGGCCGCTGCATTCCCCTTCTTTTTCTTGAACTTCCTAGGCTTGGGCTCAGTTCTAGAAAATGAAGCCTTATCAATCATAACCTTTGATTATGGCCTCATGACCTTCTCCACCATCTAGAGCTCCTTCATCAACTCAGTTAAACCTATGTTTAACTTTTTCATGTTGTAATTCAACTTGAACTGAGTAAAGGAACCCGGTAGAGATTCGAGAACCATGTCCACTTAGCTCTCAGGGTCAATGAGAGCCCCTAAGATTTCTGCCTCCTCAAAAACATCAATCATCTTGAACATATGCTCTCTGAATGATGCTCCCTCAGCCATCTTAGTGTCAATAATAGTTTGAAGAGCCTCCTTCTTTGCAGGCCGGCTCTTATCCGCGAACATAGTGGCTAATGATTGAATTATGTCATATGATGTGGTCATGTGCTCATGTTTGGAATGGAGCACATTAGACATGGAAGCCAACATGTAACAACAAGCCATCTCGTCGGTCTTCTTCCATGCCTTCTCAGCCTCACGCTCCACAGTAGTGGAACCCTCTTCGATTACAGGGCAGGTTTCGTAAAGGACATACTTATACTCTTCCACTGTGAGTATTATGTCCAGGTTCCTCCTCTAGTCCACATAGTTTGGTCCCGTTAGCTTATTCTCTCAGAGAATAATGGCCAATGGACCAAAAGAACTTCCCACCATTTCTGAAAAATCGAAAAATAAAAGAAAAAGATATAATTTGTGAAAACAAAATAAATATGTGCAATTTATCCTTATTATCAAAATTGATAATAATTAATTTGGCTCTTAGGGAAACTGACATAGCTTCTTGGAAAGATTAATAGTTCCCTAAGATAAGTGTGTTAACCACCACAAATCAATTTCCCTTCTAGGTAATGATCTAGAAGATAACTCCATCGAGGGGATGGTCGTTTTCTCTCATTTCCTATGGACATACCTCACACTATGACCTGCAACGAGGGGCTGGCCGATCATAGTACATGCCCCGAGTTATTAATTACATCCCTCCATTAGATCTAGATCCTTATGGTATCCCCATCCTATACGGGTTCACTCACAGGATGACGCGAGAGGAGCCACGATCTCTAATAAGGATCGTGATGGAAGCCGTGGGGCCATTGGAACCCCTCTCCCACTTAGTCTTTTAAAACAATGGTTTTCTGAAAAATATCCTTTGAAATTTTCCATTAAGTTTTCCCTTAACTCAAAAATAAAATATCTAAATCCATTAAAATCTCTATGTCAAGGTTTATATCCTTTGAGAGATTTTTCTCATGGACTAATTTTATTTAAGTTAAAAACTTAATGATTTAAAAATTTTCCAATTAAAACTTTCTTGAGACTTTGGTCTCAAGTTTATTTGACAAAATAATTTTTTTATGCCAAAAATAAAACAAAATGGCTTTCTATTTTAACTTACAAAAATATCTAAATCCAATATATTTTCAATGTTAAGGATTAAATCCTTTGAGAAAATATCTAAGGATTAATTTTTATTCAAGTTAAAATAACCATTTAATTTGTAAAAAAAAAAATGTTTTCTTGTAAAAAATATTCCCAAAGACTTTGGTCTTTGAGAAACCGTGCAGATAGGTACATAAAAATAAATAGCATGCTAGAAAACAATAGAAGTTTTCATGCACTTCTATTTTTAAACCTAAGTGCCCAAATAATAGAATTAAATACATTAATTAATTAATGGTCTTGTTTAATCCTAAAATCTCTTACTAATATTTTTCAGGCAAAAATATTCATTGAATATTAACTATTGCAAAATATTAACTTTGCCTAGTATGGAACCCAAAACCAAAAGAAATTGCAAGAAAAATTACAAGGAAAATTAAAAAATATATATATCTTCTTGGTCCACTGCACCCGCCACACTGGATCAGGCACCCCATATGAACTGTGGTCCACTACACCTGCCACATAGAACCAAGACCAATGGGCAACCAGCGTGCGGACCAGATCCCAGATCCGAGCCGACGCCGGTTCTATCACCCTAAGTTAGCGCCGGTTGCGATCTGCCGGACTCTTCCTACAGTTTTTTTTCTGCGAATTTTCTCTATTTTTCTACACAACTTCTGGCTTCGTTGGCCATCCAACTTCAACCCAAATACAATGAAATCAACCAAAACCAACAACCGCCTATTCCCATAAACATTGGGCTTACACGATTTGCTTAGAAAAACAGTAAATTACAAATCTCATATACCTCAATCCGTGATATTTAATAGAGAATCTATCCATACCAAAATAGCGAAGGATCACGGTTTAATCACACATATGTGTCCAGTTTTATTCAACTAGCTACATGCTCCCAATATTTTTACAAAACCTTCATGCTTTGATACCAATTGAAGGCTTAAGAAGAGGAAAACACAGAGCACGCAATGGAAATGAAAATAAAAAAAAAACTGGAAAAACTGAAGAATAGGGGAACTCTAAACAGAGTCGGCGCCGGCTCCGGTAGCCCTAGCTATCACCGGTTGCACTCTGTACAAGTTCTGAGGTTTATAATTTTTTTTACCTCTTTTCCTCGTTCTATGAATTGTCTGGACCGAAATATGTGGAACCGAGGTAGGTGTGCTGGTGGAAACCTCTGGTACGATTCCTTGCATGTAGGTGAACACCAAACTCTTGATCTTCTAGTATACAACCTGCCTAATTCCGTTTGGTGAACAACTAACAGAACTAAGGAATATTTTCTGGAGAGAGGAAGAGAGTGACGTGTGTTTCCTTTTCCACAAAGAAGAGTCTGTCAAAAATAACGTTGTTTCCAATCCTCCTATTTCACCTAAATAAAACCCTAGGTTAAACTGGACTAGCCCATTGGACTCTTAGTTTAGCCTTCTGAACTTAATTAATTATTCTAATTAGAACCAAATAATTGGCCTAATTAATAATTAATTTTCCAACCCAAATAAACTAGTCCAATAAATAAGCCTTTATTGGTTTAGTCCCAGGTTAATCTTTAATTATTCAAACAGGGCTAATGCCCTGAATAATTAATTAACCCACCAAACTAATTTAATTAATTCTCTTTATCCATAGACCTTTATTTTATTTTAGCACAATAATTAAATTAGACTATTTAAATAAAATAAATTCCATTTAATTTAATTTAAGACCAATTCCTTAGCCTGTATTTAATTAGGACTCACGGTCTATACTGGGGACCAAAAGACACACCGCCTTGGCTACTAAAATGACTAAAATACCCTTGTCATATAAATAGCTGTATTTTGCATTTTAAATATTTTCTAAAATCACCATAAGGAAATATTGAACCCAAGAACAGTGCTGCGTTAGCAAAGTCTCTGACCTACAGGTGTAATGACTAAAATACCCCCTATACATTGCTGTACATTTAAAGAGGAAGAAGTGTACTAACACCTCTCTAAATGACATGTACCATCCTTAGGCTTCTAGTCCAATAATCTATGACTTCCTGGATTGTTTTCGCTTTCCAAGAGAGATACCCTAAAGCAAACATCGCAGTCATGTTTCCCAGGGTCCTGGATATTTAGATCATTCAAATAACCACAAGGGGCAATGTAGTGTAGAAACTATCTTGTACAAGTCTGTCTTAACTAACTAGTCACATATACCCAACATGCAAGTATATTGGCCCTACGATAGAACCTCAACTATAGCTTATCAAGGTACGTGCTTCTAGCTTCGTCAGACCACCAACTCATACTTAAGTCGTAGAGGACTAGTCCATGCTGCAGCAGTAGTACTCTAGGTTTCTACTATATAGTACTTTAAGAAACCACTACTACAGGTCCTGTTCTACGTATTCGAAATACGATTATGTCATGAAGTCAGTGGACTACTCACTGGCTAAAGATTAGTCATTCTGTATTTGGAATTGACAATATAATAACCTAGACATGATGAGATTTCCATTCTCATCAATCAGTTAAGAACGAACGTTTTTGTGTTAAGTAACCCGTGATCTATACCCTACTGTGAAAGACCTCCATTAACATGGACCACTTACTTAAATACAATGGGTCTTTTCCAAACATAATTGTGCACAAATAACATGTAAATTCTCAAATAATTTTTGAAAAGAAATTCTTTTATTAAAATATTCATTATTTACATCAGAAACTTAGTCTAAGAGGGCATTTTTCCCAATATCCATTGCCAACATTAAAGCATTCTTAGGTCTCCTAATCTCCGACTTATATGATTCACTTCCCAGCAACATCGAGATTCCTTTCGTTTATAGATGGGATCGCAAGTGCATCGACTCTATCCTCCTCCTCAATCGCTTCCAACTCACCCTAGCTCTCAAGCTCTCCTATCTCCCCCTCAATCCCAAGCCCTCCTAACTTGTCCTCACTCCGATCATTAATTGCTCATCCATCCCCTACATCTCTCTCATCATCACCCTCATACTCTACCATATCATCATTCTCCTTAAGTGCAGGCATCTTTGGGGCAGGATCCTTAAGTCCTTCCTCTACTCCTAAGTCTTCCATCATAGGCGGCTCTTGGTCTACCTCATTTTCACTCAAGAACCATCCACCCTCAGGTTCTGTCTCTGAATCAGATAACCATGAAACCGGTATAGGAATGGGGCTAGATGCTCTACCACTCACAAGACCATACATAACAAAGCCGGTCTATGGTCACAACTGCAATCTTTTAGTCATCCTATAAAAGAAACATAGAGAAATGAGAACTAGATCTCGATTCTTAGTGTTCAAGCACTATCTAATAAATCTCAATTCCTAGGGTTTAGATACTATTCAATAAGGTTAATTACCTAAACCTAACCTCTGATACCACTTTTGATACCCCACTACCTATGTACCCAGATAGGGCGGGATATCGCCCCATCCAAAGGACCAAGGGTCTTTATAACGAGGTACAAAAAAAAATAACTAAAGAAATAATATGATAATCTTATTACTACCAAAGTTAAAACTTGTACAAGTATGAGAATTTAAAATAAACAATCATCTCACAAAATAATTACGAAGATAAAATAGAATAAATCTAAACAGCCAGCTCTTATTCATCTGACTTGCTTACTAAAAGCACTACTGCAAACGTGATGTAAAATAGTGTGAGATTGGCAACTCAATAAGTCTCGTGTATGCAAGTGTCATATATAAACTTTTGGTGCATGCAGGTTTATCAAAACTACGAAATATGTTTGCAAGTCATTTTCATCAATAACTAGTTATTCAAGGCTTTGCTGAACATATTCAAAGTAGTTCTCAATAAATCATCATCTCAACATAATCACAAGTTCATTAAGAAGGGAGTAACAATAATTCAATATCAATATTAATATCCAGGCAATATCATGACTACCATCATGATAGCTCCCGGTGTAACCGTTCAACACTAGGCAGAGGATTATTCTCCCACTAGGGTAAGATTCTCCTCCTTCTCTACACCCAGCATACCAGTTGTCCAATTCAGATAAATAAAGTCCATATGGACCAATATGCTAGCTCAGACCGGCCAGGCTAAGTAGTACTGTCGCCTCTTTCAGCAAAGTTTATCTTCTACAGGTGGTCGCCTGCTAGAAGACTCGCCCAACTCTCTGAGACTAGTACCACTAGCCTACCCCAACTGAGTACTTAATGCTCTCCATTTAGGGGTAGAATCATTTCCCTTGTTTTCACAAACGTTAATTTTCTTGTCTTTGCAAAACGTGACTTTTCATAATCAGTTTTCTTTTAAAAATGTTTAGTAATAAGGAAAAGAAATCATTTTTAGTTTAACATTTGAGATTCGACAAACTCATTTAGAGAATAACATATCCATGCTCTCAAATTAATTATCAAAATACCATAATACAACTCATCATATTCAATCACGTTTCAATTATCATGTCAATCATCATATTGACAGCATTTCAAATATCATTGTAGAAGATACTTGCAAATATGTAAGATTTAGCAAAACAGTTATGCAAAGACTTACTTGATTACTCAACCAGACAAATCAAAGCCAATGCTTGCACTCTATTCAGACTTCTTCCTTATCTCGAATCAATGATTCTGTAGTTAGATCCAAAATATTACACATGGCCTAACAACTACTATCTTCTCATGCAAAAAGAATCCCCATGATCCCCTAGATCATCTATGGCATCTAAACAAATCAAATTAATAAACTATTCTCAAGTCCATCCCTGATTATGCTACTCAACATCGAGCATGCATATACTCAACTTAAACCATCAACATGACAACTCCCATATCCAACTACCATTAAATCCATATCATAGCCTCATTTGAGTTAAAATATCTCATCTTTAAGCATCATAAAATAGATCTAGACATTCATAGCATTATTCAACCATGATCAAAGATATACATGCCTAGTTCATTCCATTTAACCCTCAACTCATCAATATAGCCTATTCACGCTTTTGTCTACTCTCCATGCATGACAACACCACCATAAAAGCGATCTTATTTAAAGAACAAAGAGATTGGCACAAAGAATACCTCTTGATGAGACACACTAAGATCAAAGGTGGTGCCTTTGGTGGTTTCTTGGGCTCGCTTGAGGAAGGGAGGGTTGATTGGGATGATCTTGACCTTCTTGTTCGAAAATCTTGAGTAAAAGGGGACAAAGATCAGCCACATGATGATCAAGATGGAGAAGAAAAGATGAGGATTATTGGAATAAAAGTTGAGAAGGGTTGAAGGACTACTCACCTTAGGCTTAGATTTCAAGTTTGGAGATGCATAGAGGTTTAGTGGGACGAATTTCTTATAGAGGGTGGCGGCTGGAATTTCATGCAGTAGGGAGTGTTTAGGGTTTGCTTGGAGGCTGTTTTGATGATGGAAATAGGTTAGGTTGAGGTTATTTATTGTTTGGGAAAAATTGGTCTTGTTTTGGACACTTGATCACAAGAAGAAAAATGACTGCTTTTGGCCTTCTTAGTTTGGCCGAAATTGATCAAGTCTTAGGATGTCTTTGTGGTTGTTTTCTGGTAGGTATTGTGTCCGAAACAAGAGAGGAAGAAAAGATGCTTTTTGGTTCTTGAATTGGCCGAAAATTGGAGAAGAGGATTGATGGCTTTTTGGTGTTGTTGTTTTGGCTAAACAAGAGAGAATTGGAGAACAATGCTTGCTGGAATTTTCGTGTATGTGTGAGGGATAGGGTGGCCAAAATTGAAGAGAAATAAGTAGAGAAAAATCTGGTTGATTAATTGATTAAAAGAGCTTTGATTGATTAAAACCACATGGGTAAGTTTCCCTCTTTATTTAGGGAATATGAATGGAATGAAAGCTCTTGCAAGGTGGCAGCAAGAGATGGTTTTATTCCCGAAAATTCAGTTAATAAAAATCGAATGTTGATCCAAGAATTCATTTAGGTAGTGTCCTAATTTATTTTAGTAAAAAATAATTAATTTAAGGAATAATTATATTAGGTGATAAAATCTAGATTCTTGGAATAAAGCTGAAATTTTCTTTCCTTAAATAGTAGTTTTCGAAAAGGCCATAGATCTTGTGAGAATATTTATTTCCTTTAAAGACTTGGATAAGATCTCTTTATTTCCAAATAAACTCTTTAGAGAAAAACAACTTGGTAAACTTTCCTTCTTTTGAAAAAAGTAGCTAAAATATAGTTTCCAAAATAAATGTTCCTATAATTTTCTTTCCATAATGGAACCCTTGTGTAAGATCCTTAGAAAATTCTAGATGATTAATTAAACTTCCTAAAAGTTGAAAATCAAATGAATAATAGGAATTTAATTTATATTAATTCCATTTTACCAAAACCCAAAAATAATCAAATTCCTACATTTTAGGAATTGGAAACCTAGGGTGGCGGCAACCCTAGAGCAATCGGCCAAGAGGAGTGAAAAAAAAATAAGGAAAAGAGTTTAATTAGAAATAAGAAAGTCAAGGTTTTCAAGAGTTGGGATTCCAACTTAAATCACCAAAGAATACACACCAAGCTCTAGCCACTATTCCATAATAACTCTTGTGCAAATATTTCTCCAACAAATTCCCTCAACTCCTACTCACTTACTTCATTTCCCTTCTAATAAATCCTACTCAATAAAACAAAATCTCAACCCACTCATCTAACACAACTATATCAAAATAAATAAATTCATAAAATAACAAATTCATGGATCACATGTACTCACGAAAATGGTTCAAATTATAAAATGCGCTATAAAATGTTACGTTTTGCATGACTTTTCCCATATAATAAAGGTAGTTTAAAATGAGGTATTATAGTGCACTGTGACTAACGTGCTCTATTTTTCTTAAGCAAAATCCACTGTTCCAGAGTGGGGTTGACACAGTCGACACCAACCGGGCACTGCTCGGCAGCGAGTTTTTTCGTTGTTTTCCACTTTTCCTCCAATAAAACACTAAAACACCTTTCCATGTATATAATACCAAATACGAAAGGATATCGTTATTGCATCAAATGTATCCCAAAGCATCCTCAAATAACTAGGACATTATTGATGAATTTAGTCCCTACCACATTCTCCTACACTTGAACTTTTGCTTGTCCTCAAGCACAGTTCTTTAAAACAAGGAAAAATAAGACAATATTTCAAAAATTCAACGCTATAAAAGCCACAATTGCCTTTCAAACTTTAGATATGACCTTGCCATTCTTTTCAACCCTTTGAAAACATCCACAAACTAAAGTACTAGACAAGACATATCAAGGCCATTGAAATTAAATTAAGCAAGTTTATACTTTACTCTAAGAAAAGTATTCTACCTCTCAAGAAAAAATGTAAATAACATGAATGATACAAGTTAAGCTATCTACCAACTCAACCATTCAAAATCTAAAAATTGCGCAACCCAAGTCATGATTTAAGAAAAACACTCTATTTTTTTCTCTCATTTTTTTTTTTCAATGACTTAGAGAATCGATAGCCTCAAATGAATGGATTCCTTTTCACGTACGTTATTGGCCCCCTTATAGTCATCACTCATCATTTTCCCAACAATTTTCTTTCTTTCTTTTGCTTTCGGGAATTAATAACCTCAAGAGATTGGATTACTCTTCACTCTCCGTATTGGCCACCATAATCAAGCAAAAAGTGTTTTTCAATCTTCAAAGATAAAATAATTTTTTGCAACTCATTTTTCAACTCACAATTAGTTTTTTCAACTTAATTTTTTTATTTTCGTACATTTCGTATCACAACTCAAAGTCAAGAAAAATTTAAACCTATAATACAAGAGTTAGCCAACAATTTTACACACATTAATCACATTATCCACCTTCAAACTAGATGAATAAAATAATGTTCAAACACTAATGCATAAACAAGATTAACTCAAATTCTCAAGATTTAACATATCCCATCCACTAAACCAATTCATTGTTAATAAAAATCCTGCAAGTGAATGACAAAACTCCTACATCAAGTAAGAAAGATAACTACAACCCTACTAAAGCAATGAAAACCACAAAATATCACTTATAAAAATTTAGCCAAAATGTAGCCCAAAGCTTAAGTATATGGAATATATCTTCAATGCTAAACTCTCCTCCCATACTTAAACTGGACATTGTCCTCAATGGCAAAAAATATAATAGTGAAAGCAAAGCCAATGGACCAAAATAAATAAAGGCGAAGAAGAGAAGAAAGAAAAAACTTCCATAATGGAGTACCTAGAACACATGTGAAGCCATCACAAGGAGTCATTGGGGGAAATGTAGCTAAATAAAAACACAAAAGTAACAAAAACAGAAAACATAAATCTTGAAAAGGAAAAGACAACAGAAGAAAAATAAAAGAAAAATCAACTAAAAAGGCATCCTAAGAAAAGTCATAAATCATGGAGAAAAACATCCATATTATCCAAAGTGTCAGGAACCTCACCAAAATAATGCTTCACCTGATTCCCATTGACTTTGAAAGTACTATTAACCGAGTGAGTAACTTCACGAGTATCAAAAGGAAAAACCTTCATACCAAATACAACCCCGACCATCTTGACTGCAACTTACCCAGAAAGAGTCGTAAGCGAGACGTAAACTACACATGATCACCTTCTTTAAACACTTGGTGTTGAGCAATATATTTATCATGCCATCATTTTACCCTCTCTTTGTAGAGTAGGGAAACATCATACGCATCCTTGCGTAATTGTTCCAATGCATGCAAGTGAAGCAACCTGGATTTTCCAATAAGCTCAAGATCGAAGTTAACAAGTTTGATAGCCCAATAAACTTTGTGTTCAATCTCGACATTTAAATGACATGATTTTCCATACACTAATCTAAAGGGTGTCATACCTATAGGAGCTTTGAAAGCTGTTTGAGAAGCCCAAGTGTCATCCAATTTCAAACTCCAATCCTTCCTTGTATAACTAACCACTTTTTCCAAAATTCTTTGAGTTCCCTATTAACCACCTCAACTTGGCCACTAATTTAGGGGTGATAAAGGGTAGCAAACTTATGGGTAACACCTAAATGTTTGAGAACTTTGTCCAATTGGGTATTGCAAATGTGTATTCTCCTATCACTAGTGAGTACCTTAGGTACACCAAAACGAGTTAATAGTATTTTAAGAAATTTGACTACAACTCGAGCGTTATTAGTGGGCAAGGCTTGTGCCTCAGCCCACTTAGACACATACTTAACCTCAACCAAAATGTATTTGTTGCCCAAAAATTAGAAAATAGGCCCATGAAAACTATCCCCCAACAATAAAAAATTTCACAAGCTTAAAAAATTTGTAATGGCATCTCACTATAGAAATGTTATATGTACATTGACACCTATCACAATTTTGAACAAACCTATGAGAGTCGTTAAATAAAGTTGGGCAATAGAATCGACTCAAGCACCTTTTGTGCAGTGCTATTAGCATGGTAATGGCCTCCCATGGGTCCTTCATGACAATGTTTTAAGATGTTCGCACTTTCCGCAAAATCCATACATCTTTGAATGATTTGATCCGTACAACACTTGAACAAGTTAGGATTTTCCCAAAAGTAAGGATTCACTTCAAAGAGGAATTTCTTTTTTTGTTGTGCCGTGAAATCCTTAGGAATAATTCCTGCAACTAAGTAATTAGAAAAATCTGCAAACCAAGGAGTTTGAGAAATCTTACCATCAACAAGTAGAAGTTGTTCATTCGGGAAGGTGTCATTGATGTTCTCTTCGGCCAAAAGTTCCAACTTGGGATTTTCCAACCTAGATAAGTGATTTGCAGCCAATTTTGTTGCTCCATTTTTATCCCTAATCACCAAGTCAAATTCCTATTACAATAAAACCTATCATATCAATCTTGGTTTGGAATCTTGCTTGGTTAGTAGGTATTTAAGGATGGAATGGTCCGTATGCACAATGACTTTGGACAAAATAAAGATAAGACCAAATTTATCAAAAGTAAATACTACTGCAAGCAATTCTTTTTCCATGGTGTTGTAGTTCTCTTGTGCTACCGTAAGAGTTTTTCCTACACAGTAGATTGGTTGAAAATGTTTATCTACTACATAATCACTTGCATCACACATTAATTTAAAAGGAAAGGACCAATCCTATGCAATTAAAATAGGAGAGTTAATCAATTTTTTTTAAGCACATTAAAAGCATTGAGACATTTGTCATCAAAATCAAACACAACATCTTATTCAAGTAAAGAAGTAAGAGGTTTAGAATTTTTTTAGAAATCTAAGATAAACCTTCTGTAAAAACCTGCATGACCAAGAAAGCTTCGGATAGCCTTCACTGAAGTGGGAGGAGGGAGTTTCTGAATTGCCTCAATTTTTTCTCTATCAACCTCAATTGCTTTACTTGAAATCTTGTGTCCCAATACAATACCTTCTTACACTATAGAATGACATTTTTATGAATTAAGCATGAGGTTGGTCTCTTCACACTTTTGAAGCACCTTTTCTAAATTAGCCAAACACAAGTAAAAAAGTCACTAAAAATAGAAAAGTCATTCATAAATACCTCCATGATGTCCCCTACAAGTCCTTTGAAGATAGCCATCATACATTTTTGAAAAGTTTTTAAACCATTGCAAAGACTAAAAGGCATACGACGATATCCAAAAGTACCAAAAGGGCATGTAAATGTAGTCTTCTCTTGATCCTCTTATATAATGGGAATTTGAAAGTAACTGAAAAAACCATCTAAGAAACAATAAAACTTATATCTGGCTAATCTTTCTAACATTTGATCAATAAAAGGGAGAAGAAAATGGTCCTTCCTAGTTACCTCATTTAATTTAATATAGTCGATGCAAACCCCCCAACTAGTTACCAATCTCATTGGGATCAACTCATTTTTTTCATTTGGACTCACCGTCATTCCTCCCTTCTTTAGTACCACGTGCTTTGGACTTACCCTAATATTATCAGAAATAGGGTAAATGATGCCTGGATCTAAGAGTTTAATTACCTCACCTTTTTACCACATCACTCATGTTTGGGTTCTACCTACGTTGGGGTTGCACTACAGGTTTTGCTCCCTTTTCTAACAATTTTTTGTGAATGCAAAGGGAAGGGATAATTCCATTAATATCCATGGTCATCCATACTATAACTATTTTATATTTTCCCAATAAGCTTACCAATTTGGTGTTTTGTTCCCAAGTAAGGTCTTTTGCCATGATCACTGGCAGTTTTCTTCCGTTAGCAAAAAATGCGTATTCCAAGTGCTCAGGGAGATCTTTCAAGTCCAATTCTGGTGGATCCTCAATGGATGACTTTATCTTTCCCAAACTACTTTTTTCAATTTCTTTGAACTCTTCCAACTCATGGGCATTATTTGAATCCTCCAAATATGCAATTGATTGCTCCCTCAATTCCATAGAGAAATTAGCCAATGATTCCTGCACAAAATCAAAGATAGACTTATCAAGAATATCAATCCTTATACAAGAATCATCAAAAGATTTAGGATGTTGCATGCTTTTGTGGATTTTAATAATGACTTCTTCATCTCCAACCCTAAGTGTTAACTTTCCCCTATGAACATCAATTAAAGTTTTAGCGGTAACTAGATAGGGTCGGCTGAGGATTAAGGGAACTTTAGAGTCTTCATCCGTATCAAGAGTAACAAAATTCAAAAGAAATATGAATCTATCCACTTTAGCCAATACATCTTCGCCTACTCTTCTAGAATATTTAATAGATCTATCCGTAAGATGAAAACTCATCCTAGTATGCTTAGGCTAACCTAGGCCTCGCTTTTTGAAAGTTTTGCATGGTAAAAGATTAATGCTAGCACCTAAGTCTGCTAATGTATTGAAAAATGTAAGAGTACCAACAAGACAAAGAATAGAAAAACTCCCTAGATCATTTTCTTTGCGTGGCAAATTCTATTGGTCTTGCAAGATGGCAGAGCATTCTTCATTTAAAACCATAGTGGACAATTCTTCCAACCTCTTTTTATTGGCAAGCATGCTTTTTAGGAACTTTGCATATTTGGGCATATGTATCAAAGCCCAAATAGTATACTTACTCCTACGAGCCTCATCCATTATCTTCCCCTTCAACACTTGATCATTTGGTAGACATATCCACTCCCGAAAATATAATACTGCTTCCTCATCAATCCGAAACTCTTTATTTCCTCTCTTAACTTCCTTTGCCTTGAAAGTCTAAAATTCTTAGTTGTTCTGCTGCACCTCTCCAATTGCTTGCCTCAGCTCAAGTTCCAACTTCAGGTTACTCAACCTAATCTTTCCATCTCCTACTTCTGCCTTTCGCTCCAAAAGTTCTTGTACTATTCAAACTTCTTGCACCTTCATACTAGCCATCCTCACTTTTTGACTTAGCGCATCTACTACAACATTAGCTTTCCCCGGATGGTAATTAATTGGACACTTATATTCTTCCAAGAACTCCATCCACCTTCTCTGCCTTAAATTCAAGTCCTTTTGCGTGATAGTATACTTCAAGCTTTTATGATCTGTGAAGGCTTCATACTTTGCTCCATATAAATAGTGTCGCCATTTCTTTAAAGCAAACACTATCATCACCAACTCTAAGTCATGCGTTGGATAGTTCACTTCATGCGACTTTAGCTTCCTCGATGCATAGGTGATAACTTTCCTGTCTTGCATCAATACTGCCCCTAGACCTTCCTTAGAGGCATCCATGTACAAGGAATAGGATTTACCTCCTTCAGGTAAACTCAACAACTGTTCCATCATCAATCTCCTCTTGGGCTCTTGAAAACTATTCTCACACTTATCACTCCAAATGTAATAACCCGCTTTAGGATTAAGGACTTGCATAGGGTGGACTTGTGTAAAAAAAAAACAAGAGAAGATAAAATATAAAAAGAATTTATGATACATTTTATTCCATTATTACTATTATCCATTATTGCTATTTTATATATTTATTATCTAATACCAAAATCTCTTGGCAATATTAAATTATAGTATTAATAAAATTAAATAATTATATTGAATTATTATATTATTCTTATCATTATTTATATATGTATATATATATACATATATTATACCTAATCCTATAAATATCTTAGGTTAAATTATATTATATGGAAAGATATTTTAGGGGACCCACAAGGATATTTTAGGGGGCCCACAAAAATTAAATAAAGGTGGCCTACAAGCATGACATTGTTAACCAAATTTGACCATTATTAGACTTCCTCTAATTAAGCTTAATTAAGCTAAGTGAGGTTAGGATAAGTTAATCTTGATTAAGCATATATTAGTCCTAAGAGATTTTAAGAATTTCTTCAAACTACTAGATGACCCTACAATCTTCTAGGGCAATCCACAATTCTCTTGAAAAACCTAGAGAAGTCTCAAGACTTCTAAAAATTGCCAACTCACGCTAGATCTTTTATAAAGTCCAAAATAAGACCAAGGGGAGCAAGCTATATAAATAGGAGCAAGGGGGAGGATTTTGGCCAAGAGAGAGAGCAGCAAGAAGAAAAGAAAAACAGAGAAGTGAGGAAGAGAAAACGAAAGAAAGACTAGAAGAGAGAGAGAGAGATTTTTAGTTGCAAGAGAAAGAAGAGAAGAACCGGCAGCAAGGAGGAGGAAAGGAAAAGGAAGAAAAGGAGGGAGGGTTACAGCTTGCCTTCATATTGGAAAGGTAAGAAATCACTTCTCAAAGCTAATAAAATGATACTAGAAGTTGGAAGCTAGCTGCATATGAATATTGTTGAAGTTAAGTAATGAAAATATGTTGATTTTGTGATGGTTGATTAACCGGTTGGATGAGTGATGAAGTAGACATGATTTTCAGTTCATTTTAGAGTGATGGTTTGCTGGAATTTGTACATGAATAATCCTAAGCCTGTCCTAGACTAGCTAGAAAGGATTTGGATCAGGTGATGGGGGTTTGGATGACTAAGAGATCAGAAATAGCAAGAATAATGTAAACTGCCAAAATTTACTGGTTTGATAAGCTTGGAATAATTAATTCATTTGGATAAAAGAGAAGTGATGGATATGAAAAACCATTATAATAATGATATTGGGATGTTAAATGAAGTATTTAAGAGTTTAAATGAGGTAGGGTATGTTGAAGAAACTAGGGGAATAAGTTAAAAAAAGTTGCGTTCCTAAACTGTAATTCTGAACCATCCAACTTGGAGCAGCAAGTTTAGCTGGAAAAATGAACAAAATGGAGATATTTTTGAATACCCTAACCTGAAATTGATAGATAAATATCCTAGGAGTATTTAGAAAGTGGTTTCACCTCATTTGGACCTGAATTGGAAGAGTTATGAACAAAATACTGGAAAGTGACGAAACTGAACTCCAAACTCGGAATAGTGGAATTAGCTGGAAAACTGTACAAAATGGGATGGATTTTGCATGACTTATGACCTGGAATTGATAAATGGATATCTTAGAAATATTATGGAAGTAGCCTCACCCTATTTGGGCCTATATTGAATAAATTGTGTGAAGAATGGTAGAGGGTGGTAAAGCTGTAAAACCAGAAAACCATCCAAAGCACTAATCCATTTATTTCTTTAAGAAAATTATAGAAACCTTAATCAAACCATTAAGCATTTGAAACCATTGAGTAATGACAAAGGGATATACCAATGGTGTAGGTGAATCAAGTCAAGAAAACATCTTTTAGGTCTATACAAGTGCAACTTCGACTTAATATACAATGTGAGTCCCTTGATTTTAAAACTACCATTTGCTATCTGTTTTTTCTGACAAAGTTTAATGTTTCTCTGATATAAAATATGTCTTCTTGATATGATTGAAGCCTACGAATCTAGTCTAATTGATATTTACAAAATGTTTCAACGAGCTTCCTTTATGCTTAAAGACTTCCGAGTTGAACAAAATATTTCAATGAGCTTTCTTTACGCTTAAAATAAGCTTTCTTTATGCTTAATGGCTTCGAAGATGAAATTTATACAATTTTGCTAGCTCTTGAAAATATCCACTCGGGTGATGTAAAAGTTTTATAAAATGATGTTTGGCCCCAAGAATGTGTTGTTTTGAATTCCCTTCGGGGAAAGTAGACTCCTTTCAAAGGAGTATATTGAATATGTGAATCAGTGGTGACATTGAGTACTCTGCAAGGGCTTTGACCTTCGTACTAGCCTTCGTTAGAGATAGATGAACCCAAATAACCTAGTCCAGTTATTGAGCTTATCTTACTCCGAATGGGGTGACAGGACAATGGAATTAGCCGTTCCTGGCTAGCCGTTATGAGCTCGGCAATTGCCTAATGATTGTGATGGTGGGTTGGTCACATGAGACCGAGCGGGGACACTCGATGTGTTCAACCCCTTGCCACATCGATGGTGATTGACGTCAGGATTAGGACCCCTAGCTTATGGTGGCAAGTAAAAGATCTCTAAGTACACGGTAAGGCATATTGGTACGCTGCTCACCCTTCCGGCATAACACGAGTGACGTGCTGTAAGGCGCAGTCCCTAGGACAAGAGACCGTGTAGCCAAAGGCGAAGTTCTTTGAACTTGCACATGGGTCGCATTTCTAGATGGGGAAGAACCCGCATTTCTTGAATTAGGGGCCATGTGTTTGGAAGCCATTGTTTTACGGAAGTACATAATAAATTGAATTTAAATTTGTCAATCATTGCCTTTTTCAGGTTACGAAATTTATTTCAGCAAAGAACATGAAAACCAACTTTCTCTTTTAAGCAAAACACTAGCACACATGAGACTCACTGAGTATACCACTCACATGTATGTTTGTTCTTTTTTTTAGGAGTTAGAGCTGAAGACTAATAACGGTACTGCCCAGACTTCTTCCCTAGTGCTGGATAATTAATCTTTTGAAGTGAACATTATATATGGAACATTGTATGTAGACTATAAGGTGGTTTAGCTCATGTATTTTGGGAACTATGACAATGTATCGATCATGACTCATATGTTATAGAAATAAAAAGCATGTTTCCTTTGTTTACTTAAGTTTTGACTTTACCTGCTTACTATAAGTTACATCATTATAAATACCCCTAGTCTGAGACATCAGATGGGGCGACATCCCGCCTAAACTCGGCCCATTACGACAAGGTAAAAATATGGGGTGTTACACCAAACATATGTTAAGCCCTTTCATAGTAGTCAGGTTATCGGTGTAGCCAGCGTAAAGAAGTTCTTGATGAACCGACAGTAGTACCTAGCTAATCCAAAGAAACCTCGAATCTTAGCTACACTCTCTAGTTGCTTCCAATTTGAGATAGCTTTGACTTTTGCTGGATCTATCTTAATTCCATCTTTGGATATCACATGACCAAGAAATGCCATTGAATCTAATAGAACTCACATTTGCTAAATTTAGCATAGAGTTTATGCCCTCTCAACTTCTGTAGCACCATTTTCAAATGCTCCTCCAGACTTTTAGAGTAGATGAAAATATCGTCTATAAACATGCTACGAATGTATCCAAATACGGCTGGAAAACTCTTTCCATAAGATCCATGAAAACAATAGGTGCATTAGTTACTCCAAACGGCATCACCATAAAATCGTAGTGCCTATATTTGGTGTTGAAAGCTATTTTGGGAATATTCTCCTACTTGATTTGCACTTGATAATAACCTTGCTGGAGATCCAACTTGAAAAAGTAACAAGAACCCTATAACTGATTGAATAACTCATCTATTAGGGGTAAAGGGTACTTGTTCTTGATTGTAAGATTATTCAGCCCTCTATAGTCTATACACAACCTCAGTGTCCCATCTTTCTTCTTTACAAATATTACCGAGGCTCCCCAAGGCGAAGTACTTGGTCTTATGTACCATTCCTTAACCAATTCCTCCAACTACTCCTTCAATTCCTTTAATTTTGCAGGAGCCATCCAATAGGGAGTCTTTGATACCGACTCAGCTCCAAGAATTAGATCAATAGTGAACTTGACTTCCTAAGGAGGTGGAAAAGGAGTGCAACTGGGAATACATCTACGAAGTCTTTCACCACTTCAGTGCTTTCCAAGGTACACTAATCCTTTGGCTTATTGATTAAGTACGCCAGATACTTAACATAACCCTTTTTTAGCATCTTCCGGGCCTTTATTCCCACTATCAGGAATTTCAACTCTTTCACCTTCTTCCCACTAAACTCCAGTACATCACATACGGGTCTAACAAACTGCACCGTCTTGACCTTACAATCCACTCTTTGCCTCTTACTGGTTGAGTTGAAGCTTCTTGCCTCTTGCTGAGTGGTTTAGGGTAGTTGTTCCTCAGGTGGTTTAGATCACCACAATTAAAACATCTCTTAGTTGCTTCTTTTGACTAGTAATCCCTATACACATGACCACGTCTCTCACAGTTCGGACACATAGGAGTATTTGGCATAGGACCTAGTGGGATTGTCCTCGGCTATTTCCTCTTGTTTCCCCACTGCATTGGACAAGTAGGTTGCTTGCTAACCGAAGGTCTCATCGGTGGTCGACTTGGTTGGAATGGTCGGTCCATCGCCCGATTCCTATCCTTATTTTCCATTCAGGTCTCTGCATCCACTACAGCTGTATATGTCGCCAGTGGAGATAGAGGCAAAGCCTTCCTTAGATCTTGCCTGATACCCTTCACAAATTATTGTATTCGTTTCTGCTCGGGGTCTACTAAAAACTTGTAACTTAGACAGTTGAGTAAACCGTGCAGCGTACTAGGCCATGGTCATCCCTCATTGCTTGAGGGTTTGGAATTCATCCTCCCTCTTCTCCGCTCTCAATCACGAAATGTACTATGCTCTGAAAGCCTCCACAAAGTTCTCCCATGTCCAGTCGCAATCCTCTCTCTCCCAATCATCCTGGACTTATTGCCACCATGCTCGGGCAGGTCCCCTCAACCTTAATGCAGCAAAATTCACCATTCTCTTCTCAATGTACTGCAGAGTCGCAAAGATATCCTCTATCTGCTCGGTCCACAGCTCTGCTTTTTCATCTTGCTGCACTTCTTCCTGGAACATTGGAGGTTGGAACATCAGGAATCGTTCCAGTGCCTCATCCCTACCTTTAGGTGCTTCCTTGTCCACCTTCTCAGTCAAATTTCGAATACCAGCCATCTTGTCAAAAGCTTACCCCATAGTCACTTCTTGGGATCCTCTAGATGATAATTCCTATTCATATTCGAAATCCCCCTCCACTTCTGGTATGGACCGACGCATCTGCTTGAACTCGGGAGTTGATGACTCACTCTCCCAAACAGTTCTCCCTTGCACGACAGTTCAACGCTTTTATGCCATCTACGTGCACCCAATACAATGATTATTGGGGGAAAGTTTTGTTGGGTATCTCAAGCTTGTATCCTATACGGCAAAGTGGAAAATAAAACGAGATACCATCCTAGGACCTGCCTATGTGTGGAAAACAAGACATAAAGATAATAAATGTAACAACTTTTTACCTTTATTTGATCGTTCGAAGAACAAAAATTTCTTCTTCAAGTTGAGGCGCAATCCAGCAATCCTCTAGATCCAATTTCACGAGAGTGAAACGTCTAACCACTATAATAACAGTGTGTGATTATTTCTAATAGTAATCCACACAGAGGAATACTCAAGCACCAAAATTTCCTGTGCTAGCAGAAAAAGATGGTGGCTAGGGTTTTACACAAGAACAATTGAGAGAGAGAGAGAGAGAGAGGAGAGAAGGATTTCATGTGTTGGGTTTTGGTGTCATTCCTTAGCTAGGGTCTTGTGTCTTTCATCTATACGTGACACGAAAATTCCGTACGAAAACTGAGAATTCTAATGCTATTAGAATTCTCTAATTGTAATTGGAAACATCAAGTTCTCACAATTACAATTAGACCATAAATTATAAATAATTATAATTTCTCCATAACAACTTCTCTTTCTCTCAATTAACTGTACTATGTTATCAAATAACATCTTGAGTATATAATCCTCTATTGTGTGTGACCTATTAGGTTTCCCAGTCAATTGGTAGAGAACATGAATTAATCCAAACGTCTTTGAGATTAATAATCCATAATTAATCAGAATTAATCATATTAATTCTAATCAGGATTGGTTTATTAATTAATGAATTAATAAACCCATATTCCTAGATCATGAGCGGTATCTAGCAATACATCATGATCACCCAATAGTCCAGGAAGTCAAGTGCCTTGACATGAACCCTTCAATAACAAACTTTAGTGTAATTAACTCATTTAACCATACAATATCTCATTCGGTTTGGAGTACAGAACTAGTGCAAACTCCCTCCAGAATTAATTTTGGCCTGAATACGATAGTACTTGTACCAGGAACCCACTACTCTAGATGTGTATCAATTGGAACTATTTCCAATACACATATACGTTGGCCAAGGACTTCTCGAGTAGTAGTTCCTACAAATAGCCGTGAGATATTCACCCCTACTATTAGGAGTGGTGAATCATTTATTGACCCTCTTAACTACTTTTGTTTACCTCACAATGTACCCAATATCCATCCCATAGGTGGCCTTCGATCAAGCTCTAGAGATTGGAATCAAAGTACAATGCTTAGAAAACAATGTACATTAAAGATCTCAAGTCTAAGGATACTTGCACGTTTGCTATATTGAGATTATATCATTGGCACTAAATAGTTATCCATGTGATTATCTCAAAGCTAGGTCATCCAATGAACTTGTTCCATTAACAAACATCCATATGTCAGCTTTGAGTATCTCAATACTCATGGATATAAGAACCACCTCCTGCTCAAATTAGGAAGTCTAACACATGCTAGTCTTAACGCATTAATGATGTCCTGTCTCATTAATACTATGACTAGGGACTATTTAAGTACTAACACTATACAGTGTAGTAGGAATCTCGTATCATGATCTCTATCATAATTTCCTTAACACAGTGTTGTACTAGGGACTTTATCGAAAAGTTATATTACTTAAAAGTAAACAAAATAAACTGTAAGATAAATAATGCCTTTCATTAAAATAAAATGGGTCATATACAATGTTCAAGTGATTGCCTCTAGGATACAACACTAATAAGTTCATGACATAAAATTGGTCAACTTATATATTTTAAATAGCTTGCTATTCGATGGAAAGTAAATAATTTTTCAAATAATACCCAAATAGAATAACTAAATCAATGGAATCATGCTTTTATTGACCAAAACCCACATAGTACAAAACAAGGGAGTATCCTATTTGGTACTCCTTTTATTCTTGCTAAACAAAGTTCAAAAAAAAGAAAAATAAATTTCAAATAAACTAAATAAATGAACATCTCTTCATAAAATTAAAAGCATAAGCACTAAGGGTCCTATAAACTCTAAACATCACTAAAGTCGTTGGAATCCTCGGATGTCTCAGAAGGAGGTTCCACTAGCCATCCTGCACTGCTATTAGGGTGATATATCTCACAATCTCTTGAGAAACCAAAGGATATGGGCTTTTTCCTAGGCTGCCCCAATGCAAATCTTGTAGGTTCCCTACCCCTCAGCTTAGCTCTCAACTCCGCATCCCTAAGTTTCTACATAGCCAGCATCAGTGCACTTAGGCCTCCCAGATTCTGGCTCATAAGTTTCACTTTGTAATACCCCATATTAAGCCACCTTTATTATGAGGGAAAAGTCATGCATATCATAGCATTTCTATATTATATTTGGTAAATTGAATTATTTTCATGAAAATAAGAGTTTCATGAGTTTGTTGTTCTATGAATTAATTTGTTCTGATGTGGTTGTGTTATTTGAGTTAGTTGAACTTTTGTTTTATTAAGGAGGATTTATTAGGAAGAGATGAAGCAAGTGAATAGGAGTTGAGGGAATTTGTTAGAGGAATATTTACACAAATGTTGTTGTGGTTTAGTGGATAATGCTTGGTGTTTAATTCTTGATGGGCTTGAATTCAAATCCTAGCTATTGCAAATCCTTTCCTTCCTTTTATTTTCTTTTCCCTAATTTTTCTAAGCCTTGGCTGAAATCCTCATAGAGTAGCCGCCATATTAGAGTGCAATTCCTAAAATTTAGGAGTGTGATTTATCTTGGGAATTATTCTATAAAGCAGTTGAAAATAAATTAAATTCTTATTTCTAATATCTTATCATAATCTTTTAGAAAATTTTAAATATTACTAATCTGGATTTTTGAAAGCCATATCTTAGTAAATTATTAGGAAATAAGGAATATAGATATATAGCTTATTTTCTTCAAAGTAGCTGCCATTTCTTAAGGAGATAAGTCTCCATATTTTAATTTTCTTCAAATAATTTTAAAAGGAAATAAAACGACAAATGCTGGATTTTAGATGAAGAACTTATGTTTTAGAATATGTGTTTTCAAAATTTTGGGGGAAAAGGGAAAGGAATTTTGGTTAGCTTCAGGGAAAAGAAAACCAGAATTTTATATTGTAAAATAATTATTTAATAGCTATTTAAATTTTACTCAAATTAATATTGGGAATTAATTAAATTATTTATTAAACAAATATCCTTATTCCTTCATGTATTTTTCTGAAATATACCTCCAAAGCTGCCACCACCTTAAGAGCTTTTGGAGCTCAATTTAAACTCTTCAAACCATAGGTAAAGTTATCCAAGAAAACCTTAACCAATTAGGACAGAATTTTCCCTTCCTTTCCTTCAGAATTTTGGCCACAATTAGCACCTATTCTGAAAAATCTAGCCAAAAACCTACACAAATTCTCTCTAATCATTGAGCAAAAACACAGCTACAGAAAAACTCACTTTTCTTCTCTCATTCTCACCACAGTAGAGACCGAAACCAGCCTGATCTCTTCCTTCTTTCTATCCAGATTTTTGGTCATCATAAGCACCAAAAACACAATAGCAACAACTCCCAAACTACTGCCCAATTTCGGTGACCCAAAGAAGGACTAAAGCTATCCAACTTGTTCTTGTGATCAAGAATCCATAACAAGGTAGGACATCTCCAAACACCCAAACCCCAAAACATAATCTTGTCTATCCAGGAAACCATGAAATTCCCACTCTCTCAGCCTCTCAAACTCATGAAACAAATAGCATTTTGCCTGCTCAAAATTTCGGCTAGCACACTCCAAGTATAAAACCAAAACCAAAACAACCTACAAGGTAAACAGTCTTCAATCCTTCTATCTATCTCTTACTTCATTCTTTCTCTCTTTTCTCTCTTAAATCACATCCATAAGGGACTGATTTTCTCCCTTTCTTGGTGAATCTCGATCAAGAACATGTAGGCGAGCCAACCTCTTCAAGTATCCATTGAACTCAAGCTAGTCATCGAGAAGTTGTCGTGTTTTAAGTCTAGTTCGCTAAGAGGTAATCAAGAACCTATCTTTACTAATTTAAATAGCTTTGATCTTTAAAGTTTTAACTTATGAATGCTTACAGAGTCTAGTATGAAAGCATGAATGGACTAAAATGATAAATATGTTGACGTGGGACGTAGATAAAGCATGTATGAGATTGGACATTAATGCCTCTTGTCATGATGAATCTAGATCTATGCTAGGTTGGTAAAGATAAGATCTTTTAATGTTTATGGGGTAGATTATAATGATTTTATGCTAGGTGAATATAAGAGTTGTCATATAGTGATTTGATTTAGATGAATGCATATTTATGATCAATAGCTTGGCAAAGGAAGTTTTGTATGTGATCTGATGAAATAAATCATCTAGATACCATAGATGAATTAGGTGATTAATGAGATCATGAGAATTCATGTTGCATGAAATAGTAGATGTAATATTTGGATTCTAATTATAGAATCGTTTATTCTAGATAAGGAATGAGTGGAAGTAAGGGCAATCAATTGAGTTGGATCGAGCTGTTGATTTAATCAAGTAAGTCCCTGCATAACTGTTTTGATAATGTTACATGTTTGCAAGCAATTTCACAATGTTATTTGGAATTGATGTCAATCTAATGTTTTGACAAGAGGATTGAAACGTTGGTTAAACATGATGAGTTATACTATGATGTTTTGATACTTAGGTTGAAAACGTTGATGTTTTACTTTCTAAATGAGTTTGTCAAATTTGAACTGCTCAAACTGAAAAATGATTTCTTACTTTATCACTAAACAAGTTGGAAATCTATTATGAAAAATCACGTTTTGCAATCAAGCTAATCAAAGAATTTCAAAAAAAAGAAAATGAATCTGCCACTAAATAGGGAGTGTTGAGTACTCAGCGGGGGTAAGCCAGTGGTACTAGTCTTGAAGAGTAAGAATGAGTCTCCTGGCTAGAGGCCACCTCCAAAAGATGAACTCAACTTGGAGAGGTGACAATACTACTTAGTCAGGCTGTCCAAGCTAGCATATTTGTCCATGTGGACATTGTTTATCCGAGTTGGACAACCGAAGTGTTGGGTGTAGGGATAGAAGAGTATCTCACCCTAATAGGAGGGTCCCTCACTGCCCATTGTTGAAAAAATACATTGGGATGCTATCATAGTGGTAACCATAATACAGATTATGAAACTATTGTTTGAATCATTGATAATCCATACTTAATGAATTATGAATATGATGAAACAATGATTTATTGTGAACTATTTTGGATTCATGGAGCAAGGCTCTTTTGTATAACTTTTGTTGATGAAATTGACTTGCAAACATGATTTTATGATTTTGATAAACCTGCATGCACGAAATGGTTATATTTATCACTTGGACACACGAGATTTACTGAGATACCAGTCTCACACTTTCTCTATCAAGATTTTAGGGGAGTGTTTATACTGAGCAGGTTGAAGAAATAAGCGGTGATCGTCCATTTGTTTATTTTACTTTGATTTATATTTCTTTCAAGAGATGTTTGTTAGTTTTGATCTCTCAGACTTGTATAAGTATTTCCCTCAGATGTAATAAGAGTATTTTATTATTTTATTTAGTTGGTTTTATTATTATTATTATTATCTATTATTTTATACCTCGTTATAAAGACCCCTAGTCCTCTGGACGGGGTGACATCCTGCCCTATCTAGGTACGTAGGTAGTAGGGTGTTACACATTTCCTAGAAGCATTAGGATTCCCTCCTCTATAGATGGGTTTGCAGGTGTATCAACTCTATCCTCCTACTCAATCATTTTTGCCTCTCCTTTGCCCTCAAGTTCTCTCCTATCTCCCCCTCAATCCTAAGTCCTCCTAACTCGTCCTGACTCCGATCATTAATTGCTCCTCCATCCCCTATTTCCCCCTCATCATCGCCCTCATACTCCATTATATCCTCATTCTTCTCAAATGCAGGCGTCTCTGGGTAGGATCCTCAAGTCCTTCCTCTACTCTTAAGTCTTCCATCATAGGTGGCTAATGGTCTCCCTCATCTTCACTTAACAACCATGCATCATCAGGTTCTGTCTCCGAATCAGATGATGATGAATCTTGTATAAGAATGGGGCCAGGTGCTCTACCACTCATAAGACCATACAAAAAAAGGCCAGTCTCTGGTCATAGCTACAATCTTTTAGTCATCCTATAAAAGAAACATAGAGAAATCAAAACAAGATATCGATTCTTAGTGTTCAAGAACTATTCAATAAATCTCAATTTCTAGGGTTTAGGTACTACTCAATAAAAGCCATTTGCTAAAACCTAGGCTCTAATATCACTTGTAACACACCACTACCTACGTACCCAAATAGGGCGGGTTATCGCCCTGTCCAAAGGATCAGGGTCTTTATAACGAGGTACAAAAGGAAAATAACTAAAAGAAATAATGCGATAAACATATTACAACCAAAATCAAAACTTATACAAGTCTAAAATTTTAAAATTAACAACCATCTCTAAAAGGAAATACAAAGATAAGATAGAATGAAGATAAACTTCCAGCTCTTATTCAACCAAACAGCTCAATAAAAGCACTCCCCTGAAAATATGGTGTAAAATAGTGTGAGATTGGCATCTCCGTAAGTTCCGTGCGTGTAACACCCCCTACTACGTACCCTAAGAAGGGTGGGGATATCGCCCCGTCCCGAGGACAAGGAGTCTTTAAAACGAGGTACATAAGATAAAGCCGAACTGAATATGTCAAACTTAGATAAATTAAGGACACTCTCATTACATCAGAATCAACCTTGCAAAAGCTTAAACAAATGCATACATCGAAAAAGAACATAAATGAACATCTGTCTCTCAAAACATAAATAAAGCAACAAAACTCCAACTACTAGACCTCCCGCTAGCTCAGCGGTATCAATCTCCTGAAAACATGATATAAAAACGTGTGAGATTAACATCTCAGTAAGTCCTGTGTGTGCACATGGTACTTTAAACAGTTTGTGTATGCATAACTGAAAATATTTGCAGAAACATTTGGCAAGTCATAAATAATTTCTCTTTGCAAGGAGTGGAATTTTCTCATTGTCACACTTTGCACAAAATAAATCATCCACTCAACAAAAACAGTCATGGCATCACACTTTGGGCTCCCATGATAAGAGAATGGTCAACGCACCACACTTTGTGCACCATGACAGGATCAGATTACCACATTTTGGGCATTCTGATCAAGGGTGGGTGTATGGCCCACCGAGTGAGATACTCCTCCATCTCTACACCCAACAAAACCATTCGGGTGTCCATGCCAGGAAAATAATACCTTACCAGGTAAAAATGACCAATTAATATTGTCGCCTTTTCAAGCAGAGCTTATCTTTTGGAGGTAGCTACTTGCCAAAAGACTTACTCAAGCCCTCCAAGACTAGTATTGTTAGCCTACCCTTATTGAGTACTCAACAAATATATCTGTCAATTCTTGATTCACAATGATTCCATACCTTGGCTTTGTAAAACATGGTTTTCCTTAAAAAGAGTTTTCTAAAATGTTTAAGAGAAAGAATAGTTCTTGATAAAGGTGTTAGTTTGACAAAAACCATTTAGAGAATACACATCCACGTTTACATCCCAAATAATCATAGATCAACTATAGCTTTACAAAGCTTTTCAACATTCGACTTGCCACCACAAGCATTTAACAAAAGAGTTTTATGCAAGGACTTACATGGTTCGCCTTAGATAAACAAGATAAAATCAACTGCTCGCTTTCTTCAAATAACCTCTTGATCTAGAATCACATAATATCATGATCATTATCTCAATCATCTCAAGCATGAATATGAACCCACTTATTCCCATAAACAAATCATGACTCATCAACTATCTTCAATAAATCACCCCTTCCATGAAATAAATATATCATGGGCATATATCCATCAAAGACATGAGCAATATATCAAAAAGGTCTCGACTTAACCATTACAATTCACATCCATCATTATCACATCAACCATATCATCACTATCTATTGAACATGCTTAACACCTTACTCGCCTCAAGATATTCATTTATCCCAACTAAGCCCGTTCATCATGCTATTATACCACCATAGACATCATCAATCACATTAAACCTTAATTACATTCATCAAGGTAAGAATTCCTTTACCTTACAACCATCGGATTAACAAGATCGAGATGTTCCTATGGCAATTGTCCCGATTTGGGCTAGGTTTAGAAGAGTTTGGATACCCTTAAGAGTGCAGGATTTTCGTGCAGCATATGCATGCACAAGGCTGACCGAAATTTGCAATAAAAAAGGAGAACAACCTAATTTGTTTAGGAATAGAATAAAATCTTATTTGCAAGAGGATTTAGGATAAGATTCCCTAGTCTTGGAAGAGTTTGAGTTGAGCTAGGAGTGCTCTAAAGGTGGCGGCACAAAGCTGGAAAATTTCCAGATTTTTTGCTACGGTTTTATTTTCAAAATCAACCTAGTATTTTTCTAGGAAAACAATAGATTTAATTCAAGCTAGCTAACATAAAAGCTGATTAATTAAATACAAGCTGAAATTTAATTGTTCTTGGCTAAGATTTTCAAAAATTACAGGAATAATAGCTAGAATAAAATTAGTCTCCATGTTTATCAAAAATCCTGAGTTTGGAAAATAAATATGGAGATTTATCTCCTAAGAAAATGGCGGCTGAAATTCCAAAAGAGTACCTAGGGTTTTTGGCCAAAGCATGAAGAATCTCTAGGAAAAGAATTCAAAAAGGAAGCTAAGATTCGCAAGAGGTAAGATTTGAACTCAAGTCACCAAGGGATAATTACCAACCCTAACCATTAATCCAAACCAACTTCAATGTTAATATATCTCTAAGAAATTCCTTTCACTCTACTTCTCATCCCTCTATCTCTCTACTAAATTTTTACCTAAACGATTCTCAAATAATGCAAACAATGCAACTATTTTTCATTAAATAAATTAATGCAAGAGCAACCTTGAAAATCACATGCATCCATTCAAAAATAATTTTAAGATATCACATGAAATAAAAAATGCTATGGAATGCATGACTTTTCCCCCATAGGTCAAAGGTAATTTTGGGCGGGGTATTACATCCCCTCCCCTTTAAGAGAATTTTGTCCCAAAATTCAGATTCTATACCCATAGAGCATATCCTGATACTTCTGTCTGAACCATTCTTCAGTTTTCCACATTGCATCCTGCACTCCATGATGGTCCCAGAGTACTTTTACCATAGGTATCTGCTTGTTTCGAAAAGTCTTGATACTCCGCTCCAAAATCTTGACTGGTTTCTCCACATAACTCAAATTCGGATGCAATTCCAAAGGTTCCTCCTTAAGTACATGGCTTGGATCAGGGTTGTTCTTCTTTAGTTGAGACACATGAAAAACATCATGTATTCCGGTTAATCCATTGGGTAGATCCAATCTATAGGCGACTGGCCCAATCTTCACCGTTATCGGAAACGGTCCTAAGTACCTAGGGCTCAACTTCCTTCCTTTCGGTTGCCTCAGAATTCCTCTGCTAGGAGTCAACCTTAGGAATACGGGGTCACCCACTTGGAACTCCAGTTCCCTCCTCCTCGTATCTGCGAAACTCTTTTGTTGGCTTTGCGCTGCCCTCAGTCTTTCTCTAATGACCTTAACCATGTCCGTCATTTCTTGAATACATACCCCACCATTCCTTTTAATATGCCCCTCTTCTGTCCATCCCCAATATATCAGTACTTGACATTTCCGTCCATATAATGCTTCGTAAGAGGCCATTCCAATTGATGCTTGGTGATTGTTGTTATATGCCATTTCCGCATGCGGTAAACACTCAATCCACTTATCTCCAAAGTCCAAAACACTTGCCCAAAGCATATCCTCTAATATCTGGATGACTTTTTCGGATTAACCGTCGGTCTGCAGATGAGCAGAGGTGCTGAATTTCAACGTAGTACCCAAAGACTCCTGAAACTTATTCCAAAATCTCAAAGTGAACCAGGGGTCCCTATCTGATACGAAACTTGACGGCACGCCATACAACCTTACAATTTCCCGGGTATAAGTCTGAGCTAACTTTTCCATAGAGTCCCTTACGTTCACCGGTATAAAATGTACTGTCTTGGTCAATCTGTCCACTACCACCCAAACCGCATCCTTGCGCATCATGGACATCTGAAAGCCAGTCACAAAATCCATAGTCACCTCTTCCCATTTCCCCTCAGGAATCGGTAACAGTTGCAATAGACCGGCTGACTTCTTGTGCTCCACCTTAACTTTCTGGCATGTCAGGCATGATGCTACATACTGAACCATATCTTTCTTCATTTCAGCCCACCAATACTTCTTCTTCTAGTCGTGATACATCTTCACTTCCCCAGGGTGTATAGTATACTTGCTCTTGTGAGCTTCGTCAAATATCCTCTTCTTTAAGTCTTGGGTGTCAGGTACACATATTCGGTCCCGAAAATACAATACCCCTTTCTCGTCGGTCCGAAAATCTTCTCCTCTTCTCCCAATCTCTTTTTCTTTGAAAACCTAAAACTCCACACTATCCTGCTAGGCTGCTACAACTTCTTGCTCCAGATCGGGCTTCATGGTCAAGCTGCTTACACTGATCTTCCTCTCTTGAACTTCTGCTTCATGCTCTAGGATTTCTTGCACTGCCAACACTTCCTGCATTCTCAGATGTGCTATCTTCACTTTACGACTCAGAGCATCAGCTACCACATTTGCTTTGCCAGGATGGTAATTAATGGGGCACCTATACTCTTCCAAGAACTCCATCCATCTATGCTGCCGAAGGTTCAAGTCCTTTTGTGTGAAAATGTATTTCAAACTCTTATGGTCGGTAAAGACTTCATACTGTGCTCCATACAAATAATGTTGCCACTTCTTCAAGGCAAATACTATGGCTGCCAGCTCAAAATCATGAGTTGGATCATTGACTTCATGCGGCTTTAGCTTCCTAGACGCATAAGCTATGACCTTCCCTTCCTACATCAGTACAGCTCCCAAACCTTCCTTGGATGTGTCTGTATAGAATGCATAGGACTTGTCGGCCTCGGGTAAGCTCAGCACTGGCGCGGTAACCAATCTCCTTTTAAGCTCTTAGAAACTCTTCTCGCACTTCTTGCTCCAAGCAAAAACAACATCTTTCTTTAATAGCTGCGTCATCGGTGAAGCCAGAGCAGAGAAATTCTTAATGAAACGTCGGTAGTACCCAGCCAATCCAAGAAAACTTCGTATCTTCGTAGTATTCTCCGGTTGCTTCCAATTTGCTATGGCGTCCACCTTGGCAAGGTCTACCTTGATTCCATCCTTGGATATCACATGGCCGAGGAAAGATATCGAGCTTAACCAAAACTCACATTTGCTAAACTTAGCATACAGTTTGAATTCCCCTAGCTTCTCCAAAACCAACCTTAAGTGCTCCGCATGATCCTCTGGATTCTTGGAATAGATCAATATATTGTCAATGAAAACGACTACAAACTTGTCCAAATATGGCTGGAAAACTCGATGCATTAGGTTCATGAAAATCGTTGGTGCGTTGGTCACACCGAATGGCATTACCACAAATTTATAATGGTCGTACCGTATGTTGAAAGCAGTCTTGGGAATGTCTTCCTCCTTAATCCTCACCTGGTAGTATCCTTGCTACAGGTCCAATTTCGAAAAGCAAGCTGAGCCTTGAAGCTGATCAAACAACTCGTCAATTAAGGGTAAAGGGTACTTGTTCTTGATCGTTAAGTTATTCAATCCCCGATAATCGATGCATAATCTCAAGGTGCCATCCTTCTTCTTAACAAACAACACCGGTGCTCCCCACGGCGATGTACTCGGTCGAATATAGCCTTGCCTCACCAACTCTTCCAGTTGCTCATTCAATTACTTCAGTTCTATCGGTGCTATCCGGTATGGGGTTCTTGACACGGGTTCTGCACTAGGAATCAGGTCCACGGTAAACTCAACTTCCCATTCAGGGGGTAGAGAAGTGAGCTCAGCAGGGAAAACATCTAGAAAGTCTTTTAGCACCTCTGTACTCTCCAAAGTACACTGATCCTTGGGTTTGTTCAGAAGATACGCCAGATATCCCGTACATCCTTTCTTAAGTAGCTTCCGAGCTTTAGCACCAGCAATCAAGAATTTTAGCTCATTTGCCTGCTTATCGTCAAATTCAATCACATCTCGCCCGAGTCTCACAAATTGCACCGTCTTGATCCTGCAATCAATACGAGCTCCATGCTTTGAGAACCAATCCATGCCCATGATCTGGTCATAATCACCAATGGGCAAAATTATAAGATCTGCTTCCAGAATCTCCTTCCCTACCTCAACTTCACAGCTTTCCATTAACTCACCCGCTTCTACCACTCTTCCCCAAGGTGAGCTTACTACTACGGTATAGGGAAATTCCTTTCCTTCCTAACCCAGATGCGATGCACATACTTTACTTATGTAAGAGTGTGTGGATCCTAGATCTATCAAAACATTAACAAGACGTCGTTAGATAGAAAGGTTACCTTCAATCACTGCTGCATCTACTCCAACTTCTTCTTGGTTCAGGGTAAAGACCTTAGCCTTCACTTGGGGTTTCTGATCTCCCACTCCCGCGGTTCCAGCAGCAGCTCCTCGGTTGACTCCCATCGGTTGAGTCAGGGCTGTCTGCCCAATCCTTAGAGGCCTGGGGTAGGTGTTTCTTGGATGGCTTGGGTCTCTACAATTGAAGCACCTCCTTACTCCTCCATTGGTCCAGCAATTCCTCTCGTTGTGGCTATGCCTTCCACAGAGTCGGCAACTGAGGTTACTTTGCATCGGTCCTATTACAAGCACTCGGGGTTGCTTATCCCGGTTTCCCCATTGCATAGGGCCAGTAGGTCGCTTGTTACTTGGAGGCCTCATGGGTGGATGAGTCGGTTGGAAAGGCCTGCTCACCAGTCGGTACCAATCTTCATTTCCGTCCGAGATGCTGCGTCAACGGTGGCAATGTATGATGTTGGCGGTGATAGGGCTAATGCCTTCCTCAGATCTGGTCTCAGCCCCTTCACAAATTGACGAGTGCGCTTCTGCTCCGTGTCGACCAGGCATTTGCAGTACTTGGACAACTGCGTAAATCGGGCTGCATACTGAGCAACTATCATGCCTCCCTGTTTAAGGGTTTGAAACTCATCCTCCCTCTTCTCAACTACCAATCAGGGAATGTACTCAGTGCGAAAAGCTTTGGTAAAGTTGTCCCATGTCCATTTTTGCTCTTCTCTGTCCCAGTCGCTCTGTACTCATTGCCACTATGCTCGCGATGGTCCTCTCAGCCGAAAAGTAGCAAACTTCACCATTCTCTCTTCCATATACTGTAGAGTAGCAAAAATATCTTCCATCAGCTCGATCCACTATTCTGCTCTCTCATCTTGCTCCACCTCCCCCTTAAATGTGGGAGGTTGGAACTTCAGGAAATACTCCAGGGCCTCATCCTCTCCCCGCGGTGATCTCTTGGACTCCTTATCCACTTTCTCGGTTAAATTCTGAAGGATCAAAGCCATCTTGTCAAAAGCCTGTCCCATAGTCATATCCCGAGACCACTTAGAAGCTAACCCTTACTCCTGCTGCAGGTGTTCCTCCACGTCGGGTGTGGAACGATACATGTGCTCAAATTCCAGAGTTGAAGCCACATTTTCCTGAACGGTTCTGCTATGAACGAATGTCCTGCATCTTGGTGCCATCTTTAACCACATTCACACAAGTCAGATAATTACTAAGGGGGAAAGGTATGCTCAGATACATAATCAGATAATAATAATGATGCCTACTTATCTTAAAAGAAAATTTGATGGTATTATATAGAGAAAAACTAAGTAATAAATAAAACCCATACTTTTCATAAAAATCATACTTTCATAAAATAAAAAAAAAAGGGTTATCACATGCGATACCCTTTTATTCAGCAAAATAGTCAAACCCTACAAGCAACATACTTCTTCGAAAAGAATAAATAACCAAAAGATGTGAACCCCAAAAAGGAAGAAAGAGAGTAAATGTTGCTGGTCCTCTACACTCTACTCACTGCTAGAGCCAACAGAGGCATCCGGATAGTTAGAGGCTGGTTCCACGAGCCACCCCACGGAGCTATCGGGTTTTCCCACATAATCACTCACGAAACTAATCGGGTCAGCACTCTCACTTGGCTGACCTAGATCAACCTCATGGCCCCTCTTAGCTTTCATAGCTGAATTATAAAGCTCACCCAAAGCTAATTTAATCGCACCCTTATGTGCAGGCCTCTCATTTCCCGAGTCATATAAGTCAAACAATTCCTCTCTCCTCAACTTAGTATATATCCCCAGTCCATATCAAAGTCCGCCCCTCTTAAGACCCTCTTCTAACTTCTCTTTCCCCTTATCCTCCATCCCTAAAGCGGGCTGCCTATGTTCCCTCACTGTCACGGTAACCCCATCTCTCAGCCCGTGTCCCTCATCACTGGACTCCTTGAGGTCATAGCAAGCAGAAGTCCTATTAAACTCACCTATCTGCGGGGTCCGGGGAGCCTCCCTCGCTACCTCATCCACCTCTTCTATCCCATCCATCTCTCCCTCACTCTCATCATGACCCTCATCCCCAAACTCCTCCGCCTCTCGTTCACTCAGCTCAGCCATCTCCTCATCTTCCTCGCCCTCACTAACAAGCTCAACTACCCCACTCTCATCATCCCCATCGTACTCCCCCATGCCTGTAACACCCCACCTTTTCTTCTTGGAAATTTTCCTTTATTTGGCCACTTATTCTGTCCAGGCCTCTTCTTTTAGTTTAGGGGTTGAAATCCCCTTTTATTTCCTTGCCTATCTTGCTCTAAATCCACCTCCTCAACTCTTGAAGCTATTTCTACTACAGCACTACAATTACTTGGGGCCATACCAAGTAATACACTCTTGAGTTCGGGGCGCAAACCTTTCACAAAGCGCGAGTCCTGTCTAATTCATTCTACACTAGGAGGGGGAAATATTTCGAAAGTCGTGTAAATTCAGCGGCGTACTTTCCTATTGTCCTCCCCTCTTGTATAAAATTTTGGAACTCATCTTCTCGCCTTTCTACAACCCAACATGGTATGAATTCTTTCTTGAATTCTACTCGAAATTCCTCCCAATTCCATTCCTTCTGTTCTTTCTTTCGTGTCCACCAGTCTCGTATTGGTCCTTGAAGTTTAAACGTAGAAAATTACACCTTTCACTGCTCTGAGTAGCTTAGAGCGGCGAATATGTTCTCCATTTGTTCTATCCAGGATTCTGCCTCTTGTTCTTGTTCAGGTCGTCCATAAAATGAAAGGGGTTTGAACTTTTGGAATCGTTCTAAGGCTTGATCTGCTTCAACTTCAGTTCACCGTCCTTCTCTAGAGGTCATCTCGGTCATATGTTGTAGTACTTCAGCCATTTTCTAGAAAGTCTGCATCATAATATTTTCCAGAGAATCATCAGCCACTCATTTAGCTACATTGTTAGCAATTGATTCCTTTGGATGGTGACAAGTGATTCATTTTGGCGGCATACTATAGACAGTCAGTTTTTCCTAGTTAAATTAGTATCAATAATGGAATTAGATTAGTATGTCAGAGGAGAATGTTACCACCATACGAAAACATAACACCCTGGTATATTATAACAAAATTATAGGGTTTTAGTATATTTAAACAAATACTTGCTTATTATCTCCTACTAACATACATACTCAATATATACATCAGTTGCTACTCATACTAAAACTTCCTAGGTAGTCTTCCCACTCGCTATAATCGTCATTGGAAGCGGGTGGTCCCGAGTCAGTTGATACACGATAATACTCAGGAGTATCAGATCTCGGGCCAAACATATCCATATCCTCTCCTACAGATAACTCGTCCAAAGACACAGCAACTACTTCGACTACTTCATCTTTCGATTCATCAGGAAGGATTATGGCTTTTTCGGGTTCGACTGCTACTTAGGGCTTCCTATCCTCTCGGGTTCTTTAGTCACATCTCCTACATTGTTGTCCTGAGTTGGCGTTGGATTCCTTTCTCTAGATCCCAGGCCTCTAAGAGAGCTATGGTAATAACAGGGTCCAGAGATCAAGGTTCATAGGAAAGGCCTGATCTTCTTCTTTGGGTGAGAGCTTTCACCTTCTTCCCATGACCTATCTCTATGATCCTGTTCCTCTACTGGTTTCTTCCTTTTATTATCATTATTAGCTATACTTACAAAAGAATAATCAAATTAAACTTCCATCTATACCCATAGATATTATATCTATACCCACAGATAATGTATCTATACCCATAGATAATATATGCAAATTAAACTCTATGGTTAATGCTCTGATACCAATTGTAACACCCCACCTTTTCTTCTTGTTGTAGTGGGCCAGGCTCAGGTGGTATGTCGCCCCGTCTGTAGTCTCAGACTAGGGGTCTTTATAATGATTTAATCTTAAAGTAAGCAGGTAAAGTCGAAACTTAAGTAAATCTATGAAACATGCTCTTTATTTATATAAACATATAAGTCATGATGATACATTATCATAGTTCCTAAAATACATAAGCTGAAACAACTCATAGTCTATATACAATGATCATTCCAAATGATTTGCTATCCAGTGCTATAGAAGAAGTCTTGGAGTACCGTCGTTATTCTTCAGCTCCAATCTCTAAAAAAAAGACAAACATACGTGTGAGTGGTATACTCAGTGAGTCCCGTGTGCGCGCCAATGTTTCCCTTAAAGAGAGTCGAATTTCAAAATCTTTGCTGAAGTAAATTTTATAATAGGAAAAATAGCAATGATTGATAAGTTAAGGTCATTTTATCATGTCCGTTCGAAAAACAGTAATTTCCAAACATATGGCCCCTTATTTTAATAAATTGCGGGTTCTTCCCCTATTAGAAGTGCGACCCGCGTGCAAAGTTCAAAGAACTTCGCCTTCAGCTGCACGGTTTCTTGTGCCAAGGACTGCGCCTTACAACATGTCAGTTGTGTCAGGCCGGAAGGGTGAGCAGCGTACAAATGTACCTCACTATGCACTTAGGGATCTTTTATTTTCCACCATCAGCCAGGGATCCCAATCCTAATGTCAATCACCAACGAGGTGGCAAGGAGTCAAATGCCCCCAAACATCCCATCCTTATTCCAGCGAATGACTAAAAACAACAAGCATTCACAAATGCGTTCACAAACACAGCAATTGCCAGGGACTAAACGGCTAGCCAGGACGACTTATCCCAATATCCTGTCGCCCTATTTGGAGTAAGACAATCCCTAGAACTAGCCAGGTTACCTGGGATTGTCTATCTCTAACATGGACTAGTACAAAGGTCAAAGTCCTTGCTGAGTACTCAACGCAACAATGCCAATCCCATCTGACTGATCAAGCCAGAGGGTCATCTGATCCAGCAAGATTTTCAAATCAAAACATTTTTTTATTGCTTGGGGTCGTACTTGATCACAAAAGTCATTTTCCAATGGTAATCGGGTCATTTCACCCATGCCAGATTCCAAAAGACTTTTTTTAAGGGTATCTGGGTCATTTTACCCTTACCCGATTTGAAAAATATTCACAAAAGTTCCAATAAGGATATTTCGGTCATTTACTGAATACCCGAGTTCCAAGAGTTTTCATAAAATATTCCAATAAGGATATTTGGATTATTCTCCAAATACCCGATTCCAAAATTTGCCATTTTTCAGAAATCCCAAATATTTAATCCGAAAGGACTAAATTCACAAAATTCGTGTTTTAAACTTCCAAGAAGGTTTCCAAGCTGAACATGAAATTTATTCGAGTCTGAAATAGCATAAAAGCAAATGTTGCTCATGTAAACCTTACACATATTCGAGGATTTTCAAAATGGCATAAAACATATCATTTCATAGAAAATCAAAGCACACTAGCCTTTAAAAAGGTTTAGAAATCAATGGGACTCACCTTGTATAATAGTTCAAAGTTGTACTTGTGTATAGTCCTAAAGGAGTTCCCTCGACTTGATTCACCTACAGCATTAGTATATCTCCGTATTATTACTTAATGAGTTCAAATGCTTAATGGTTCTAATAAGGTTTCTAAGACTTTCTTAAAGAAATAAATGGATTAATGCCTTCGATGGTTTTCCTGGTTTTACAGCTTTACCACCCTTCACTATTTTTCACATAACTTATTCAATATAGGTCCGAATAAGGTGAGGTTACTTCCCTAATTTTCCTATGACATCCCTCTATCACTTTCAGGTCATGATACATATAATCTCCATCCCATTTTGTACAGTTTCTCAGTTACTTTCACTGTTCCGAGCTTTGGAACTCAGTTTTGCCATCTTCCAGTGTTTTGTACATATCTCTTTCGTTACAGGTCCAAATGAGGTATAATTACTTCCAAAATACTCGTAGGACATTTATCTATCAACTTCATTGCATGGGGTATTCAAATATCCTTCTATTTTATACAGTTTTGCAGCTAAGCTTACTGTCCCAAGTTGAAGTTCACAATTATAGTTTAGGAGCTCAACTTGTTTTAACTTATTCCCGTGGTTTCTTCAACATATCCTACCTCATTTACACCCTTCAATACTTAATTTAACATCCCAATGTCAGTATTCTAATATTTTTTCATGCCCATCACTTCTCTTTTGTTTAAACAAACAAATTATTCCAAGCTTATCAAACCAGTAAATTTTTAGCAGCTTTCACCATTCTTACTATTCATAATCTTTTAGCCATTAAAAACCCTCACAACCTCCTCAAAACTTGTTCCAATTCCTTTATAACTAGTCTAGGACATGTTTAGGATCATTTATGCTCAATTTCCAGTCATATCTACTCAGATTTCCTTTGATATTTTCAAACATCACCAGCTAGTGAGTTGTTAATAACATATGGCTGTCCTTGTTTACTTTATCACTTCCATCCTTTTTCTTTTCAAATGTTCAGCATACCATCACTCCAATACAGCTCAAATGAACTGAAAACCATGCTCAACCCATCACCACACCAACCGGTCAGTCCAACATCCATCACAACACTAAAGTATTTTTATTACTCAACATCAACAATTCATATGCAATTAGCTAGCTTCCAACTTCTAGTATCACTTTCTTAGGCTTTTTAAGAGTGATCCCTTACCTTTCCAAGAGGAGGGCAAAGCTGTACACTCCTTTCCTTCCTTTCTCCTTGCTGCAGGTTTCTTTTTCTTCCTCCTTGCTGCCGGTTGTCTTCTCCTTGCTCCCTTGTTGTTGGAAATCTCCCTCTCTCCCTTAGTCTCTCTTTTTCTTATTTTTCCTTTCCTCTCTTCACTTTTCTAGTTTTTCTTCTTCTCCTCCCAGCTTTGGCCAAAATTCTCCCCTCCTTACTCCTATTTATAGAGCTTAATCCTCTTGGTCTTGCTTTAAGGTGAGTTGACATTTCTAGAAGTCTTTAGACTTCTCTAGTATTCACAAGAAGATTAAGGATTATGCTAGAAGGTTGTAGAACCTCTTAGAAACTTATACAATCTCTTAAAACATCTGACGGCTAATATACACTTAATCATGATTAATTTACCCTAAGCTAGTTTAGCTTAATTATGATTACTTGCCCTAATCTAGTTTAACTTAATTAAGCTTAATTAAGGAAGTCTAAGAATGGCTAATCTTGGTCAAAAATGCCATGCTTATGGGCCATCTTCATTTATTTCTTGTGGGCCCCATAAAATATCATGTGTATAATATAATATAAATTAAGATATTTATGGTATTAGTTGTTATATATATATATATTTTTTTTTTTTGATAATAGTAAAAATAATATAATAATTCAATATAATTATGGAATTTACTAATACTATAATTTAATATTACCAAGAAATATTTGTATTAAATAATAGATATATAAAAATAATAGTAATGCAAAATAGAATAAAAGTAGTAATACTAATATTATCATTAAACTACAATAATAATGATGGTAAAATAAAATAGAATAGAATAAAAAAAATAACAATATTAGTAATAATACTAATAATACTAGTATTATTAATAATAATAGCACTAGGGATGGCCATTCTATAACATTAGGAATAATATTATTACTTTATAGCCTTAGTAATACTTTTAATAATAAGGAAGGGAAAATATATCATTAATTTCTTTATATATATATATATATATATATATATATATATTCACTTTGAACGACGGGTTATTACAATGCCTCCATTAACCTCCATCTCTGCCTCAACCACCGGGTCATCTAGCATAGGGGGCTCATGCTTCATCTCATCCTTACTCAAAACCTAACCTCCCTCAGGCTCCGTCTTTGAATCAGACGAGGGTGGATCTGCTGTAGGTAGTGGTGCAGGTGGATTCCCGAAACCAGCAGGCCAGTCTCTGACAGCCGATGCAATTCTCTTGACTATCCTATAAACAAAATGCACAGATTAGAACCAGATCAAAATACTTAAAGAATAAAAAGTCCAGCAAGTCAAGTAATTGCCTAAACCTATGCTCTAATACCACTTGTAACACCCCCCTACTACGTACCCTAAGAAGGGCGAGGATGTCACCCCGTCCCGAGGACAAGGGGTCTTTAAAATAAGGTACATAAGATAAAGTGGAACTGAAAATGTCAAACTTAGATAAATTAAGGGAACTCTCATTACATCAGAATCAACCTTGCGAAAGTTTAAACATATGCATACATCGGAAAAGAATAGAAATGAACATATGTCTCTCAAAACATAAATAAAGCAACAAAACTCCAGCTACTAGACCTCCCGCTAGCTCAGCAGTATCAATCTCCTAAAAATATGATATAAAATAGTGTGAGATTAACATCTCAGCAAGTCCTGTGTGTGCACATAGTACTTTAAACAGTTCGTGTATGCATAATAGAAAACATTTGCAGAAATATTTGGCAAGTCATAAATAATTTCTCTTTGCAAGGAGTGGAGTTTTCTCATTGTCACACTTTGTACAAAATAAATCATGCACTCAACAAAACAGTCATGCGCCACACTTTGGGCTCCCATGATAAGAGAACGGTTGAGGCACCACACTTTGTGCACCATAACAGGAATAGATTACCACACTTTGGGCGTTCTGATCAAGGGTGGGTGTATGGCCCACCGAGTGAGATACTCCTCCATCTCTACACCCAACAAAACCATCCGGGTGTCCATGCCGGGAAAATAATACCTTACCAGGTAAAAATGCTAGCTCGAACCGGCCTGACCAATCAATACTGTCGCCTTTTCAAGCAGAGCTTATCTTCTGGAGGTGGCCGCCTGCCAAAAGACTTACTCAAGCCCTCCAAGACTAGTATTGTTAGCCTACCCTTATTGAGTACTCAACGAATATATCTGTCAATTCTTGATTCACAATGATTCCATACCTTGGCTTTGTAAAACGTGATTTTCCTTAAAAAGAGTTTTCTAAAATGTTTAAGAGAAAGAATAGTTCTTGATAAAGGTGTTAGTTTGACAAAACCATTTGGAGAATACACATCCACGTTTACATCCCAAATAATCATAGATCAACTATAGCTTTACAAAGCTTTTCAACATTAAACTTGCCACCACAAGCATTTAACAAAAGAGTTTTATGCAAGGACTTACGTGGTTCGCATCAGATAAATAAGATAAAATCAACTGCTCGCTTTCTTCAAATAACCTCCTGATCTAGAATCACATAATATCATGATCAGAATCTAAATCATCTCAAGCATGAATATAAACCCACTTATTCCCATAAACAAATCATGACTCATCAACTATCTTCAATAGATCACCCCTTCCATGAAATACATATATCATGGGCATATATCCATCAAAGACATGAGTAATATATCCAAAAGGTCTTAACTTAATCATTACAATTCACATCCATCGTTATCACATCAACCATAGCATCGCTATCTATTGAACATACTTAACACCTTACTTGCCTCAAGATATTCATCCATCCCAACTAAGCCCGTTCATCATGCTATTATACCACCATAGACATCATCAATCACATTAAACCTTAATTTCGTTCATCAAGGTAAGAATTCCTTTACCTTACAACCACTGGATTAACAAGATCAAGATGTTCCTATGGTGATCGTCCTGAGTTTGCTTGAGAAGAAGAGAAAAGCTGCCTTCTTTATTCCTCTTGATCGAAAGTTAAGAAAGAAAGGTGAGATCAGCCCTTATATGGCGTGGTTCAAGAGAAGAAAAAGAGAAGAATCAATGGAAGAAAGGAATCGAGAGGTTGAGAGGATTTTTGCTTACCTTAAGATGTGTTTGATTTTTGCTAGTGATTGCTCTTGTGTTTTTCGAAAATTGCAGGGGAGAGTTTGCTGGAATTTTTGTGCAGCAAGGAAGGAATAGTCGGTTACTTTGGTTTAGGTTTTGGGTGAGTTTGATTTAGGGTTTAGAAGTTGATGCTAGAAAGGTCTCCTAATGGTTCTAAACTTTTTAGGCAGCAATAGCGAAATATAGGCAGTTTGTTGTACCTGATTGCTGGCCGAAATTAAGAAGGGTTAAGAGAAGAAAAACAATCTGGAATTGTTCTCCTAGGCTGGCCGAAATAGTGCACAGGGGAAGGCTTGTGTGTGTTCAGGTTTTTGACCAAAACGTGAAAAAGTTTGTGCAGGTTTTGACAACCAAAAATTCTGTACACGGTGGATGTTTTTGCTGTGCGAAAACTATAAGCAAAAGAGAGAAATTCTGGACTGATTTTGGCTGTTTTTTTTTTACGCAAATATGAGGTGAAAATTGAGAGTTTTAGGAGCTGTAATTTGGGTAAATCAACAAAGAGTTTTGGTATGTTTTGGAGTGTAGATTTTCGTGTGATATGGTGTGTGCAAGCTGACCGAAATTCTGTGTGCAAGCTAGCCGAAATTCTGGGTACAAGCTGGCCGAAATTTTGGAGAAAAGAGGAAACAAAAATCTAGTTTGTGTAGCTAAAATAAATCTGAATTGATGAGAGGTATTTTAGATGATTTGGGCTAGGTTTAAAAGAGTTTGGATACCCTTAGGAGTGCAGGATTTTTGTGCAGCATATGCATGCACAAGGCTGACCGAAATTTGCAAGAAAAATGGAGAACAACCTGATTTGTTTAGGAATAGAATAAAATCTGATTTACAAGAGGATTTAGGATAAGATTCTCTAGTCTTGGAAGAGTTTGAGTTGAGCTAGTAGTGCTCCAAAGGTGGCGGCACAAAGCTGGAAAATTTCTAGATTTTTTTCTAGGGTTTTATTTTCAAAATCAACATAGTATTTTGCTAGGAAAATAATAGATTTAATTCAAGCTAACTAACATAAAATCTGATTAATTAAATACAAGCTGGAATTTAATTGTTCTTGGCTAAGATTTTCGAAAATTACAAGAATAATAGCTAGAATAAAATTAGTCTCCATCTTTATCAAAAATCCTTAAGTTTGGAAAATAAATAAGGAGATTTATCTCCTAAGAAAATGGCGGCTGAAATTCCAAAAGAGTACCTAGGGTTTTCGGCCAAAGCATGAAGTATCTCTAAGAAACATATTCAAAAAGGAAGCAAAGATTTGCAAGAGGTAAGATTTGAACTCAAGTCACCAAGGGATAATTACCAACCCTAACCATTAATCCAAATCAACTCCGGTGTTAATATATCTCTAGGAAATTCCTTTCACCCTACTTCTTATCACTCTATCTCCTCTACTAAATTTTTCCTAAACGATTCTCAAATAATGCAAACAACACAACTATTTTCCATTAAATAAATTAATGCAAGAGCAACCTTGAAAATTACATGCACCCATGCAAAAATAATTTTAAGATATCACATGAAATGAAAAATGCTATGCAATGCATGATTTTTCCCCCATATGTCAAAGGTAATTTTGGGCGGGGTATTACAGTGCGTGTGAATGTCAAATGTAAACATTTCTTGCATGCACGTTTTTCAAAGCCACAAATTATGTTTGCAAGTCGTTTCTCATCAATAAACAGTTATTCAAGGAGCATTGCTCAACATATTCAAGATAGTTTTCAATAAATAATCATCTCATCAAAATTAAAATTTCATTAAGTAGGGATTAACAATGATTCATTGTCAATATCAGTAGCAAGGCAATATCATGACCACCATCAAGATAGCTCCCAGTGTAACCGATTAACACTGGGCAGTAGGTGATCTACCTACTACGGTGAGATATTCCTTCATCTCTACACCCAACGCACTGGTTGTCTAACCCAGATAAACAAAGTCTATATGGACCATTATGCTAGCTCGGATCGGCCTAACTATATAGTATTGTTACCTCTTTAAGCAGAGTTTGTCTTATAGAGGTGGCCACCTGCCAAAAGACTCACTCCAACTCTCTGAGAATAGTACCACTATCCCACCCTAACTGAGTACTCAATGCTCCCCATTTAGGGGCAGAATCATTTCTTTTGTTTTCACAATCGTTGATTACCTTGTCTTTGCAAAACGTGGCATTTCACAATAAGTTTCCTTTTAAAAACGTTTAGTAATAAATAAAAGAAATTGTTTCAGTATAAAAGTTGAGATTTGACAAACTCATTTAGAGAATAAAATATCCACATTCTCAAATCAAGTATCAAAATACCATAATACAACTCCTTATATTCAACTAATGTTTCAATCATCTTGTCAATCATCATATTAACAACATTTTAAAGATCATTGCTCAAGTTACTTGCAAACATGTAAGATTTAGCAAAATAGCTATGCAGGGACTTACTTGATTACTCAATAAGACAATGCTTGCACTATATTCAGACTTCCTTCTTATCTAGAATCAATGATTCTATAGTTAGATTCGAAATATTGCACATGGCCTAGCTATTATCATCTCATGCAACAAGAATGCCTATGATCCGAAAGATCATCTATGGCATCTAAATAAATTAATTTAATAAACTGTGCTTATAACCCTCCCTTATTATGCTACTCATTATCAAGCATGCATTGACTTAACTTAAACCATCAACAGGATAACTCCTATAACCAACTATTATTAAATCTATATCATAGCCTCATTTGAGCCAAAAGATCTCATCTTCAATCAACATAAAATAGGTCTAGTATCTTTATAGCATTATTTAATCATGATCAAAGACATACATGCTTAGTTCATTCCATTTAACCCTTAACTCATCAACATAGCCTATTCATGCTTTTGTCTAACCTCCATGTAAGATAACACCACTACAAAAGCAATCTTATTTAAAGTAATAGGGATCAAGACTAAGAATACCTCTTGACAAGATGCACTAGGAGTAAAGGTGGTGCCTTTGGTGGTTGCTTGGGGTCACTTAAGGAAGAAAGGTTGATTGGGGTGCCCTTGGACTTCTTCTTCGAAAATCTCCAGTAAAAGGGGACAAAGATCAGCCCTTTGATGATCGAGATTGAGAAGAAAAGAAGAGGATTATTGGAATAAAAGTTGAGAAGGGTCGAAGGGCTACTCACCTTAGGCTTAGATTTCAAGTTTGGAGATGCTTACAGGTTGATATGGATGAACTTCTTGAAGTGGGTGGTGGCTGGATATTTCATGCAGTAGGAAGTGTTTAGAGTTTAATTGGAAATTGGTTTAAGGAAGGAAATAGGTTAGGTCGAGGTGTTTTTGTGTTTTGGAAAAATTAGTCTTATTTTGGGCTCTTGATCACAAGAAGAAAAATGACAGGTTTTGGCCTTCTTGGTTTGGCCAAAATGGAGCAAGGTTTAGGATGTTTCTGTGGCTATTTTCTGGTTGCGATTGTGGCTGAAACAAGAGAGGAAGAGAGGAGAAAATAAGCTATTCTTTTAGTTCTTGTATTGGCAAAAATTGAAGAATAGGAATGATGGGTTTTTGGTGATGTTGTTTTAGCGAAATAAGGGAAAATTGGAGAACAATTCTTGCTGGAATTTTCGAGTGCGTGTGTGTCTGTGTGTTTGTGTGTGTGTGTGTGTGTGTGTAGTGCAAAAATTAGGGAGAAAGATAAGGAGAAAATTTGGTTGATTAATTGATTAAAAGAGCATTGATTGATAAAAACCACTTAGGTAAGTTTCCCCCTTTATTTGGGGAATTTTAATGGAAATAAAAGCTCATCAAGGTGGCGGCTAGGGTTGGTTTTATTCCAGAAAAAATCAGTTAATAAAAATGGAATATTGATCTAAGAATTAATTTAGAAAATGTCCTAATTTATTTTAGGCAAAATAATTAATTAAGGAATGATTATATTAGGTGATAAAATCTAGTTTCTTGGAATAAAACTAAATTTTTCTTTCCCTAAATACTAGCTTTTGAAAAAGCCCGTAAATCTTAAGAGAATATTTATTTCCTTTAAAGATTTGAACAAGATCTTTTTATTTTCAAATAAACCTTTTAGAGAAAAAAAACTTGGGGAAACTTTCCTTTTTTGAAAATAGTAGCTATAATATAGCTTCCAAAATAAATGCTCCTATAATTTTCTTTCCATAATAAAACCCTTGAGTAAGTTCGTTAGAAAATTCTAGATGATGAAATAATTAAACTTCCTAAAAGATTGGAATAAAAATATTGACTAGAGAATAATAGGAATTTAATTTACATAATTACTTTTTATCAAACCTAAAATAATCAAATTCCTACATTTTAGGAATTGGGAATCTAGGGTGGTGGCAACCCTAGAGCAATCGGCCAACAGGGAAAAAAAAATAAGGTAAAAGAGCTTAATTGGAAATAAGAAGGAAAAGGTTTGCAAGATTTGGGATTCGAACTTTAGTCCACCAAGAAACAAACACCAAGCCGTAATGATAAGACTCAGCTTCAACATGGTGGGCAAGATCTAGGAGGAGGAGGCGTGACCATGCAAGGACAAGGACCGATGACAAGATCTAGGTCCAAGAAGCTTCAAGATGAGTTCTAATTGCTCATAAAACCATGCTTGAGGATGGAAGAGGGTTGGAAGGTTGAGGAAGCTAGCCAAGAGTTCATTTAGATGACTATCCAAGAAGGACCCCAACAAGAACTCAAGTCGGCAACAAAGGGGACGAAACTCGACCAAATGAGGCATCCCAGTGGACAGCCAGAACTGGCTCCAAGCAGCCAAACTGACACCGGCTTCAACCTGCCCAACAACGGCTTCATTCTGGCACATGATCGACCGAAGACAATGTAGGATTTCTAAATTAATTAAACAGATTAAACGCAGTGGAAAATAGCAAGAAATCCAAGCCATGGATCACGGGTTTGCGGTAGAAACGGGAAAAAGAGAAGATCACGCTTATTACCTCTTGAAGCCGGAATTTAAAATTTTCTTGTTCTAAGAACGCAGGCGTGATCCAGATCACAAAACCAGTTCACAGCAGCTCAACTGAAGTCCAAGAAAGAACTCCCTCTAATGATAATCCACACAAGGTCGAACGCTCACAATCTCACAATTCTATTCTAGTAGAATTTAGGAGGCTAGGGTTTGATTAATAAGAGAGAGACGGCTAGGGTTTGATCAAGAGAGAGGCAGGGAAACGGTTTCTCTGTTATTGCGTGAAAAGTCTGTATCTCTTACCCTAAGGAAACCATTTCCTTATATTTATAGATTTATAATTACCGTAAATTGCAACTTAGTCCTTCAACATCCAACTGTCAACAAATTGGTCCTTGAAGTTTACTTAATGACAATTAGGTCCCATGAATTATAACAAACTTATAATTCACCTATAAATATATTCACTTCTCTTAATTAACCCCACAATATTATCAAATAATATATTTGAGCATTCAAACCTTTATTGTGTGTGACCCATTAGGTTTCCTGGTCTTATTGGTAGCATAATATGAATTAATTCTAACAATATTAGAATTAATAATCCTTAATAAAATAAAGGATTAAATTTATTAATTCTCTAATTAATAAATTCATATTTAGCATATCAAGAGCGACATCTAGCAATGACTCTTGACCACCCAAAAGTCCAGAAAGTCAAGTGGCTTAACATGAACCTTTCAATAGAAAATTATCAGTGCAATAAACTCCTTTCACCATACAATATCTCATTTGGTCTAGAGCATGGAATTAGTGCCAACTCCCTCCAGAATATTATTAATTCTGGCCCGAATATTTTAGTACTTGTTCAAGAAATCCATTACTCGATATGTGTATCAATTGGAACCATTTCCATCACATAGTCGCTTTGGCCAAGGACTTCATGAGTAATGATTTCTACAAGTGGCCTTGAGATATACTCTCCTACTATTAGGAGTGGTGAATCCTTTATTGACTTTCTCAACTACTTTCGTTTACTTTACGTTGTACCCAATATCCATCCCATAGGCAGTCCTAGATAAGATTCCAAAGATTAGAATCAAAGTACAACGCTCGTTAAACAAAGTACCTTGGAGATCTCAATTCTAAAGATACTCCCACACTTGCTATAATGAGATTCTATCACTGGTACTAAATAGTTATCGAAGTGATTATCTCATAGCTAGGTCATCCAATGAACTTGTTCCAAAACAAGCATCCACACGTTAATCCTGAGTATCCCAATACTCACGGATATGAGAACCACCGCTTGATCCAATCAAGAGATATAACTTGTGCCAGTCTTGGCGTATTAATAATGTCCCATCTTATTAATACTATGACTGGGGATTATTTAAGTACAAACACTGCATAGTGTAGTAGGAATCTCGCATCATGATCTCTGTCATGATTTCCTTAACACTGGGTTGTACTAGGGACTTTATCTAATGCTTTGTACGCATATTTAGATATAACAATCAAATTGAAAGATAAAGAATGCCTCTTAATAATTTAATATGCAATATACATGGTACAAGTGATTGCCTCTAGAGCACAACAGTTGATCCTTTCGGATTGTCCGTCTGTTTGCGGATGAGCAGAGGTGCTGAATTTCAGGGTCGTGCCCAAGGACTCCTGAAACTTACCCCAAAACCTTGAAGTGAATCTAGGGTCCCTATCTGACACAATGCTTGATGGTACACCATGCAACCTTATAATTTCTCGGGTATATGTCTGAGCCAACTTTTCCATCAAGTCCCTTACGTTTGCCGGTATGAAGTGCGCTGTCTTGGTCAATCAGTCCACTACCACCCAGATCGCATCTTTGTGTGACTTGGTCATCGGAAGGCCAGTCACAAAGTCCATGGTCACCTCTTCCCATTTCCATTCGGGAATCGGTAACGGTTGCAGTAACCCTGCGGACTTCTTATGTTCCATTTTAACCTTCTGGCACGTCAGGCAGGTTGACACATGCTGAACTATATCCCTCTTCATTCCAGCCCACCAATATTTCCTCTTCAAGTCTTGGTACATCTTTACCTCCCCAGGGTGTATGGCATATTTGCTCTTATGCGCTTCGTCCAGTATCCTCTTCCTTAAATCTTGGATGTCCGGTACACAAATCCGGCCCCGAAAGTACAATACCCCTTTCTCATCGGTTCGGAAATCGCCTCCTCCTCTCGCGATCTCTTTCTCCCTGAAAGTTTGAAATTCTGTACTGCCCTGTTGACCTGATACAATTTCCTGGTCCAGATCGGGTTTCAGGGTCAAGTTGCTCATGCAGATCTTCCCCTCTTGCACTTGTGCCTCCTTCTCCAGGATATCCTGGACTGTCGACACCTCCTGTATTCTCAAGTGTGCCATTTTCACCTTCCGACTTAGAGCATCTGCTACCACGTTCGCTTTACCCGGATGATAGTTAATAGGGCACTTATATTCTTTCAGGAACTCCATCCACCTACGCTGCCGGAGATTCAAGTCCTTTTGCGTGAAGATGTACTTCAAACTCTTATGGTCAGTGAAAACCTCGTATTGTGCACCATACAAGTAATGTCACCATTTCTTCAAGGTGAACACTATAGCTGCTAGCTCTAGGTCATGCGTGGGATAATTAACTTCGTGCGGCTTTAGCTTCCTAGATGCATAAGCTATAACTTTCCCTTCCTGCATCAACACAGCTCCTTGTCCTTCCTTGGATGCATCTGTATAAAGTGCATAGGGCTTATCAGCCTCGGGCAGACTCAGCATGGGTGCTGAAATCAACCTCCTCTTAAGTTCTTGGAAGCTCTTCTCTTACTTCACTCCAAGCAAAAATGACATCCTTCTTCAACAGTCGTGTCATTGGTGAAGCTAAAATGGAGAAATTTTTAATGAAATGCCGATAGTACCCGGCCAACCCAAGGAAACTTCGTATCTCGGTAATGTTCTCCAGTTGTTTCCAGTTAGCAACGGATTCTACCTTAGCAGGGTCCACCTTGATCCTCTCTTTGGATATCATGTGACCAAGGAAAGACACTGAGCTCAGCCAAAACTCACACTTACTGAACTTAGCGTAAAGTTTGAATTCCCTTAGCTTCTCTAGGACCAACCTTAAGTGTTCCGCATGGTCCTCCGGATTTTTGGAGTAGATCAAAATGTCATCGATGAATATAACCATGAACTTGTCCAAGTATGGTTGGAAAATGCGAAGCATCAACTCCATGAATACTGCCGGTGCGTTGGTTACACCGAACGGCATTACTACAAATTCGTAATGGCCATACCGCGTGTTGAATGCAGTCTTAGGAATGTCTTCTTCTTTAATCCAACACTGATAGTATCCTTGCCGTAGGTCCAATTTTGAAAAGCAAGCAGCGCCTTGCAGTTGATCAAATAACTCATCGATCAAGGGTAGAGGGTATTTATTCTTAATCGTTAGATTGTTCAGTCCCCGATAATCGATACATAGCCTCAAGGTTCCATCTTTCTTCTTAACAAACAACACCGGGGCTCCCCACGGTGACGTACTCGGCCGAATGTAGCGTTGCCTTAGCAATTCTTCCAATTGCTCCTTCAACTCCTTCAACTCTGTCGGTGCCATTCGGTAGGGGGTTCTGGATACTGGTTCTGCTCCGGGAATCAGATCCACGGTGAACTCAATTTCCTGTTCAAGGGGTAGGGAGGTGAGCTCCGTAGGGAACACATCCGAAAAGTCTTTCACTACCTTCGTACTTTCCAAGGTATACTGGTCTTTCGGTTTGTTTAGGAGATACGCCAAGTATTCCGCACATCCTTTCTTGAGCAACTTCCGGGCTTTAGCTCCAGCAATAAGAAATTTCAGTTCCTTCATTTGCTTGCCATTGAATTCAATTACATCCCGTCCAGGTCTCACAAACTGCACCATCTTGACCTTGCAGTCCACACAAGCTCCGTGTTTCGACAACCAGTCCATGCCCAAGATCAAGTCATAATCGTCCATGGGCAGGATTATAAGGTCAGCCTCCAGAATCTCCTTCCCAACCTCAACTCCACAACATCCCATTTTCTTGCCTGCTTCCACCTCCTTTCCCAAGGGGGAACTAACTACTAGGGTATAAGGTAGCTCATTTCCTTCCCAGCCCAGACGTGAAGCACATACTTTACTTACATAAGAGTGTGTGGATCCTGGATCTATCAGAACATTAACAAGACAACCTTGGATAGAAAGGTTACCTTCGATCACGGCGGCGTCCGCTCTGACTTCCTCTCGGCTCAGGGCAAAAACTTTGGCCTTCACCTGGGGCTTCAGGCCTCCCGCTCCGGCTGGTCCAGCAGCGGCGCCTCTATTTCCTCCCATTGGTTGGGCCGGCGCGGTCTGCTCAATCCTTAAGGGTTTGGGGCAGACGTTTCTCAAGTGTCCCAGGTCTTCGCAATTGAAGCACCTCCTCACACCCCCATTACCCCAGCAGTTTTTTTCGGTATGGCCCCGCTTCCCACACAGCCGGCAATTCAGGCTGCCTTGCATCGGTCCTACTACTGGCACTCGAGGCTGCTTACCCCGATTTCCCCACGGCATAAAGGCCGCAGGTTGCTTATTACCGGAAGGCCTCATAGGTGGACGACTTGGTTGAAAGGGTCGGTTCACCGGTCGATGTCAATCTTCGTTCTCCGTCCGAGAAGCTGCGTCCACAGCGGCAGTGTACGATGTAGGTGGCGATGGGGCCAATGATTTCCTCAACTCTAGCCTAAGCCCTTTCACGAATTGCCGGGTGCGCTTCTGCTCTGTGTCTACCAAGCACTTGCAGTACTTGGACAACTGCATGAATCGGGCTGCATATTGGGCCACGGTCATGCCTCCCTGCCTGAGGGTCTGGAATTCGTCCTCCCTCTTCTCAGCCACCCATTGAGGAATGTACTCAGCCCGGAAAGCCTCCGTAAAATCGTCCCACATCCATTCTTGCTCCTCCTTATCCTAATCACCCCGCACCCGCTGCCACCGTGCTCGAGACGGTCCTCTCAGCTGAAAAGCAGCGAACTTCACCATCCTCTCTTCCGAGTACTGCAAAGTAGCAAAAATGTCCTCCATCTGCTCAATCCATTGCTCGGCTTTCTCATCCAGTTCCACCTCCCCCTAGAATGTGGGAGGCTAGAACTTCAAGAAACGCTCCAAAGCCTCATCCTCTCCCCATGGTGGTTTCTTGGCCACCTTGTCCACTCTTTCAGTCAAGTTCTGTAGAATTGAGGCTATCTTGTCGAAAGCCTGACCCATAGTCACCTCCCGTGACCTCTCCGAAGCCAATTCCTACACGCGTGGCAGGTGCTCCTCCACGTCGGCGGTGGAACGATGCATCTGCTCAAATTCCGGGGTGGAGGATGCACTCTCCTGCACCGTTCTGCTATGCACAACTGTTCGGCGTCTTGGTGCCATCTTAATCACATTCACTCAGGGTTAGTTAGTTACCAAGGGGGAAAAGATTATGCTTAGATGCATGATCAGTTGATAGCAATGTACTCATCTAAAAGAGAATGTGATGATAACGTGCAGAGATAAATCAAGTAATAAACAAAACTCATGCTTTTCATATAAACCATTCTTTGCAGAAAAAAGAGGTCATCTCATACGATACCCTTTTTATTTAAAATGATAAATAGGCCCTATGAGCCACACGCTCCCTTAAAAGAAATAAACAAACAAAAGTATGCAAATCCCAAAGAAAGAAAAGTAAAAGCTACTGGTCTTCTATGTTCGACTCTCCCTAGTTTCAACAGAAGTATCGGAGTCATCAGAGGCTGGTTCTACCAGCCACCCTACGGAGCTATCGGGTCTCCCTATGTAGTTCCTCGCGAAACCAACGCTCCCACTTAGCTGCCCTGACTCACCCTCTCGGCCTCTCTTGGCTCTCATGGCCGCCTCATAGAGCTCATCCAATGTTAATCTAACTATACCCTTAGGCGCAGGCCTCTCACTCCCCAAGTCAGATGGATCAACTAACCCCTTTCTCCTTAGCATGGCATCTACGCCCAGTCCGTATCGGAGTCCACACCCCTTAGGACTCTCTTCCAGCTTCCTCTTTCCCGAATCTACCCCTCCTAGAGCTGACTACCTAAGGTCTTTCTCTCCCGGGACAACCTCATCTCTCGGCGTATATCCCTCACCACTGGACCTTTTACGGTTATGGCGAGCAGGGGGTCCTACCAACTTCCCCTATCTTCGGGGTCCAGGGAACCTCCATTACCTCATCATCCTCTCCTTCTACCCCAACCATCTCTCCCTCGTTCTCATCGTCTCCCTCATTCCCTAGCTCATCTACCTCTCCCTCACTCAACTCCGTCATCTCCTCATCTCCCTCATCTTCCCCTAAGCTCTCCTCGACCTCTATCTTCATCTCAACCCCCGGGTCGTCTAGCACTGACGGCTCACGCTCTCTCTTTGAATCAGACGCGGGTGGATCAGCTACAGGTAGTGGGGCAAGTGGATTCCCGCAGCCAATGGGCCAGTCTCTGATAGCCGATACAACTCTTTTGACCATCCTATGAACAAAAGATAAAAATTAGCACCAGATCAGAATACTTAAGAAAATAGAACCCCATAAGTCAAGTAATTGCCTAAACCTCTCTCTGATACCACTTGTAACACCCCACGATTACGTACCCAAAAAGGCCGGGGATGTCGCCCCCTCCCGTAGGGCAAGGGGTCTTTAGAACGAGGTATAAAATATAAAGGTAATCTCCAAAGGAATCAACGTAGATAAATAAAGAAATACTCTTATTACATCAGGCTCAACTTGGAGCAAAACGAAATAAAACAAATATCGTTCAGAAGTATAAACGACAAAAGTCCCCAAGAATAGCATAGGAAAAATAGCCAAAGCCTCTACTATCAAGCCCCGCTGCCTCAATACAATCTATCTCCTGAAAACATAATGTAAAACGGTGTGATAATAAATCTCAGTAAGTCCTGTGTGTGCACATGGTGTTTTGAATAGTACGTGTATGCAAAGTGTAAAACATTTGTAGAAATAATTTGGCAAGTCATAAACAATCTCTTTTCGCAATGAGTGGGTTTTTCTCATTGTCACACTTTGTACAAAATAAATCCTCCACTCGGATAAACAGTCATGTCACCACCCGTTGGGCTCCATGAGAACAAAATGGCCAAGGCACCACACTTTGTGCACCTTGTCCGGACCAGATTACCACACGTTGGGCATTCTGATCAAGGTGACTGTACAGCCTACCATATGAGATACTCCTCCATCCCTACACCCAACAAAACCATCCGTGTGTTCATGCCGGAAAAATAAATAATACCATATCAGGTACACATGCTAGCTCGGACTGGCCTGACCAACCAACACTGTCGCCTTTTCAAGTAGAGTTCATCTTCTGGAGGTGGCCTCCTGCCAGAAGACTTACGCTAGCCCTCCAAGACTAGTATTGTTAGCCTACCCTTATTGAGTACTCAACGAACATATCCGTCAATTCCTGATTCAAAATATCTCCACACCTTGGCTTTGTACAACGTGGTTTTTCTCTAAAAGAGTTTTCTAAAAAATTAGAAGAAAGAATAGTTTTCCTGATAAAATCGTTAGTTTGACAAAACCGTTTAAAGAATAAATATCCACGTTTACAACCTAAGCAAACATAGTTTAACAATAGCTTTACAAAGCTTCACAACATAGACTTGCCATCACAACATTTAACAAAACCGTTTATATAAGGACTTACCATCACAACACTTAATAAAAGAGTTTATGCAAGGACTTACTTGATATGCCTCAATAAACGTGATAAATTCACAGCTTACTTTCCTCAATTATCCTCCTGATCTAAACCATATAATATCATGATCAGGGTCTAAATTAATTCAAACATGCTCTAATCCCATTTATTTTCACAACAATTCGCAATCCCCTATTTAATTCCAAGTAAACTATTCAATCCCCAAAGATCATATACCACGACTGCATGTTCATCCCGCTAATAAACACCATTAAACTTTACTTTCGGCATCAAGGGTGGGTATTCCCTTACCTTGCAACAACCGGGTAATGAGGTCTCGATGCTCCTATGGTGATCGTCCCGAGTTCGCTTGAGAAGAAGATAAAAGCTACCTCCTTTGCTCCTCTTAACCAAAAATTAAGGAAGAAGATGAAATCAGCCTCTATGGGGCGTGATTTAAGGGTAGAAGAAAGAGAAAAGAATCATTAGAGAAAACGGCATCAAGAGGTTGAAAGGATTTGTGCTTACCTTAAGGTGTGTTAGATTTTTGCTTAGAATAGTCTTGAGTTTTCAAAAATTTGCAGATAGAATTTGCTGGAATTTTCATGTAGAATGGAGAGGGTAGACGGTTGCTATGATTTAGAGTTGGAGAAGATTGGTTTAGGGTTAGATGGTGATGTTTAGAAAGCCTCCTAATGGCTTTAGGTTTCTTGGACAGCAAGAGCGAAATTTCAGCTTGCTGTACCTTTGATGCTGGCCAAATTCAAGAGGGATTAAGAGGAGAAAAGTGTTCTGAAATTGCTCCCTAGGCTGGCCGAAATAATGGTCAAGAGATGGGTTGAGTGTGTTCTGGTTTTTGGCCAAAATAAGGAAGAGTTTGTGTGGGTGTTGATGACTGAAAAATCCTGTGCAAGCTGTGCGAAAATTCTGTGCAGGAGTAACAATTTCTGAACTATTTTAGCTGCTGTTTTTGACAAAATTATAGAGGAGAAAAGTGTGGTTTTTAGGTGCTGGAATTTGGCTTAATCAACAAAGAGTTTTGGTAGGTTTTGGAGTGCAAAATTTTGTGTGTTTTGGAGTGCAAAGCTGGACGAAAATTCTGTGCATAAGCTGGGTGAAAATTCAGTGATTTTGTGTGAATAAAATTCTGGTTTTGTGCAGCTAAGGTAACCTGAATTGATGAGGAGTATTTAGGTGTTTTGAGCTAGGGTTTGAAGAGTTGGATTGTGGCTAAAGATGCTGGAATTTTCGGACAGCTTATGGTGACACAAAGCTGCCGAAATTCTGCTAGGATAGGGAAGAAAATCCTAGTTGAATTTGGATTGAATAAATTCTGGTTTTATCAAGGATTTGGATATGATTTCCTCTAGTCCTAGAAGAGTTTGGATTGAGCTAAAAGTTCTCCAAGGTGGCGGACAAAATCTGGAAAATTTTCTAGAATTTTCCAGCTTAAGGTTTTCGAAAATCCAAGAGAACAAAAGCTGAGAATAAAGCAACCTTTATCCTTATCTAAAATCCTTGAACTTAGGAGTTAAATATGGCTTCTTATTCCTATAAAAGTGGCATTTAAACCCAAAGAAGATAACTAAGACTTTAGTTAAAATATTTCTCTAAAACAATTAAATAAATAAAAGGATTATGGCTAAAATTCTTGAAGAGGTAAAATAAGATTTTTTCCCTAATATATTCCCTAACTCTAATATTCATCAAGAAGAGTTTTATACCACTTGAAATTCTTCAAAGTGGCACCTAACTAGGGGTTTTCGGCCAAGGCGTGAAGAATACTAGAAAAGGAATTCAAAAGAAAGCTCAAAATTTTCAAGAGATAGGATTCGAACTCGGGTCACCAAAGGAAATCACCAACCTCTCCGCTATTCCAAAACAACTTCAAAACTAATTTTTTCCACAATCAATTCTCACCACCCTAATACTCATCCTTCCAAATCTTCGACCAAACCTCCCTTATCCAAATCTTTAACAACACAACTATTTCACATCAATTAATTCAAATGCATCCATGCAAATAAAATTATTCTAGCTACCACATAAAATGCAAGATGCTACGCAATGCATGACTTTTCCCCATAGTCAAAGGTGGTTTTGTGCGGGGTATTACAAGATTGGTATCTGCTCATCAAACTAAGAGCACACAATACATCGGGCCTAGTACATATCATAGCATACATGGTAGACCCAATTGCCGAAGCATATGGAATTCTACTCATGTGATCCCTTTCAACTTGTGTATTTGGAGACATCGACTTTGAAAGGTTTACACCATGTGTCATAGGTAAGAATCCTCTTTTGGATTGATCCATGCTGAACCTTTTCAACACTTTGTCTATGTATGTAGACTGTGAAAGACCTAGCAACCTTCTAGATCTATCTCTATAGATCTTTATTCCCAGAATATAGGTTGCTTCTCCAAGGTCTTTCATGGAGAACATCTTGGACAACCAAATCTTCGCTGATTGAAGAGTGGAAACATCATTTCCTATAAGCAATATGTCATCTACATAAAGCAATAGGAAAACAACTTTACTCTCACTAACCTTCTTGTACACACAAGGTTCATCCATGTTTTGAATGAAATCAAAATCTTTAATTGTCTCATCAAAATGGATATTCCAACTCCTAGATGCTTGCTTAAGTCCATAAATGGACCTTTGCAACTAGCACACCTTTGTGCTATCTTTGGATATGAAACCTTCAGGTTGTGTCATATACACTTCCTCAATCATGTTTCCATTAAGAAAAGTTGTTTTCACATCCATTTGTTAGACCTCATAATCGTAATGAGCGGCAATGGCTAGGAGTATTCTTATGGATTTCAACATCGCGACTGGTGAAAAAGTTTCGTCATAGTCAATACCTTATCGTTAACGATAACATTTTGCTACCAAGCGAGCCTTATAGGTAACCACATTACCATCCATGTCAGTTTTATTTTTGAAAACCCATTTACACCCTATAGGATTGATTCCTTCAGGTGGATCAACCAAAGTCCATACTTGGTTGTCATACATGGAATCCATCTCTAACTTCATAGCTTCGAGCCATTTGTCAGATTTTGAACTATTCAGAACATCCTCGTAAATAGTAGGCTCATCGCCATCTATGAGCAATACGTCATTATGGTCACTTATGAGAAATCCATATCTCTCCGGTGCCACTCATATCCTACTTGACCTACGAAGCTCTTGTGTGTTCGAAGGTTCATCTATTTGAATAGATACAGGTTCAGATGGTTGATCAATATTTATTTGCTCTTCTTGAACTTCACTAAGTTCAAGATTGCTCCCACTATCTTCTTTGAACATATGCTCCTTCTCTAAGAAGACAGCATGTTCTGAAATAAAAACTTTATTTTCAGAAGAAAGATAGAAGTAATATCCAAACGATTCTTTTGGATATCAAACAAACAAACATTTATCAGACTTACTTTCAAGTTTGTCAAACATTACCTTTTTAACAAAAGCAGGGCAACCCCAAATCCTTAAATGAGATAACTTTGGTCTCTTACCAAAGAATAACTCATAAGGAGTGGTATCAACCGTTTTTTACGAAACTCTATTTAAAATGTAAATAGCAGTCTCCAGTGCGTACCCCCAAAACGATTTTGGTAAGTCTGCAAAAGCCATCATGGTCCTTACCATGTCTAGAAGGGTTCGATTCCTTCTCTCAGATACACCGTTATGTTGAGGCATATATGGTGGAGTCCATTGAGATAATATTCCGTTATCTCTTAGATAACTTAGAAACTCTTTACTTAAGTATTCACCTCCTCGATCAGATCTAAGAGCTTTAATACTTTTGCCAAGTTGTTTCTCTACTTTATTCTTGAAGTCTTTGAAACGGTCAAAAGCTTCAGATTTGTATTTCATCAAATACAAATACCCATATAGAGAATAATCATCAATAAAGGTAATGAAGTATTGATAACCTCCTCTTTCTTGTATTGACATTGGGCCACATACATCTGAATGTACGAGTTCTAATAACTCTTTTGCCTTTTCTCCTTTTCTTGAAAAAGAAGTTTTAGCCATTTTTCCAAGTAAACAAGATTCGCATGTGTCATATGATTCATAATCAAATGACCCTAAGTCACCCAATTTGTATAACTTAGACACACGTTTTTTATTTACATGGCCTAAACGACAATGCCATAAGTAAGATGAGATTAAGTTATCCTTTTTATGTTTTTTTTTTTTTTTTACTTATATTGAGAATTGGATTATACATGTCTAGAACATATAAACCATTGATCAAAGTTGCAGAACCATAATGAATATCATTTAATGAGAAAGAACAACATTTATTCTTAAAACTTAAATGAAATCCGAATAAGTCTAAACAAGCAACTGAGATAATGTTTTTCAACAAAACTGATACAAAATAACTGCTTTATAGTTCTAAAACTAATCCAGAAGGTAGATTAGGATGATAAGTCCCCACAGCTAGTGCAGCAACCTTTACTCCATTTGCAGCTCGTGGGTCCACATCACATTTCTCTAACCTTCTATTGTCCTTTAGTCCCTGCAAATTATTGCATAAATGAGATCCACAACCAGTATCCAATACACATATCTCATTATTAAAGGCAGTATTAATCTCAATCATAAACATACCAGGAATAGAAGTAGAAGTGCTTGCAAGCTTCTCCTTTTCCTTCTTTTCCTTCACAGTCTCTAAGTAGGCCTTGCAGTTACGCCTCCAATGGCCCATTTTACCACAATGATGACATGGGCCTTTAGGGGGCAGCCTCCGTCTAATTGACACCTCCTTTGGGCTTAGTAAGAGTGTTCTTCTTCTTCTTCTTAGAAACCTTTTTCTTAGAAGATGAAGAACCTACTAACAAGATTGCCTTATCATCCTTTTTCATAGAGGACTCAGCAGTAAGTATTTTTGGGATTGCCTTATCCTCGGGATAGCCCGTATGTCCTAACTATTTTTGGGTTGAGGAATTGGTCTCAGTTGAAGAGAATTTTATTTTATTTTATTCAGGAAGTCTAATTTATTATTGGACTGGAATAAAATAAATAAATAAATAAATAAAATAGGAGTTGAGAGAAATTAATTATCTAGTTTATTTGGTTAATTAATTATTCAGGGCCTAGGTCCAGTATGAATAATTAAGAAATTAACCTGGGCTTAAACTAGGGAAAATAATTAATGTTTAATTATTTATTGGGTTATTTGTATAGGCCCAAGAAATAAATAATTAAATATTAATTATTATGGTTCAATTGGGCTCATTAATTATTTATTGGGTTACTTATGTAAGCCCAGATAATAAATAATTAATATTTATTATTTTGGGCCTTTTGGGTCCAAGAAAAATAATAAATATTTATCTGGCCCAATAGCTTGGACCTTAGGGTTTTTTCCAGATACGGTTAAGAGGAGTTTAAGGTTAGGCTAAACTGTTTCTCAGGATAACATCCGGGTATTTTGAAATCTCGGGGAGATGTTTATCAGAGATTGAGAGACCTAGTTTAGGCTAAATATAAACAACTCTTTGAAAAGAGAAAACCCTAATTTTTCTTTCCCAAGCCACACACTCACGTGACTCTCTCTTTCTGGGAACACTCTGTTTTTCTCCTCTCCCTTCCTCTGTGGTTTCTTCTTGTTATTTGCTAATCAATAGCGAAAGAACTAAGGAGTTTTGAGATCGTTCCTCTTTACCATAGTGTTCACCAACTAGAGGTTAGGCTGAGGAATATCCCAAGAGCTGGAGAGCTAAGCGTTAATGCAAACAAGGCGGAGTAGAAGGCTAGCGGGTGTTCAACCGGAAGCTCTTTCAAGTGGACAAAGAGAGGCGATTCCAGTCGTTCAATCCGCTCTTACTCAACCTAGAAGGGTTAAGGAGTGCAAATGTATGATCTTCACGCTTCCGCATGGCCTTTATGGCTCGCGTTTGATTTTTCTCCAATTTTTTTTTCGTACGGTGCATGCTCCCCTGTTTCTGCGTTCCATCAATTCACGTGGTAGTTCATCACAAACTGCGAAAAACTACTTGGTAATGATTGTAGAATTAAGTCAATACTTAACTCATGATCCATTACGATCCCAAGAGACCCAAGCTTTTCCATGTAGCCCAACATCTGCAACCCATGAGTGGCCATTGAAGCACCCTCAACCATCTTAGTACGGAACAGTTGTTTAAAGATCTCATATCTCTCTGTTCTAGCTTATTTATCAAACAGCTCTTTAAGATGGAGGATCATCAATTGAGCATCCATATGCTCATTTTATTTTTCCAGCTCAGGAGACATTGACCCCAGCATGATACAAGATGCTGTGTCGCTATCTTCTTTATGCTTCTTGTGGACAGCATGCTCTTCAGCAAGAGCATCTTGAGCTGGAGGTGGCGGAATAGGAGCTTCCAGCACGTAGAGAAACTTTTCCGACTTGAGAACGATTCTCAAGTATCTATACCAGTCCAAATAGTTTGATTCAGTGAGCTTGTTTGTTTCCAATATGCTACGCAAGTTTAGGTTTGTCGACATTATGCAAATGACCTAGAAGTAAAGATAGAATTATTAGAACATGTATATTCAAATGCAATGCAATTAATTAGGTCTTTAATTAAGCGCATAATTATTCCACTATTTTTACTCAAACCAATAGCCCCCACTATTGATTCGGGAAAACCCGTTGGAAGCTTTCCTAGTGGACCGGTATCCAAATTCCTTAAGAATAACCTTGGGTTTGCCCAACAAGCCATCCTTAAGTTCATTGATAGGTATCCAATACCAATTACATCATATGTAACTACCGGATCATTGGGTGATTAACAGCTTTTAATCTTAAAGTCTTTTGGGCTACCCCAACTTTTCCTCTAAATTTCTTTATGCTTGAGTTTGCCCAACCGAGATAAAGAATTTAGTTAAACCCGACCCATTAATCAGGAATTTAATTCCAAAGGAATTTAATTCCATAGCTTGAACGTGCCCGATGTCAAGTAGGCTTGGGTTTGCCCAACAACCTGGTTTTGAAAAAGGACTCTCGTTCTTACTATATTAATAGAAGGAATTAAGTTTAATATTATTTGAGGGATTTGTTCCTCTTAGTGGTCTCATCGTTAGGCATGCATACATTTTATCAATAAGCAGCATAAATTGATAAACATGGTAATAAACAATTACGTGGAATGGTTATGGATTTTCTAAATTAATTTCCTCGAGCCACCAAGGAAATTAATATGGTCAACCCTATGTGTTCATGCATGATATAAGTAGAGGGTCTTATCATCTCGCCTTATTTTGAACGCCATCTTCAATATCTTGAAAGTAAAATTCTACCTCAATCTAACCTATATAATCTAATTACATAATTTCCTAAAAGGAGAAACCTCGAGTTACATTCGAGGGGAGTTAGATGAGAAGAAAATTACATCAGAATTTGAGAGAAGGCAGGACACGCAGGCCCTATTTCAGTAAAACAAAGTGGTAAAAAATGCATGAACAGACATAATTGGTTTTAGTCCATAACCATCCACCATGCCATTAACTATGCTTAAACAAAATAAACATATACTTTTATTATCCTAAAATCATTATTTTGGGAAAATAAAACAAATTCTAAAATCAACATTTTAGAAAAATACATTAATTTTAAATTTTCAAAATCACTATTTTGAAAAATAAAATTGATTGTCTCAAAACCAATTTTGAGAAAATGCTTTTGGATCCCGTCACGCAACGATAACGGCATACTTGCTGGCCGGTCAGCGGGCGGGGGTCAAGGGGGCAGCGCCTCTTGCGGAGGTCAAGGGGCAGCACCCCCGTGGAAAAATTTTTATTTTACCACCTCTCATCAATGAGATTTTCCCTTTCAAAATTCTATTCCATAACCTTAAAAAAAAAAAAAAAACACCGAACAGTAACCACCGCGTGCGGCTTGGATTTTCTGCAAATTTTTGTTCAGTTCGGGGCCGTTCCTAGATCAATCAAAACTAGTTTTTTATGTTGATCTTTGTTAATCTTTATTAAAAAACCATTGTGATCATTCTCACAATCAATTTAACAATCCAAATTGTTAAACGGAAGGCTTAATTACAGGATGAACATCAACTGAAACCAAAACCTGAACACAGACGCAAAACCATTCTGTTATATTTTCGAAAGCGGAAAACCCACAACGCAGAAACGATTTCTGCAACCCAGATTATTCAAAACAAAACCCAGACGATTACATACAAACCAACAGACATGATCATACAATTAACATGCTATAATCATGCAATTTACATGAACAATTCAAAGTAATAAAACATCCCATTAAAACTCAAACCCGTAGGCTCTGATACCACTGTAGGATTTCTAAATTAATTAAACAGATTAAACGCAGTGAAAAATAGCAAGAAATCCAAGCCATGGATCACGGGTTTGCAGTAGAAACGGGAAAAAGAGAAGATCACGCTTATTACCTCTTAAAGCCGGAATTTAAATTTTTCTTGTTCCAAGAATGCATGCGCGATCCAGATCACAAAACCGGTTCACAGCAGCTCAACTGAAGTCCAAGAAAGAACTCCCTCTAATGATAATCCACACAAGGTCGAACGCTCGCAATCTCACAATTCTGTGCTAGTAGAATTTAGGAGGCTAGGGTTTGATTAATAAGAGAGAGACGGCTAGGGTTTGATCAAGAGAGAGGCAGGGAAACGGTTTCTCTGTTATTGCGTGAAAATTCTGTATCTCTTACCCTAAGGAAACCATTTCCTTATATTTATAGATTTATAATTACCGTAAATTGCAACTTAGTCCTTCAACGTCTAACTGCCAACAAATTGGTCCTTGAAGTTTACTTAATTACAATTAGGTCCCATGAATTATAACAAACTTATAATTCACCTATAAATATATTCCCTTCTCTTAATTAACCCCACAATATTATCAAATAATATATTTGAGCATTCAAACATTTATTGTGTGTGACCTATTAGGTTTCCTAGTCTTATTGGTAGCATAATATGAATTAATTCTAACAATATTAGAATTAATAATCCTTAATAAAATAAAGCATTAAATTTATTAATTCTCTAATTAATAAATCCATATTTAGCATATCAAGAGCGACATCTAGCAATGACTCTTGACCACCCAAAAGTCCAGAAAGTCAAGTGGCTTGACATGAACCTTTCAATAGCAAATTATCAGTGCAATAAACTCATTTCACCATACAATATCTCATTCGGTCTAGAGCATGGAATTAGTGTCAACTCCCTCCAGAATATTATTAATTCTGGCCCGAATATTTTAGTACTTGTTCAAGAAATCCATTACTCGATATGTGTATCAATTGGAACCATTTCCATCACATAGTCGCCTTGGCCAAGGACTTCATGAGTAATGATTTCTACAAGTGGCCTTAAGATATACTCTCCTACTATTAGGAGTGGTGAATTCTTTATTGACTTTCTCAACTACTTTCGTTTACTTTACGTTGTACCCAATATCCATCCCATAGGCAGTCCTAGATAAGATTCCAAATATTAGAATCAAAGTACAACGCTCGTTAAACAAAGTACCTTGGAGATCTCAATTCTAAGGATACTCGCACACTTGCTATAATGAGATTCTATCACTGGCACTAAATAGTTATCTAAGTGATTATCTCATAGCTAGGTCATCCAATGAACTTGTTCCAAAACAAGCATCCACACGTTAATCCTGAGTATCCCAATACTCACGGATATGAGAACCACCGCTTGATCCAATCAAGAGATATAACATGTGCCAGTCTTGGCGTATTAATAATGTCTCATCTTATTAATACTATGACTGGGGATTATTTAAGTACAAACACTGCATAGTGTAGTAGGAATCTCACTTCATGATCTCTTTCATGATTTCCTTACCTGTGCCTGATTTCATGCAAATCAGATCAAAACCGGCTCTCGGTGCCCCCTTAAAATTTTTATTTCACTGAAATGTTCTTCATAAAAAACTTAGCACTTTTAATTCTAAGACCTCATGCTTAACCTTTCTTTATAATGTTCAAATGGTGATACACAGCTTGAACCTTTTAATTCTCTTGTTCTCTCATTCCCCATTTTCTATCAACCCTAGGGGTGGATATTACAGGTTGGATACACTATGAGCTACTATTGCAGAGCAAACCCAAATGATTACCCGTAGTAGGGAATGATCATGAGCTTGAAAAAGTTGGTAGGACAGCAACATCAGCCATCTTTTGATCTTGAGTCATAGTTGGAGCAAATAAAAAACACCTACAGTGACATCAACAAAACTCTAGAGACTCTAAACAACAAGCAAAATAATGTAAATGCCTTTCTACGCCAGATTTGGGAATGCCTACAATAGTATGGACTTGTACAACCAAGTATACCTATCCAGAGTCATCATGGAGACAGAGGTACAACCTAAGTATAGCATAGAATCTTGATATTTTTGGATGATGTTCTAATACTTTGTTTTGTTATTCCATTTCACTTCAGCACTTTCTTTTTTTTTTACTTATTCAGCATTTCATTTTTATTTTTTTTTTTTGGATGAATGTAGATAACACTTATTTGTTGGATGATCATCTTCTTTTTGCTCTTCCAATCATCAATTTGAGCTTTTAATCACTTGGGAAGTATTACTTTATTCTTTCCTCCTTATTTTTTTTAGTCACATTGCATATATTATTGTCCAATGAGGACATTGTCCACTTAAAGTGTGTCGAAAAGAATTTAGTCTATTACCTTGCAAGTAATTTTTCTAAAACTATTGATTCTAATTAAATTGAGCTAAATTTTTTTCAATTTTTAGCGTACTTTGAATGTTTATGGAATTGCTATTCCTTTTCTCTTTGCATTGGAATTTGCAATGAGTTTGTTTTGACTAGATATTCTTATGCAAATATGTATATTTGGTGTGATATATACTAAGTCTTGAGAAATTTGTTTAACCTTATTTATATTTTAGTAAATATTGTGAGATTTTATTTCCTAAGAATTGATGAGAAACTTGCGATGAAATATAAGTAAGGAATTTTTACTTATTTATATTCTATGATCTTCTAGCTAATCTTAACTCTAGGTTTAAGTAAATGTAGATTGGGGTAAGAAAATGAGTGATTGAAGTAAGATAATACAAAAAGCTGAAAATCATTCATTTTATCTCTATTAGGCATTTGCATTACCTTGCTCTAAAAAAAAAAAAGAATCCAATGAATATAATAAAAAAGCTGAAAGATCTTTATTATCCATCTCTACTAGGCATTTACATTACCCTGTTGGACCAATCTTATGTTTTCTACTTTTGATTGTAGTAGCTTTGTAAGTTAGAGAACTTAAATTAGCTCACCATTCCTAACTTACATGAATTACTTGATTTGCATTCTTGAACTAGGAGATAAGGTGAAGCTTGGTGAATAGATATAGACTTGTTTAATCAAACTTCAATGGCTCTGGTTTTATCTATTCAACAACATGGATTTACACAAGTTTAGCCTGGTTGAATGATCTTGAACTAAATTCTCATCTCAATAGAAAATGAATATATTTTCCAATAGTAGTCATTGTTGCCAAAAATATATTAGTGTTATACCCCAAAGGCAATTGTATGTATTCTGTATGTTGCACATTTATTTAATAATATAAGGCATTCTTTATCTTTCAGTGTGTTTTATTTATACTTTCGTGTGAATATAACTATTAGATAAAGTCCTAAGTGCAACACTGTATTAAGGAAATGATGATAGAGATCGTGATATGAGGCTCCTACTACACTAGATAGTGTTCGTACTTAAGTTATCCCTAGTTATAGTATTAATGAGACAGGACATCATTAATGCATTAAGGCTAGCACATGTCATACTTCCCGATTTGATCAAGCGGTGGTTCTCACATCTGTGATTATTGTGATACTCAAAGTTAACACGTAGATGCTTGTTATGAGACAAGTTCATTGGATGACCTAACTATGAGACAATCACATGGATAATTATTTAGTGCTAGTGATAGAATCTCATTATAGCAAATGTGCGAGTATCCTTTGACTTAAGATCTCCAAGGTACTTTATGTGCTAAGTTTTATACTTTGATTCCAATCTCTAAAGTCCTGACAAGACCGCCTATAGGATGGATATTGGGTACAATGAGAAGTAAACAAAACTAGTTCAGAGGATCAATAAAGGATTCACCACTCCTAATAGTATAGGCGAATATCTCATGGCCACTTATAGGAATCACTACTCGAGAAATTCTTGACCATGGAGGCTATGTATTGGAAATAGTTCCAATTGATACACATGATGGGTAATAGATTCTGAGAACAAGTACTAAAATATTCAAGCTAGAATTAATTAATATTTTGGAGGGAGTTAATACTAATTCCATACTCTAAACTGAATGAGATATTGTATGGTGAAAGAAGTTTATTGCACTGTTGTTTACTATTGAAAGGTTTAAGTTAAGCCACTTGACTTTTTGCAATTTTGGGTTGTCATGGTGTACTGCTAGGTATCACTCATGATCTACCTAATATGTATTTATTAATTAGAGAATTAATTAATTAAATCTAATTAGAATTAATAGGTTAATTCTAATTATCATGGATTATTAATCCTAAAAATGTCTGGATTAATTCATATTTTGCTACCAATAGACCAAAAAACCTAATAGGTCACACACAATAGAGGATTAAGAATTCAAAATGTTATTTGATAACATTATGGGGTTAATTGCAAGAAAAAAAAATTGTGGCCAAAGTATAAGTAGTTATAATTTACGGGCAACATCATAATTATAGGAACTTATGAGTTCTAATCATAAATATCAAATTCAAAATTTTTTAGGATTCTGAAAGGACACATAGACATGTATATGAGATAATAGATGCTACATGTTTTGGGGGGTTGGTTAATGGAAACAGAAACACTTCTCTTTGCCATTTCTTCTTCTTCTTCTTCTTCTTCTTCTTCTTCTTCTTCTTCTTCTTCTTCTTCTTCTTCTTCTTCTTCTTCTTCTTCTTCTCTAAAAACCCTAGTATCCTATCACTTCTTGCTAGCACTAGAGTTAAGTAGTCCTATTTTTGAATTCTTGTGTGGATACTATTGGAGGCAACTCTACACTTGAGTTGCAGTGGTTGCAACCGAACAACTACTTGTTTAAATGATTGCTTGATTAGGCATTGAACAAGAGTGACAACACCAAATACGGTATATAAATGATCCGTAATACTACATATGAGTGATCTTGGGAATTGGTTTTTGGTTTTTCTTTTGCCATGTAATATTGATTACATAACCGTTTAACCTACAGTGGTATCAAAGCACATTTATGTGAAGTTTATGGATCATAGTTTTTGCATGAATTTGTTTCTATGTTTGTCTATGTTTTCCTGTGAAAGTGGTTTCACCTTTGTTTGGGTCATCGATATTTTGAAATTATTTCAAATTACTGATTTTCTAGAAAAAATGATTTTATAGAGGTTTTGTAATCCCTAAAATTTTGTTTTCTAAATGGTTTCACGTTAGCTTTTTGCATAGAAAATACGTTTCTGTGTATCTACTTTGTGAAGAAATTATTATTCGTCTGGGTTTGATTTCAAAGAATAGAATGTCTGTTCCATTCAAGAAGATGAATAGTGAAGGTTTGGGAAATTTTCACTGACACGGCTTTTGTGGTTAAATTCATAGAATTACTTTTTTTATATTGATCAAAGAAACAAGTTAATAGAGATTGATTAAATGTAGTGATTTCTATTGTCAAAATTATTTTTTGAAATTGTCTGTGAGAAAAAAAAGAAAAGAAAATTTTTCTAGTTAAGCCCGTGAGGGTGTGAAACCCCAGTTGAAACAAACTTTAGAATAAGGGGGTTGGGATGCCTATCATACTTTATTGCATGCATAAATATATTTTCATATAATTTTATGTGCTTTGGATTTGTGATTTGTAGCCTAGATGGCTTATTTGTGCTTGTTGAGTAAGAAGGGCAAAATGGTAATTTTTGCTTGAGGTGAAAATAGGGAGATAGCTTGAGGATTAAGTAGGAAAAATATTTGGGAGAGAAAATAAGAACAAAAGTTGTTGTGGTTTAGTGGGTAGAGCTTTGGAATTAATTCTTAAGGTATTGGGTTCAAATTCCATCATTGGAGTTTTAGCATGATTAAATTTTATTTTGTGTAGGAAGGCTATATTTTGGCCTTGCATGACTTAGTGAAGAGTAGGAGTGTTGTCCTAGGGGAGACATGATAGGAATATCCTAATTCTACTCTTGTGCCCTACAAAAATTTTTAAGGGAATTCATACCCTTCTTGATCCTTAGTTTTTCTTACTTCTCAATTCATTAAGTTGTTCAATTTATTCAAGCCAACTTTATTCCAGAAAAATTCCAACAAGGTTCTGTGAGGTTTAGGTTTCTAAAATGGCTATGAGTGAGTTATCTTGTGGCCAAAAATGGGAAGGAGTGTTGGAAGGTTCCCAAGAGAATTAATCTCCATGGTTGAACCTTCAAAACTCTAACCTAACTGTATTCATTTCCTTTATGTTGTAAACTGAAAATTTTCCAGCTTCTTGTCCAGTCCAAGTGTCAAAATTTTCAGCCACCTTTACCTCTCAAATTCTACTAGAACAATGGTCAAACCACTTAGCTTCAAGACTGAAAATCACAGCCAAAATCGAACTGCACAAAATCTATGCAAACCAGAAAATTTTTCTGGACAATTTCGTAGCTTTGGTGAGCCTAAACCAAATTGATTCTTCCAGTTTTTCACCTAGCATCTTAGCCATGTTTTTCCTCCATAAAGAAGGCTGGAAACCAGCCTTGAAAGACCTCTGAATACCCCTTCAAAACCTCTGCAAACTGACTGAACATTGGCAGCAAAATCTACCCAGAATTTTCCACCAAACTTGCAAAAAAAAACTAGGCAGAATTTCTAGCTTTCTTCCTTCTTCAGCCTTGACTGAAACTTCATCATTTTTTTGTACAAACTCCCCTTGAACAGCCATGAACTGAGATTCATCATCTTCACCAACATTCTGCTCAAAAAACCAGTCCATGGCTACTCCTAAAAACTCTCCATCAATCACTCCAATCAAGCCATTGATTGGAGACCAAAATTCCAGTAATCATATTTAGTAAACTACCATAATTCATCTCTCAAACAACCAGAAATCCCTTCACCTTTGTACTCTATATTTTCGGCCGCCATTAAGCCCCTTCACACAGCTTTCATCCCAGCAAAAACACTGATCAACCAGTCGGCCATTAGAGCTTCCAAAAGCTCTCCATTGACCAAGATCTTCTTACCATATTTTGTTTCCAAAATTGATCCCCTAAAATATTCTTTTGGGATTTCAAACAACCAGCTTTCCTTTTCCTTTCAAACCAGAAAATTCAGTTGCCAAAACCCCTCAAGCAAATCGGCCACTCTCTTCCACAGAATTTCGGCCAGCTCTCCCTTAATCCTCTTCATTCTCTTCAACCTCAAGAACACCAAGAACACCTACTAACCTTCTCTCGCCTAAGACCACCAAAACCACTTCAATCTTCTTCAAAAAAATTCCAGATTGTACCTACTCACTTCTGTGAATCTATTCCTACCACTTTTAACATCAAACTCGAAAATCAAGCCCCCTCCTTCGGATGAAAAAAACCAGTATTTTCGAGAAGGCCAAGAACACCTTCAAGATAAGCATGATCAATCACCCCACTTTCTCTCATCTTCAACTTCTAATGAATATATGTATATATAAGCATACTAATGGACTCTCTCTCTCTCTCTCTCTCTCTCTCTCTCTCTCTCTCTTAGCCGAATGCTCTCTTTCTCTCTTGGCCGAATGGTGACTTCAACCATGGACATGTTTCCTTCATCTCTCTTGGTCGGATCAAGTCCCTAAGAGTTAGGATCCATTTGAAACTACTCCAAGGTACTCATCAATCAAGTAAGACTCTTCAACCCTCTTTTAAAATTCTAGATTCATGTCTCTAGGATGATATTGGAAGGAGATGGATTATGATTAGGGTTTGAGCATGTGCTATTGTGATGAGTTGAGATTCAAGCATGAATAAATGTGTGTATATGATGGAGATGGGATTGATGCATGATGATTGGTCTTGGTTAGGTTATATGATGTTTTAGGGTTTTATTGCATGCTCTCCATGTCGTGAGTAGTATATGTGATCAAGCATGTTAGAGATTATGTCACCTTTGGTGAATAGGGTTTATGTTCATGTATGATTGTTAAAGCCATAATTATGTTTATGTTAGTAGAGTTTGGATCATGTCTTGGTAAATTTAGATTTATGCCTTTATTCATGATTTGGATAATTTGATGAATTGGAGTGGAGTATATGTTCATGATTGTGGTTAGCATGTGGAAATATGATCATGACCCTGTTGTCTCTAAGCTAATTTTATTTCATCAATAAAATAATTAATACTATAACTTCTTCTAGTAAATTTCGAACACCCTAGGAAAATGTGGATTTGGTCTTTTATATAAAATAGTAATATTTTAGTCAAATAAATGATAGCTTTTATTAAAAAAAATAAAGTATATAGATATTATATAAAATAATAATATCAAATAAAGCCTTTTATATAAGAATCATAATAAGTGAAATATTAATTTTGTAAGTCTTATATTCATAAATACTATTAAAATTTATTTATTATCTTTAAATCAAAACCTATTAAAATTTACTTACAACTAATTTTAGTTACCAATTACTCTCTAACAATTAATTATCAATAGATTATTATTTTAAATAATTACATCTAGGTCCTAGCACCCTTCATCAAATAAACCCTAATTTATTTTTAGCAAGATTTAAACTTTAAACTTATAGTACCTATTTTCCAAACCCTAGTTATTTTAATATCAAGCTAGATTTATTTTATAAACCCTTTTATTTATTATATAGCCTTAAAGCTTGGGACACTAGAGACATAATGGTAGTAAGTTGAACTAGTTTTGTTTCTGAAAGTGAATCTTTGGCTTGAGTCTGATTATGGTTCATGTTTAACCCAAGCGGGGTTAGGTCAGCTGTTGGAGACCTTTACTTTGAGCAAGGATCAAGTAAGCTCCTACATAAAAACCGTTTGATGCAAAATGATTATTATGACAAGCCAAATGTAGAGTGTATGGACACTCACATCTGTAAAGGCAATTGAGGATTATCCTCTTTCCCATTTTAGTCAAACAAATTATTTGAAAAATCAATGAACAGATTTACTCAAATCCTAAAACTATTTCTAAAGCTGATTTTGACAAATACTTTGGAAATCCTTAATTGCCATTTTCAAGTGGAACTATGTTTTGTTCATTTTTCCCCAAGTGGGATTAATTACGTTGAGTACTCAATAAAGGTGGACTGCTAGGACTAGTCTTTGAAGGGTTAAGGTAAGTCTCTCAGTAGGTGGCCACCTCTGAGGGGTGAGTCCTTCCCAAATAAGATGTCAGTCCAGTAGGTCGTGCCAGTCCGAGCTAGCAGTTTTCAGTCAAGTGGACTGTGTGTTGCCGGAATGGACAACCAATTTTGTTTGGGTATAGAGAATGAGGAGTATCTTGCCCAGTAGGCCGATCACCTACCTTTTGTTAGTCTGCACAAAGTGTGGCATTTTGGACGTTGTATGGTTATGGGGCCCAACGTGTGGTAACCCATGACCACCTTTTTGAGTGGTTGATTTTATTGTACATGTATGGTTGGAAAAGCCAAAACACCACTCTTGATTTTAACTGTTGTTTATTGCTTGCCAGTATTTCCCTTATAGAAATTTTATACTTTGCATCCACGAACTATTTTTACTGGACACTCGAAGCACACACGGACTTACTAAGATATTTATCTCATCATCCTTTTTACCATGCTTTCATATCGATCTTGCTGTTGGGATGAGTAGCTAGTGTTGTCCGCCTTGGAAGAGATTTTATTATTTATTTTTATGTAATGCTTTAGGAGCTGAGAGTGAATAATTTTATTTCTGAATTTGTTTTTGAATTCTTGGATTGTATAAGTTTTAAGTTTTAAGTATTGTTTTATTCCATTATCTTGAATGTGTGACCTAGTTATAAAGACCCCTTGTCCTTTGGACGGGGCGACATCCCCGGCCCTGTTGGGCCTAGGTAGTGGAGTGTTACACAGCGCTTGAGGAAGCTTACTCTGGACTTGAGGGTCAAGCCCACGTCAGGCTTCGTTGTATCCTGCGCAGGGATGAGCACTACCCATGACAGGCTTGTACACAGCAAGCTTGTGGTAGGCTATGTGAAACCCCACCTAAAGCCAACCTTAGAGTAAGGGGTGATGAAATGCATATCATATCATTCTACATAAAAATATACTTATTGAATGATTTTATGTGCCTTAGAATTGGGTTTTAGAGGTTAAATGGCTTATTTATACTTGTTGGGTAGAAAGGGTAAAAAGGTAATTTTGCTTGAAGTCAAAATAGGAAGAAGACTTGAGGTTTAGATAAGAAAAATATTTGGATGAGAAAATAAAAACAAGAGTTAGTGTGGTTAAGTGGTTAGAGCTTTGTGATTTAATCTCTAAGGTTATGAGTTCAAATCCCATCACTTAAGTTTTATTCATGATTAACTTAATTATGTTTAAATTTTTTATTTTCTTACATTCCTTAAAGATAGGAATGTTGTCTTAAGGGAGACATGAAGATAATGTCTTGATCATGTGATCATGTCCTAAAAAGAATTCTAGAAGAATTCTTGTCCCCTTTAATTTCTCTAGCCTTGTCTTAACATCTTTATAATTTAAACTATCCTTAATCCATTAATCCATTCTTTTAATTCCAAAAAATTCTATGATAAACCCCTATTCTTGAAATTTGAAAATCAGCCTTGAGGGATAGGGGATTGCCAAAAATAGGGAGAAGAGTTAGGATGGGTTTCCAAGGAAAAGAAATCACCATAGCTATACCTTCAATTCTACCTTCATCTTATTCATGTCTTGGTAAAGGAAAATCTGGAAATTTTCCAGAATTTTTGCAAGATTATTTTCAAAAAAAAAATTCAGCCAACATTCTTACCCCATTTGCTGTCAGAAAAATGGTCATTTCATGTAAGGTTGAAGGCTGGAAATTTAGAGAATTTTCGGACTACACAACCTTTACAAATCAGAATTTATCCTTTAGCAAATTCGCTGCCTTGAAGCTAGATTTTGAAGCCATCATTAAGTCATAAGAACAGTTGGAACTTCCTCTATTTTTCTTCAGAAATAAGGCTGGAAAACTACCATTAAAAGACCTTCAAACACCCTCAAAAAACTAGCTACAAATTGGGCAAAAGAAAGTAGAAAATTTTGCACCAAAAACCATCTCCATTCTATGTACTCTTGAAGCATTGAAAACCAGAAAATTTCCAGTTTGGTTTCTAAAGGCAAAGGCCGAAAACTTGCATTCAAACCTCTGGAAATCAAAACTTGTTTAGCCATGGACTGAACACCATTGACCATCATATTAACCTTGAGTGTTTGGACTCCATGATCACACCTCAAAAAGCTTCTAAGATTACTCTATCCAAAACTCATTTGAACTTCAAACTAATTCTAGATTTTTTTTTCTTTTTTTTTTTTTTTTTTTGCTCTATTAAAACACTCTTGTAGCAAGTGACCAAACCAGAATTTCTCTACCATTATAGACTAAGTTTCAGCTAGCATTATAAGCTGAACGAACCTCCATTCCTAGCATTAAGACTAGCTTGTTCAGCCTTACACTATTGAAGAGCAAGAGACCTCCCTATAATATTTTAATTCCTAAAATATGATTTTAGCAATTAATATATTTTCTAAAATATTGATCTTAGAATTTATTTTATTTTTCTAAAATAGTAATTTGGAATTATTCGCTATGTTTAATTTTATTTTGATCATGAAATTAGCATGGTGGTTTGGTTATGAACTATGGACCCAATTAAATTGTTCATGCATTTTATCACTTTGGTTTTGAATGAAATAGGGCCTGTTTGTCTTGCCTTCTCTTTTTTTCTTGTATAATTTCTCTTCTTATCTAACTCCCCTCGAATGTGGCATGAGGCTTCTTTATTTGGATTTTATGTAATTAGATTACATAGGTTAGTTAGGATTAGAATTTATTACAAGTCAAAGAGAAAGGTGATCAAGACTAAAAGGATGATGATAAGACTTTCTTCCTAAATCATGCATGAATGCTTATGATTGACCAAATTAATTTCCTTCATGGCTCAAGATAATTAATACAGTAAAGTCCATAACCAAACCACGTTATAATTTCTGCTATGTATGAATATGTTGATATTATGCATGCAATGTATGAGACCACTAATAATCACAAATCCCTTAAGCTAACATTAAACCTAATGTCTTCTATTAATATAGTAAGAACGAGAGTCCTTTGTCGAGACCAAGTTGTTGGGCTAATCCAAGCCTACTTAACATCGAGCATGTTCAAGTTATGGAATTAATTTCCTGATTAATGGGTTGGGTTTAATTAATTTCTTTATCCCGATTGGGCTAACCTAAGCATAAAGAATATTAAGGTAATATTGGGTTAGCTTAAAGGCTTTAAGATTAAAAGACGTTAATTACCGAATAATCCAATAATTACATTCGATGTAATTGGTATTGGATACCTACCATTGAACTTAAGGGTGATTTGTTAGGCAAACCCAAGGTCATTCTTGAGGAATTTGAATACCGATCCACTAGGAAAGCTTCTAATGGGCTTTCCCAAATCATTAATGGGAGCTATTGGTTTGAGTAAAAATAGTGAAAAAATTTTACGCTTAATTAAAGACCTAATTATTTACATTACATGTATATATACATTTAGCTAATTTCTCTATCTTTACATATAGGTAATCTACATCATGTCCACTAACCTAAATTTATGAAGCATCTTGGAAACTAACAAACTTATCTAGTCAAATTTTTTGAGCTGGTATAGAAACTTGAAAATTGTTCTCAAGTCAGAAAAGTTGCACTACATGCTAGATTCTCCTATTCCTCCACCATCAGCTCAAGACTTTCATGTTGTTGAGCATGCTATCCACAAAAAGCATAAAGAGGACAGTGACACAGCATCCTATGTGATGTTGGCGCCAATAACCGCTGAATTACAAAAATGGCATAAGCATAATAATGCCTATTCGATTATTTTACATCTTTAAGAGTTGTTTGATGCCCAAGCTAGAATGGAGAGATATAAGATCTCAAAATAACTGTTTTGTTCTGAAATATCTGAGGATACTTCTGTGGCCACTCATCGGCTAAAAATATTGGGCTTAATAGAAAATCTTAGGTCTCTTAGGTTTGTAACAGACCATGAATTAAGTGTCGACTTAATTCTACAATCTTTGGTAAGTAGTTTTTCATAATTTGTGATTAACTACTAGATGAACAAGATTAAAACTATATTACCCAAGTTAATTATTCTTCTCAAGACTGTAGAACCCACCATGAAGAAGGAATCCAATATAGTCATAATGGTAGAACCTTCCTCTTCTAAGAAGAAAGTTCCTAAGAAGAAGAAGAATTCTCCCACTAAGCCCAAATATGGCATAAAGAAGAAGGAGGTAGCTGCTAAAGGCCCATGTCATTATCGTGGCAAAATGGGCCATTGGAGGCACAACTACAAAGCCTACCTGGAGACTGTAAAGGAAAATAAGGAGTAGGAGAAGATTGCAGGCACTTCTACTTCTACTCCTGGTAGGTTTATGATTGAGATTAACACTGCCTTTAAAAATGAGATATGGGTATTGGATACTGAGTGTGAATCTCATTTGTGCAATAACTTGCTGGGACTAAAGGTCATTAGAAGGCTAGAGAAGGGCAACGTAGACCTACGTGCTATAAACAGAGCTAAAGTTGCTACACTTGTTGTAAGGACTTACGAGCTACACTTGTCTTCTGGATTAGTCTTACAACTCACAAACTATTTTTATGTACCTTTATTACTTAAGAACATTATCTCAGTCACTTGTTTGGACATGAATGGATTTTATTTAATTTTTAAGGATAAAAGTTGTTCTTTTTCATTAAATGGTGTCCACTATGGAAATTTAACTTTGATAAATGGTTTGTATGTTCTAGACATGAATGATCCAATTCTCAATATAAGTAATAAGAAACCAAGAATAGATAACTCAATCTCATCTTATTTTTGGCATTATCGTTTAGGCCATATAAATGAGAATCACTTTTCAAAGTTACACAAACTTAATGACTTAGGATCATTTGATTATGAATCATATGGCACATGCGAATCTTGTTTACTTGGTAAAAAGGTAAAACTCCTTTCTTTGGAAAAGGAGAAAGGGCCAAAGAGTTGTTAGAACTTTTATATACTGATGTATATGGCCCAATATCTATACAAGCAAGAGGAGGTTATCACTATTTCATAACCTTTATTGATAATTATTCACGATATAGGTATTTGTATTTAATGAAATACAAATCTAAGGCTTTTGATAAGTTCAAAGACTTCAAAAATGAAGTAGATAAATAACTTGGAAAAAGTATCAAGACTCTAAGATCCGATCGAGGAGGTGAATATTTAAGCCAGGAGTTTTAAGGTTATCTTAGAGATAATGGGATGTTATCTTAATGGACTCCACCATATATACCTCAACATTGCTGTATTTGAGAGAAAAAAATCGAACCCTTCTAGATATGGTACAGACCATAATGGCTTTTGCAGACTTACTAAAATCATTTTAGGGGTAGCACTAGAGACTTTTGTTTATATTCTAAACAGAGTTCCATCAAAAATGGTTGACACTACCCTATTTGAGCCATTCTTTGGTAAGAAACCAAAGTTATCTCACTTAAGAGTATGGGGTTGCCCTGCTTTTGTTAAAAAATACCACAGTCAAACAAACTTAAGAATAAGTCTGATAAGTGTTTATTTGTTAGATATCCAAAAGAGTCATTTGGATATTACTTCTACCTCCCTTTCGAAAACAAAATGTTTGTTTCAAAGCATGCCGTCTTCTTAGAGAAGGAGCACATGCCCAAATGAGATAATAGGAGTAAATTTGAAATTAGTGAAGTTTAAGAAAAATAAACAAATATAGATCAACCGTCTGATTCTACATCTATTGAAAGAATAGATGAACATTGATCTATATAAGAGCCTCATAGGTTAAGTAAGATACATGTGGCACCTAAGAGATATGGATTTCTCATAAGTGACACAATGACGTATTGCTCATAGATGAAAATGAGCCTACTGCTTACAAGAATGTTCTGAATACTTTAGAATCTGACAAATGGCTTGAACCTATGAAGTCAGAGATAGATTCCTTGAATGACCACCAAGTATAGACTTTGGTTGATCCACCTAAAGGAATCAAACCTATTGGGTGCAAATGCGTTTTCAAAAAGAAAACTGACATGGATTATAATGTAGTTACCTATAAAACATGATTGGTTGCTAAGGGTTACCGTCAATAGCATAGTATTGACTATAACGAAACCTTCTCGCTAGTTGCTATGCTGAAATCTATAAAAATACTCCTAGCACTTGTTACCCATTATAACTATGAGGTCTGGCAAATGGACGTAAAAACAACTTTTGTAAACAGAAACCTGAGTGAGGAAGTATATATGACACAACTTGAGAGTTTTATATCCAATGACAGCACAAAAGTGTGTAAGCTGTAAATGTCCATTTATAGACTTAAGTACGCTTCTAGGAGTTGGAACATCCATTTTCATAAAATAATCAAAGAGTTTGGTTTTATTCAAAGCATGGAAGAACTTTGTGCATGCAAGAAGGTTAGTGGAAGTGCAGTCGTTTTCTTGTTGCTTTATGTAGATGACATATTGCTAATAATAGGAAACAGTGTATCTTTCCTTCAATCAATGAAAGTTTGGTTGTCCAAGAAATTCTTCATGAAAGACCTTAGAGAAGCAACCTATATTCTTGGAATAAGGATCTATAGAGATAGATTAAAAAGGTTGCTAGGTCTTTCACAATCCACATACATAGACAAAGTGTTAAAAAGGTTTAGCATGGATCAATCCAAAAAGGAATTCTTATCCATGTCTCATGGGGTAAGCCTTTCAAAGTCGATGTCCTCAATGACACAAGTTGAAAAGGATCACATAAGTAGGATTCCATATGCCTCGGCAATTGGATCCATCATATAAGCTATGATATGTAGTAGACCCAATATATCTTATGCTTTCAATTTGTTAAGTAGATACTAATCTGACCCTAGTAAAGGTCATTAGCAGCTGTGAAGAATATCCTTAAGTACTTGCAAAGGACTAAGGATCCAATTCTTAGTATATAGAGAAGGTGGTTTGAAAATAAATACGTATACTGATGTCAGTTTTCAATCTGATAAAGATGATTTTAAATCACAGTCAAGTTACGTATTTACATTGTGTGGAATGGCAATAAGTGGGAAAAGTTTCAAATAAGATACTATTACCGACTCAATTACTGAAGCTGAGTACATAGCTGCTTTTGAAGCAGATAAAGAAGCAATTTGGATCAAGAAGTTCATCATGGACCTTGGAGTAGTTCCTAGCATTGCTAAGCCAATATCTCTGTATTATGACAACAATGGAGCTATTGCACAAGCAAAGAAACCACAATCTCACCTACAATCTAAGTATGTACTCAAGCATTTTTTTTTTTTTATTAAGGATATAATAGATTGACAATATGAAAAGATAGAGAGAGTTCCCACTGATGAGAACATAGCTGACCACTTACTAAAGCACTATCCCAGAAGAAACACGATAGACATATTGAATCATACAGTATTAGATACATGAATGATTGGCTCTAGTGAAAGTGGGAGTTTGTTAGTATTATGCACTAGAGGCAATTGCATGTATTTTGTATATTGCATATTTATTTAATAATACAAGGTATTCTTTATCTTTCAGTTTGTTTTATTTATACTTTCGTGGATATAACTGTTAGATAAAGTCTCAAGTGTTAGTGTTATGTCTTAGAGGCAATCACATGTATTATGTATATTGTGCACTTATTAAATAAAATAAGGCATTCTTTATCTTTCAATTTGTTTTATTTATGCTTTCGTGTAAAATTATTGTTAGATAAAGTTTCAAGTGCAACACTGTGTTAAAAAAATCATGATAGAGATCATGGTGTGAGGTTCCTACTACACTGAATAGTGTTTGTACTTAAATTATCCCTAGGCATAGTATTAATGGAATAGGACATCATTAATGCATTAAGACTAGCACGTGTTATACTTTCTAATTTGATCAGGCATGGTTCTCACATTTGTGAGTATTGTAATACTCAAAGTTAACACGTGAATGATTGTTACTAGAACAAGTACATTGGATGATCTAGCTATGAAATAATCCTATGGATAACTATTTAGTGCCAGTGATAGAATCTCATTATAGCAAATGTGCAAGTATCCTTAAATTTGAGATCTCCAAGGTACCTTGTTTGCTATACATTGGACTTTGATTCCAATCTCTGAAGTCTTGATAAGATCACTTATAGGATGGATATTGGGTACAACGTGAAGCAAAAGAAAATAGTTGAGAGGATCAATAAAGGATTGAACACTCCTAATAGTAGAGGTGAATATCTCACAGCCACTTGTAGGAATCACTACACAAGAAGTCCTTGGCTAAGGTGATTGTGTATTGAAAATAGTTTCAATTGATACACATGATGAGTAGTGGATTCTAGAAACAAGTACTAAGATATTCGGGCCAAAATTAATCAATATTCTGGAGGGAGTTGGCGCTAATCTCATACTCCAAACCGAATGAGATATTGTATGGTGAGAGGAGTTTATTGCACTGATGTTTGCTGTTGAAAGGTTCAAGTCAAACCGCTTGAATTTCTGGACTTTTGGGCGGTCATAGTATGTTGCTAGATACTGTTCATGATATGCTGAATATGGATTTATTAATTAGAAAATTAATAAATCGATCCTAATTAAAATTAATAAGTTAATTCTAAATTATTTAGGATTATTAATCTTAAAGATGTTTAGATTAATTCATATTTTGCTACTAATAGATTGGGAAACCTAATAGGTCATATACAATAGAGGATTAAGCACTCAAGATGTTATTTGATAACATTACAAGGTTAATTGTGAAAAGAAGAAGTTGTAGTGGTTGAATTATAATTAATTATAATTTGTGGGTCATATTATAATTAACAAGATTACAATTGTAATTGGTAATTCAAGAATCCATATTCATTATGGATTCTGGTGACCAAAACACGGACCATATATCTGATATAGATGTCGTGTTTTTGGTGATTGAATCAACAGAGAGTTTTGTTTTCTCTAAGAAACTCATTTCTCCTCTTCTTATTCTTCAGGTTCTCACAGAAAACCCTAGCCGCTAGAGATTATTCTACTAGCATAGAATTCTCGTGACTTAAGTGTAGTCCTTGTATGGACTATGTTAGAGACAATCTCTTACTGAGATTTTAAAGGGTTTCCAAACGAACTATCCTTCTCTAGTTAATGATTAACGAGGAGCAACCATTCTTGTTAGATTGCGCCTTTAGCAAAGAAAGAAAATTTTCTTTACAGAGACAACGCTATAGGTAATTCTCTTCTTTTTCTTTGGTCCATTCTTCGCATATAAGATGATCTGGGGTATAGTTTCGTGTTTTAATTCCTCCTGTAATATGATTACATGAACATGAGATATTAACACCAAGTGCAACACTATGTTAAGGAAATCATGATAGAGATCATGATGTAAGGTTTCTACGACACTGGATAGTGTTCACACTTAAATTATCCCTACTCATAGTATTAATAAGATAGGACATCATTAATGCGTTAAGACTAGCACATGTTATACTTCCTGATTTGATCAGGCGGTGGTTCTTGTGATACCCCGATTTAAACCACCATTAGTTCATGGGGAAAGTCATGCATAGTATAGCATCTTATGTATTCCATTTGATAATTTGAGCTATTTTTATGAATATATGTGATTCATGGGTTTGATATTGCATGAGTTTATTTATTTGAATATAGTTGTATCGGTTGAGATGGTAGAGTTTTGTTCTTATTAAGTAGAATTTAATAGATGGGAAGTGAAGTAAGTTGAGTAGGAGTTAAGGGAATTTATTTAAAGAATATTAAAACAAGAGTTGTTGTGGTCCAATGGTTAAGACTTGGTGTTAATCTCTTGGTGACTCAAGTTCAAATCCCAACTCTTGCAAGCCTTTTCTTTCTTTTCCCTAATTTATTTCTTTTTCCCCTATTTTTCCTACTCTTGGCCGAAAATCCTAGGGTTGCTGCCACCTTAGGTTCTCAATTCCTAAAATATAAGAATGTGATTATTTTGGGTATTTGATAAAAAGAATTAAAACAAATTAAATTTCTATTATTTCCAAGGTTAATATTTTACCTTAATCTTTTAGGGAATTTTAAATATTTCAAAATCTGAAATTTTCAAAGCTATTATCTAGAGGATTATTAAGAAAATAAAATATAGAAATATTTATCTTGGAAGCTTTATTTTGGCAGCCATTTTTGATAGAAAAAAAGTCTCCCTAAATTAATTTTATTTAAAGAATTTTAGATGAAAAATAAAGAGATAATGTTGATTTTTAATTGAAGCAACTAGCTCTTAGGATTTTTCTATTTTCGAAAATAAGAATTGGATAAAAGAAATTTCAGCTTTTAGCTTCTAAAAATTAATTTTACCTCTAGATATAATTATCTCTTAATTAATTTTGTCATAAGTAATTTAGGATATTAAATAAATTATTTCTTGGACAAATATCTTATTTTCCTTACTTGAAATTTCTGGAAAAATAAATACCGTAACCGTCACTTCCATAGCTAGTTTAGCTCAACTAGAACTCTTTAATCTTGGGATAATTCTATCCAAGAAAACCTACAACCAATCAAAGTTTATTTAGCAAATTAAAAACCAAAATTTCTTCTCTTCTTTTCTCCTCAATTTCAGCCAATACACACTCACACACACACACATACACGAAAATTATCTAGCCTAATGCTCTCAAACTCTCTCTTGTTTTAGCTAAAAATAACAACACAAAAGACCTTATTTTTCATCTCACAATTTCGTCCAAAGCTGAACCGAAAATTAGCCTATATTCTTCTCCTTTTTATCTCATTATTTCAGCCACTTTAGCACCTTAAAACACAGGCATAAACTCCTTCTATTCATTGCACAATTTCGGCCAAACCAAGAAGAGCAAAAGCTGCCATTTTTCTCCTTGTGTGTTCAAGAGTCCAAAACAAGGTGCAACTCTTCCAAACATCAAAATACCAAAACCTAACCAATTATCTTCATCAAATCAGACACCTATCAAACCCTAAACCTCTCTAATACACAAAAAGAACAGCCTCCTACCTTCTCTAATATTTCGGCCATCATACACCCAAACTCCATCAAAATCGAGAACTAACTCCAAGGTAAGCAACTCTTCAACATTTATCAACTCATCTTCAATTCTTCTCATCTTTTTCTCTTAAATCTCAATCAAAGGGGACTAATTTACACCTATTTCTTGTGACTTTTGAACCAAGGAATCAAGGAGCACCAATCATCCCTTCTTCTCAAGTGAACTCAACCAATCACCAATGAGTCGCCTTTACTTCTCTATTTTGTCTCGCTAAGAGGTATTTTTAAGACCCAATCCCTACTAATTTAAATGAGTTTGATTTTATAGTGATATTATTATGAATGAAGTCTAGCATGAATAGATGGAATTATTGAGTTTGATGGTGCAATAATTGATCTAGGCATATATGGAGTAAAATATAGTTCTATTTTGTTATGATGGACCTAAATCTATTTTACATTGGTTAAAGATGAGATCGTTTGCTTCAAATGGTATGATTATATAGGTTTAATGAGAGTGGAATATTGGAGTTATCATGTTGATGATTTGATTTGAGTATATGCCCGCTTGATGATGAGTAGCATATCAAGGGATGGTTATAGACATAGATTAATGAATTAATCTATCTAGATGCCATGGATGATTTAAGTAATTAATGAGATCATAGGGATTCATGTTGCATGAAATGATGGTCAATGTAATATTTGGATTTTAATTATAAAATCATTGATTTTAGATAAGGAAGAAGTTTGGAGTGAGGGTAAGCATTGGCTTTGGTCTGACTATTTGATTATTCAAGTAAGTCCCTACATAACTATTTTGTTAAATGGTACATGTTTGCAAGTCTTTTGTACAATGATATTGAAATGATGTTGACATGAAGATTGAAATAATGATGAAATGTTATTGATGAATTGTGATACTTGGATTCAGAATGTGGTTATTTTGATCTCTAAAAGATTTTGTCAAATCTCAAGTTTTAACTGAAAATGGTTTTTCTTCTTTTATGACTAAAATGTTTAGAAAAGCTTGATGTGAAAACCACATTTTGCAAATCCAAGGTATTCAGAGTTTGTGAAAAAGGGAAATGGTTATTGCACCTAATAGTGAGCATTGAGTATTCAGCAGGGGTAGGTTAGTGGTACTAGTCTTGGAGGGTTCATGTGAAACCCCACCTAAAGCCAACCCTAGAGTAAGGGGGTCGGGATGCATATCATATTTTCTTGCATGCATAAATATATTTTGAAATAATTTTATGTGCTTTAGAATTATAATTTATAGTCTAGAAGGCTTAGTTGTGCTTATTAAGTAGGAAGGGTAAAATGATAATTTTTCTTAAGGTCAAAATAGGGAGATAGCTTGAGGATTTAATAGGAAGAAAATTTGGGAGAAAAAATAAGAACAAGAGTTGTTGTGATTTAGTAGTTAAAGCTTTGGAAATAATCTCTAAGGTCTTGAGTTCAAATCCCATCATTTAAGTTTTTGCTATGATTATTTCTTTTTGGATTGAATTTTTTGTCCCTTGCATTCCATAAGTAGAAATAGGAGTGATGTCCTAGGGGAGACATGAAGGTAATCTCCTAATCCTATTCTTATGCCCTACAAGAATTCTTAAGGGATTCATGTCCTTTTATTCCCTAGCTTACCTTAAATCCTTTACGAATTAAATTTGTTCAATTCATCTAAATCCATATTTTAATTCTAGAAAATTCAGCAAGGTTTTGAAAATGGCTCTTAGAGGATAGAGTTTTGACTGAAAATAGGGAAGGAGTTAAGGAAGGTTCCCAAGAGAATTAATCTCCATGGTTGAACCTTCAAACTCCACTCCTTAGTATTCATCTTCTTATGGAAGCAATCTGAAAATTTTTCAGGTTCTTGGATAGTTTAGCCTTCGAAAACTTCAACTATTTTCCTTACTCAAATGCTGCCAGAAAAATGGCCAACTTGTTCAGTTTGAAGACTGAAATCCTTCGTTAAAAAATGGACTGCACAAAGCTGTGCAAACCAAAAAAAAAAAAATTCTGGACAGCTTCAGTGTTTAGCAGTCCAAAAATAAGCTGTTTCTTCTACCCTTCAAACCAGTGGATTACCTCTGCCTTTCCTCCATAAAGAAGGCCAGAAACTAGCCTTAAAGGACTCTCCTATACCTCTCCAAACTCTCTACAAATCGGTTAGAGCATTGCAGAAAAAACTGCACAAAAAAAATTCCGGCAAGCAATTCGAATATCAAACCAGAAAAATTCCAGCCTTACTCTCTCTTCAAGCCTTGTCCGAAAATCACCTCAAACTTTTGTGAAGTTAACCTTAGTCAGCCATCAACTAAACTCCATTACCCTCCTCCACTGACCTGCACAATTGGACTCCATAGCCACTCCTTAAATTCCTCCTTCAATTACTCCAATCAAGCTTTCAATTGAAGTTCAAAATTTCAGCAATTGCTCCATGAAAACTCCCTTGGATTAAGCTTCAAACAACTAGAAATTCTCCCACCATTGCACTCAGAATTTCAGCCAACCTATAGCTCCTTCAACCCTCATTCATTTTAGCAAAACCACAGCAAAACCAGTCAGCCATTGTAGCTTCCAAGAACCTCCATCAATCAAACCACATTACCATATATTCTATCTTAAAACACTCCATAAATTACTCCATTTGAAATTCAAACAACCAAATTTCCCTCTTCTCCCTAGTCTAAAAATCAAATCACAAGAATCCCTCAATCATTCGGCCAAATCCCTTCAGCATTTCGTCTAACTTTCTCTCCAATTCTCTCCATTTCTCTAAAAACACCAAGAACACACACTACCTTTCTTCGAGCCTAAGACCACTCTAAACACCTCCAAACCCTTCCAAAAACTCCATATCACGCCTACTCACTCCCTAGAGTCCATTTTGGATTTTATATCATCAAATATTGAAAACAAAAATCTGCTATCGGATCAAAAATCAGAATTTTTCTTGAAGTCTCAAGAACACTATCAAGGTAACCAAGAACAATTTTGTTCATCTTTCAATCTTTAACATGATATACTAATACTCTCTCTCTCTCTCTCTCTCTCTCTCTCTCTCACACACACACACACACACACAGCTGAAATGGTTGCTTCAACCATGGTTGTTTTCCTTCTTCTTTCTTGGACGATTCAAGCCTCCTAAGCATGTGGATCTCCTTGAATCTTCATCGAGATAGTCATCAACAAATTATTTCTCTTTAACCTTCTCTTTAATTCTAAAATCATGTCTCTTAGATGTTGTTAGAAAATGATACAATATGATTGGGGATTGAGTGTGTGCTTATGTATGAAGGAGTTGAGATTGGAGCATGAGGATGTTTTGCCATAGTTAAGTTTTATGATATTTCTTGTGGATCGATGCATGTTCTTCATGTCTTGAGTAAGTATGGATGTTTAAGCATGCTAGATATTATGTCACTTTTGGTGAATAGGGTATTATGTTCTCGTTTTCATTGAAGCCATGAATATGATTATGCTTAGTAAAGATTTGACCATGTGATAGTAAGTATGGGTTTAAGCCTTTATTCATGAATAGAATAGTTTGTTGATTGATGTTGGAGTTTATCTTCATGATTCTTGTTAGCAATAGGAAAATTATGATCATGACCTTGTTGATCCTAGGCTATTTCAATTGACCAATTTTATTACATTAATTAAAATTAATATTATGATTTCCTCCAAAGATTTCGAAAACCCTAGGAAGTTGGATTTGTGAGTAGTAAGTGTTAAGAGTATTCTAATAGATTTTGGCATTGCAATTTGTAAAAAAGTTTGTCATAGTTAATACCTTATTATTGATGATAACCTTTCGCAATTAGTCATGCTTTATAGGTAATAACTTTACCATCCATGTCGTTTTCTTCTTGAAAACCCATTTGCACTCTATAAGTTTTACCTCTTTTGGTGGATCAACCAAAGTCCAAACTTGGTTGTCATCTATGGAATCTATTTCTAACTCTATGGCTTCAAGCTTTTTGTTAAATCTAAACTTTTTAGAACTTCCTTGTAAATGATAGGTTCATCTTCTTCAATAAGCAATACGTCATTTGGATCACTAATGAGAAATCCATATCTCTTAGCTGCCATACTTATCCTACATATCCTACGAGGTTCTTGTGTATAAGAAGGTTCATCTATTTTGTTAATAGACTCGGCATCAACCGATTGATCATTGTTTGTTTATTCTTCTTGAACTTAACTAAGTTCAATTTTACTTCTACTATCTTCTTTAAGTATGAACTCTTTCTCTAAGAAGACAACATGTTTTGAAATAAACACTTTATTTTCTGAAGAGATATAGAAATAATATCCTTGTAACTCATTTGGATATCCAACACTTATCAAACTTATTTTCAAATTTATCTGATTTTGTCCTCTTAACATAAGAGAACATCTCCAAACTTTTAAGTGAGCTAATTTTGGTCTCTTCCAAATAAATAACTCAAATGGGGTAATATCAACCTTTTTTTATGGAACTCTATTTAAAATATAAATAGTAATTTCCAGTACATACCTCCAAAATAATTTGGGTAATTTTGGAAAAGCCATCATAGTTCGAACCATATCTAATAGAGTTTGATTCATTCTTTTAGATACACTATTATGCTTGGCTATATATGGAGGAAACCACTGAGATAATATCTCATTATCTCTAATATAACTCTGAAACTCTTAACTTAAGTATTCACCTCCTTAATTGGATCTTAAAGTTTTAATACTCTTACCAAGTTTTTTCTCTACTTCATTTCTAAATTCTTTAAACTTATCAAAGGCTTCAGATTTGTATTTCATTAAATACAAAAACTAAAATCAAGAATAATCATCAATAAAGGTTATGAAATATTAATAACCGCCTCTTACTTGCAATATCAATAATCCATATACATCGGAATGTATTAGTTCCAATAACTGTTTGACCCTTTCCCCTTTTCCTTAAAAAGAAGACTTAGTCATTTTATCAGGTAAACAAGATTCACATGTTTTATATAATTCATAATCAAATAACTATAAGTTACCAAACTTGTGTAACTTGGAAATGCGAGTCTCATTTATTTGGCCTAAATGACAATGCCATGGGTAAGATAGGATTGTGTTATCTTTCTTTTGTTTCTTATGATTTATGTTGAGAACTTGATTTTCCATGTCTAGAACATACAAATGATTTATCAAAGTTGCAGTACCATAATGGACATCATTTAATGAGAAAGAATAACTTTTATTCTTAAAAATTAAATGAAATCTAAATAAGTAACTAAAATAATATTTTTAAGTAAAACTGGTACATAATAATAGTTTTCAAGTTTTAGAACTAATCTAGAAGGCAAGTGTAGATGATTAGTCCACGCAATAAGCGTAGCAACCTTTGCTCCATTCGCAACACATAGGTCCACTACACCTTTCTCTAGCTTTTTACTACTCTTTAGTCCCTACAAATTATTACATAAATGAGATTCACATCCAGCATCTAATACCCATTCCATTATTAAAGACAGTATTAATCTCAATCATAAACATATCAAGAGTAGAAGTAGAAGTGTCAGCAAGCATCTCCTTCTCCTTATTTTCCATTAGCAACTCCAGGTTTCCCTTGCAGTTGCACCTCCAATGGTTCATCTTGTCATAATAGTAACACGGTCCCTTGGTAACTATCTCTTTTTTCTTAATTCTACTCTTTAGCTTGATTGTATTTTTCTTTCTCTTCTTATGATGAACTTTCTTTTCCTAGAAGAAATTGAAGAATCTACCAATATAACTACATTTTTCTCCTTCTTGATAGAGTCGTTTGCAGTCTTGGGAAGATTAATCAACTCAGGTAATATGAACTCAATCTTGTTCATTTGGTAGTTCATCACAAATTATGAAAAACTACTTGCAAAGATTGTAGAATTAAATTAAAACTTCATTCGTGGTCCATCACAAAACCAAGAGATCCATACTACTTAATAAAACCTAGCATCTTAAATCCATGCATAGCTATTGAAGTTCCTTCTTCCATCTTAGAACAAAATAATTACTTTAAGATCTCATATCTCTCTTTTCTAGCTTGTTGATCAAATAACTCTCTTTGATGGAAGATGATTGATTGTATAAGCATCCATATACTCATGTTGTTTTTGAAGTTGAGAGTTCATTGATGCCAGTATGATATAAGATGTTATGTCACTGTCCTCTTAGTGCTTCTTCTGAACTTCATGCTATTTATCAAGAACAGTTGGAGCTGGTAGAATAGGAGCATTTGACATGTAGAGCAAATTTTTGGATTTGGGAACAATTCTCAAATTCTTATATCAGTCCATAAAATTAGTCTTATTAAGCTTGTTTGTTTCTAATATGCTACTTAAGTTCAAATTTGCTATCATGATGCAAATAACTAAAAAAAAAATAAGAGACATTAGACAATGTGTATGCGCATAAAATACATTTAATTATATCTTTAATTAAATGCATATTTATTTCACTATTTTACTTAAACCAATAGCCCCCACTATTTATTCAGAAAAGCCTATTGAAAGCTTTCCTAGTAGACTAGTATCTAAATTCGTTAAGAATGACTGTAGGTATGCCCAACAAATCATTCTTAAGTTTTGTAATTACCGAAGTATTAGGTAATTAACATCTTTAATCTTAAAGCATTTATTGCTTACCCTAACTTAGCCTCTAATATTCTTTATGCTTAGGTATGCTCAATTGGGATAAAGATATTAGGTAAGTCCAACCCATTAATCTGAATCAAATTGCATAGCATGAATATCCTCAATATCAAGTAGGTTTGGGTGTGCCCAACAACCTAATCTTGAAAAAGAGTTTTCATTCTTATTATATTAACGGAAGGCTTTTAGATTTAATATTATTTGAGGGATTTTATTATTTATTAATGGTCTCATTAGTTGGCATGCATAAAATTAACAAATTGACAAAATGGTAATTGACTCAATTACATGGATTGATTGTAGACTTTAATAGATTAATTTCGTTGATCCAAGTATGAAATTAATTTGGTCAAACCTATAAGTTCATGCATATTTGAGAAGAAAGTCTTACCATCCTCTTGCTTTCTCCTTGGTTGCAAAAGGATCACGGCAAAGTAAAAACACAGTGGAAGTTTGCAATTTAAAATTTTTCCGAGCCAAAATGTGAAACCCCATCTAAAACCAACCCTAGAGTAAGGGGGTCGGGATGCATATCATATTTTCTTGCATGCATAAATGTATTTTTGAATGATTTTATGTGCTTTAGGATTATAATTTATAGTCTAGAATCTTAGTTGTGCTTATTGAGTAGGAAGGGTAAAATGGTAATTTTACTTGAAGTGAAAATAGGAAGATAGCTTGAGGATTAAATAGGAAGAATATTTAGAGGAGAAAATAAAAGCAAGAGTTGTTGTGGTTTAGTGGTTAGAGCTTTGAAATTAATCTCTAAGGTCTTGAGTTCAAATCCCACCAATTAAGTTTTATCATGATTAAATTTTATTTTATGTAAAATGGATATTTTCGTCCCTTGCAAGACATAAGAAGAAGTAGAAGTGTTGTTCTAGGGGAGACATAAAGGGAATGTCTAAATCCTATTCTTATGTCCTACAAAAATTCTTAAGGGATTCATGCTCTTTTGTTCCCTAACTTAAATTCTTCACCAATCAAGCTTGTTCAATTATCCAAACCCATGTTTTAATTCCAGAAAATTCAGCAAGGTTATTGATCTTGGAATTTTGAAAATGGCCCTTAGAGGATAGGGTTTTGACTGAAAATGGGGAAGGAGTTAAGGAAAGTTCCCAAGAGAATTAATCTCCATGGTTGAACCTTCAAACTCCACTCCATAAGTGTTCATCTTCTTCATGGCAGCAATCTGGAAATTTTCCAGCTTCTTGGTCAGTTCAACTTTCAAAAACTTAAGCCATTTTTCTCACTCAAATGCTGCAAGAAAAATAGCCAATTTATTCAGCTTGAAGACTGAAATCCTTTGCCAAAATTCGGACTGCACAAAAGCTGTGCAAACCAGGAAAAATTTCTAAACAGTTTTGCATCATGGCAGGCCAAAAACCAAGCTGTTTCTTCTACCTTTCAAACCAGTAATTTAACTCTATATTTCCTCCAAAAATAAGGTTGAAAACCAGTCTTAAAGGACCCTCCAATACCTCTTCAAAATCACTGCAAATCGGCTGGAACATTGCAGAAAAAACTGCACAAAAATTCCAGTAAACCATTCGAATGACCAACTAGAAATTCCAGCCTTGTTCCCTCTTCAAGCTTTGTCCGAAAATCACTTTAACTTTCTGTGGAAATAACCTTAGTTAACCATGAACTGAACTTCATCACCCTCCCCACTGACTTGCACAGTGATCTCTATAGCCACTCCTTAAATCACTCCTTCAATCACTACAATCAAGCTTCTAATTAAAATTTAAAATTCCAGCAAATTGCTCCATGAAAACTCCTTGGATTAAGCTTCAAATAACCAGAAATTCTCCCACCCTTACACTCAGAATTTCAGCCACCCTATAGCTCCTTCAAACCTCATTCATCTCAGCAAAATCCAGTCGGCCATAATAGCTCCCAAGAACCTCCATCAATCAAACCACTCCACGATATCTTCTACCTTAATTCACTCCATGAATTACTTCTTTTGAAATTCAATTGATCAGATTTCCCTCTTCCCCCTAATCTAAAAATTCAATCACAAGAATTCCTCTAACCATTTCGGCCAACACCTTTCGGCAATTTTCGTCCAGCTCTCTCCATTCTCTCCATTTCTCCAAATACACCAAGAACACACACAACCATTCTCCAAGACTAAGACCACTCTAAACACCTCCAATTCCTTCCAAAAACTCCAGATCACGTCTACTCACCCTCTAAAGTCCATTTCTGTATTTTATAACATCAAACATTGAAAACAAAATTCTGCTAACGAATCAAAAACCAGAATTTTTCTTGAAGATTCAAGAACTCTCTCAAGGTAACCAAGAACGATTTTGATCATCTTCTTCCTTCAATCTTTAAGCATGATACACTAATATTCTCTCTCTCTCTCTCTCTCTCTCTCTCTCTCTCTCTCTCTCTCTCTCTCTCAGCTGAAATGGTTGTTTCAACCATGGCCGTTCTTCTTCTTCTTGCATGGACAAATCAAGCCTCCTACACGTGTGAGTCTCCTTGGATCTTAGACAAGATTGTCATCAACCAAGTATTTCCCTTTAACCCTCTTCTCAATTCTAAAATCATATCTCTTAAATGTTGTTAGAAAAAGATAGAATATGATTGGGGATGGAGTATGTGTTTGTATGAAGGAGTTGAGATTAGAGCATGAGGATGTTTTGTCATGGTTGAGTTTTATGATATTTTGTAGGTTGTTGCATGCTCTTCATGTCGTGAGTAAGTATGGATGATTAAGCATAATAGATATTATGTCACCTTTGGTGAATAGGGTTTTATGTTCTTATATTCTTGTTGAAGCCATGTATATGATTATGCTTGGTAGAGATTTAGCCTTGTGATAGTAGGTTTAGATTTAAGTCTTTATTCATGAATGGATTGGTTGCTTGATTGATGTTGGATTTTTTGTTCATGATTATTGGTAGCAATAGGAGAATTATGATCATGACCTTGTTGATCATAAGCTATCTTAATTGACCAACTTTAGTACGTTAATAAATAAAAAATTTAATACTATATTTTCCTCCAATAATTTCGAAAACCCTAGGAAGCTTTGGAATTTGATTATTAAATGAAATAGTGATATTTTAGCCAAATAAATGATACCTTCTATTAAAAATAATATATATAAATATTCTATATAATAATGATAATAAATAAGGCCTTTTATATAAATAATCATAATAGGTAAAATATTAATCTTGTAGGTCATATATTCATAAATACTATTAAAATTTTATTTATTCCCTTTTGATCAAATTTTAATAAAATTTACTATTAACTTTATTTACTAATTATTTTCTATCTATTAATTATTAATTAAAAGATTAGTAATAATTTATTATTTTTAATAATATCATATAAAACTTAGGACCCTTCATCAAATAAACCCTACTTTATTTATTAAAAACAAAGATTTATATTTAAGCCTATAACTTATTATCCCTAGTTATTTTATCATCAAGCTAGACTTATTTTGTAAAACCCTCTATCATTTAACCTTAAAGCTTAGGACATTAGGGTCATGATTGTAATAAGTTGAACTAGGATTATTTATGGAAGTGAATATAGCTTGAGTTTAACCATATGGCTTGTGTTTACCCCAGGCAGGGTTAGGTCGACTTTCACTACAAGAAAACAGAGAATTAGCGAGGAAAATTAGCGAGGGAATTTTCCCTCGCTAAATCTGCGAGGGATTAGCGATGGACAAATGACATATTAACTTTCCACCACTAATCCCTAGTTGATTAGCGACGGATCAGCGTTAACTATAATCCCTTTCAAATTAGCAGTAGGCGAAGAAATCCCATTCTAATCCATCGCAAATTTGATAGGGATTAGCGATGGATATTTTATTTTTACTTAATATTCGCTATAAATTTTTAGCTTCAGAATTAGCTCAAGTAAAGAATCAGGTAAGCTCCTGCATAAAACTTATTTGATGACAAAAGGTTACTATGGCAAGCCAAACGCGAAGTGTGTCGACACTCAATTTTGTAAAGGTAATTAAAGACTATTTCCTTTCTTGTTTCAGTCAAATAAATCATTTGAAAATCAACAAGCAGTTTTGCTCAAACACCAAACTCTTTCTAAAACCAACTTTGACACAAATTTTAGAAACCCTTAATTGTCATTTCCAAATAAAGCAATGTTTTATCAGTTTTCCCCTAAGTGGGATAATCAACGTTGAGTACTCAATAAAGGTAGGCTAGCAGTACTATTTTTGAAGAGCAAGAGTGAGTCTTCTGGCAGAAGGCCATCTCCAGAAGATGAACTCAACTTGGAGAAGCAACAGTACTACTTAGTCATACCGGTCCGAGCTAGCAAGTTTCAGTCATGTGGACTGTGTTTTCGGAGTGGACAACTGGTTTGTTTGGGTGTAGAGAATGAGGAGTATCTTACCCGGTAGGCCGTACACCTACCTTTTGTTAGTCTACACAAAGTATGGCATTCTGACCGTTATATGGTCATGGAGCCCAACCTGTGGTAACCCATGGCCGCCCATTTGAGTGGTTGTATTTATTGCGCACTTGTATGGTTTGAAAAGAGGAAAACACCACTCTTTATTTTAACCTTATTTATTGCTTGCTAGCTCTCTCTCTTATGCAATTTTTACAACCTGCATTCATGAACTGTTTTACCTGAACACTCAAAGCACACAGGGCCTACTGAGATTTTTATCTTATCACCTTTATGCCATGTTTTCAGGTCGATCCTATTGTAGAGATGAGTAGCTAGTTTGTTGGCTGCTTTGAAGACATTGTGTTATTTAGTTTATTTATTGTTTTGGGAGATGATTGTAAACAATTTATTTTGGAGTTGTTCTTGAATTTTGGGTTGTAATAAATTTAAATTTTAAGGTATTATTTTATTTTCATTGGTGTGACCTAGTTATAAAGACCCCTTATCCTTTGGACGGGGCGACGTCCCCGACCCTAGCAGGCCTAGGTAGTAGGGTGTTACACAAAATCTAGGAATACATACTTTTAGGTCGCTTAGATTGAATAACTAATGTTGGATTCGAGTTTAATGGAGAATCTTGGATTGGAATAACTATTTGTTCAGCAGGAATTCCAGCAAGTCGTAAACTCATTCATATCAAACACACACTAAATTTGCTAGCTCTTGACTTTCAAGTAGAACTGGGATGAATTAATTAGGAAGAAATCGAGAAAGCTAACTCAAAGGAATAATGAAAGCAATTTTAAAAAAAAATGGTGGCCAAGGAAGAAAAACGAAGCTGTTGTTTTCTTGTGTGAATAGTATTGATCAACCAAACCTTTACACACTTGAAGAAACCTATTAAAAAAAAACAACCAACAACCTTCCTATTCTTTTTCCTTTTCCTTTTCCACCACTTTTCCTTTTTCCTTTCTTTACATATGGCGGCTTCTATGTTTCCATAGAAACAACAACTATAACATGCAACCCTGATGGGCCAAAATGCTAATTCAATTAGCCCATAGCTAATTAAATAGCTCCAATATTAATTCATTGATCCACTGGGTCTGATATTAAATTATCGAAGACAATTAATTAATAAACTAACTTAATTAAATTGGCCCAATAAATTATTCTAACCCAAACTATTAGCCCTAAGGTCTTTCTCCTATATTTTGACTTATGACAAATATTGATGTGGTCTAACTTGTGTGATCTATATGTGATAGGACATGTTTGACCTCAGTTCTTCTAAGGCATTCAAATAAGATTTTTAAGCAACTCTTGAGTAATGGAATTTAAGAATGGGTGATCAAGATGAAGTTCAAGCTTATGAGATTGCATACCAAGAAGTCCTTATGGAAGAACTTTAGACTAGGAATTATTAATAAGGTATTTCTTATTAATTCCTATGTCTCTTTACCTTATGATTCAATTGATTTCTACCTTGAAGCACACAAAGAAAAAGATTTCAAAGTTTTAAATCTCAGAATTTTAGATTGAGTAGTTTAGATGATTCTGCATCCAAAAGATTCATCCAAAATCCTGGAAATTGTGACAAATCATTTTTTCCTGAAAATGTGCTATTTTGGACTTACCTTTTAGCTGCATCGTCGTCCAAAATATAAGTCCAAAACACTGGTAAATTTAATGAAAAAAATATATCCATTTTATAACCGTTGGTACTTCACTTTATTGCTCTATATAAAGCCTCTAAACTTGATTTAACATAAGATTTTTGTGGTATCCTTCTAAGAAACACACTTACTCTATAGAAAACAAAAATCTCTTTTATCAAAGTGCTTCAAAGTGAATTCAAATTGTGTCTAAAAGGTAAAAGTGTTTGTGCTTTTTCCTTGGTGCACATCTACTCAAACAAGTGAGCTTATACTATTCCATTGATATTCAATCTCTTTTGTATTACAAGGTTATGGTGTAAAACCCATTTGGGGTGAATCTTGATTTGATTATTTGGTTGAGAGGTTTTAGAAAACTAAATGTGGTGATCCTCTCTTGTATTTGGTGCAATTTAATTTCATTAAGTTGAGTAAATGAAATCTGGTTGAAAATCCTTAAGGTAGTGGATGCACATCTTGGTAGATCGAACCACTAAACATTCTACGTCTCATTTCTCTGCATACAACATTAACTACATTGTATTTCTTACTTTAGTCTGAATCTAAATATTTCTCAAAGTTTCCTTGGATAGCTTTCGCCATGAAGTTGGTCCAAGAAACTTGAAGATCATCAATATTTTGTATATCAGACAACTTAAAAATTTTAGTTTGCCAAAAATCTTATTCACTCCCCCCCCTAAGGTTTTTCATTTGGTATCAGAGCTTGGACTACATATTCTTGGTTTAACAGCCTTGTAGGAAAGATCCTCATAGCAACCTCATCCTCTCTTCCATATATTGAAGGATCTTCAACAAATCGACCTCCTTTATTCAATGGAAACAAATTACATATTCTGAAAAAATAGAATGAAAATCTATGTGTGCTCAATCAACTTTGAGCTGTGGAATTTGATAGAGAATGGTCCTTTTATTCCGTCAAAAATTGTTAATGGTGTAAAAATGCCTAATTCAAATTGACAAGTTTAATGTTGAAGATAATGCTAAGATTACATTGAATTTTTAGGCTATGAACATCTTATGTTGTGCACTAGATGCGACTGAATACAATCAAGTTAATGGTTGTGATTCAGCCCATAACTTGTGGAAATTACTTGAAGTCACCCATGAGAGGACAAACCGAGTTAAGGAATCAAAATTGGGGCTTTTAATTCATGATTATGAATTATTCATAATGAAGCCAAATGAAAGCATCATTGATGTGTTCACTAGATTCGCAAATATCACAAATAGTTTGAATGCAAAAACACTGAACACTTCATTACTGATTGTCCAGTTGTAAAAAGAAAGGAAGGTAGAATGCTTAAAATGAAGAAGGAGTTGAAGGCAAAGAAAGGAAAATGATTGATGGGGACTTGGGACCTAAATGGGACTGAGTTTGAAGAAGAAGATTATGAGAATGAAACTACCAACATATGCTTCATGGCCATGGAAAATGAGGTAAACTCTACTACAACTAATTTCATGTCTAATTCGCTTATATCTATGACTGGAAAGTGATAGGGGCTAAATTAGTCATATTTTTCCTAGTTATTTAAGGTTCATTTGTAATACATTTTGTTCAATAACTAGTCATATTCCTTCATATTTAAGATTTTACCCTTGGAAAGGTCTTTTGTTCTTTATTTCAGATTTTTAGGGTAAAACGAAATAAAATCGTCGCAAAACAAAGGAGAGGAGGCGCCGGTTCCGGCTAAGACCCTAGAACCGGCGCCGGCAATGCACTATTGAAACGAACTTTGAATCGACGGAAAAATTGTTGAAATAGAGTAGAACAGAACCAAGGTGGCGGCGGCTGTGAAGCTGGAACCGGCGTCGTCTTCATTTTGGAACACATTGTGCAAAATTCAAAGAAAAATCGGCGAACGAGTGGAGGAATAGAACACAACCGACGAGTATTTTTGTATAATAATATTTTGTCAGGACCTAGAAGTAATTATTAGATTTGTTCTACCTTACCCTAAATCTTCAAAAGGCTATTATTGTTAACAAAATAAGAATTTGATGGTATGTCAGAGAGAGAAATTGATCAGTGCGATAAAACACACGATTTGGTGTTAATTATGCCACTCGAGATATCGGGGGCATTTTTGTCACTTTGACTACACCCGCAACTTTGACCACAAATTTGACTAAATAGAGACATGATTGAAGAATTTAAGTATTACCAATGGATTCAAAAGAATGTTTGGAGTTGGATGGTGTAATAAAAAAAATTTTCATTACGGACCCGATTTTAGTCATTTCTAAAGAAAATAGGAAATCGTGATTGAAAAATAGGACGTGTGGCTTCTTGTGATTGGTAGCCCAGGACAAGGGTCAAATAATAAGAGGATGCTTGGAATATTCATGTATGAAAAGGTTGGTAAAGAAATTTTATAAAATAAAAAGAAAATAGGTGAAACAAATGAAATTTGGACAAGTGTAAAGTAGCCACCAAACAATTAATAAAATGAAATGCAATTGGTCCTCAATTTTAGCCAAATTGAGGCGGTGAGAAGGCTGGAATCTGGCAGCCACAATAAGAAGAAGAGAAGAGAAAAAAAAAGGATAGAAAATAAGAAAGAAAAAGTTGAGAAAATCAAGGAAAATTTGGGAAAAAGAGAGAGAAAATATTGTTCTTGAGAAGTTGGAGGTTCTTGGAGCAAATTCAAGCTAAACACCTCATACATAAGGTAGAATCCTATGCTTCAAGAATTAAAGTTGTAGATTTCATTACGGTGATCGTTTTGATATAAATTATAACATGAAAACGTGAGATTTGTGATGATTAAAATGATTATTGTGAACTATATTAAACTTTGTGTGTGCAAATGTGTGCACCGATTGGATGATGGATCTACAAGCTATAATTTGCATGGTAAATATGGGTATTTGAATGGTAATTTAATGGGTTGTTCATGATTGCGAAGAAAGGTGATAGAATTGGGATAAAAACGGGGTTAAACGTTAAAGAAAAATGATTATGATTATTTTTTAACATTGATGTTAATTATATGTTATTTGCAAAAGAACTTAGTGGCTTCCTTGAACCTAAAAACCTAAAGAATTAAGGTCGTTTGAAGGGAAATGAATTGGACTAACGGTTATATAGGTGTTATAAATCAAGAAGCACAAGTAGGTGAAGTTGTTTTGTGAAAATGGATTAAAAACTAGAAAACTACTGGGGCTGTTTTTGCCCAGTAGCATGTTATAGGAACTAGAACTCTAAAAAGGACTTACATAGAATTAAATTTAAGAGTCTTATGGTCATTTTTGCATATCATAGAGCCAAATCAGAGTTGTGCATTGAAAGTTATGTCTAAAACAAAATCATGTGTCAAAGCAGCAAAATTTCAGAATTTTGCTTAGAAAGTGGATGAACTTAAGGATGATTATTGTGTAATTTTGGATGAAATAATTGGAAAATATGAAGTAAATCCCTTGTATATGAAGGGAGAAGGGATATGGAAAAATGAAAATGAAAGAATAGAATAAACAGTGGAAAAACGACGTGAACGAAAGCCAGACGTTTTCCTTAACCATTAGCTAACTGTCGGCCCCCGTCAGCTGGACATCAGCTATTTTTTGGCCAAACACGAATTGACCCGAAAACGTTGTTTGGTATAGGTTTATCGGTAAACGGCCAACAAGACGTTGGAAACGGTAGAGACGGAGATTAAACGGCCGTGAACAAAACGAGTTAATTAGGACACAAGGTGAGTCCCTTAGATTTCCAAAACCCTTTTGAAAGCTAGTGTGCTTTGTTTTTCCATGAAATGCTACATTTTATACTATTTTGGGAATCCTTGAATATTTTTAAGGTTTATCTGAGCAAGATTTGTTTTATGCCATTTTGGGCTTGAATGAACTTTATAATTGGCTTGGAAACCTTATTGGACAATTAAAGCATGAATTTGTGAATTTAGTCCTTTTTGGATTAAATACTTGGGATTTTCAGAAAATGGTAAAATTTGGAACTGGATATTCATAAATTGACTGGAATGCTCTTATTGAAATATTTTATGGAGACATGTTTGGAAACCTTGAATTTAATCCTCTCTTGGGATTAGAATCCTGGATTTTGTGAAATGAGTTCTTTTGGAATTAGGTATTTAGAAAATGATCCAAATGTCCTTATTGGAATATTTTATGAAAACCTTGGGAATCAAGTGTTCAATAAATGACCAAAATATCCTTATTGAAACTTTTGTGAACACTTTTCAAATCGAGTAAGGGTAAAATGACCCGAATACCCTCGAAAAGTCTTTTGAAAACAGGTATGGGTAAAATGACCCGAATGCCCTTGAAAATAACTTTTGTGGTCAAATATGGGGAGAAATGACCCGAATACTTCTAGAAACTTGTTTTAATGTGAGAAAGAACTCTTTATCCTATTTTGACATGGTTTTAGAAAATGATCTCTCTTGATGGGATTAACTTTTAGAAAATGACTTTTAATCCCTGAATTAGCTTTATTGGCCTGATGCACCTATGGAATGAATTGATTGGCCTTGTGGAGCCTATGTGAATGACAGTTTAACTTGTGAGTCAGTGGGATCAAAATCTAGAAAGTGTTATTTTCCCCAAAAATGCTTTAATTGAAAATCCTACGAGAACAGATAACCCTCTGGCCTAATCAATCAGAAAGGGTTGTAGTGGTAACGTTGAGTACTCAGCAAGGACTTTAATCATTGTACTAGCCTACATTAGAGTTAGCGACCCTAGTAACCTAGTCTAGTTCTGGGGATTGTCTTACTCTGAACGGGGTGATAGGACATGGGGACAAGTCATCCTGGCTAGCCATCTAGAGCCTAGCAATTGCTATGCCTTGTGTGCACTTTGTGATTTGGGTTGTTCACGAGCTGGGCTAGACACCTGGCGTCGTTTAAACCCCTTGCTACCTCGATGGAGATTGACATCGGGATTAGGACCCCTGGCTTACGGTAGCAAGTAAAAGATTGTGTACTGTGTACATCGTTGATTATAGTACGCTACGATGTACTTATTCTAGCGACGCACGAATTGAGTTCTGGGGCAGTGGTCTCAGTATAATGATACGTGGCGCCAAAAGTAAGGACTACGGGACTTACATACAGGCCGACCTTCTGTGGGAGAAGTGCCTATGTTTTGGAAAATGGGGAAATGATTTGAAATCTGAAATACTATTTTTCAAAAATGATTAAGTTTTGAATAAACTCTTCCCCTTAGAGTGTTTTGAGGACTATTTCCAGTAGGAAAAGGACAATAAGCTATTTCACAAAACTTTTGTGTTCTCTGTTCCTTTTTAAAATACTAGCACACACAGGACTCACTGGGTGATTCGTCACTCACACGTGTCTTTTATCTTACCTTTTTGTAGGATCCAATAGTGAGCGGACCTACGAATAGAAGGACAATACCACAGAATTAGCAGTATAGGTCTAGACGGCTTTCCTTTTGATCATGTACTTTGTTCTATCATATATAGAGGTGGCATGTATGAGATTCTCGGATATATGTATATTTATGGCCATCAGTATGGGATACTGTTGAGTCTGGACCTTATATATATTTACTCTGTTATTTTTATTATAAAAACCCCTTGTTCGGGAGACTGGATGAGGTGACACCCGGTGTTGGTATACTTCCGCTGTTGTTTTTAGTAGGGGTGTTACACACAAACCAAATGTAAAGTAAAAAATATACATAACATCCAAGTTGGTGATTTACAAGCAAACTAAAATATTATTTACATAACTATAGTCCCAATGATACAACACCAGGTGCACAGTCCATACAAATAAAAATTCCCACAACTAATTCTAGAAAAAGAGAAAATAAAATAAACGTGTGAGTGGAAATACTCAGTGAATCTTGTGTATGCTCCTGATTTTATTTAAACATGCATGCACAAACTAAATCATTAATACTAACAAGGAACAAAAACTATTTGTTCATTCAGAAATTTCCAAAAGCGATGTACATTCAAATGTTAGTGTTATTATCTCAAAACCTTATCTCATAGTTTAATAAAGTAGGCTTTTCTCTTAATAGAAGGATAACCTGCAGGCAAAGTCCAGCAATGGCTTTACCTTCAGCTTTATAGGCTATTGTGTTATTCCTACACTCAATCGTATACTACCTGTGTGGTAAAAGCTATTATGCATATTACTTGATAATTTTGAATCTTTTACTTGCTAACATAAGCCTAAGGTTCCCAATCCTGACTCATTCACCATTGAGGCAACAAGGGGTTGAACACACTAAGTGACCCCACTCATCAAACCATTAACAACCCAAGTATCAAATTAGGATAATGCCGAGAGCAAATGGCTAGCTAGGGATGACTACTTTTAATGTCAGGTCACTCTGTTTGGAGTAAGATGAAACCTAGAACTAGGCTAGGTTCTTGTATTCATCTATCTCTAGCGTGAGCTAATACAAAGAGAAAAAGCCCCCGCTAATTACTCAATGTCTTCATAGTCGCATTTGTTTATCTCCAAGCATAATCTTAAGAAAATTTCATTTTCGAGGCTTACATGCAACTTTCAAATTCTTTGTCTTGATTTTGAAGTTTATTGATTGAAAAATGCTAAAGCATATTTCATAGGGTTCATAAAGTGTTTTAGAAGTAGGTAGGTTCCTTGAGAAGAGAAAAACAGGAGTAAAACGCTCAAAAATGTCTAGAAGTTGCTAAGAAAAGATGGTTCGTGTGCATGTTCAAACATGGCTAATACTATTTCAAGAAATCCCTTATAAAACTAAGAAAGTCACAAAGAAGTTGAAGTGACATAACAAGCTTCAAATCCGTACCGTTAGGTTAGCTTTTAAAAGTAAGAAATGCACACTTTAAATTTGCTAATTAAGTATATATTGAAAACCACATACAAAACTGTTTTTGAAGTAACTAGGACTCACCTCATATGTGAAAGAAAAATGCGCAAAGGGTATAGCGTCTACTGGTCTCAATCACTTATAGTGAAATGACAAATTACATAATGCACAATAAAGTGATTTATACATAGAACTAAGAATATAAGAATAAATTAAACATTATTTCTACTCTACTGTTACTTAAGCTATTCATCAGTCCCCATTTTAGTAAGACTAGACATGTTGCAAATGTGCACCAAAGCCTAATTTATATTCTTCCTATTATTCCCAGCTAGATGTGCATTCAGAGTTTCTAAGGTTTCAATCGTTTCTTGAAGCAAAGTATTTCCTTCATAACTTTCAATCCACAGCTCCAAATCCTATGAAACTTGTACCCAAATACTTCTAAGACAATTAGCAACAAAAATTAGTTCATGTCTTCCCAAAATACTTAGCCATTTTGTACAGTTTATTACCCAAATAGACCTGATCATCAATAGTCTAAAATAAAATCCCTGATCATGTTCATTCTTTTTTCAAGCTATTTCTCTCATTTCTTTTACATAACATACACCATCTAAAACATCCCAACTCGTGTTTAACACTTATATAAGTATGATTTAAGTTCTCCTTCAACCCAGATTCTCTAGACACATTAAAACAAAGCATATATTATTGCATTAGTGTGCTTTAGTTTATTGCATTCATTTGCATCCCAAACATGAGAAATCCAAATCTAGGTATCTACGGTAATCCCAGGAAGCTTCAGATTTTAGTGGGAGTCTCAGAACGTTTTCAATTTGTCACCGCCTCAACTTTTGCAGGATCTACGGTAATCCCATCTTTGGATATCATATGTCCAAATAATGCAACTTGTAGCCAAAACTCACATTTACTAAACTTTGCATTCAATTTGGCCTTTCTTAACTTCCCTAGTACTTTTCGAAGGTGTTCATGTTCTTGAGAATCTTTAGAGTACACCAGGATATCATCTATGAATATAACCACAAAGTTATCTAAATACGACCGGAATCTCCGGTGCATTAAGTCCATAAAACTAGCAGGGGCATTAGCAACACCAAATGGCATCACTACAAACTCAAAATGTCCACATCGAGTATTAAATGCAGTTTTTGGTATATCTTCTTCCCGAATCCGGACTTGGTAATATCCTTGTCTCAAGTCTAATTTTGAAAAACATCCGGCTCCTTGCAACTGGTCAAACAATTTATCAACCATGGCCAACGGATATATTTTCTTTACCATCACTGCATTCAACTCTTGATAATCTATACACATCTACAATGACCCATCTTTCTTCTTAACAAACAATACAGGTGCTCCCCACGGTGAAGTACTTGGTCGAATAAACCCTTGCTCTATCAATTCTTGTAGTTGTTTCTTGAGCTCATGCAATTCTGTGGGTGCCATTCTATAAAGGGTCCTTGAAACTGGTTCTGCTGATGGCACTAGATCAATAGAAAACTCTACTTCTCTTTCTGGCGGTAATTCCTTTAGTTCTATTGGAAAAACATCTAAATACTCATTCACAACGAGAACATCTTTGGGCTTCTTAACCTCTCCTAGCTTATCCTGTGCACCCTTTTTTAATCATCTTCCAAGCCTTGAGTCCCTATACAAAAGCATTACTTTTCCTTCCAGTCTCACCTACCAATTCTAATATAGGTTTCCCAGGCCGATGGAAATGTACTGCCTTATGTCTACAATTGACCTGAGCATGATGCTGGGATAGCCAATCCATGCCTAAGATAGCATCATAATCCTCTATAGGCAAACATATCAAATCTCTGCCTAATACTTCATCTCCTATCAAGATCTTACAATTCCTCTATATTTTCTCACTATTCATTTATTTTCCTAATAGGGTGCTGACAATCATTTCATATGAAATTGCTTCACCCTTTATTCCCATTGATAGGGGCTAAATTAGTCATATTTTTTCTAGTTATTTGAGATTCATTTGTGATACATTTTGTTTAATAACTAGTCATATTCCTTCATATTTGAGATTTTACCCTTGGAAAGGTATTTTGTTCTTTATTTCAGATTTTCAGGGTAAAATGAAATAAAAACATCGCAAAATAGAGGAGAGGCGGTGCCGGCTAGGACCCTAGAACTGGCGCCGGCCATGCACTGTTGAAACGAACTTCGAAACGACAGAAAAATTATTGAAACAGAGCAGAACAAAACCAAGGCGGCATCGGCTGTGAATCTGGAACTAGCATCGGCTGCATTCTGGAACACATTGTGCGAAATTCAAAGAAAAATCGGCGAACGAGTGGAGGAATAGAACACAACCAGCGCCGGCTCTAAGAGTCAAGGCAGCGCCAGCTGTGCCCTGAAGCTAAGGTGGTGCTGTGATTTTTCTACACAGTTTTTGGTAATCTAAGAAGTTTTAGTATCTTCTAACTTCTACTCGGCCAAGAATTTTGTACCTACGAGTTTAGACACTTCCTAAGCCTATAAATAGGTGAAAAATACAAGAGAAAGGGGGAGAATTTATTGATCATCACAGAAAATTACTCAATCAAAAGAGAAATTCTTCAAGTTCAAGGAGGGTTGTGCAAGAAGGTCTTCAAATGAAGGAGAAGGGGGCTTGTCTATGAGTGCTTTCTTTTACTTTATTTTGTTTTTCTTGAACAATGATATGTTAATTATTTTAGTCTAATTTGACATTGTTGTAGATATTCATGATATTTAGGGTATTTGATCTTTTGATTGATTGATTATTTTTCTTGGTATTTAATTACTTGTGCTTATTACAAGGTTAGTTGGTTGGTTTTTCCTATTAACTCGCCGAGACCAAGGGGGTTGATGGTAGTTTCGATTGATTAATTTCATATTTGTTGTCAAGTAACTCGTCGAGACCAAGGGGGTTAGTTGATAAGGACTGGGTAATTAAAGGTTAATTGATGTTTGCCAAGACTAAGGATTTATTGGTTAATTTCATGTTATAAATTTTTCGAGACCAGGGGAATTTAATCAAGGATTGTGTTTAATTCATCTTTTAGGTGAATTAGTTGAGACAAGACCAAATGATTCTAATTTATCTAGAAGATGGTGATTTCATGGATTGGAAAAGAAGTGAGTCTATCTTAATCCTTCATGATACCAAGAGAATAATTAGTTATGATAATGATTAAGTTCTTTAAGATCATGTTTGTCTAAACAATTGTTTGAATTGCATACTTCTCCATCCTTAACATGTATATATTTTTATTTTGAATTTCTTTTATTTTGTTTTTATTTATTTTTCACTTTATTGAGTCAGTTAAACAATGAAAGAATGGTGATTAATGTCTACTTGTTCCTTGAGGATCGACACTCGTTTGAACCCTATGCTCGGTTAATGATGAGTACGCTTGCTCATATGTGTGATTTGGGTTGAACGTTTTAATTTAAACTTGATTGAGAATGTGCTTAGTTTTTGTATGATTTTTATGCCCAAGTCTGAACACATCAAAAAGCATGATAATCCAAATGAGTTATTAATTGATATGTTCCATGAACTAAAAAAAAAAACTGTCCAGAAAAAAAAAAGAAATGAAATTGAAGATTAACTGTTTGATAAATGAGAATGAAAAGTTGTTGAGTGAGAACAAAATGTCTCTTGAGTCACATATAAGTGCTATTATTGAAAAAGATGTGATCATGACTACTTTACAGTATGTATCTCTAGAAAATAGAAGTTTGTGTGATAAAATTCAAACTCTTGAAAGTATGGTTAGCACTTTTGATGACATGAAAAATAGAGTCAATGACCTTACCACATGTATTGAAAAATTCACAAATGGAAAAATCAACCTAGAAAAATTACTTAGGACTCAACATCAAGCTAGAAATCGAAATGGCTTAAGATATAGACATGAGAATAAGGACAAAATTCACAAGCCTCGATTTGTTAAACTTGTCTCATGTTACACAACACATAAAGTATGCACATATTATGAAAAATTGGGACATATAGCATTGAGATGTCTTATTAAAAGAAAAGTGGAATCCGATGGAATAACTTTTTGGAAAATCAAAGAAAATGCTACTAACCTCCATGGACCCAAGAAAGTATGGGTACCAAAAATCACTTCTCCTTCTCATGTATAGGCATATTCTTTGACCTTCACCAAGTGGTTCTTAGACAGCGGTTGTTCAAAACACGTGACTGGAGACGCAACCTTGTTAGAAGCTGTACAAACCACAAATGAATTATGCATTACTTTTGACAACAAGAATAAAGAAAAGATTCTTGGCATTGGTAACATTGGTAAAGGTTCCTTAACCATTATAAAACAAGTATTACTAATTGATGATTTGAAATATAATTTGCTTAGCATTAGCCAACTATGTAATAATGGCTGTAAAGTCATTTTTGAAAAGGATTCTTGTTCTATCATGGATAACTCAAATCTTGAAACAATCTTTGTTGCTAACCATGTTGGACATGTGTATGTATTCTATCTAAATGGTCTTATAGCTCATGGTATTAGATGCCTCTCCATACATGACAAAGATGGTTATCTTTGGCATAGAAGATTAGGTTATGTATCTTTTGATTTGTTAAATAAACTATTCTCAAAAGAACTTGTTAGGGGACTGCCCAAAATGAAGTTTGATAAAAGCAAAATTTGTGATGCATGCCAATTTGGAAAATAAATCAAAACTTTCTTTAAACCCAAGAAAATGATTTCAACCTCAAAACCTCTTGAATTAATTCATATAGATTTGTTTGGACCAATGAGGACTATTAGTCTTGGCGGTAAAAAGTATGCATATGTGCTAGTTGATGATTTTTCTATATTTACTTGGACTTTATTTCTTGGACAAAGGGATGAAGCCCTTTCTGAATTTTCGAAACTGATCAAATGTGTCCAAAACTCTATTGGAAGCAAACTGATTTCTATTAGAAGTGATAATAGTAAAGAATTTTGCAATAATGAATTCACACACTTTTGTGATGGAAATAAAGTCTTTCATAATTTTTCAGCAGCCAAAACACCTTAACAAAATGGTGTTGTTGAGAGAAAAAATTGAACTTTGCAAGAAATTGCTAGATCTATGCTTTGTGAAAACGCCCTTCCAAAGTACTTTTGGGCTGAAACTGTTAATACAGCTTACTATATAGTAAATCGAGTTATGCTGAGACCATTTTTGAGAAAAACACCTTTTGAACTTATGTTTGACAAAATTCCATCAATCTCTTATTTTAAAATGTTTGGTTGCAAATGTTTTGTCCTTAATACCCAAGACAATCTTGGAAAATTTGATAGCAAATCCGATGAGACCATATTTTTTGGATATTCTTCTAATAAAAAGGCATATAGAGTGTACAATAAAAGAACTCTTTGTGTGGAAGAATCCATACATGTTGTGTTTGATGAATCTAACATTTATATTCCAATGAAAGATAATGATGATGTAGGAGGTTCAAAGGACATAAGAATAGACCAACTTAAAGCTCTACCGCTAGATACTCATGCAAAAGAAGAAGAAATTGAAGAACAACAAGCTGAACAAGAAAAGGAACAAACTGAAGATTCTACAGATTAACAATTACCAAAGGATTGGAAATACAAAACAGGTCATCCCAAAGAACAAATCATTGGTGATCCAAACTATAGAGTTAAAACTAGATGGTATTTCATGGATAACTTTATTCTTCTCTCAAATATAAAACCTAACTGTATTGATGTAGCATTGCATGGTGAATTTTGGATTATTGCTATGTAAGAAGAATTAAACCAATTTGAAAGAAATCAAGTTTGGAAACTTGTTCCTAGACCAGTTGATCGTCCGGTTATTAGTACCAAATGGGTATTTAGAAATAAGCTTGATGAAAACGAAGCTGTGATTAGAAATAAAGCTGGATTGGTTGCCCAAGATTCAATCAAGAAGAATGCATTAATTATGATGAGACATTTGCTTCTATTGCTAGACTAAAGTCTATAAGAATGCTTCTTGCTTTTGCATCCTTCAAAAATTTCATGCTCTATCAAATGGATGTTAAGGGTGCATTCCTAAATGGTTTTGTTGAGAAGGAAGTATATGTTGAACAACCTCCTGGTTTTATTCATAAGCACTTTCCAAATCATATTTTCAAACTTTCTAAGACTCTTTATGGGTTAAAACAAGCTCCACGAGCTTGGTATGAGAGGCTTAGTGGATTTTTTATTTCAAAAGGTTTTTCAAGAGGCTTGATTGATACCATCTTGTTCATCAAATTTGATAAGTCCGGTGATCTACTAATTGTTCAAATCTATGTTAATAATATTATTTTTTGTGCCACTAATGACTCTTTGTGCAAGATGTTTGCTAAGACAATATAGCAAGAATTTGAAATGAGCATGATGGGAGAACTAAACTTCTTTCTCGGGCTACAAATTAAGCAAACCAAGGATGAAATCTTTATAAATCAAGCTCAGTATGCTAAGGAGTTGCTCAAAAAATTTGGTATGAACGAAGCCAAAGAAATCTGCACACTTATGAGTACTTCTATAAAACTTGACCAAGATGAAAAGGGTAAGAAGGTAGATGAACATAAGTATAAAGGTATGATTGGAAACTTACCCTATCTTACTGCTAGCCAACTTGACATTATGTTTTCAGTATATCTTTGTGCCCATTTTCAATCATGTCCAAAGGAATTGCACCTATGTGCAGTAAAACGCATCATTCGATATCTAATCGACACATATGATTATGGCTTATGGTATCCTCACACTTACATACTTGATCTTATAGGATACACTGATGCAGACCATGCAGGATGAAAAGTGGAAAGAAAAAGCACAAGTGGCCATTGTTAATTTCTTAGACACTCTCTAATGTCATGGCACAACAAAAAGCAAGCTTGTGTATCCTTATCCACAACTGAGGCCGAATATATAGTAGCCGGAAGTTGTTGCGCACAAATTATGTCAATGAAGAATACATTACTTGATTTTGGTCTTAACTTTAATTGCGTACCTATATTATGTGACAATACAAGTGCTATCAACATAACAAAAAATCATGTTCAACATTCTAGGACAAAGCATATAGAAGTTAAACATCATTTTATCCGTGATCATGTGCTTAAAGGCGATATGTGTATTGAATATATTTTAACTGATGAACAACTTGCCGATATCTTTACAAAACCTCTGGCCGAAGAAAGATTCAACAATCTAAGAAGAGGTTTGAGAATTACAAAAATTATATATCTAACCTCGTTGCACAAGTTTTTTTTTATTTTGCAAGATTAGTGAAAGCAATGTTTTTGGAGTAGTGTTTGTATCCAAAATGCACCAACAAAGTTTTTGGACGCATTATTTAAGTCCAAAACCCACCTCCAAAACTCATTCCTGAAAAAGGTTCCATATTTCGGTTTGGGTCGAAATCCAAAACAAAATTATTTTTGATACTCCATATTTCCCTTTTTAAAAAAAATAACTACTTTCATATTTCAATTTTTTAATTTCAAAAGGGGCTTGTTTGTTTCTCAACACAGTTTCTCTTAAACTGTGAGTTAAGTTGCCTTTTCAATGTGCTTTTTATCACAACTCCCTAGATATTCAAAGGACTTCGTTTTTTCTTCCTTCAAATCTCTGTAACCGACACACTCTATCTTCCAAAAACTCTCTGAGTTCTTCCTCTCCAAACAACCAACGGTTAAAGCCCTAATCTTCTCAATGGCAAAAACAAAATCGTCTACTCCAAAACCCAAGAAGGCATAAAATATGTCTCTAAAGACAAAGAAGAAGGGTTCAGCATTGAACAAAGTAAAAGGAAAAGAAGTTTTACCAGAACCAAAGTTCTCAGCATCACATTATGATTCTTCAAAGTCTTCACCAAAACAAGTAAGTTCCAAAAATCAGGTACTCTGATTTATTGACTCTAAGAGTGAATCTAATTAGAATGACTGGGTTTCTAGAAAAAGAACTGTTATTTCTGGGCACCGTGTTAATTCATCGTCCTTTCTGAATCTCTCAAATATATTGGATATGTTTGAGCATATTGGTTTGGGTAGTTTACTATCTGTTGATGAAAAATTATATACCCCACTTGTTTGGAAATTTTATGCCAATCTAGGGAAAGGACGTCTTGAGAAGACAAGGGGAGGATTTATGATTCGTTGGTATGTTTCTAGAGTTAGAGGTAAGGATATTGAGTTTGATCATCGTTTACTGAATAGAATCTGTGAAGTAAGGGATGAAGGGGTTTAATATTTTGAATTAAATAAATTTTCAGAGGGAAATGACATGTTTGAGTTAAAGAAATTTGAGAAAATTTTTGCTAGACGAATGAGTTTTAGGAATTCAAGTAACAAAAATACGAAATGGCTTAATGGAGTAGGGAGGATCTTGCACCATATAGTTTCTACCATAGTGGTGCTGAGTTTTGGTCATAAGACCTCCATAAATATTTTGCAGATGGTAATTATATTAGCTTTGGCAGAGGGAAGGCAAATTAGTTTTGGGTTTTTAGCTGCCAAGTTGATGCTGCAATCAAGAAATACCGATAGCAAAGCATTACCATTTGGAAATCTTTTAACAAAGGTCTTTAGATATTTTAATATTGATTTAAATTCAGTCCCCTATGACCCATCAAAAATGAATGTTTATAGTTTTGATTCTTTTTAGAGAATGGGATATGTAAGAGTGGGTAATGAATGGAAGTTGCTCTGAGATACTGAAGGTGAGGAAAAGGAAAGACTTATGAAAATAAAAGCAGAAAGAAAGAATGCCCCTTTAGTTGGGGCAAAAAGAAAAATTGAGGAAGGTCCTTAAGAAGAAACCTCTGCTAAAAGAAAAAAAGAAAATGACAGGGGACTATCTGAAAGTATTTTGGACGCCATCAACTTATTAGCTATTAAATTGGATGGCTTCAGTTCAGAACTTCAAAATCTTGGTAATAGACTGACAGCAGTGGAAAAGAAAGCAAAAATAAATGACCTGGTGTCTACACCTGCAGTATTTGCTCAAGCAAAGGCAACAGAAAAGGAACTAGTCATTGAGGAAGAAACTGAACAAGAACAGCCTGCAGCGGAGGAAGTGCCTGTTACTGTACAAACCATGGAAAAATCCCTGATTCAAGAAGCTGTAGCACCTTTTGCCTCCTCTAAACCACATGTCTCATCTAGAAAGAGACAGACGCATGTTGTGGTTAAAAGAAAATCCAGTAGGATTGCTGGTCAACACTCTCGAAAATGTGTAGGATCAAAAACTGAAACAATTCATATTTCCTAAGAAGACCAGTTTGGCAAAATGATCTTCAGTTAACCTCTAACCCGACTGCCCTCAATTCTCTCTGCTATCATGAACAATTTACTTTTTGCAGTTAAACAATTTACTTTTCTATCTTTACCTATGCACAAGCCTATCTGCTTAAATTCTGAATACTTCCTGTATCTATATTCTATTTCTTCTACTTCTTTTCTGTTATTACTTTTTTTTATTGATGACAAAGAGGGAGAAAATATGAAACTAACTGGATATGAAATTGGATAGTTACTGGATATGAAACTGACTAAATATAATTTCCTATTGGGAAATGTTGGGATAGTTACTGACATGATGAGTTATGACAGGAAAATGTTAGAATGTTGAGATAATTTTCTGCATACAATTCTGATTATAATTATGAGCGTTACAATTGATTATTCTACTAATTGTGAGCATTATAATTGACTCTGTTGACTGGCCTTTGACTATTCTACAGATTTATTTGATTATTTATCTATGTGATAGTATGCTATACTCCTTATTCTACTGATTAAGTAGTAAATTTACTTGAGGAAAACTTTGTGCTTTAATTTGATATTTTTGGATGAACTGCTTGATATGAATATTGATCATCTCTGATCTCAGTTTGTTCATATCCACATTGAACACCAGTTTGATATCCTGAATTTTATCTTTGAGGCTAGATTGATAAGATGGTTTTATGTTATTGATATGATTCTATGACAATTTCATTGATAAAATTTTCAGTCAGATGGATTGCTTCCTTTATGATCAAAACTCTTTGAGATTCTGAAAAATCCATTATCTCGTGCATTATGTCAAGGGGAGTTTTGGACTCATATTTTCCTTGATCCAAAAATCTTTTTCTTAAAAGATTCATACCGTTTTAGACACACACCTTTTGGACATCCAAAACTCACATTCATAAAGGTTTCATATTAACTTTCACCAATGTTTTGGACATACAAAATTAACTTAAGTTTCTCTCTCATTTACAAATATTCATATATGCAAATATTAAGGGATTATATAACTTGACTATTATATCTCCTATATTATCATTATTTCTTTATGGAATAATCGTTTGATGGAAGGAAGATATGAAGATAGGTTGGGCCATAGGCTCGTTGGGCTATGTTTGTGAGTATATGCTTTAATTTTCTATCTTAATCTCATAAGCGCTCTTTGAGTTTTTTAATGAAAGATTGTATTTCAATGAAAAATATTCTTATTTCTCTCGGTCTAACATATTTATACATTTTTTTATTTCACAATCCTATCAAGTTTTGTCATCACTCAAAAAGGGAGAGATTGTTAGTCCTAAGGGCTTTCTCCTATGTTTTGACTTATGACAAATATTGATGTGGACTAACTTGTGTGATCTATATGTGATAAGACATGTTTGACCTCAGTTCTTCTACGGCATTCAAATAAGATTGTTAAGCAACTCTTGAGCAATGGAATTCAAGAATAGGTAATCAAGATGAAGTTCAAACTTATGAGACTGCATACCAAGAAATCCTTATGGAAGAACTTTAGACTAGGAATTATTATTAAGGTATTTTTTGTTAATTCCTTTGTCTCTTTACCTTATGACTCAATTGATTTCTACCTTTAAGCACATAAATAAAAAGATTTCAAAGTTTTAAATCTCAGAATTTTGAATTGAGTAATTTGGATAATTCTGCATCCAAAAGATTCGTCCAAAATCCTGTAAACTATGACAAATCATTTTTGCCTGAAAAAGTGTCATTTTGGACTTACCTTTTAGATGCATCGTCGTCCGAAACATAAGTCCAAAACACGGGTAAATTTAACAAAAAATTTATAACTATTTTATAGCCATTGGTACTTCACTTTATGGCTCTATATAATGCCTCTAAACTTGATTTAACATAATATTTTTGTGGTATCCTTCTAAGAAACACTCTTACTCTATAGAAAACAAAAATTTCCTTTATCAAAGTGCTTCAAAGTGAATTCAAATTGTGTCTAAAAGGTAAAACCGTCTGTGCTTTTTCCTTGGTGCACATCTACTCAGACAAGTAAGCTTTTACTGTTCTATTGATATTCAATCTCTTTTGTATTACAAGGTTATGGTGTAAAACCCATTTGGGGTGAACCTTGATTTGATTGTTTGGTTGAAAGGTTTTGGAAAATCAAGTATGGTGATCTTCTCTTTTATTTAGTGTAGTTTGATTTCATTAAGTTGAGTAAATGAAATCTGGTTGAAAATCCTTAGGTGTGAGCTTAAGGTAATGGATGTAAATTTTTATAGATTGAATCACTATACATTCTGCGTCTCATTTCTCTGCGTACAACATTAACTGCATTGTATTTTTTACTTTAGTATGAATCTGGATATTTCTCAAAGTTTCCTTGGATAGCTATCTTTGTTGCCATGAAATTGGTCCATAAAACTTGAAATCATTAATATTCTGTATATGAGACGATTTAAAAATTTTAGTTTGCCAAAAACCTTATTCACCCCCTCCCCCCCCCCGCCCCTCCCCTCTAAGGTTTTTCACAAACAAATAAATAATTAGACTCTTTGAATAATTTTTCAATATTAATTTCACCCAATAAGGCCATATAGTAAATAAATTTACTAAGGTTACTTGAACTACTCTGGGGACCAAAAGACATATTATTCTTGGTTACTAGGAAAAAATGCATAACAGCGCGTTTCTGAGCAAGCGGGTGGCCTAAGTTCCCTAGGACGCCCCTTTTCCAAGGAAGTTTAACTTCTCTAGGCTGCCAACCTTCTGGACAAAATGGATCAATGCTTCTCCTAGGTGGACTTCCCTAGGCCACCTTCTTCCTCTTCTTGGCATTGTATTTTGTCCTCCGGGTGGCCTAGGGCAGTATCACTTCCCTTAGCCACCCACTTCTCTTGTGCAATTCTTCTATTTTTGCTTTATTTTATTCTTTTTCATCTTTATTCATCTTCAATTAGTATTTTTGAATTCCTAACAAAAACAAGATGAAAATGGTATAGTGAGTAATGGTTTGCATAAGAATTTGTCACAATTAAAGTACAAAAACACTAGAAAATATGTATATGATGAGCCCTCATCATTAATACAAAGTCAAAATCTTTAGATCATCCTTCTAAAATACAATAAAAATAACTAGAAAAACATTTTTAACAAAAGAAAACAAAGGAAAGAGAATAGGAACTCATCAACAAGTAAATTTTCTTCTCTTTAAAATCTCTTCTTGAACAATGATCATATATCTTCTCCAATAGAACACTCAATTGATTGATCTCTCTACTCAACTCATAGATACTCTAAGGCTTCTTTCCCTCTTGGTTATATAGCTTTATGGTAGCCAAAAAGTGTCCTAAAGAGTCCTTTTCCTTTTCTAAATCAATTTCCAAAATAATCCTAGCAAAAACAGCCAAAACCAACTTTGAAAAGGAAATCCAGCGCCTCAATTCCAATCATCGGTCAGCAAGCTCCTCCCCAAGAACCAGCCTGGACTCTCTCTATTCTAGATCAAAATTGCTCTATTTTGTCCTGTTGTTCAAGAGTGCAGTCAACCCTGACTCATTCAAAGCACCTACCACTGGCCCCTCACTGGAATAGCCTAATTTCAATCAAGTTTTCTACTATTTTTTCAACATATCTCCAAGAAAATTCTTCTTCAACAAAGTGGAGAGAATGAATAGCCATTTGAATAAGAAATTAACATAAACATCACACAAATGACTCCAAAATATAGATAAAATCAAACTCTATCAAACATAAACATATGAATTTGACATGTGTTATGCACAGGGATATCTTATGATCATTTGAATAGATGTTGTTCAACTCTTAGATTTTAGCATGTGCTTTTATATAAGACGTGTTGAAGAGATAAGAGCTTCCTCTCTTGAAAGCTCAATGTGCAAAATGTTAAAACAAGGTTTTCTCAGGTTAGAACTTAAGTGAAATTTGAAACTATATTGCTTGAGGACAAGTAATGCCTTAAGTATGGAGGAGTTTGTTTGTACTAGTTTGTTCATTATTTTTTATGTCATATGTTGTTCATTTGTGAAAAAGCTCTGAGTATATGGCCGCTCACCCCTACCTTTTTCACTTTCTTGTGTCTAGGATTGGTAAAATGGAAAGATAGCTAAAAATGAAGGTTGAAAGGCATAGTGTAAGCAATGAATTTGGAAACAAGAAAAATTTCACTTGAAGAAGAGCAAGTGAAGCCACTAGATGTGAAGGAAGCGGCACCATTTGGTAGACATAGAACAACAACATAGAACTTCTGTAAGGAAGCAGTGCCACTTGAGGCGAAGGAGGTGGCACCGCTTGAGTCACGAATCTGAGAAAAAATAGACCAAGCAGCATCACTTGGTCTATACCAAGCAGGGGCACTTGGTCCATTGAAGCTAAACATGTTTTCAAAATTTCTCCACAATTTGTGGTAATGGGGGAGAAAATAAAATGGAATAAAAGGGGCAAAAAAGGAAGGAAGACCTATAACGAGGGGGAAAAAAAGCTCAGAAGCAATGGCAGCAAGAGTGATTGAAGGGAAAAAAACATTGTTCAAGAGGGAAGAAGAATAAGAAGACTGAAGTGAAGACATTCCATGAGATTCTCTCTTTCTCTTCTTTGTATGTTTTCTATAGAAATTATGTGCTAAATTTTTTGATGTATTTGGATAGGTTAAACCCAAGGATGATGATTTTGTAATGATTTGTTCTCTAGATTAATTAGGTGTTATTTCTAATAATTGATTACTTGGATTATGTTGATTTGAATTAATTGTCTTGTCTAATTGATTCAATTTATGCTTTTCCTCTAATTAATTCGAGATATGATGTTGAGGAGCAAAACTGGGTAATAAATGAGATGGTTAGAGTTTCTTAGAGATGGGCACACTAAACTTCTTCTAGATTTATCTTTGTTGATTGTATAACGCATGCTCAAAGTGAAATTAACAAGGTAGAGATACCTTTTTAGTTTTACTTAAAGGTCCATAACTTGAGGAAGGGTGGAAATCGTTTATATAACTTGTTGCTAGTACTAGAATAGTCATTTAATTGTCCAGAGTCCTCACTCATTATTTATCAAGTTCTTAGAGGATCCCATCCAAATACACTCTCATTAACTAAACTCTAATTAATCCTTAGCATTCTTGTTGCCACTTCAATATTTGTTAGATTCACTTATTATTTTAGCAACTTTGATTTTTTGTAAACATATTATAATTCCTTAAAATAGTGGACTAAATAGTAGAATTAAAGTAAATACTAGTAGTTGCTCCTTGTGTATTGATACTTGTTGAACGCCATATAATACACTCACGATGGGTGTGCTTGCCCTAACATGTTTGGTGTGTAAAAATTGGTAATTTGACATTTTAATTGTGAAAACTTGATCATCTTTGACTCTTTTTATAATATACCTAAAACCAAGCACATCAAGGATGTACACTTATCATAACAATGAAGGTGAATGTTGCACCATGGGTATGAGCCAACTCTACCTGTCCACCAAGGCACCTAGATCAATATGAAGCTCCACAAAAAAAGAAATAATGTTGGAATAGAGATATGGGGTAACCATGGTAAATTTTATAACAACTCAATATACATGTAAGAAATAGTATAACCATGGTAAATTTTATGGCAACTCAATAACTATGGTACATGTATGATGTGATTATGAAAGTTTAATTACTGCTCCAAATTTATGGCATCTGGGTATTTCTTAGAAAAATTCTGGTAGTAAATCATTTAAACTCATGTTATCCATAAGTCTCCCCAATCTTTTATGTTTATGTTGCTAAGGCATAGTTTGATAAAAACTTAATAAATGATTATAACAACTCATGCATCATAAAAAGTATTTATCGATGTCATGAGTACACATAAGACTCACTCGGATTTTGTATCTCACACTCATTTGATAATGATTTTAGGACTTCAGAGCTTGTAGCAAGGATGGCAAGATGGGTATTTGCTTTTCTGAAATTTGTAATTAGATTAATATTTTGTTACTCTGTTTATGATATAAGATGGTAATTTCATGGGAAGAATGTGACTTATATCTTGGAGATGGTATATATATCTTTGCTAACTTACCCTTCTATTTTGACACTAGTGGTGGGACTAGTAGATTAGTTATTGTTGAATGTAGTAAAATTTTATGGTTCAAAATTATGTACTTTATATTTATACATAATGATCCCTTGTCATGTGACGTGACGATATCCCTACTCGGTTGAGGGTGTATTTATTTAGGGGTATTACATGAAACCTGGGAGAAATATAGGGATTTGTAAGTGTCCACACTGCGATATGCCTAAATGGTTATATGTACAAACATTTTATAATGGACTTAATTTTGTCATTAAACAAATGATTGATGTATGATTTGAAAGTTATAAAACATGACAAAATGATTAAATAGAAAAGAAATTTCGCATATAATTTTATAGTTTAGAGATGTTACAGAAACGATGTTATATTATAAAGACATCAGTTATGGAACGATTAAATTATATGATAATTATATTTATTGGTTCATCTAAAGATAGTCCGATATTTTGTCACTAATTTAGGGTCATGATATACTATTAGATATCACTCATGATATATGAAAATTTCCAATATATTTTAAAAATGTGCTCAAGTGTTAAAAACGTTTTTAAATAATGTTAAACGTGTTTAATATTATTTTTTATTATCAATTAAATAATGAATCTAGAAAGTAATAGAATTTAATTAAACATTTATATTTATGAAATAAGTTTATACTTAATGTAGGAATGTTAGTATATTTTGAAACTCGTTTATGATTAGAAAAAACAAATTAATTATATTTTGGATAAATATAAAGAGAATATTTATTTTGATTAGATCAAAATAATATAAACTTAATTAATTATTCTAATCTAATATGAAATTATGAAAGACTTATGGATTTTGATACCCCATCCCTAGGTCTTAAGCATAAGTTATGTAATAAGGATTTGTGTAATTTTTACGTTACTCCGAAACTCTTGCCAGTCAAAGAGTGTCTTATAATTGAGAGAAATATCTCTCTTAAAATGTCTTATAGTTGAAAGAAAATATTTGATATTTTTAGTCAGTTTGTTTTATAGAAATACATGTGGACAATTTAGAGACCTACCGCGACCTAACTCTTTGGGGTTGCATTAGCACATTGCATCAGATTTCTACACCGTGATTGATTTGAGATATAATTCTATATTTTAATCCTCATTTCATTAATTTGACAACTCTAATATTTAGTTTTGAATTTAAATTCCCTATGTTAAATTCTCTGTGAGCTAACATGTCGGCCTTCCACATTGCCGAGGAATTGCACAAGAATTGCATGTGCCAACTTTCGAAGGAGCAAACTATCTACACAATTAGTTTCCCTTACACGTTTGATAAAATTGTAAAGCTAGAAGAAAAAACATTTCCTCTATATGTCTCAACCTCTTTCTACCTTAGTAGGGCTTCCAATTGAGTCTTCCTTCTATCCACATCTTTCAAATCATCTGTAATTATTCAATCTAGAGCTAGCCATGATTATGCAGATGGTTTTGGCCACCTATAACTTGGCACGCACAATTCTCATGTCTATTGTGATCTCAATCCATCCTTCGGTCCATCCTTTGGGGTGACAAAGGGACCATGTTGAATTAAGAAAATAGTTCACGGAGCGTTTTGCTGGGAAAAAGGGAAAGAAGAAAATTTTGGGTCTTTTATGAGGGCAAAAACTTTGGGAACTTAAAAATGCAAACTTATTTAGGCTACTATCCCCTAACTATTATTTGTTCCAGAAGTGTTAAGTTATATGTAGTCAACTCTATTTTTCACTTAGCCACCCAAAAAAAAAAAAAAGAAAAAGAAAAACCCCCAGGATGACGTAGAGATGGGAAAACATGAGACTCATATGCTATAGAGATATAATAATCTTTTCCTGCAATATTATTCCTCTTTACTGGAATAGGATACATTAAGACTGATGCAATAGCAGTTTGGTAATTGTTTAAATCGCAGACATCAGTCGGTTTTAATAGAAATACTGAGGGTCTTAAATTTTTACGAGGAAGTCCTTTAGCTGTTCCATTTAATCTATTTTGTCCAGAAAATATAAATAACTCTTAGCTGTGATAGATTAAATCTTAGAGGCATCAGAAGTTTTCCGGCTTATAGCAATTGCTGTCTTGGAACCTGATGGCCGGGCTAAATGCTTGCAGATGAACTCTCCAGCCAGCAAGAGTTTTCCCAAGTCAACATTAGTTCTAATGCCAAGACCCCTAAGCATGTACACAACATCTTCAGTAGCAACATTCCCTGAAGCTCCCTTGGCATATGGGCACCCTCCTAGACCTGAAACTGAAGAATCCACAGTGCTAATACCCATCTGCAGAAAAGGACATTATGTTAGATTAGTTTTCGGAGTCTTTCTCTTCCTTTCCCCTACCACATCAAATTCTCAAAACATTAACTCCAGAAGCAGTTCTTTGTTAATTTGATTTTGTCCAAGAATTATTGCAAGAAATTGGCTATTCCAAAAGAAATTTAAAATTATCACCATGCTTGATGCATAATCAAACTCTAACAACAAAATCATGAACAAGGCTTGCCTATAATAAAGAACTTACTTGGAGAGATACTAGTATATTTGGAAGTGATTGGCCGTAAGTGTCATGGAAATGGACTGCAAGCTTCTCAACAGGAACAACAGCCATCACAGCTTCTAGCATAGGAAGAACAGTACCTGTGTTAATGAACATGAGGCAGTTAAAAGGGGAAGAAGAGGAAGTATAGACAGAAGAGAAGCACATTAAAGTACTGAAACACTGAGAATGCAATAAAACAAAATTACTGTTCCATTCCAAGTGTGAAGCTATAACATACAGCAAGATAATGAGGATATTACCCAGGTACAAGATCATCAAACCGATATGAAACATAATGGATTCAGATAACGTCATTAAGATGGAACAACCTAACCTTGCAACTATCAGTAAGGTGGCAGTAGATCCTATATATTACTAAATATTCTCAGACAAAGATTTTTCTCAAAATACTATCTAAAATTATTATATTATCCATAGAGATAAATAACTAGGTATTGGAACAATACAACCCATTTAGTACTTCAGAATTGCTAGCAAATATATTTGTTTGGGTACTAAAGAGAACATGATCCAGTGAAACAGTGATCTCTAAGCATCAAGTCTGAGGCACAGCAGCAACAAAGAAAACCTTAACGTGGAGGAATACTTTCTGAGACATCACTTGATTCAGAAAACCTTATTTGCATGTAAAATATACAAAGTTGGGAAAAAAGAGGATACACTCAGTGGTAAAATCCCACACAGGTGCAGATTGCAAAGATCATGGAACAAGTCATGTAAGATGAACATAACTTGTAGCAAAACTATAAGAATTCTCCTAAGCATTGGCAAGGCAGGAACAGTTATCAATCTTCATGAAAACTAGATCTGAGACTTTAGGGAAGGGGACTCAGACGGAATCATACCAGGAGTACCAACTCCTATTGTATCACCAAGAGAGATTTCAAAGCAGCCCATGTCGTGGAGTTCCTTTGCCACATATGCAACTTTGGAGGGGGCAATTGCTCCTTCAACTGGGCATCCAATAACACAAGATACATACCTACATGAATTTTAACAAACATTAACAACTTAGCAGCAGCTATAATTCTTTAAGCCCACAGCCAAAAGGGCAGTAAAAAAGATGCAATGATCTGTGAACATATCAATTTAGCAAATCAACCTAGTTGCCTAGGAGATGTTTTTACTATCTCTTTTGAACATTATGAACAGATCGAACTTTCCCATGAAAGAATTTAGTGAATAGGGTTGCTTATGACTGATTTGCCACCACCTTTGTAGCATTGTTGGAGAGAGGCATTGCCATAACCTATTAATATATACCAATCAATAGATTGAAAAGGCTAAAGCATAAGTCTTAAAAATCTTAAATGCAGATAAAGATGTATTAACACAATGGAAAACAAAAGTATTATTTTGGCATAAATGTCTTGAAAAAATTAAAGAAAACCACACATTCTTCTAATAGACTCTGAAGAAAACCACAAATTAAAGAAAGGCAATGTGAGGAGCTTCTTGGAAGAACTAGGCTGTGATAACCTGTAATATAGTTGCACTATCAATGATATTAGAACAGTAATGCCTTTTCCATTCCATCATGATGCTCAAATTCAAGAAGGGGGAGACATTAAACCACCAAACATTCAAGGACCAATGACAAGGGCTAGGCTCAAGAAATTCCAAGAGGGACTTCAAGGATTTATGAAGGTGAGTTTGGCACATTTGAAATGGAACGAACCTCATATGGCATTTGAAGGAACTCAGGACCGAGTGTTGATGTCCGTTCAAGTTTTATAGGCAAACAAAGAGCTGAGGAACCAACACAGTGAAGAACTGGTGCCTGCTGAGAGTTCCGACCCAGCGCCGGCTCAATTCTGGACAAAACACGGGAAGCAAGACAGAAACTAACCAGCGCCCAACTGAAGGGCTTAGGACTGGCGCCGGCTACACACGGAAATTTGCTTGTTTGTTCAGCAGATTTGGGCTGGCGCCGGCTGCAGCCATGGAACCAGCGCTGGCTGACTTTGGGATTTCCCTGGTTTCAACTGATTTTCTCTATGTAATAGTTTAGTTGACTTACATTTTAATTTCCACGACTTTTATGTTGTTTTTAGCTTATTTTTGGCATCCAAAGGCTGAGATTTAATCTCAATTACAATAGGTTAATTGGACGCCTATATATGTCATGTTATAACACTTTTATATCAACATTGAGATATAATTCAAGATCAAAGTTTATCTTTGAGAGGTGATTCCTCTAGGTTCTTCCCTCAAATATCAGACCAATTCTTAAGTTTAGTCCGACCTAAGTTCAAGTCTTTAAACCCTTAAGGATAATTCAAGTTGTAGCTCATGCTAAGGTCTTGGTTCCTTGTTATTCCAAGGTTGTAGTTTGGCTACAAATTAAGTGCCTAGATCTCTCTATTCTGAGGGTTCTTCAATCAATCTTGATTCTAGGGTTCTTGGATATTGATCTAGTAGATCTAATTCCAATAGATTTGAGGTTCTAATTCCTTAGTTGTCTTAGGATTGCAAGCTTTGTGTTAAGTGACTTCTCTACTCTTCTTTTGACCGCCAAAATCCCTGATTTGGCCCTTACAATTGTTCGTTGAATTGCCTTTTAATTTAGCCACGAAATTCACTTGATAAATATCCCCTAAGGACTACATGAAATTTGGTATCAGAGCTTTGGAAAGTGTTGATTCTTATCAATACTGCTTTATCAAAAAAGTTGCATGCAAAAAGGCTCCAAAAACAGAGCAATCCCGTAATTCAATTTGTAGCTTCAAAAAGGTCATCAAAAAACTTGAGGAAATTGATATATGATATGTATATGACCTCGGGGAACGAAAAATTCATGTTTATTGTGGTTGATTGTGGCTCAATTTGATAAAAAATTATGAGATGCCCTGAATTCTGAAAATTGGTCCTTATGTGTTTGATGAAAGTCTTATTAATGAGTATGAGTTGAATTTTCTTGATTGTCGGAATCCTTGTTCTTGCTACTCTAATCCATTGAAGAAATTATGCTCCAAACATGCTTCCTAGATGAAATTCTCTGAACAATTGGGTTGATCAATTTGATCAAATGTTCTTGTTCTTTGTTACTATGTTCAACTAATTGAATTGTACTACGCGCTCTAATTCTCTTTGGACTCATGATATCTTTGGCAATTCTTGTTTGATTGATTCTTAATAGCATTCCTATTTGTTGAAAACTGGACTTGCTTAACTTTACTTGTCTTGTGATCATACATTTGTTTGCTATGTCTTGTTGCATTCCTTGACTTTTGTTGGCCTCAACTAAGACCACATACTTAATTATCTTGGGGGATTTGTTGGATTGAACTAAAAGGATTACTTACCTAATTAAGTGGGAAGGTTTGTGGAAAGAACGTTGGAGAAAAATTGAGAGTTGGGAAAAAAGGCACGAGGGTGAGACTATATTGACAAAAGCCTTGAAGAGAGTTAAACACGAGAGTTGTGTTATCATTGCTCGAGTGAAACACGTGAGAGAGTGATTTGTGAGGATTTCTTTCATTCCTAAGAATTACCACTTGAAATCTTTTCTAGTTACCAAATCTACGGCTCAAGAGGGATCTAATGATGCAAGGTTTTTTCAAGAGTCTCCAAGAGATGATGAAAACAATACAAAATGGGTTTGAAAATTTGCAAAGGGGTTTAACGGATCTACAATCTAATCAAGGTAAAGCATCAACGGTTGCTTAAAGGAGGGGGCAAAGACCAAATGATAGTCCTAGGGTGAAAGATGAATACCAAACCACTCCACTATATGAACATCAAGGTGAGACATAGCATGAGCATTCCTTGGGAGGGTATCAACAAGCACCCATGAGAGGAGGAAGAGGAAGAATGTATGGGAGACATGATGGGAATAATTTGAGAGGTTTGGAAAGGGACTTTAAGAGAGTGCAAGATTGGGATGAGGAAGAATTTGAAGAGGACCATGGGTATCAAAACAAGGGATTTGGAAATAGAGGTGGTACAAGAGAGGAAAATGATGAAGAGCATAAAGATGAAGGTGCCATTATTCCTTGGAAAAAGTGATCCGGAATTATACTTTGAGTGGGAAAGGAAGATGGAAATCTTGTTTGAATGCCATGGATATAGTGAACGGACAAGGTTGAAGTTGGCTATCTCTAGCTTCTCCGAGTATGCCTTAGTATGATGGGATCAAGTGTCTACTCAAAAAAGGCAAATGGAGGGATCAACCGGTTACTCGGTTACTACTTAGGAGTTGATGAAGAACCTAATGAGAAAGGGAAGGTTCAAGAGAGGCCTCAAAGAAGTCGGGATATCAAGCGTTTTGGCTATGGGCACACCGCCCATGAGTGTCCAAGCAAAAGGAGTATGTACACCAATGACTTTGGGGAAGTTCCAACCAAAGAAGAGGATGAAGGGGATAGAAAGTGTGACGATTAAGAGGTGGAAGAAAATGATGGAACATGTGATGATGAAGTAGTAGTGGGACAAAATTGTTCATTGCTAGGGGTCGCTAGAAGGTCTTTGAGTTCCAAAGCCATTGAAGAAGTCGAACACCAACAAAGGGAAAATATTTTCTACACAAGATGTTTGGTTAACAACAAGCCTTGTAGTGTCATAGTTGATAGTGGGAGTTGCACCAATGTTATTAGCGCTAGCTTGGTAGAAGAATTGGGAATGGAAACAAAGAAGCACCCAAAGCCCTATAGACTCCATTGGTTGAATGATAGTGGGCAGTTGAGGGTGAACAAGCAAGTGCTAGTATTATTTGATATGGGTCAATTCAAAGATGAAGTGTTGTGTGATGTGGTACCCATGCAAGCGGGACACCTACTTCTAGGGAGACCTTGGCAATATGATAGGCAAGTAAAACATGATGGAAGGAGGAATACCTATGCGGTTTACAAGGAGGGAGTGAAGTATACTTTGCTTCCATTGACTCTAAGTGAGGTCAACAATGATCAAAAGATTATGAGGGAAAAGGAAAGGAAGAAGAGTGTGGAGAGTGAAAAAACAAAAGCAAGAGAGGAAGAGAAAAGAACTTGACAGGAAAGAAAAAGAGATGAGAGTAAAATTAGAGGGACAAAAACCTTTGCTCATCAAAGATAAGAGTGAACAAAAAGAGAGTGGAGGGAAAAGAAGAGTGAATTTCACTTAGCATATATAGCTGCACATATTTAGGAATTATAGCTGTAATTATTTCCTGTAATTGTTTCTATATTTGTAATGTATAGTTGGCTTACCTTAAATAGGTCTAGGTATCTTATATAAATACCTTGAGATATATGGAATAAACACAAGAGTGTTTTTCAGCCAATTATTAATTTGGTATCAGAGATAAAGAAAAGACTTCCGCTGCCTCCTTTTCCCAAACCCTAGCCGTCATTGTCTCTTCCAAAACCAGCGCGGCACTGTGGCAACACTGTAGCGCGCGGGTACTGTAGCGAATCGCGCAGGTTATCATCTATCATGGCTACCAAAACTGACAATGAAGTGATTCCCGATAGCAAGAAACTCTCGACGGTGACCATTCATGAAACCTCTCCTCCAATCCATATTAAATTGGATGGTACTAATTATCGTGTTTGGTCAAAGATTTTAGAAATGCATATTGCTGGCAGAAAGAAGAAGGGTTATATTACTGGACGAAAGGCTGCACCTGCAGAAGATGATCCGGGTTATGATGAATGGGAAGCTGAAGATGCTCTTGTCAAGTCTTGGCTTATTAATTCCATGAATGATAATCTGATGTCACACTTTGTTCAGTGTGGGACATCTAAAGAAGTTTGGGATGCGGTTAAGAGAAGCTATCTTGATGTGTCTCACTCTTCCCAAGTCTATGAACTGATGAAGAGGTCATTCCAATTGCGCTAGGGTGGTCGACCTTTGCCGAAATATTACGAGTTGAATTCAATTTTCATGGAACTTGATTATCGTAGGCCCAATGACATGACATGTGCTGCTGATATCGAGAAACAAAGGAAGCGTATTGCAGAGGATCGCATCTATATGTTTCTTGCAGGTCTTGATCACCATTTAGATCAAGTTAGTAGTCGTGTTTTGGCTACTTCCCCTCTACCAAGCTTGGAAGAAGCCTACTCTTTAGTTCGTCGTGAAGTGCAGAGACAGGTCACTATGGGAACAAAAAATCATTCTGAAACTTCAGCTCTGACGATTCAAAAGAGCTCCTCTCAATTGACTCCTTATGTTCCTGTGAAGTCTGTCGCTTCCAATTCTCGCTTCTGCACTCATTGCAATAGTACCAGGCATACCATATAGGTTTGTTGGAAGAAGCATGGATATCCGGAGTGGTATAAACTTAAACAAGCTGAGAGGAAAAATAAGAAATCTGCTCAGATTGCTGTTATTGATACTTCTCCACCTTCTGCTTCTCATGCCTCTCAAGTGTCTACTCACCAAGGTAATTCTAACACTTGGGTTATTGATTCAGGGGCCACTGACCATATGACTAGTAATTCTTCTATCCTTGCCTCTCTAATGTCTTCACCTGTCAAGTCTGTACAGGTTGCTAATGGGACCTCTATGCCAATTACAGGAGTCGGGAGTGTCTCAATTTCTCCTACATTCTCCATGTCATCTGTCTTACTTGCATCTGCTCTTTCTAATAGTCTTCTTTCCATTAGTAAGATTACCAAAAGTCTTAATTGTTCTGCAATATTTGATTCCACTCATTGTATCTTTCAGGACAAACGTACGAAGAGGACGATTGGCATTGGTAGGGAAAGAGGCGGTCTTTATTACTTAGAGGGGGCTACGCAGTTTCAATCTGAACCTAGCCATGGCCTTCAAGTAGAGAGCAAGTCATTTGATAGAGAGAAGATTCTTTTATGGCATTGTCGTCTAGGGCATCCATCTTTTCCTTATTTAGAGCATTTATTTCCAAAATTGTTTCGCAATGTTGCTATCTCTAGTTTAAGATGTGAACAATGCATTTATGCTAAAAACCATCGTGTTCCTTTCAAAACTAGTTTCAATAAGAGTTCTATTCCTTTTTCGTGTGTTTACACTGATGTATGGGGTCCTTTTTCTACTCCATCTGCTTCTGGCCGTAAATACTTTGTGTCTTTTATTGATAACTGCACTAGAGTGAGCTGGGTATATTTGATAAAATCTAAAAGTGATGTTATACAAGTGATTCCCCAATTTTACAAAATGACTGTGACACAGTTCATACTCAGGTCCAAGCTTTTCATTCTGATAATAGTCGTGAGTTTGTAAATCAATCTCTTACCCAATTCTTCCTAGAACATGGCATCCTCCACCAAACAACTTGTGCCTACACACCACAACAAAATGGGGTAGCAGAGCGTAAGAATCGTCATATCCTTGACGTTGCTCGGGCTTTGAGCTTTACTATGCATGTTCCTAAACGTTTTTAGGCTGAGGCTGTCATGACTGCTGTCTTTCTTATTAATCGCATGCCCGCTCGTATCCTTAATTTTCAAACCCCTTTACAGATATTGTCACAATTTCACTCTATCTCTTCTGCTCTAAATATTTGTCCTAAGGTCTTTGGTTGTGTATGCTATGTTCATGTCCACTCTATATATCGGGATAAGCTTGATCCACGTGCTCTCAAATGTGTTTTTCTTGGTTACTCTAATTCTCAAAAAGGCTATAAATGTTTTCATCCTCCTACAGGTAAATATTATGTTTCCATGGATAGTCAGTTTTGTGAACAAGAGTCGTATTTTTCTGGAGATGTCTCTATGATTCCTCTTCAAGGGGGAGATTAGTAGTAAGGAAGAGGAACGGTTATGGTTAGAAGAGAAGAAGTTGTGGATGTCGAGTAAGGGGGAGAACTCAGCTATTGTGGAGAATAAGGAATCTTTAGATGATACTTGTTCAGCTGAGGTTGAGTCTGAATTTAAAGAGGGAAATGATAAAAGACCAACTAGGTTATTTCAAAAAGGCTACACAAGAAGAAAACAGAATACCACTGTTATGCCTCCTCTTGATTCTAGTGCCCCTCTTGATGATGCTACCATGCCATCGGATGACTCTTCTACTATTAACCCTGAGGTATATGTTCCTTCTCTTCCCACTTCAACTTCAGAGATAGATTCTACTACTTTGACTCTACCAGTTATGGATCACGATCATGGTAGAAGATATCCCCTTCGTGAACATAGAGAACCTGATAGGTTGGGTTTTTCCAAGTCATCTTTTAATGTCACTTATCATATTTCTGATTTTATCTCTTATCACAGTTTGTCTAAGGCTCATCTAGCTTTTGCTCTTCAGTTGTCTTCTGTGTCTATTCCTAGTCATTTTCAGGAAGCCCTTGGAGACCCTAAGTGGAAGATTGCTATGGAAGAGGAGATGAAGGCCCTTCAAAAAAATTCTACTTGGGAGATGGTTGAGTTGCCACGGGAGAAGAGGACAGTAGGATGCAAGTGGGTGTTTACAGTGAAATACAAGTCAGATGGGACAGTTGAAAGGTATAAGGCTAGACTGGTGGCCAAGGATTACACTCAAACCTATGGGATTGACTATCATGAGACTTTTGCTCCTGTGGCTAAGATGAACACCGTTCGAGTCATTCTATCTCTTGCAGTCAATCTAGACTGGCCATTACGCCAATTTGATGTAAAAAATGCTTTTCTCCATGGTGATTTGACCGAGGAGGTGTATATGGATCCTCCTCCAGGATTTACACTAGGGAAAGGTAAGGTGTGTAAGCTGAAAAAGGCATTGTATGGGTTGAAACAATCGCCAAGGGCATTGTTTGGCAAGTTGAGCTACTCGATGAAGGCGTATGGTTTTAAGCAAGCTTTAGCGGATCATACTTTGTTTTATAAGCGGGAGCATGATGATATTACCTTGCTTATTGTTTATGTTGATGATATGATTGTTACAGGTAGTAATCTTTGGTGAGATAGAGAAACTTGAAGCTATTTGGCCAAGGAATTTGAGATGAAGGACTTGGGAGTTCTAAAATACTTCTTGGGTGTTGAAGTATCTCGGTCCAAGCAAGGACTTTTCCTCTCTCAACGGAAGTATATTTTAGATCTCTTAGCTGAAATTGGTAATTCTGCCTGTGAACCTGTAAATACTCCTATTGAGATGAATCATGGCCTGGCTATCTATCCTGATCAGGTTCCAACTAACAAGGAGAGATATCAGAGACTAGTGGGGAAGTTGATTTATCTGACTCATACTAGGCCTGATCTATCATATGCAGTTAGTGTTGTCAGTCAGTTTATGCACAATCCAAGTGATAGACACATGAATGCAGTGAATCGTATTTCGGCTTATCTGAAGTCCTCTCTAGGTAAAGGTATTATGTTCTCCAAACATGGACACTTGGATATTGTTGGTTACACAAACTCTGACTTTGCTGGCTCTAAGTTAGATAGAAAGTCTACTTCAGGCTATGTGTCATTTGTTGGAGGTAACTTGGTGACTTGGAGGAGTAAGAAACAGAATATAGTGTCATTATCTAGTGCAGAAGCTGAATACAGGGCTCTTCATCATGCAACCACAGAGCTTGCTTGGTTAAAAATTCTCTTAACAGAACTCGGGTTTGGTCCAAAGAAACCTATGGTACTGTATTGTGATAACACAGCAGCTATTGAGATCGCTAACAATCCAGTTCAACATGATCGAACTAAGCACATTGAACTTGACAGGAATTATATCAAGGATAGTCTGGATTCTAGTATGATAGAGGTTCCGTACATTAAGAGTGCAGAGCAACTGGCTGACATAATGACTTATGCTGTTACTAGTGGACCATTTTACGCATCATTGTCCAAGTTGGGCATGTGTGATATCTATGCACCAACTTGAGGGGGAGACTTAGCATATATAGCTGCACATATTTAGGAATTATAGCTGTAATTATTTCCTGTAATTATTTCTATATTTGTAATGTATAGTTGGCTTACCTTAAATAGGTCTAAGTATCTTGTATAAATACCTTGAGATATATGAAATAAACACAAGAGTGTTTTTCAGCCAATTATTAATTAAAATGGATGTTGAAAAGCATTGTGGACAATGTATTACTTGTAAGAAAGCTAAGTCTACTTCCCTATCTCATGGACTATATATCCCTTTATCCATTCCTCTTACACCTTGGGTTGATATCCCCATAGACTTTATTTTGGGTTTACCAAGAACCAAGAATGGAAAGGATTTAATATTTGTTGTGGTAGACCGTTTTTCCAAGATGGCACATTTCATATCTTGCTCAAAAACTAATGATGCGTCTTACATTGCAGATTTGTTCTTCAAGGAAGTGCTGAGATTGCAGGGAATGCCAAAGACCATAGGGATTCTAAATTTCTTAAGTCATTTTTGGCATGTTTTGTGGCGTAAACTCAGTACTAATATCTTGTTTTCCACAGCTTGTCACCCGCAAACAAATGGCCAAATGAAGGTGGTGAATAGGACACTCGTGAAGCTTCTAGAAGCAATCATCAAAAAGAACTCGAAGACTTGGGAGGATTGCCTACCTCATATTGAATTTGCTTACAACCGTTCTATACATTCCACAGCCTTGCATTCTCCTTTTAAAGTGGTCTATGGTTTTAATCCATTAACACCTTTAGATTTATTGCCTTTGCCAATAGGAGATCAAGTGAGCGGTGAAGGAGAAAAGAGGGTTGATAAGATCAAAGAACTCCATGCAAAGATTAAGGCTAACATTGCAAAGAAGAATGAAGAACTTACTTTGAAGTGAAATAAAGGATGCAAGAAAGTAACATTTTAACCCGGAGATTGGGTTTGGGTTCATTTTCGCAAAGAAATATTTCCAATGCAAAGGAGGACAAAACTTGATCCTAGGGGAGATGGACCTTTTGAAGTGCTTGCAAAATATGGGGAAAATGCTTATAAACTTGACTTGCCTGGTGATTTTAACATTAGTGCTACCTTTAACGTTAGTGACTTGTCATCTTTTGATGTAGGTATTAAACAAGATGATTTGAAGGCGAATCCAATTCAAGAAGGGGGAAATGATGAGAATCTATCCCACCATGATGCTCAAATTCAAGAAGGGGGAGACATCAAACCACCAAACATTCAAGGACCAATGACAAGGGCTAGGCCCAAGAAATTCCCAAGAAGGACTTAAAAGATTTATGAAGGCGAGTTTGGCACATTTGAAATGGAACGAACCTCATATGGCATTTGAAGGAACTCTGGACAAAGTGTTGATATCCATTCAAGTTTTATATCCAAACGAAGAGCTAAGGAACCAACACAGTGAAGAACCGGCGCCTGCTAAGAGTTCCGACCCAATGCCAGCTCAACTCTGGACAAAACACGGGAAGCAAGACAAAAACTAACTGGCGCACGGCTGAAGGGCTTAGGACTGGCGCTGGCTACACACAAAAATTCGGTTGTTCGTTCAGCAGATTTGGACCCGCGCCGGCTGCGGCCATGGAACCAGCACTGGCTGACTGCAGGATTCCCTGGATTCAACTGATTTTCTCTATGTAACAGCTTGGTTGACTTACATTTTAATTTCCACGACTTTTATGTTGTTTTTAGCTTATTTTTGGTATCCAAAGGCTGAGATTTAATCTCAATTACAATTTTTGGATATATATATATATATATATATATCATGTTATAACACTTTTATATCAACATTGAGATATAATTTAAGATCAAAGTTCATTTTTGAGAGGTGATTCCTTGGGTTCTTCCCTCAAATATCAGACCATTTCTTAGGTTTAGTCCTGCCTAAGTTCAATTCTTTAAACCCTTAAGGATAATTCAAGTTGTAGATCATGCTAAGGTCTTGGTTCCCCCAAGGACTACATCAAGATCTGAGAGACAGAGCCTTACCCACGAACTGGAATAGAAAGTCTTTTAGCAGCATCAGTGACTGCACGGTAACGAGAAAGACTTTCCTCAATGCTACAATTAATATTCGACTTTGAAAAGGACTCTGAAGCTGATGCAAAGACAGCAACTTCTTTTGCTCCAGCTGTAATGGCAGCTTCAAAGCCCTAGATGATGACGAGGTTGGAAATCATTTAGATCAAGTTGGAGTAACAAAAAGTGTCTATGTTTCATCTTTTCAGTAACTACCACTCACCTTTAGGTTAGGTGTCAAAACAGGTAATCTAGTTCCATCCAAATTCTTCACTGCTTTCATCACATCGTTTGCATCAGCCAACTATTTGAAAAGAGAAAGGAGACAAAAGTTAGAGAAAGAAAAAGAAAGAAATTAGTCTAAAAAACAGTTGGACATGCATCACAATAAAACGGATACAAGTACAAGATATTCACTACAAAGAGATCCACTTAGGAATATGTAGATTGTGGAAATGGATTTGGAATGTAATCACCATCCCTAATCCACCCTAACCCGTGAGCCAACTACCAGGACTAAGAGTTATCCCTTAAAATTCTGACAAATCCATCTGTTGGTGAGAATAAGCAGCCTTTTATAATTCCTAAATTACTCAAAGCAGTGCATAAACTTGCACGAGGACTGATACCCATTTCCAGCAATGCCAAGGCCTAATGAACACAATAAACATGAGTCACCAACTCTACCCCTTGGCCCACCATCTCTACTGTAAGACCAAATTTTGAATCTCTTTCTTTTTCTGGTAAAACCTATTGCATATCTACAGATCCCTGCTTCACCATCACCATCATTAAAGTTGTAACCAGCACAATGCTACACGTTGATTATGCAAAGCATAAAATTCAATGAGTAGTTAAAAAAGGCAATATGGCCATGGTTGTGTAATTACACGTTCCCTTACATTCTATCCATGAAGCATTTTATAAACCAGGCATAAGAAATTTGCCAAAACACAGGAAGTTTGGAGGAAATCAGGAAAATGACAATGTCTCTGCTTTTGACTTCGTATATAAAGACAGCTAAAATATTAAATTCAGCATCAACCATTTACCATGTAGAGTTTGTTATAGCTTTGCACTCACGTAATGTCAAATCCCCCCCTCCTTGGGGGGCGTGTCTTCCTCCCTAAGGTAGCATACCCAGAACCAGAAAATAAATGCAGTTTCAAAGTTGCTTTATTAATTGCATCATGCAGCAAGCAAAGATTGCAGCTGTAGGTTAACTACTGCACTGCATGTTAGTAATCACACTAGACTATACTATCAAACCTCAACAAGCTGTATTCTCTGACTCATTGACTGTTTCCTGATAAAACAAAGCTAGTGGAAGTGAATTACCTGAGGTACCCATTTGGGAGATACAAAACTTGTTGCTTCAACAACAGGCAATCCAGAAGAAACCAGTTTATGAATTAGTTCAACCTTAACAGATGTAGGAACAGTATTTTTCTCATTCTGCAACCCATCCCTTGGACCTACTTCAACTATCTTCACATAATTTGGCATCCCTCTGAATAACTGTGATACACAAAGCAAAAATAATTCTGCTGATAAAAAGAACATAATGATACACAGCAACAAGCTAGGATAAGCAGAGTGAAACTTTAATCAATCTGTCAAGATGATGTTTAAAATGAAAGAATTCGGTGTGGCTCTAAGTTGTAAGGCCCTTATTCCTTTTTCATTTTGAATGAATCACCTTATATGACAAGTTCGTTGTGCTTCTGTTGTTCCAGAAGTCATATTGAGAATTGGGCAAGTATGATGAGTTGCACGTGGTTCTGTTTAGCACACGATTTCTTTCTATAGTGAATGTCCTTCTGTTCGAGATGCCTGTCTGTGCTGTGTCTCTCACTTGTTTAGGCCACTGAATCGTTTCTCTACTGTGCTCCTCGAATTCTTCACTGAACACAAGTACAGATGAATAATGGTTCACTGAAATTCAGACTATGGGTCACATAATTCTACCTTTACATGAAACACAAAAAATAAAGAGACTAAAAATGCTTATCAATTCAAGATGTAAGCAGCAGCAAAATAATATTACGAAGCATTATCTACATTGACACTGCTAGAAAAACACGATTGATTCTAATTGGAACATGATAATCATCTTATAGATGCTTGTTCAACAAAAGATTAGTGGAACTCTCCTTGGGTAAACAGTCCACCTGATAAGAATTGGCCTAGGCATGAAGAATTATTCAAAGAAGGGGGATGGAAGGCTAAGGCACATTCAAAGGCTCTTTGGGAGATATCAATCATCAAAGGATTTCATGGATGCCTTCCAAAGATTACAAGCCAAAAGAGAAGAGGATAATGAAGAAATGGGTGATAAAAAGAACATCAAAAGTAAGCCAATGTGACCATAAATTCATGTGGAAAGCTAAGAAAACTCAATGAAGGCATAGGAGGACAAAGGAGCATGGAATGGAATGCTACAAAACAGGGGAAGTAAAGCTGAGAAGAAGCAGGCCACTTGGGGTGAACAGGGCAGTGCTGCCAAGGCAGGCGGCGCCACTTGGCTCAGGCCAAGCAGCACTGCCTCGCTACTGCCTGGGGCAACCAGCAAGTGCTACGAGCAGGCAGTGCTGCTTGGTCTGGCCCAAGCGGCGCCGCCTGCCTTCATGCCAACATGCAGTCTTGCAATGTTTTGTTTGTTTAGCTTAATTGTTTCCCCTTTTTAGTTCCATGACTTTCCCTATATTTTAAGCCTTTAAAAGACATGTAAATAAGGATCTAATGGCTCATATTAGATCTCAATTTAGCTAGGTTATGAAGCCTATAAATTGGCTCTTATATCATTATAAATAGAACTTGGAAACTTAGTTGATATTTTGGTGAATCAAGAGCTTTTTGTGAGAGCTCTACTCTTTGGGTTCTTCCCATACAACAAGACCATCTTAGGTTTATAGTCCTTTATCTATATTGAGTCTTTAAACTTCTAAGGATAGATCAATTACTCTCTCTAAAATGGGTCTTAGATTATTGTTCATCTCTAAGGTTCTTCTTAGGAGTCCAATTGATTGCCTAGATCATCCTATCCGAATTGTTCTTAGCTCCTAGTTGGGTTGAGGGTGATTGGAGTTGATTTAGTAGATTCAATTCTTAGAATTTAGGGTTCTAGGATCCTTGATTTCCTAGGGTTCAAGTCCTTTGCATTGGGTAAACTGTTTGTTCTTCAATTTTCATCTACAAATCCCTGTTTTAGAACAACAATTGTGTTCTTGAGTTTCTCTTCAATTGAGCCACAAAATTCACTTGGAAAACACCCCCCAAGGATCCGTATCTAAATTGATATCAGACACGAAAGAGCTTTGATTCTTATCAAGGCTTGTTGTGCAAGAAAATCCCAAGCAAAAGAGTCCCAAAAACAGAGCATTCCCGGCGCTGAAATTTAAGTGCAAAAAATGGCATAAAAAACTTGAGATCTCTTGAAATTTTCATGTGGGATTGACTCTATTATGTTTATACGTTATTGGGGAATGAAAATCTCGTGTCATTTTTGGACAACTGTGGCTCAATTAGCTTGAAAAATCTGAGATTGGAGTTACGAAATTTGCATTCTAAGTATTTGATATGTTTTCTCTATGGCTTGGAAATGTTTATATGAGTCTTCCAATGCTTCCATCCATGAAATATCATTATTTCCTTGCTTAGTAAATTGATCTTAGAGAGTTATATCTTCTTCAATGCTACCAGAATTTTTTCTCTTGTGATCATTGTTTATATCTTGGGAGCAGTTGTTGCATTTTGAGATCAATATATCTTATTTCTTTGAACCTTTGAATTCCTTGTGCTACCTTTCCTTGGGTGAAATACTGATCATCTAATTGTGACATTGGAGTAGTGATAGAATTTCATCAATTGAATTCCTTGATGATCAACTCTTTGAAGTATCTAAAATGTATTCTACTTGTGAAAATTTGAGTTGGGTTGAACTTGTTCATCTTAAGTATTATCTCTTAGTAATCTTTGTTTCAGTGATTCTAATTTATCTTGTTGATTCCAACTTATTTAATTGCTCTATCTATCTACTTGCTACTTGGTTTTCTATTGAGCTTTTCCTTCATTAACATCATCCTTGTTAACCATGCCCTTTGTTGCCTATTTGCTTGTTTGTTTGACTTCCATCTAAGACTCCTAGTTGATTATCCTTAGAGGGTTAGATTGACTTGTCAAGTTGGACTAGCTCCTAAGCAATTTGGGAAGGTTTTGTGGAAAGAACTTATTGAGAAGTTGAATGTTTGGAAAAAGGCAGAGGGTAAGCCCATTCTAGCAAAAGCCAAGAAGTGAGTTAACCACGAGTGTTGAGTGTTCAAACAAATTTGAGTGCAAACACGAAAGGGAGTGGATGAGGTCAGTTTCTCTTGTTTCTAACCGTTTGCTTGTAGGTAAAATCTCTCTTGAAAGGTTACACTATGGCTTATAAAGTTTCATATGATTATTGGAATCAATCACATACGGAGAATCAATGTAGAAGGAATGATTGTTATGGGATGCCTAAGTCAGGTAGTGGATATGGAAGAAGTGCTGAAAATAAATAGGGTTATGAGGAGAAGTATGGGAGGTTAAATGGTGAAACATATATTGATGAATGTAAGAACTTGTGTCCTAAGAAGATTCAAGGTAGAAGGAATAAATATTGTGAAAGGCCTAGTTCTAGGAGGAGTGGAAATGGAAAATTCGATGAAAATGATTTGGAATATGAAGAAGCTTATGAGAGTGGTTATGGGGTGCCAAATCCAAGAGGAGGAGGTAAATTTCAAACTTGTTCCAAGGGTAGGTTGCAAAGAAGAAAGAAGCATGGGGAGGGAAGTGAGTTGGAGTACATTAAGAAGAAAGTACCTCCCTTCCAAGGAATGAGTGATTTAAAAGTGAATTATCGATGGGAAAGAAAAATAGAAATCTTGTTTGAATGCCATGATTGTAGTGAAAGAAATAAGGTGAAGTTGGCATTAATGGTGTAACACCCCACACCTTAGGTACCTAAATAGGGCAGGATGTCACCCTGTCCTAAGGACCAGGGGTCTTTATAACGAGGTACAAAAGAAAAAAAAAACGGCTAAATAAAATTAAAGAAATAATCTCATTACATCCAGAAGCAAAACTTATACAAGTTTGGAAAATCAAAACTAACAAACATCTCTTGAAATAAATTCAAAATATAAATAAATAAATAAACTAGAGTTCATTGCCTAACGCTTCACCCTACTCAATATAAGCAATCCCCTGAAATCATGATATAAAAGGTGTGAGATTGACATCTAAGTAAGTGTGCAAGTGTCAATTGAAACCATTTCGTGTATGCAGGTTTATCCAAATCACAAAATCGTGTTTGCAAGTCAATTTCATCAATGGCAGTTATACAAAGGAGCCTTACTCAATGAATCCAAAATAGTTCATAACAAATCATCGTTTCATCATATTCATAATTCATTAGGTGGGGATTAGCAAATGATTCAACAATATTGTAACACAATCCATATCATGGTTACCACCATAATAGCTTCCCAATGTATTCTTTCAACAATGGGCAGTGGGGAACCCTCCCACTAGGTGAGATACTCCTCCATCTCTATACCCAACATTCCGATTGTCCAGTCCGGACCAACAATGTCCACATGGACCAATATGTTAGCTCGGACGGCCTGACTATGTAGTACTGTTGCCTTTCCAAGTTGAGTTCATCTTTTGGAGGTGGCCTCCTGCCAGAAGACTCATTCTTACTCTTCAAAACTAGTACCCCCGCTAACTACTCAACGCTCCCCGATTAGGGGCAGAATCATTTTTCCCTTTTTCAAAAGTCTTTGATTAGCTTGATTGCAAAACGTGGTTTTTCGTAATAGCATTTCCAAATCATTTAGTGGTAGTGTAAGAAATCATTTTTGAGTTTGAATAGTTAAAATTTGATAAACTCATTTAGAAAGTAAAACGTCCACATTTCCAACCTAAGTATCAAAACACAGTGTAACTTATCATGTTTAACAAACATTTCAATCCTCTTGTCAAAATATCATATTGACATCAATTCCAAATAACATTGTAAAAATTGCTTGCAAACATGTAACATTTATCAAAACAGTTATGCAGGGACTTACTTAGATATTCTCAATAATCAACCAAAGCGATGCTTGATCTCGTTTTCACTTTCTTCCTTATCTAGAATCAATGATTCTACAATTAGAACCCAAATATGCATCCACTTATCTTTTCATACATCATGAATCCCTATGATCATACTAATCATCTAATTCATCCATAACACTTAGGTGGATTAATTCATTAAATCACCCCACGCTTTCCATGGTCATATATCTCACCCATGCATGCTTACACTCGGCTCACATCAACTATATAATGACCTCCACAATCAACTATCATCAATTCCATATATTAACCCTAACTACGACAAAAGATCGCATCTTTATTCAACATACAATAGTTCTAGGCCATCATAGCAATATTTAACCATGCTTTACTCCCTATACACCTAGTTCACAATATTGCACCATCAAACCTCATCAATTCTTTCTATTCATGCTTTTCATGCAAGACTTCATGCATATTAGCATCACTATAAGGTCAACTTTATTTAAATCAGTAAAGTTAATCCTTAAATACCTCTTTAACGGCACACCAAGAGCAAATGTGGCGCCTTTGGTACTTGATGGAGTTTACTTTGGAAAGAAGAGTCGAGTGGTGGCTCTTGGTTTCTTTGATTCGAAGATCACGAGATGATAGGAGTAAATCAATCCCTTTTGGTTCGAAATTTAAGAGAAAAGAAAAAGAATTGAATAAAAGTTGAAGGGGTTTGAAGAACACCTTACTCTTAGGGTTCGATTTTGGTGGAGATTGGTGCTGTTTTGGCCGAGTTATTGGAGGGGGTTGGTGGCTGGAATTTCTGGGCAGAAGGAGGTGTTTAGGGTTTAGTAGAGTTTGATCTTGCTTCGGTCTCTTGATCACAAGAAGGAAAAGATGACAGCTTTTGTCCCTATTACTGTAGCCGAATTCCAGCAAGGTTTAAGGAGGTTTAGGGCCGGTTTTTTGTGGCTGTTTTCTGGTTGTTATTATGGCCAAAATAAGGGGGGAAGAGATGAGAAAAGAAGCTGCCCTTTGGTTCAACTTCCTAAAAGTTTGAAATAAAATATTAATTAGAGAATATTAGGAATTTAATTTATATTAAATTCTTTTTAATAAAACCCAAAATAATCAAAAACCCCTATTTTAGGAAATTGGAAAATAAGAAGGCAGCAGCCCCTAGGATTTTTGGCCAAGGGAAGGGAAAATAAGGGAAAAAGGGTTTATCAAAAGTGAAAAGGGAAAGGGTTTGCAAGAGTTGGGATTCGAACTTAAGTCACCAAAGAAAACACACCAAGCTCTAACCAGTATTCCACAATAATTCTTGGTAAATATTCTCCTAATAAATTTTCTTGATTCCTACTCACCTGCTCCATCCTCTTTCTAATAAATTCTCCTCAATAAAATAAAACTCAACTAACTCAAATAACACGACAATTAATTCATGTAACAACAAACTGATATTTTCATGAAAATAGTTCAAATCATCAAATGTAGTATAAAACAATGTGACATGCATGACTTTTCCCCACATACTAAAGGTGGTCTAATACGGAATATTACAACTGGGGTTTTCTGAATATGTTTTAGAATGGTGGGAACAAGTAAATGCACAAAGAAGGCGTATGGTAAATCAAACAGTAGCATATTGGAAATTGATGAGAGATTTGATAAGGGAGCAATTTATATCAAACCATTATTACAATGAGTACCACACGTAAAAAAAAAGCCTTGCACACACTACTCATGAATATCCACAAAAATTGAGGGAAAGAGGGGTGAATTGCAGAAATTTGATGAAAACAGCTGCTTAGGAGACAAAGCTATGAATGTACTCATCCTTTTGGTTATGATCATGCTTCTAGGGATTCTCCTAAGTTGCCACAACAAAGGGTTAAGAATTAGGTGCAGGAACTTTCAAAGAATGGATTGAGGAGAAGACGAGACTTTGTTTGCTCTCCTTGTTGGGAATATGGCTATGCCACTTGTGATTGTCCAAGATGGAGTGGTCGAGGAAGAAGAGAAGACATTCAAAATTCCTCAAGGACAGCAAAGAAGTAGTGGAGAGATTAATCATGAGATTTGTTGCAGCTCTAATCACACTACACTTGATTGTCCTTGGAGTTCTTGCAAATTGTCACTCAATAAAATGACAAACAAACATGAATTGTTAAAAGGGAATTGTGAGGAAAAGCAAAGAGCTGAATTTGAAACCAGAGAGGCCAAAGAAAATAATGTGGTTGTTGAGAATCAAAATCTTTTTTGAGTGAAGAGAAGAAGTCTTTGAACACACAAGTTTTAGAAGTTGAGAGGTAACTCCAAAGAGGAGAGAGTATTCCAAGGAAACCACATATACCAATACTCTATCTAATCAATCACCAACTATGCAAGAAGAAGCTCTCAAGTAAGAAGAAAAGATTGAAAACAAGAAAGAAGAGGACGAGTTTGTTTGTAACACCCCACTACTACGTACCCTAAAAGGGCGGGGATGTCGCCCCATCCCGTGGGACAAGGGGTCTTTAAAACGAGGTATAAATGTAAAGGCAACCCCAAAAGAATCAACTTAGATAAATAGAGAAGAACTCCTATTACATCAGGCTCAAATTAGAGCAAATACAAAATGAACAAATATCGTTCAAAAGCTTACACAACAAATGTCTCCTAAAACAAAAATGGGAAAAATAACAAAAGCTTCAACTATCAATGCCCCGCTGGCTCAGCACAATCTATCTCCTGAAAATATGATATAAAATAGTGTGAGAATAAATCTCAGTAAGTCCTGTGTGTGCACATGGTGTTTTAAACAGTGCGTGTATGCATAGTGTAAAACATTTGTAGAAACATTTGGCAAGTCATAAATAATCTCTTTTCGCAAGGAGTGGGTTTTTCTCATAATCACGCTTTATACAAAACAAATCATCCACTCGAATAAACAGTCATGTCACCACACGTTGGGCTCCATGAGGACAAGGCACCACACTTTGTGCACCTTGCCGGGACCAAATTACCACACGTTGGGCGTTCTGATCAAGGTGAGTGTACAGCTCACCGAGTGAGATACTCCTCCTCTACACCCAACAAAACCATCCGGGTGTCCATGCCAGGAAAATAAATAGTACCTTACCAGGTACACATGCTAACTCGGATGGCCTGGCCAACCAACACTGTCACCTTTTCAAGCAGAGCTCATTTTCTAGAGGTGGCCTCTTGCCAGAAGACTTACCCTAACCCTCCAAGACTAGTATTGTTAGCCTACCCCTGTCGAGTACTCAACGAACATATCCGTCAATTCCTGATTCCAAATATTTCCATACCTTGGCTTTGTAAAACGTGGTTTTCTTAAAAGGGTTTTCTAAAAGTTTAAAGAAAAGAATAGTTTTCTTGATAAAATCGTTATTTTGACAAAACCGTTTAAAGAATAAATATCCACGTTTACAACCCAAGCAACCATAGTTTAACAATAGCTTTACAAAGCTTCACAACATAGACTTGCCATCACCACATTTAACAAAAGAGTTTATGCAAGGACTTACTTGATATGCCTCAAACAAATGAGATAAAATCACAGCTCGCTTTCCTCAATTATCCTCCTAATCTAAAACCATATAATCTCATGATCAGGGTCTCAATTGATTCAAACACGCTCTAAACTTATTTATTCCCATAACAAATCGCTATCCACTATCTAATTCCAAATAAATTATCCAATCCCCAAAGACAGGAATATTATATCAAAAAGGTCTTGACTTGACCGTCACAACTCATATTCATCATTACCACAATAAAACATGGCATGGCTATCCATCGAATAGGCTCAGTTAATTGCTCGACTCAATCTACCCATTCATCATGCTATTGGACCTTATCAACCACATTAAACTTTAGTTTCGACATCAAGGGTAAGTATCCTCTTACCTTGCAACAACCGGGTTAGCAAGATCTCGATACTCCTATGGTGACCGTCCTGAGTTTGTTTGATTGGAAGAGAAAAGCTACCTTCTTTCCTTCCTTATGACCGAAAATAAGTAAAAGGGATGAAATCAGCCTTTAAGTGGCGTGATTCAAGGGAAGAAAAGGAGAAGAACTGATGGAAGAAAGGAATCAAGAGGTTAAGATGGTTTTTGCTTACCTTAGAGGGTGATCGGTTTCTTGCTAGGAGTTGTACTTGCGGTTTTTGAAAATTGTAGAGAGGTTCTTGCTGAAATTTTTCGTGTAGAATGGAGAGGGTAGTCGGCTACTAAGTTTTAGGGTTAGAGAAGATTGGTTTAGGGTTAGATGGTGGTGTTTAGAAAGGCTCCTAATGGCTTTAGGTTTCTTGGACAGCAAGGGCGAAAATTGCAGCTTGCTATGCACCTTATTGCTGCCGAATTTGGGAGGGTTTATGAGAAGAAAATATTCTGCAATTTGCTCCCTTATGCTGGCCGAAATATAGCTCAAGTAAAGAGCTGTATGTGTTCAGAATTTTTGGCCAAAACAAGGAAGAGTTTGAGTAGGTTTTGAGAACTAAAATTCTGTGCGCATGCAGTGATTTGCTGTGCGAAAATTTGCTGAACAAAGGGGAAGAAATTCTGGACGTTTGTAGCTGTTGTTCTGCCGCGATTTACAGAGAAAAGGGTGAGGGTTTTTGGTGCTGAAAATTGGCTTAATTTGCTGAGGATTTTGGTAGGTTTTGGTGTGCAGAAATTTCATTTGAGTAGGAGTACAATCTGGCCGAAATTTCCGATAGGAAGCTGTCGAAAATTCTGGGCAGAAGCTGGCCGAAATTCTGGAGTTTTTTGGTGAATAAAATCTGATTTTGTGCAGCAAAAATAATCTGAATTGATGGAAGATGTTTTAGGTTATTTGAGCTAAGGTTTGAAGAGTTGGATTGCACTTAAAAGTGCTGGATTTTCGGACAGCTTGTGCTTGCACAAGGCTGCCGAAATTCTGCTAGAAAAAGGAAGCAAAACCTAGTTGAAGTAGGATTAAGATAAAATTTGATTTTCTAAAGGATTTTGGATAAGATTTCCTAGTGTTGGAAGAGTTTGAGTTGAGCTAAAATTCCCTCAAAAAGTGGCGGCACTAGCTGGAAAATTTTCCAGATTTTTAGCTAAGGTTCTAAGTTCAATATCAACAAGGTTTCCAACTAGGAGAACAACTCTTTAATTCCAACTATCCATTACCAAATCTAATAAGTTGAAATCAAGCTGGAATTTTAATTTTTCAGCTAGGGTTTTTCGAAAATCCAAGAGAACAAAGGCTTGAAAATAAAGGTGGTCTTTGTTCACATCAAAAATCCTTGAATTTAGAAAATAACTATAGACTTATTTCCTTGGAATAATGGCGCTGAAATTTCTCTAGAATGGCTAGGTCTTTTTCGGCCAAGACATGTAGAAGTCTAGGGAAAGAATTTTCGAAAAGAAACTAAGATTCGAAAAAGGTAAGATTCGAACTCGGGTCACCAAGGGAAATCACCAACCTCCCTGCTATTCCAAACCAACTCCAATGCTAATATTTCTCTAAGAAATTCTTTCCACCCTAATTCTCATCCTTCCATCTCCTCGACTAAACTTCACTTAACCAACTCTTAAACAACACAATTATTTCTCACCAAATAAATCAAATGCAAAAGCAACTTTGAAAATCACATGCACCCATGCAAGAATAATTTCTAAGATAACACGTGAAATGCGAAATGCTATGCAATGCATGGCTTTTTCCCCATAGTCAAAGGTGGTTTTGGACGGGGTATTACATTGTTGGTGACATGTTTGTTGAGGAGCAATTGTGTGTAATGAATGAGGTGGCAAAGATTTCCTTAAACAATCATGATTTGGGAGAAAGCTCACATCAATAAAAGGTGGAGAAGAAGAGTTGGCTAGAAGTAGTTCAAGGGAAAGTGGAAAGAGGTGAGACTAACATCTAAGGAAATCACCAAGAATAGAGAAGGATGGAAAAAAGACAAGGGAATAGCCTTGGTATGGCCACAAAGGAATAGAGACATCAAATGCTATAAATGTCTAGGTTATAAGCATACTTTCCATGAATGTCCAAATAAGAAGATGGTGTTATAAATGACCAAGGTGAAATTTCATCCGGTGGGGAAGATTACGGTAAAAGTTTAGAGGATATGCTTGAAGAAGTTGAAGTGGATAGCAAAGATGGGATTGTGATTGATAAAATATGCTCGTTGATTGGTATTATGAGAAAGGTTATGGATGCTTGTGAGGTTGAAGAAGGAATTCTAGAAAGGGAAAATAATTTCTATTCAATGTGGCATATCAAACAAGGCCATGTAGTATGATCATTGATGAAGAGTTGTAAAAATGTGATTAGTGCTACATTAGTAGAGGAATTGGGAACAGAGACCTTGAAACACCCTAAGCCCTACAAGCTCCATGGATTAAACAATAGTGGTCAGGTGAAGATTAACAAACAAGTCAAGGTTGAATTTAACACGGGGGAATACAAGATGAAATTGTGTGTGATGTATTTCCAATGCATGTTGGGTATCTATTGTTAGGAAAACCTTGGTAGTTTAATAGAGAGGTGGTTCACAATAAGAGGAAAAACACTTACTCTTTGTGCAAGAATGGAAAGAAGTTCGCTCTTTATCCATTGTCCGCTAGTGAGGTTCTAAAAGATCAAAATATTTTGAGGGAGGAAGATAGAAAGAAAAGAGAGCAAAAAGAGAGGGAAAAACAGGAGAGAGCTAAATAAGAGCAGAAGAGAAAAGAGAATGAGAGAAGAGCTAAAGAGGAAAAAGAGAGATTAGAGTTCCAAAGACAGGCAAAATCAAAAGAAAAGAGAGAGAAAAAGAAAAAGAATAGAGGTAAAATGAGAGAGCCTACTTGAGTATTGAAGAATGAAAACAAAAAGAGCAAGAAAAAGGTGAGGGATCATGTAATTGAGAGTCACTTCTTGGGTTGTGAAGAGTGAACAAAATGAGAGTGAGAAGAAGAGGGAGAATGGAGATAAAAAGAAAGTGACTACTTGGGTTCTTAAGAATGAAAGTAATGAAGTAGTCAAGAATCATAAACCTAAATTATTATTCTCAACATAAAAACTCTTGTTTGAATTCTTATGTAGGTAACAATTCGAGGACGTATCTTCTCAAAGACTGGGGATATGATAGGAATCGGCCTAAGCATGAAGGATCATTCAAAGAAGGGTGATGGAAGGCTAAAGGCACATTCAAAGGCTCTTTGGGAGATATCAAGAATCAAAGGATTTCACAGATGCTTTCAAGCTTTCAAAGATTACAAGCCTAAAGCGAAGAGGATAATGGAGATATGGGTGATCAAAGGAGCATCAAAAGTAAGCTAATGTGACCATAAATTCATGTGGAAAGCTACGGAAACTCAAGAGAAGGCATTGGAGGACAAAGAAGCATGGATTGGAGTGCCACAAAATAAGGAAAGTGAAGCTGAGAAGGAGTAGCGCTGCTTGGGGTGAACCAAGCAACGTTACCCAGTGCTGCCTAGGCAGGCAGCGGCACCGCTTGGCTCAGGCTAAGAAGCGCTGCCTGGCTACTACCTTGGGCAGCCAGCAAGTGCTGCCGGTAGGTGGTGCCGCTCGGTCTGGCCCACGCAGCGTTGCCTGCCTCGGGCCAACATGTAGTTGTGCAATGTTTTGTTTGCTTAGCTTAGTTATTTTCCTTTTTAATTCCATGACCTTTCCTATGTTTTAAGTCTTTAAAAGGCACGTAAATAAGGATCTAATGGCTCATATTATATCTCAATTTAGCTAGGTTATGAAGCCTATAAATAGGCTCTTATATTATTGTAACAAAGCTTGGAAACTTAGTTGATATTTTGGTGAAGGGTGTTTTTCAATTTAGTCCCTAAAAGTTGAGCTTTTCTCAATCAAGCCCTTAATAATAGACTTATTCCAATTTAGTCCTTCAAAATATTATTTTCATCTCAAACTAGTCCCTCCACCTAAAGTTTTTTAACATTCAAAGTATTTTTTTTTTTTTAAAGTCAAAGATTATATTCAATCTAATCCTTATAAGTATGTAACTTTTGCAATTAAGTCCTTATTAATACTAAATGTCAAGTTGCATTAGACTTTGATGATCAAATAGAAAATATACAAAGATAAAATGGCAAAATTAGTTTTATTATATATATATATATATATATTCAAGCTATTAATATTTAAGTATCTTGTTTCACAAAATGATAAAAATAATCTCAGATTTGAATTTTAAGATTCCATAATCTCAAATAATAAGACAAAAAATTATATATCTTAGGAGTATTTTTGTTCAACTTAAACCTGAGAATTGAAACAAATTGAATACAATTATAATATATTCTAAACATCATGATAATAAGACAAAAAAAAGTATATTTCTTAAGAGTGTCCAATGTTTAGTTTAGGCATAAATTCAATTTGGTTTGATTAAAAGTGATTTTATAGAAATTTCCATTTGATTCGATTTGTCTAAACGTCATGATAATAAGACAAAGAAAGAATATTTCTTAAGAGTGACCAATGTTTAGTTTGAGCATAAATTCAATTTGGTTTGATTAAAAGTGATTTTATAGAAATTTACATTTGATTCGATTTAATACAAATCTTGCAAAACTAAATCAAAACTAAATTAAAAAAATAAAACAAATTTTATTCAAGTTTGTTTCAATTCTCGAGTTTAAGTCGAAAAAAAATACTCCTAAGATATATAATTTTTTTTAATTATTTGAGAGTGGATTTGAGAGTGTTCATGGAGGTCAGGGTTTCGGAGCTAGGAACGAAGCAGGAACTGCTATTCTTGACTTTGCCTTGGCCTATGATTTGACCATAGCAAACACCTGGTTTAAGAAGAGAGATTCTCACTCAATGACCTTTAGAAGCGGGTTAAATGCCAATCAGATAGACTTCTTTATTATGAGGCGTAGGTTTCGTAGTGGTTGTACGGATTGTAAAGTTATTCTAGGCAAGAGTGTAGTTACGCAACACAGGCTGTTAGTCCTCGATTTTAATTTTAGGAAAAAAAGTAAGCAACAAAATCTTCGGGTTGGCCCTAGGATTAAGTGGTGGAGGCTTCAGGGGGATGAAAGAATAGCCTTTGTCAATAAGGTAGTTGAGGCGGATAACTGGTCTTCTAATATGGATTCGGATCCAGATACTATGTAGAGAAAGATGGCTCAATGCATTAGGACAGTAGCTACAGAAGTATTTTGGGAATCTAAAGGAAAAGTACCTCTCAACAAGGACGTGTCGTGGTGGAACAACGAAGTGAAAGAAGCTGTAAGGAGTAAAAAAGAGTGCTATAGAAACTTAGGGAAGTGCAGGAGCGATGAGAATTTTGAGAAATACAAGGTCGCGCGAAGAAAAGATAAAGAAGCTGTTAGAAATGCAAGATCCATAGTTTACAAGGATTTATATGAAAAGTTAGATACCAAAGACGGTGAGAAGAATATATATAGACTGGCGCATTACAGGGAGAAGAAGACGAGAGATATAGGTGTGGTGAAATGTGTAAAGGACGACAACCACAGAGTTTTAGTTAAGGACGACGAAATAAAGGAGAGATGGAGATCGTATTTTGATAAGTCATTCAACAGGAGTCAAGTCCAAGTTCTAAGTATAGGTAGCCTGGCGATTTCAAACGAAGAGGTTAACTATGCGTGGATTCGTCATATTCAGAAGCATAAAGTCCAAGATGTCTTTAAAAGAATGAGACCAAAAAAAGCTGTAGGACCAGATGGTATACCGATTGAGGCTTGGAAGTGTTTAAGAGACATAGGTATTACGTGGCTGACAAGTTTGTTCAAAGATATATAAAGTTAATAAGATGCTTACAGAGTGGAGGAGGAGTATTCTGATTCCTCTGTACAAGAATAAAGGGGATGTTCAAGATTATGCCAATTACTGTGAGATTAAACTCATGAGTCATACTATGAAACTTTAGGAGAGAGTGATTGAACAGAGATTACGGGGCATTATACAAATTTCCGATAATTAGTTTGGTTTTATGCCTAGGCGTTCCACTACAGAGGCAATTCATTTATTACAGCAGATGATTGAATATTATAAGGAAAGAAAGAAAGATTTACATATGGTGTTTATTGACCTGGAGAAAGCTTATGACAAGGTGCTTAAAGAAGTAGTTTGGTGGGTGCTGGCCCAGAAAGGTGTATCAATAAAGTATATTATTCTCATTAAAGATATGTATGAGGGAGCATGTACAAGTGTAAGGACTTGCGCAGGAGTGACTATAGAGTTCCCTATTACTATTGAGATGCATCAAGGATCAGCGCTTAGCCCTTTCCTCTTTGCAGCCATTATGGATAAGTTGACCTGCACTATACAAGAAGCGGTGCCATCGTATATGTTGTTTGCGGATGATATTTTGTTGATTGATGAGGCTAGAGTCGGTGTAAATGTTAAATTGGAGTTGTGGCAGCAGACATTAGAATTCAAGGGCTTCAGAATTAGTAGGAGTAAAACAGAGTATATGGAATGCAAGTTTAGTGGTAGCAGAAACATAGCCCAGAGTGTAACTTTGGAAGGTAGAGATATACCGTTAGCTGATTGTTTCCGATATCTAGGATCTATTATTCAGAAAGACGGAGAGCTCAATAGTGACGTTGCACACCGAGTTAAGGTGGGTTGGTTGAAATGGAGAAGTGCGACTAGTATTCTCTATGATCGTAATGTACCATTGAATCTAAAGGGAAAGTTTTACAGGACAGCCGTAAGACTTGCTTTGTTATATGGTATGGAATATTAGGCAGCTAAAAGGTGTCATATTCAAAAAATAAAAGTAGCTAAGATGCATATGTTACGGTGGATGTGTGGATATACTAGAAATGATAGAGTTAGAAATGAGATCATTAGGGAAAAGGTGGACGTGGCATCTATTGGGGAAAAGATGAGAGAAAGTCATCTACGTTGGTTTGGACATGTTCAGAGAAAATCGAGGGATGCTCCTCTTTGGACGATGAAGAGAATGAGCAAGATAGGTTAGACAGAGGTAAAGGTAGGCCTAAAACGACATAGATACAGGTGATTAGAAGAGATATGTCTTTGTTAGATTTGGATGAGAGTATGACGTTCGATAGAAGGAAGTGGTGAGAGAGGATTCATGTGGATGACCACACGTTGCCGGACGTTGGTTCATGTAGCTAACCCGAAGTTACTTGGGATTAAGACTTAGTTTGTTGTTGTTGTTGTTGAATTATTTGAGATTATGGAATCTTAATATATATGTGTGTGTGTGTGTGTGTGTGTGTATAAACTAATTTTACTATTTTATCTTTGTTATTTTCATTCAAATCTAACGCAACTTGACATTTATTATTATTGAGGACTTAATTGCAAAACTTACATACTTATAGAGATTAGATTGAATTTAATCTTTGACTTTTTTTTACTTTGACCGTTAAAAAGTTAACAAAGTTAGATGGAATGACTAGTTTGAGAAGAAAATAACATTTTGAAGGACTAAATTGGAATAAGTCTATTATTAGCTCAAACTTTCAAGGACAAAATTGAAGAACACCCTTTGGTGAATCAAAAGCTTCTTGTGAGAGCTCTTCCCTTTGGGTTCTTCCCATACAATACCAAGACCATCTTAGGATTCTAGTCCTTTACCTATGATTGAGTCTTTAAACTTCTAAGGACAGATCAATTACTCTTTAAAATGGGTCTTAGACTCTTATTTACCTAAGGTTCTTCTTAGGAGTCCAATTGATTGCCTAAATCATCCTACCAAAGTTGTTCTTAACTCCTAGCTGGGTTGAGGGTGATTGGGGTTGATTTAGTAGATTCAATTCTTAGAATTTAGGGTTCTAGGATACTTGATTTCCTAGGGTTCATGTCCTTTGAATTGGGTAAATTGTTTGTTCTTCAATTTTCATCTACAAATCCTGTTTTAGAACAACAATTGTGTTATTGAGTTTCTCTTCAATTGAGCCACGAAATTCACCTGGAAAACACCCCCAAGGATCCATATCGCATCCCTCGCTGGAATATTTAATGAGCATACAAAAAGAAGAAACTATAGGATTTATATAAATCTTTCAAAATTGTGATACCATCTTTTGACAAAATATTGAAAAAGAGGCAAGTATTGTCCAATCCCTCTTTGTCTAATTAAGAAAACTATAAAAAGCAGTGTGAAAAAAAAAATGGAATAATGGTACCAGGTAAATGGAACCATCTGCAAAGTAATAGGAATAATTATATTCCTATTAAATATGTAATAAGAAATTTTATAATCCAATGATCTGAAAAATCTCAGAGTCAAATACATTTATAGGATTTTAAAACACAGACCAAGAACAAATATAAATTGGATAGAGATGACAAGATACTGATTGCCCATGACAGATTGGGAGTGCCGGAGGCATTGTAGAGCCCACCCATTTGAGTAGAATGCCAATGTTATAGCAACCTCCCAAAATATAAGAAGTCAAATTGCAACAGCTTAGCAACAACTTAGCATCAAAGAATTAAAAATAAGCAAGAAAATGCACAAGTCAGGTTCCTTTTTTGGAGCTCTTAGGCAATTTCTTTTGAAGTCAGAATGTATATCATTCAAAAGAAACCAAAACTCCACCTTCTAATTTCTACACCAAGTATTCATAGGGTGAATGATGTTCTAATTGTGATGAATTGACTCAATCCATTAGTTCATCTTAAGTAGTATAAAATTTGTTGCTGCTAGTTCAACATGATGAAATTTTTAAAAGGAAAAGAAGGAACTAAATTTATTTCCTCCTTTTTTCACAAGAAAGGGGAAAATCCATTGGGTATACCATCTAAGACTATGGACATTTCCACAAATTGATCATCCAATTTCTATTACAAGACTAAAGATGCAAATGTCTGGAAAGAGAAGTTCACGCAATTTGTCTACTTGCACTTTATAAGCAGCAATTCACTATTCTATTGGGTGGTCATTAAAGAATCCAATTGCCAGTAACAAACTTAAAAGGTAGTTCTACTCATTGATGACTAATTAATTTTTGTTTAATGCAGATAATCCAGAATGTCTACATTGCAGGTATGGGCATCAGCACAGACAGGCACAGATGCGTGCATGCAAGTGTATATCATGAGAAAGAGAAGCTGGATCAATTTCAAAAGATTGTTGCAGCTGGAAATACAGATTGTAATATAAAACTGACCTGCAGCAGTTAGATGAACTGCAACTTCTGCCTTCTATCCAGTAGTGTCCCATTACCAGATCCTCTCCTATAGGTCTGCAAGCACTGGAGGAGAACCTACGAAGGTCAATGTTACTCAAATTGGGCAATTTGTCCAGACCTAGGGGCTCCTCCAAACTTGACATTTCCAAAGTGGATACAAGAACTGCAAATAAAAGAAAGACAGAGTGATTAGTGAGTGCTCTGCCAGCTGCTTAGGATTAGCATAAGATCAAAATCAGTGCATAAAGGATTAACTCATCTCAGATTTCTCAATTACTTAAGAGCTCAAACACCTGATCCCACCGACAGAAAATAAATACTTGAATACTTTTCATTCTTATGATGCAAGCCTGTAGTTACTGCTAAAAAAAAGTTCTGTGGTTTTGAAAGATAGTATTACTTTAATTGACTTTTAAGGGGGAAAAAAATGAGGCAGCTAGCAAAATATCAAGACAATATCTTTACAATCCTGTAGAAGTATCACTATGCAATTCAAAAGCATTAAGAACCAAAACAAACTTATTCAAGAAACTAAGCTAAAATATGCAGCTGTTTAAGAGGCAACAAAAAGCAATAAGCGCAAAGACTATCCTAAGTTATATTAACTGCTTTTTGAAAGAATTTTAATTATATATATCTTCTTGATGGAAGACAAAAACTTCATGAAAATAGTACCCCAAGGTGGCAAGGGATAAAGGCCACCACAAGAAGAAATATATAGAACAGTAAAGCTATCAACAAAATAGACTGATATATTCTGGACAAATGAGTAATTAGCTGTTAGCACTAAGGCTTCTTACTCTATACAACATAGAGACTAAAGGAAAATACCTTCTTGAGATGTGTTAAGACATCCCATACAAGATGGAATCAAATATGTCAAAGAACACATCATTTTTACATAAAATAGGAAAATTTTGAATTTCTTGAGGTTGAGTCCATATATCCAGATCAGGAAACAACAAACCTTTCCTGCATTGTGTAAGATAACCACGTAACCTATCTACTTCCCTGAAAATATGGTATTTCATTTATTTTTGCAGGAAGAACCTAATATGCCTTTGGCATTCTAAATGCACAAAACTCCCTAACAACTGAAAGTTACTGTACCTGACTGCTTATTATAAAAGCTTTTGTTCACTTCCCACCACTAACATTACAAGGAACTGATTCTGATTTTCATCCATGAGAACTGTAGAAATTCTTGACCCCGTACTCTCAGTCAGCAAGTCTACTTTGCCTCACTCATAAGTGCAATACGTTGCAGCTAACCTTACTTTACCTTTTTTGCGATCAGAATATTTACAGTTCCCCCTACAAGAACCAGTGAACCCCTACAGATTACCAATCACAAGTAATCCTTAAACCATTCAAATTCAGCAACCACCATGTGAAAGAAACATTCTCCAGAAAAAGAAACTAATTGGAATGAAACTGAAGGCAATGAAGATGCCCAAGACTCCATGCGAATTCACTCTTGATTCCCTGTTTTCAACCCAAGAACATAATCATTATAATTGCCGCGAATAGGATAATTCTAACCCTTTTGAAATCATACAAATTGACTGATCATTTTTCTTCTAATCTCAATCCCAGTGTGTGAAAGAGCATATAGTCAAGGAGGAAATTAATAATACTCGGAATAATTGAACAGAATTCAGCACTCTCATGCAGTTGCAATATAATTCAGTTTGAACTTTTCCATTCCAAATGCAGAATCTTCTTCTCCTTCTTCTTCTTCTTTTATATCCTTTTTGCAAAATTGAAGCCCGATGTACTAATCAACAGTAAACACTTGAGAGACAATCATAACATGCTTTATCACCAGAATCCAAAACTATGCCTTTGATGGTCTGGGACGAAAGGGGCTAAAACATGAAATCCCAATAATTCATAAGTATTAAAGGTCAGCCTCCTTTCCATTCTTCAATCCATAATTTGTTAGAAACCAAAATCAGAAACCGAACTAATTACTTCGTCATATTTTATTGAATATCCCAGTTGCTCAGCAAATAAAAGTACTTACAAGGACAAAGCATAAATTTTTTTCTTTTCCGTTTCCCACATTTCTTCAAATTTCCAGTCACCAAACAGCAAAGAAAATTTTTATTTAAAAAAACAAAAGAAAGAAGAAAAAAGAATAAGGGAGCGAAAGCAAACCTGAAATCAATTGAAGTTTCAGTTCTGTAATTTGAAAAAAAAAAAAAAGCCACAAAAAATGGTTTCCTTTTTCCTTTTTCCTTTTTCCCCGGAAACTGCACTCAGTCCCTGTTGTCCACAAATGAGGTTTTGTTATATTTTCTTTATTTTAGGCGTGTGTTGGGTGTGTTCTGCAAAACCCGGAAAGTATAGATAGATACGGGAAATCAATTTAGACAGAAAGATAGGTGAAAACAATGGAAAAAACGTGATCTCTGCTAACTAGTCTCGGTCTTGTTGGTAGCAACCGAATGCTAGAGAAGTGACTTTGGTGTAGATTTTACGTTTCTCTTTCTAATAATAATAATTCTTTTCTGCGACTAGAATATTGCCAACAAAATTTTGGGGCGTGTGGGGCTGTGGTTGGTGGGAGGTAGTTTTCAGTTGGAAGTTGGTCAATTTTCTCCAAACTTTTTCTTTTCTAATTCGCTGACTTGGCTTGCTTGACGTAGCTTTTTTATTATTTTTTTTTCCTCTGGGGAATTTTTGGGAGAGGAAGCATGTTGGTTTTGAAGTTTTTTTTGGATTTTTTTTTTTTTTTTTTTTGCACTACCATGGAAACCAAGAATAAATTTTACGTAATTTTGCACACAATTCAATTGTAAACTTTTTTTTTTTTTTTAAGAGGAAGAAAAATCTATATCTGAGAAACACAGAGGAAATTCAGAAAATGTAGATTTTATAAGTTGGAATTTATGACTTTTACTGTGGAAGTTTTTTCAACCAAAACATTACTATTTTTACATCAAACAATAAAAATCATTTGAGTAGAGGGTTTCGACAAGGTGATCCCATTTTTTTTTTTTTTTACATTTTTATTTTATATATAACACTTCATTTATATACATAATTTAAATGGTAGACGGGTCTTTATAACGCTAATGAAATAACAACTACGAAACCAAAATTTAAAACTAAATAAAATCCATTACATAATCCCAAGATTTTAAAGAAGTCTTCAAAAATAAAAATAAAAAAATTGAATATATGAATAACAGGAATGTAAAATGTACCATAAAATGTCTCAAATAAAAAATACATCAAGTTCATTCCTTTAGTCTTGACTCAATTCAAGTCACCCTGAAAACACGATAAAAAGATGTACGAGATAAACATCTTAATAAGTCTTGTAGTGTGCATATGATTCAATTTCGAAAATCAGTTCATATGCATGAACAAAATATTGAGCTCATAATAAGTATAGGTAGTAAATTATGCCTTCAAATAATTTAATCGAACTCTTGAGAGAATATATCAAATACTCTTGCAATAGAGTAAAAACATAACATTTCGGGATAATATCGTATTTCAACATAATTTCATCAAAACAAATTTGGGAACAAATAAAAACTTTAAATTGAGCTTTGAACCTTAAACACAATTGTATAAGATGTCATATAACCAATTTAGTATCATTATAATAGATCATATAATTACCAATTCAATATTATTAAGATATCGCCATATCATAATACTATGGAAGGGCAAAGAAATGACTACCACACACAAGTAAAGCACATATTATCCCAAACTATCTGATTAGTGAAAGAGCACAAAGGTGGCTACCACCTAATAGTGAAGCACAGTATATCCTAAGCTACCTGATAGGTATACAGCCTACCATGAGAATACTCCACCATCTCTTTCATTTAATTCCATCCACCCGGATGTCCCATGTCCATCACTTAAGTTCCTTTGGAACCCTAGTACTAGCTAAGGATGGTGCAACTTACTAGTATTGTAGTCCTGTTTGGAAAGTGTTAACCTCCTGGAAAGCCACCTATAGGAAGATATCCTCAATCCCACGTAAACTAGTACAAGAATATTGCCCATTTGAGTACTCAAGAATTCACAATCATTTTTCAAAGTGACCCAACACAATGGTATTCCTTCAAAGAACAGCTCAATATCCTTTTCAAAATTCAATTGCCAACTTCAAAACTTCCATACATATCACTTCTTAAAAATACTTTACAAATCATATAATCTCCCAATACAAAAATATATAACAGATCAAATCGTTTCTAATATCCATAGAAGGAATATCATTTTTTATACTTTAAATTCTTGTGTATTAGATACTGATAATTGGAGTCAAAGATTTTATAATACATACTATGAGTTTTGCAAACATATGCATGGAGGTGAAATCATAGTGTAACAATTATAGACATTTCATTATACTCAATATATGACCCCAAATTCCGTACTCATCAACTTTAAGAAGATTTGTATTTTACAAACATAAGGACTTACATCAAATTTGGGAAACATTTCCATAATATAATATGCGCAAAATATTTCAAGAGATACAATGATTTACATTTTCTAATACAATTCATATAAAAGTTATTATCAAGTAAAAAGCGTCTTCATGAATGCAAATACAAGGACTTACAATCAAATTTGGAATCATTTCTGAAATATCATGCATGCAAAATATTTCAAGAGATACAAGGATTTACATTTTCCAAGACAATTCATATAAAAGCTTTTATCAAGCAGATAGCATTTTCTTGAATGTAAATGCAAGGACTTACCTTTGTCCAAGCAATAATGTGATAGCTCTAACTTAGTTTCATAGTTCACAACCTTTAACTTTCACCAAATCTATCACACAATAATTCAAATGACAAATCTCTATATTAGTTCTCCATATAGGATTCCAATTAGAATCCTAAGAATACAACTAGGTTCTCAACTATTGCCCTTAGAGTCCCAACCCTTAAACAAGAGCACTCAAGTATGAATTGATGTAGATAAACCCTATTAAAGGTCCAACAATATGAAAGAATATCAAACAAATCAAGCAGTATTTCACTAATCAATTGATCGAATGGAATCAAATAGAAACTTAAACAATATCCTTCATGCAATATCATTTGCAACAGAGGACTATTTTCGCATTTAATTTCCAACAGGTTTGTGATTCAATTCATGTATCAAAATATCCACACAGCTTCTGAAAATATCCCCAAAAGTTCATAATACAAAGTTAAAGAAGTATTCAATTTATTTTTATCAAAATCCCAATCAATATATAGTTCTATAGTAATTAGAAAATTCTATTTTACTATGTAAAGTAAGGTAGTAAATGAAATGATCATTTGACCAAGCACATGAATCCAATTTTTTTTCAAACTTTTCATTGTAAAATCTTAATATATCTATATCTATCTATCTATCTATCTATATATATATATATATATATATATATATATATATATATATTGAAAGTTCAAGTTAAAACCATCTCAAAATAGTGCATATAATTTGGTTATTTTAAAGCCTCAAACCAGAGTGTCACAACAGTGAAATTTTGACAGCTTCTGCACAATTAATTTCAAAAATTTTATGGCATTAATCCTCATAAATTTATCAACAATTCTTTTTTTAAAAACTTCTTCTAACATCAAAATATCATTTCATAAAAGATATACATCCAATTCAACCAAAAGATTGCATTTTCAAGCCAAGAAAATCAAAAAATAAAATATATAAATTTTCTAGTGAATAGAGTAATATTTCAATTAACGTAAAGTTGAGTTCTTTACACAATTTTCATGCAAAAAGCACTTCATATAACTCCCTAAACTTCATACAAACACAGTATAACAAGCCCCTTCAAAATCCTATGAAATTACAAGTGCAATTATACCATAATTTCAAGATGAAAATAACCCAACAATAGTACCCCGTTTTGCATGGCAATTATAATGACTTAAACAATTTTAAATCTTCATGAATTCAACTACATACATACATACATACATACATACATACATACATACATACATACATACATACATACATACATACATACATACATACATACATACATACATACATACATACATACATACATACATACATACATACATACATACATACATACCTACCTACCTACCTACCTACCTACCTACCTACCTACCTATTAAAACGTCTTTTAATTGAAATTTCCAGAAAATCCCACCAAAATAGTAACAAAAAATTGAATTTTTAGAAGCTACTTCCAACAAGCTTTCAAATTTCAATCATAAGAAAAGCAAGTAGAAGACAGTGTCTTGTGTTTGCCTCTTGAAGAATCTTTTGAAAACCTTAAAGAAATACCAAAAAGGAGCTTTTGTCTTCAACAATTAGGGTTAGGGTTCTTAGTTTTAGAGAGAGAAAATCAAAGGAAGAAGGGAGAGAAGGGGAATGGCGGCTAGAGAGAGAGAGAGGGAGAGCAAAGGGGAAAGTATTTTTTGCTGCGGGAAATGGAACTGACCGATTGAGGGGCTTAGCTAGGGCTTTAGTGTAAAACCTCACCTAAGGCTACCCTAGAAATAGAGCGAATGGTTGCATTCCATGGTATAGTGCATGAATATATTCTTTATGGGTGGAATTGTGAATTTTTAAAATTGCCATTTGTAGTTTTTATGAATTATTTATGCTAGATGTATGTTGGGGTCAATTAGGGAATTTTGCTTAGGGATGAGAGAAGAAAAGACCTGGGTTTTAGAAGAGAAGAGAATTAGGTTGGCAAAATAAGAATAAGAATTATTGTGGTTAAGTGGTTAAAACTTTGTGGTTAATTCCAAAGGTATTGAGTTCAAATCCCATCAACTATGTATTATTTTTTATTATCCTAACTAATGTTTGAATTTTCTTTCTTGCATTCCATGAAATTATGAATGTTGTCTTGGAAAAGACACAATGGTAATATTCTAACCAAGTGATCTTGTCCTAAAAGAAAATCTAGAGGAGTTTTAATCTCCATTATTTTAGTAACTAATGTCCTAGCATGTTTGAATTTGAAATATTCATATTTCTTGAATTTTTTTAAATTTCCTTATAAAATATTTTAGATGATCTTGGATTTGAATTTTTAAAAGGAAAATTCCAGCTCTTGGAAGATTAGTTGGCCGAAATATAGGAGTGATACTAGGGTGTTTGTTTTCCAAATTAAATCACCATGATTTCTTCTCTAAAGAACTTCATTTTGCCAATTCTTATTTTGGTGCAAAGCTGAAATTATTTCCAGCTCTTCCTCTTTGCTAAAATTCCGAAAAGATGTAGTGAAAATACCTCTTCTTTCCTTGCTATCAACAGCTATTTCATGTGTGTAGAAAGCTCCCTTGGAAATTTGGAGCTAATAACAAACCAAAAAATTTTCTGGCAAACCACAAAGTATTTTAGCCATAGGAGTTGAGCATTCAACCCATGCATAAGATCATCTAAAGTCCTCTTCTTTTCCTTCAAGATGATGGTTGAAAACCACTATTAATAGACCTTGAAACACTCCTATTTTACAGCTGCAAATCCATTCAAAATAATTCAAATTCTTGCTAACAAACCACCTAGATATTATCACTTCTTCTAGCTAGCTAACCAGATTTATTTCAGCTTTTCCAACCTTCAACTAGCTAGCATTTCTCTTCATTTTCTTCTTCAATTCTCCTTCATTTCTTCACCATATTGTCGGCCATACTAGGGACCTAGCTGAACATCCTTTCTTCTTCACCAACCTTGGCCAACAAAACTCCATTAAAGTACCTCAAAACTCTCCTAGTTTTTCTCCATTCAAAATACTTTGAATTTGAAAATTAAAACCCACCTTTTGCTCCATCAAACACTCACCTATCTAGCAACCAATCCTATCAAACCAAACCAGAAATTCTACACTTATTTCCACAAGAAATTTTGGCCACACCATCCACGAACATTCTCCCATTTCATCTAGATTTCTTGCCTATTCTCTCAAGAACTCCAAGAATATACACTACCCACATTCAACCATTTAGTCATTTCTAGACATCCTAAACTACTCTAAAACCTTCAAATCAATTAGAGATCATCATATTCTCTCATTTGGTACATTTTATAGCACCAAAACAACCAAAGTTAATCCTTCTTTCGGATCAAACAAACCTTTTTGTTCAAGATAAGAAGAACACCAAAAGATAAAATAAGTTCAACCATCTCATTCTTCCTCATTCTTTTATCTTATTTTCTTCATAATCTCAATCTCTCTCACACACACACTCTCTCTCTTGGCTGAACCATTGGTGGCCATCTTTGGACAATTTCAAACATTATAGGACTCATCGAAATACTTAAAGGCCTTCATTTGTCAAGACCACACCTTCGACTTAAACAATCATCAAACAAGTATTTTATCCTAACTCTCTCATTTATTTTCAAACTCAAGATTAATAAGATGATGACTTATTGATATGATTATGAATGATCTAGTGGTGTTGGGGAAAATAAATGTATGTTTATATAACATGGATGATTTTATGATGTATAGATTGAGATATGGATTAGGACAATTCTATGAAGTAGATTTGGATTTTGATTTTAACATGAGGTTATGATATGTTATTAGTATACTTGTGAGTTGGGTCTATATGACACTAGCATGAGATAATATGGTGGATAGGGAGATTGTTGCTATTATGATTTTGCTAAAACTTTAATATTGCTGATCTTGTCATCAATTACCATGCAAACATTTATATAGCTAATGATACTACTTTTGTTGTGAAAATTATTATTATCACTCTACTTGTATGATTACTGCTTTATTTATTAATAATAAAATTATTACTACCTTTAAATACTAATATTAATATTATTGCTACTTTTGATACTTAAATCGCAATCATTATTTTTATTGCTAACATTACTACTAATATTATTATTATTATTATTATTATTATTATTATTATTATTATTATTATTATTATTATTATTATTATTATTATTATTATTATTATTATTATTATTATTATTATTATTATTATTATTGGTATTACTATTTTTAAGTATCATCGATATTATTAATATTACTATTATTATTATTGTTACTAAACACCATTGCTTTAGAAAAATATTAATAAAATTCATCCTATTACCATTATTATCGCTACTAGTCATATTATTTTTATTTAATCATAGTATTCTTAATAACAATATAATAGATATTATTGTTATTATTTTTATTAAACATTGTTATTTTTCTTTAAAATACACACATAATAATATTATCATTACTATTTATATTATTATTTTCGTTATCCTTATAGGAATATTATTATTTTATACTTTCGACAATATTACTATTTTTAGTTATACTCAATTAATACTTATGTCACTTACTTATGTTACTATAGTATCAAATTATTCTTATATTAATATTAACCTCTAAAATATTTTATTAATTAATTTTAGAACTCCTAAACCATTAGTATCATATTTAAGTGTTGCTATTGATTATAAGTATGTAAAGATGGGAGTTGTTTGTAGCTATGCAATGTTGTTGTTTGCTTGTGCACCTGTAAGTGACATATGCCCTGTATTTACCCTAGAGAGGGTTAGGCTGCCTTGAGCAAGACTTGAATGATTATTTTGTCAAGTAGAATCAATAGTTCAAAGTAAGTCCTTACATAAAGATGTTTGTAAACAAAAGTGTTTCTGCAAGTCAAATGCACGCATTGCCGTGGAAGATGTACTTTGGAAAGCAATTATGGACAATTTATTGTTCTGCTAAAATAAAATAATTTTTAGTCAAGCAAACAATTTTTCAAGCAAAACAATAAATTTTCCTTAAACAAATTTTTACCTAAGGTTGTTTGAAAATAATAATTGCTACTTCAAAAAAAGCTCTTCATTGATTTTACATTTTTTAAGTGGAATAAATATAACGTTGAGTATTCAATAATGATAGACTACTAGGATTAGTCATTGAAGGGTTACGTAAGTCTCTCAGTAGGAGGTCACCTCTGAGGGGCGAGCTCTGCCTAGACAAGACAACAGTTCTTGTTAGTCAAGCCGGTCCAAGTTAGCAAACACATTTCAGGTGGATTGTTTATTTTCAGAGTGGACAACCGGTAAGTTTGGGTGTAGAGATGGAGGAGTATCTCACTTGGTGGGCTATGCATCCACCTTATATCAGAATGCACAAAGTATGGTATCCCGATCATTCTCTTATTATGATGCACAAAGTGTGGCATCCTGACCATTCTCTTGTCATTATGCACAATGTGTAGTGCCATGTCCATTCATGATACAAGGTTTCATAATCAACTTTATTTGAGTGGTTATTTCTTTACAAGTTGAGCACTCTTACTTTACAAATGTTGATAAAACACCACTTAATGTTCAAAGATAAATTTTTGAACTTGCAGACTCTTTGTTGTGACTTGTTCAAAATTTGCATACATGAAATGTTTTCTTAAACTGCTATCAGCACACACAAGACTTATTGAGAAATATTTCTCACCACCTTTTTATATCATGTCTTCAGGTCGATCCTGCTTCAAAGGTTAATTTACTTATGTTACCATGAGTTTGGAAGATTTATTTTGATGTATTTATTTGTTGGAGATTTTAGTTACCTTCTATTTATTTTGAGACTTGTACAGTATTATTTTTTGGATTGTAATAAGTATATTATTAAGTTATTTTCTTCTATTTGTTCTATTACCTAGTTATAAAAACCCCTTGTCCTAAGGATGGGGAGACATCCTTACCCCTTTCGGGGTACGTAGGTAGTAGGGTGTTATATTTAGGGTTTCTTTAGTTGTAAGAAAAATGAATGGTTATGATCAATTTACTTGGGAAGAAAGTAAAAATGAAGGGTTAAAATCAATCAAGATTGAATGGCTAGGGTTATTAAATGAAAGGTTGGGATTAAACAAGAGGTATGATTAGGATTGAAGATGAATTAGGGCTTGAAGGCTTTCTTGGATAATAATTAAAATAGAGGGTTGAGATTATTCAAGATGGCTAAGATTAAACAGTGTGGATGGTTGATATTACATAAGATGGAGCGTTAGGATTAATTTGCTTGGAGAGCAAGCTATGCTTTAAGTCTTGAAAATGGTAGCCACAACAGGGTAGTTTTGGAAGTTTTCTTGTTTTTGGAGCACTAGCGTTAGGTTATGAAAAGTTAAGTCAATTAAAAATAAGTCTTGGGTTGATTAAGGCTTTTCAAGAGGTCATTAGTTTAATTCCTATCCCTTACATGAAGATATATGATTTGTTTTTTTTTTTTTAAATTCAACTTTAATATTTTGCCCTTATTACATTATTGGGCCAGAATTATAGAGAAAATACTTATGAGTCCTTTCCAAAATCAAAAATAGAAATTTTCCCATAAAAGATGTTTTCTTCCTAAAATAATTTGAAATAAATTTTATAGTAATGGTACTTCACTCTCCAACATAAAATTAAGTATTACTCATATTCATAAAAATTATACATTTAAATATACATAAGTAATTCACAAAATTCACACTTATAATTCATATCAAAAGGGCACTTAAATATGTAAGGCACATAAATATATTTTCAATAATTATAGTCACAAAAAATGCTCCTAAATACACATTCACCACCAATTCCAATATGAAAATGGGTGGGGTGTTACTATTGGGAGATATGCCCTCTTAGACTAGGTTTCTAATGTAAATATCGAATATTTTAATAAAAGAATTTATTTTCAGAAATTATTTGTGAATTTACATTTTTATTTATGCACAATTACGTTTGAAAAAAACCCATTGTGATTAAGTAAGTGGTTCATGTGAATGGAGGTCTTTTACAGTAAGGTATGGATCACGGGTTACTTAACACATAAACATTCGTTCTTAACCGATTGATGAGAATGTGAATCTGATCATGTCTAGGTTATTATGTTGTAAATTCTAAATGGAGAATGGCTTACCTTTAGCCAGTGAGTAGTACACTCACTTCATGACATAAGCGTATTTCGAATACGTAGAACATGACTTGTAGCAGTGGTTTCTTAAAGTACTATATGGTAAAAATCTAGACTACTACCGCTATAGTGTGGACTAATACTCTACGACTTAAGTATAAGTTGGTGGTCTGACGAAGCTGGAAGCATATCCTTTGATATGCTATAGTTGAGGTTCTATTGTAGAGACAATATACTTGCATGTTGGGTATGTGTGACTAGTTAGTTAAGACAGATTTGTACAAGACAATTTCTATACTATATCGCCCCTTGTAGTTGTCTGAATGATCTAAATATCCAGGGCCCTGGGAAACATGACTTAGATGTTTGCTTTAGGGTAGCTCCCTTGGAAAGCGGAAATAATCCAGGAAGTCGTGGATCATTGGACTAGAGGCCTAAGGATGGTAGATGTCATTTAGAGAGGTGTTAGTATACTTCTTCCTCTCTAAATGTACGGCGATGTATAGGGGGATATTTTAGTCATTACACCTGTAAGTCGGAGACTTTGCTAACGCAGCATTGTTCTTAGAGTCAATATTTCCTTATGGTGATATTAGAAAATATTTAAAATGCAAAATATAGCTATTTATATGGCAAGGGTAATTTGGTCATTTCAGTAGCCAATGCGGTGTGTCTTTTGGTCCCCAGTATAGACCGTAAGTCTTAATTAAATATAGGTTAAAGAATTGATCTTAAATTAAATGGAATTTATTTTATTTAAGTAGCATATTTAATTGTTGGGTTAGAATAAAATAAAGGTCCATGGAGAGAGAAAATTAATCAAATTAGTTTGGCAGGTTAATTAATTATTCTGGGTTTCGGCCCAGTTTGAATAATTAAAGATTAACCTAGAACAAAACTAATATAGGGTCTGTTAATTGGACTAGTTTATTTGGGCTGAAAAATTAATTAGTAATTGGGCCATTTATTTGGTTCTAATTAGAATAATTAATTGAGCCCAAAAGGTTAAACTAAGAGTTCAATAAACTAGTCCAATTTAATCTAGGATTTTTATTTAAGTTCAACAGGAGGATGAAAAAAAGAGAGTACGTTTAATTCTCTGGTATGGCTTCTTCTCTAAAAAATAAAAAAAAAAAGGCCAGACATCTCTCTCTCTCCCTCTCTAGAAAAAGGTTCCTTAGTCTGTAGTTGTTCACCAAACGGATTTAGGCAAGCCATATACTGGAAGATCGAGAGTTTGGCGTTCACCTACATGCAAAGACGGAGCAGGAGGCTTGCAGGAATCTCACTAGAGGCTTCCACCAGCGTACCCACCCCGGTAGCACACATTTCGGTCCAATCAACTCTTAGAACGAGAAAAATAGGTAAAAATTTTAAACCTTGGAATCCGTGCAAAGCACGACCGGCGCTGGCTCTGTTCGGGAATCCCCTGTTCTTTAGTTTTTCCAGTTTTTTTTATCTTTGCTTCCATTGCATGCCCTGTGTTTTTCACTTTCTATGCCTTCAATTGGTATTAGAGCATGAAGGTTTTGTGAAAATATAGGGAGCATGCATCTAGATGAATAAAACTGGACACATATGTGTGATTAAAATTGTGATCCTTCGCTGTTTATGGTATAGATAGATTCTCTGTTAAACCTTGCGGGTGAAGGTATAGGAGATGTGTAATTTACAGTTTTTCTTAGCAAATCGTGTAAGTCCAATGTTTATAGGTATAGGCGATTGTTGGTTTTGGTTGATGTCATTGTATTTGGTTTGAAATCGAAGAGCCATCGAAGCCAGAAGTTGTGCAGAAAAACAGGAAAAATTCGCAGAAAAAAAAACTACAAGAAGAGTCGGTCAGACCACAACCGGCGCTGGCTTGGGGTGTTGGAACCGGCGCCGGCTTGGGTCTGGAAGGCCGGTCCCCGCGCTGGTTTCTCGTGGGTCCTGGTTCTGTGCGGCGGGTGCAGTGTACCACAGTGCAGATGGGTGTATGATTCAGTGTGGCGGGTGCAGTAGATCAAGGAGAATTTTTTTTTGTTTTTTTCCTTGTAATTTTTCTTGCATTTTCTTTTTGTTTTGGGGTCTATACCAAGCGAAGTTAATATTTTGCAATAGTTAATATTCATGGAATATTTTTGCATGAAAAATAGTAGTAAGAGATTTTAGGATTAAACAAGACCATTAATTAATTAATTAATTAATGTGTTTAATTCTATTATCTAGGCATTTAAGTTTAAAAATAGAATAGCATGAAAACGTCTACTGTTTTTTTGCATGTTATTTATTTTTTGTACCTATGTGCATGTTTTCTCAAAGACCAAAGTCTTTGGGAATGTTTTTTACAAGGAAAATATTTTTCTATAAATTAAATGGTTATTTTAACTTGAACAAAAATTAATCCTTAGACATTTTTTCAAAGGTTTTAATCTTTGATATAGAAAATATATTGGATTTGGATATTTTTGTAAGGTTAAAATAGAAAGCCATTTTGTTTTAATTTTGGCACAAAAAAATTATTTTGTCAAATAAACTTGAGACTAAAGTCTCAAGAAAGTTTTCATTGGAAATTTTTTTAAATCATTAAGTTTTAACTTAAATAAAATTAGTCCATGAGAAAAGTCTCAAAGGATATAAACTTTGACATAGAGATTTTTAAGGACTTAGACATTTTATTTTTGAGTTAATGGAAAACTTCAAAATGATATTTTTTAGAAAACCCTTGTTTTAAAAGACTAAGTGGGAGAGGGGTTCCAATGGTCTCACGGCTTCCATCACTATCCTCATTAAAGATCGTGGGTCCCCTCGCGTCACCCTGAGAGTGAACCCGTATAAGATGGGGATACCACAAGGATCTAGATCTAATGGAAGGATATAATTAATAACCCGGGACACGTACTATGATCGGCCAACCCCTTGTTGGAGGTCATAGTGTGGGGTATATCCATAGGAAATGAGAGGAAACGGGCATCCCCTCGATGGAGTTATCTTCTAGATCATTACCTAGAAGGGAAATTAATTTGTGGTGATTAACACACTTAGCTTAGGAAACTGTTAATCTTCCCAAGAAGTTATGTCAGTTTTCTTAAGAGCCAAATTGATTATTATCAATTTTGATAATAAGGATAAAGTGCACATATTTGTTTTGTTTTCACAAACTGAATCTTTTTCTTTTATTTTTTGATTTTTCAGAAATGGTAGGAGGTTCTTTTAGTCCATTGGCCGTTATTCTCCAAGAGAATAAGCTAACAGGACCAAACTATGTGGATTGGCAGAGGAACCTGGGCATAATACTCACAGTGGAAGAGTATAAGTATGTCCTTTACGAAACCTGTCCCGTTATTGATGGTGAATGCAGTAAGACAGGGAGCCATGGACGATAAAAAACAGAGACCCAAAAAAAATTAAACGCGGGCCATAAAGGCCATGCGGAAGCGTGAAGGTCATATCTTTGCGCTCCTTAACCCTTCTAGGTTGAGTAAGAGCGGATTAAACGACTGGAATCGCCTCGCTTTGCACAGTTGAAGGAGCTTCCGGTTGAACACCCGCTAGCCTTCGACTTCGTCTTGTTTGCATTAACGCTTAGCTCTCCAGCTCTCGGGGTATTCCTCAGCCTAACCTCTAGTCGGTGAACACTATGGTGAAGAGGAAGGGTCTCAATTCTCCTTAGTTCGTTCGCTATTGATTAGCAAAGAACAAGAGAAAAACAAGAAGAAGAAGGAGAGAGCTTTTGTGAGAGAGAGAGAGAGACTCACGTGAGAGTCCCCTTGGCCAAGGAAAATTAGGGTTTTTTTCTTTTCAAATAGTTGTTTATATTTAGCCAAAATTAGGTCTCTCAATCTCTGATAAAACATATCCCCGGGATTTCAAAATATCCGGATGTTATCCTGAGAAACAGTTTGGCCTAACCTTAAACTCCTCTTAAACATCTCTGGAAAAAACCCGCAAGCCATTGGGCCAGATAAATATTTATTATTTTTCTTGGACCCAAAAGGCCCAAAATAATAAATATTAATTATTTATTTTTTGGGCTTACATAAGTAACCCAATAAATAATTAATGAGCCCAAATGAACCATAATAATTAATCTTTAATTATTTATTTCTTGGGCCTACATAAATAACCCAATAAATAATTAAACATTAATTATTTCCCCTAGTTTAAGCCCAGGTTAATTTCTTAATTATTCATACTGGACCTAGGCCCTGAATAATTAATTAACCAAATAAACTAGATAATTAATTTCTCTCAACTCCTATTTTATTTATTTATTTATTTATTTTATTCCAGTCCAATAATAAATTAGACTTCCTGAATAAAATAAAATAAAACAAAATAAAATAAAATCCTCTTCAACTGAGACCAATTCCTCATCCCAAAAAATAGTTAGGACTTACGGGCTATCCCGAGGACCAAAAAGACACATCGCATTGGCTGCTAAAATGACCAAAATACCCCTGCTATATAAATAGCTGTATTTTGCATTTTAAATATTTCCTAATATCACCATAAGGAAATATTGACTCCAAGGACAATGCTGCATTCGCAAAGTCTCCGACCTACAGGTGAAATGACTAAAATACCCTTCTACACATCGCCGTACATTTAGAGAGGAAGAAGTGTACTAACACCCCTCTAAATGACATCTACCATCCTTAGGCTTCTAGTCCAATGATCCACGACTTCCTGGAGTGTTTCCGCTTTCCAAGGGAGCTACCCTAAAGCAAACATCCAAGTCATGTTTCCCAGGGCCCTGGATAATTTAGACCATTCGGACAACCACAAGTGGCGATATAGTGCAGAAACTATCTTGTATAAGTCTGTCTTAACTAACTAGTCACACATACCCAACATGCAAGTATATTGGCCCTATGATAGAACCTCAACTACAGACAAATCAAAGTATATGCTTCCGGCTTCGCTAGACCACCAACTCATACTCAAGTCGTAGAGTACTGGTCCACGTTGTAGCGGTAGTAGTCTAGGTTTCTACCATATAGTACTTTGAGAAACCACTACTACATGTTCTGTTCTACGTATTCGAAATACGCTTATGTCATGAAGTGAGTGGACTACACACTGGCTAAAGGTAAGCCATTCCCCATTTGGAATTCATAACATAATAACCTAAACATGATGAGGTTCCCAGTCTCATCAATAGGTTAAGAACAAATGTTTATGTGTTAAATAACCCGTGATCCATACCTTACTGTGAAAGACCACCATTCACATGGATCACTTATTTAAACACAATGGAGTGCTATTCCAAACGAAAATCGTGCACAAACAAAAAGTAAATTTACAAACAATTTCCGAAAACAAATTCTTTTATTAAATAATTCGATTTTACATCAGAAACCTAGTCTAAGAGGGTATACAATCCAACAATCTCCCACTTGCACTCTAAGACTAGGTAAGTCCATAGGTGCCCACCCCTATGGCGTCTAAGTGTCTCTTGAAGACTCTTTCAGCCAAAGGCTTGGTGAATGGGTCTGCTAGATTGTTTTCTGAGGTAATATGCTCCACCACGACTTCCCGTCTCTGGATGAAATCCCGGATCAGGTGGTACTTCCTCTCGATGTGTTTCCCCTTCTTGTGGTTCCGAGGCTCCTTAGATTGCGACACTGCTCCAGTGTTGTCGCAATACATCACAACCGGCCTATCCATATGTGGTACGACTCCAAGTTACGAAAGAAACTTCGGAGCAGGCTCGCTTCCTTGGACGCTTCGAAGCTGCCACATACTCGGCTTCCATGGTTGAGTCGGCAATACAAGATTGCTTGATACTCCTCCATGAAATTGCTCCTCCGGACAAGGTGAAGACATATCCACTAGTGGATTTTCTCTCATCCTTATCCGCCTGGAAGTACGAGTCGTGTATCCTGCGGGAACCAAATCATCGACCACAGTAAACCGACATATAATCTCTCGTTCCCTTGAGGTACTTGAGAATATGCTTTACTGACTTGCCAATGAACCTCCCACAGGTTTGAGCGATATCTGCTAACTAAGCCCACGGCAAAGCGGATATACGGCCTAGTACACGACATGGCGTACATGAGACTTCCCACCGTCGAAGCGTAGGGAATCCTACTCATTCTGTCCTTTTCTTCTTGAGACTTAGGACAGGTCCTTCGAAGAAAATGACAACCCATGTACGCAAGGGATTAGAGCTCCCTTGCATGAGTCCATGCTTGTACTTGGCCGGCATCTTGTCAATGTATGTCGCTTGGGATAATCCTAACATTCTCTGCTTCCTATTTCTAAGAAGCCTAATCCCGAGAATGTAGTGGCTTCTCCCAAGTCCTTCATCTTGAAATGACTAGACAGCCAAACCTTTGTAGATGACAATGTCCCTACATCATTTCCAATGAGTAGAATGTCATCCACATACGGGACAAGAAAAACCACATTGATGCCTTCAAGTTTCCTGTACACGCATGGTTCATCTTCGTTTTGAATAAAACCATAAGACTTTACGAGTCTCATCAAAACGAATGTTCCATGCTCTTGATGCCTGCTTAAGTCCATAAATGGACTTCTTAAGCTTGCAAACCATGTGTTCCTGGCCTTCGACAATGAAGCCTTCCGGTTGGGACATATAGATGTCTTCGCTAAGATGGCCATTTAAGAATGCCGTCTTGACATCCATTTGCCATATCTCGTAGTCATAGTGACGAGGCGATGGCAAGGAGGATGCGAATGGATTTAAGCATGGCTACCGGGAAAAGGTCTCCTCATAGTCGATACCCTCTTTACGAGTATACCCTTTCGCCACAAGCCTAGCTTTGAAGGTTTCCACCTTCCCATCCGCTCCTCTCTTCCTCTTGTATACCCACTTGCACCCAATGGGTTTTATCCCTTCGGGTGAAGCTACAAGATCCCAAACCTGATTGAGGTACATAGACTCAATCTCGGCTTTCATTGCTTCATGCCACGGATTTGCATCGGCATCGGCAATAGCCTCCTCGTATCTAGCGGGGTCTTGTTCTCGATGGTCGGAAACCAGCTCAAAGGCTTCTCCGGTCCATCTATCCGGAACCCTAGACACTCTCCCACTACGACGAGGCTCCATTTGTACGAGCTCTTGAGGCTGTGCCTCTTCTTGTTCCAAAATCGGGTCGGTAGAAGTTGATTCCATAGATAACTTCTCCTGCGAGTTCCAACCTCGTTGAACCTTTAGTGGAAGTACTTTGATCATCTTCCAAGTATCTAGCATTGGTGCTGACTAGTACCTTCTGCTCCTTAGGATGATAAAAATAGCCTCCTTTTGTCCCTTTTGGATACCCAACAAAATAGCATAATTCGATCTTGGTTCCAACTTGTCTCCCTTAATCGGTACATAAGTTGGACACCCCCAAATCCTGAGATGATTCGAGACTTGGCTTACGCCCGGTCCACATCTCATAGGGAGTCCTAGGTGCCGACTTGGAAGGCACCAAGTTCGGAATATATGCCTGCTGTTTCCGGGGCATATCCCCAAAAGGACAACTGGAAGAGTAGCATGAGACATCATGCTTCGGACCATTTCCATCAACGTCCTGTTCCTTCTCTCGGCTACTCCGTTCTGTTGGGGGTTCCGGCGCAGAAGGCTGGGATACTATCCCATGATGTACCATGTAGTCCTTGAATTCACCTAGGAGGTACTCTCCACCACGATCCGATCGTAAGGTTTTGATTAATTTATCTGTCCAGACGCTCCACTTCGACCTTAAACTCTTTGAACTTGTCAAAAGAGTCGGACTTGCGTCTCATCGGGTAAATGTAACCATACCTCGTACAATCATCCGTGAACGTGATGAAGTACTCAAAACCTCCCTGGCTGGTGTAGACAATGGACCGCACACATCGGTGTGAACAAGACTCAACACCTCCTTGGCTCTATCCGCCTTTGGTGTAAAAGACCTTTTGGTCATTTTTCCCATCGAGGCAAGATTCACACTGAGGCCAACTTTCCAATCTCAATGAGCCCAAAGGCCCATCATGGATTAGCCTACGAATCCTGGTTGAGTTAATATGACCCAACCTCGGATGCCAAAGGTATGAATCATTGATATTGGTCTTTCTCTTCTTAGTTAAAGGTTCGAGACGGAGCGTTATTTGATTGGTTATTAATAGGGTTTAAAAAGAACAAATTTCCATACATGTGCCCGGTACATAAAATTTCTCCATCTCTGCTGATAGAAATACCGGAATGGAAAGATACGAGAATATCCTTGATTAATAAGTTTTGCAAGCTGAAATCAAATTCGACGAAAACCGAGTACATATAAAATGTCTTTTAAAACCACTATCTTATTACAATCAAAATTAAGATCCAGCTCTCCCACTTGCAAGGGCCAGGACTTGTGCTCCATTACCCACTCGAAGCCCATGTTCGCCCTTCTTGAGTCTTCTTATCTTCCTAAACCCACGCAAGGAGTTACGAGATATGATCGGTGGCTCCTGAATCAACAATCCAAGTGGAAGTTGATCCTACCATTGATATGGACTCTAGATAGTAAACATTACCTGTGGGGTTTTTCTTGGCTCGAAGATGCTGGACACTCCTTTTCCGGTGTCCCTTCTTTCCACACTTGAAGCACTTGCCCTTTGGTTTGTCCTTGGGCTGGTTCTTGGGCTGAGCTGCTTTGCATTCCCCTTCTTCCTCTTGAACTTTACGGGCTTAGGCCCGGTTCTTGAAGAAGAGGCCTTAGCAATCATGGCCTTAGGCTGCGGCTTCATGACCTTCTCCGCCATCCGGAGCTCCTTCATCGGTTCGATCAAACTCATGTTCAACTTGTTCATGTTATAGTTTAACTTGAGGCGAGTGAAAGAGCCCGGTAGAGATTCGAGAACCATGTCCACTTGGCTCTCGGGGTCAATGACAGCCCCTAAGATTTCGCCTCCTCGAAAGCGGCAATCATCTTGAGCATATGCTCTCGGATCGATGCTCCCTCGGCCATCTTAGTGTTTACAATTGTTCGAAGAGCCTCCTGCCTTGCGGGCCGGCTCTTGTCCGCGAACATAGTTGCCAACGATTGACTAATGTCATATGCGAAGCCATGTGCTCGTGTTTTGGTTGGAGCACATTAGACATGGAAGCTAACATATAGCAACGTGCCATTTCGTCGGCTTTCTTCCATGCCTTTTCGGCCTCTCGCTCTTCGGCGGTGGAACCTTCCCCGATAACAGGGCGAGGTTTCGTAAAGGACATACTTATACTCCTCAGTTTGTGAGTATTATGTCCGGGTTCCTTTTCCGATCCACATAGTTTGGACCCGTTAACTTATTCTCCCCGAGAATAACGGCCAATGGACTAAAAGAACCTCCCACCATTTACGAAAATCGAAAATAAAAGAAAGAAATTAGTTTGTGAAAACAAAATGAAATTTGTGCACGAAAATAATTTGGCTCTTAGGAAAAGCTGACATAGCTTCTTGGGAAGATTAACGGTTTCCTAAGCTAAGTGTATTAACCACCACAAATTAATTTCCCTTCTAGGTAATGGTCTAGAGAATAACTCCATCGTGGGATGGCCGTTTCCTCTCATTTCCTATGGACATACCTCGCACTATAACCTCCAACGTGGGCTGGCCGATCATAGTACGTGCCCCGGGTTATTAATTACATCCTTCCATTAGATCTAGATCCTTGTGGTATCCCCATCCTATACGGGTTCACTCCCGGGGTGACGCGAGGGGATCCACGATCTCTAATGAGGACCGTGATGGAAGCCGTGGGGCCGTTGGAACCCCTCTCCCACTTAGTCTTTTAAAATAAAGGTTTTTCGGAAAATATCCTTTTGAAATTTCCATTAAGTTTTTCTTAACTCAAAAATAAAATATCTAAGTCCAATAAAATCTCTATGTCAAGGCTTATATCCTTTGAGAGATTTCCTCCATGGACTAATTTTATATAAGTTAAAACTTAATGATTTCAAAAATTTCCAATTAAAACTTTCTAGAGACTTTGGTCTCAAGTTTATTTGACAAAATCATTTTTCTAGTCCAAAACAAAACAAAATGGCTCTCCATTTTAATTTACAAAAATATCTAAATCCAATATATTTTCTATGTCAAGGATTAAATCATTTGAGAAAATATTTAAGGATTAATTTTTGTACCAATTAAAATAACCATTTAGTTTTTAAAGAAAAATATTTTTCCTTGCCAAAACAAAAGGTTCCCAAAGACTTTGGTCTTTGAGGAAAAGCACACATAGGTACATAAAAAAATAGCATGCTAGAAAACAATAAACGTTTTCATGCTTTTCTATTTTTTAAACCTAAGTGCCCAAATAATAGAATTAAACACATTAATTAATTAATTAATGATCTTGTTTAATCCTAAAATCCCTTACTAATATTTTTCATGCAAATATATTCCAAGAATATAAATATTGCAAAAATATTAACTTCGCTTGGTATGGGACCCAAAACGAAAAAGGAAAAAAATATAAAATAAATTGCAAAAATCGCTGGAGGTCCACTGCACCGGATGCACAGGATCTGCGCCAGCATGCCTGTGGTCCACCGCGCCCCCCGGTGCACCAGCCGCACCAGATCAGACGCTGCCTCAGCCCGTGGAGCGCTCGCCCGCCCGAGAACCCGCTCCGCCTTCCCGCCCGCCTGTGCGTCCACATCCGCGCGTCCGGAGCCCCGCTGACCCGCACGCCAATTGAAGAAATTTGCAATTGCAAATTCGCAGCAACCGGCTCGAATTAACTGGCAATTGGCTCGGCTTCGCGGCTCCAGCAGCACGGCTCTACTCACAGATATTGCGGCTCGGCTCGGCGGCTTATGAACAGTGTCGTCTTCTTCGTTTTTCACCGCGCGAATTTGCAGAGCATTTTTTTTCAATTTTTTCTGTCTTCTTTGGCTTGTTTGGACATTTTTACTTATAAAAACTCATCCAAAACATAACCACAACCGCCTATACCCATTAAAATTGGGTTTACACGATTAAAACACCAAAGCAAAAAATTTACAGCATGCTCCTATGCTTCAAACGGTGAAGCTTACATCAAGCCTATCCCATACCAAAACAGCGAAGGATCACAGGTATAATCATCTTCTCCATTTTATTAACTACCATGCTCCCTATATTGATCAAAACCAATGGCTCTGATACCACTTTGATGGTGAATGTAGTAAGACAGGGAGCCATGGACGATAAAAAACAGAGACCCAAAAAAAATTAAACGCGGGCCATAAAGGCCATGCGGAAGCGTGAAGATCATACATTTGCGCTCCTTAACCCTTCTAGGTTGAGTAAGAGCGGATTGAACGACTGGAATCGCCTCGCTTTGCACAGTTGAAGGAGCTTCCGGTTGAACACCCGCTAGCCTTCGACTTCGTCTTGTTTGCATTAACGCTTAGCTCTCCAGCTCTCGGGGTATTCCTCAGCCTAACCTCTAGTCGGTGAACACTATGGTGAAGAGGAAGGGTCTCAATTCTCCTTAGTTCGTTCGCTATTGATTAGCAAAGAACAAGAGAAAAACAAGAAGAAGAAGGAGAGAGCTTTTGTGAGAGAGAGAGAGAGACTCACGTGAGAGTCCCCTTGGCCAAGGAAAATTAGGGTTTTTTTCTTTTCAAAGAGTTGTTTATATTTAGCCAAAATTAGGTCTCTCAATCTCCGATAAAACATATCCCGGGATTTCAAAATATCCGGATGTTATCCTGAGAAACAGTTTGGCCTAACCTTAAACTCCTCTTAACCATCTCTGGAAAAAACCCTAAGGTCCAAGCCATTGGGCCAGATAAATATTTATTATTTTTCTTGGACCCAAAAGGCCCAAAATAATAAATATTAATTATTTATTTTCTGGGCTTACATAAGTAACCCAATAAATAATTAATGAGCCCAAATGAACCATAATAATTAATCTTTAATTATTTATTTCTTGGGCCTACATAAATAACCCAATAAATAATTAAACATTAATTATTTCCCCTAGTTTAAGCCCAGGTTAATTTCTTAATTATTCATACTGGACCTAGGCCCTGAATAATTAATTAACCAAATAAACTAGATAATTAATTTCTCTCAACTCCTATTTTATTTATTTATTTATTTATTTATTTTATTCCGATCCAATAATAAATTAGACTTCTCGAATAAAATAAAATAAAACAAAATAAAATAAAATCCTCTTCAAGCGAGACCAATTCCTCATCCCAAAAAATAGTTAGGACTTACGGGCTATCCAGAGGACCAAAAAGACACATCGCCTTGGTCGCTAAAATGACCAAAATACCCCTGCTATATAAATAGTTGTATTTTGCATTTTAAATATTTCCTAATATCACCATAAGGAAATATTGACTCCAAGGACAATCTTTGCATTCGCAAAGTCTCCGACCTACGGGTGAAATGACTAAAATACCCCTCTACACATCGCCGTACATTTAGAGAGGAAGAAGTGTACTAACACCCCTCTAAATGACATCTACCATCCTTAGGCTTCTAGTCCAATGATCCACGACTTCTGGAGTGTTTCCGCTTTCAAGGGAGCTACCCTAAAGCAAACATCCAAGTCATGTTTCCCAGGGCCCTGGATAATTTAGACCATTCGGACAACCACAAGGGGCGATATAGTGCGAAACTATCTTGTATAAGTCTGTCTTAACTAACTAGTCACACATACCCAACATGCAAGTATATTGGCCCTATGATAGAACCTCAACTACAACAAATCAAAGTATATGCTTCCGACTTCGCTAGACCACCAACTCATACTCAAGTCGTAGAGTCTTGGTCCACGTCTGTAGCGGTAGTAGTCTAGGTTTCTACCATATAGTACTTTGAGAAACCACTACTACAGGTCCTGTTCTACGTATTCGAAATACGCTTATGTCATGAAGTGAGTGGACTACCCACTGGCTAAAGGTAAGCCATTCCCCATTTGGAATTCATAACATAATAACCTAAACATGATGAGGTTCCCAGTCTCATCAATAGGTTAAGAACAAATGTTTATGTGTTAAATAACCCGTGATCCATACCTTACTGTGAAAGACCACCATTCACATGTATCACTTATTTAAACACAATGGGTCCGTTCCAAACGAAAATCGTGCACAAACAAAAAGTAAATTCACAAACAATTTCCGAAAACAAATTCTTTTATTAAATAATTCGATTTTACATCAGAAACCTTATCTAAGAGGGCATACAATCCAACAGTTATCGGGGAGGGTTCTACTGCCGAGGAGCATGAAGCTGAGAAGGCATGGAAGAAGGCCGACAAGATGGCTTGTTGTTATATGTTGGCCTCCATGTCTAATGTGCTCCGGTCCAAACATGAGCACATGACCATTGTGTATGACATAACTCAATCATTAGCCATGATGTTCGCGGATAAGAGCTGACTCGCAAGGCAGGAGGCTCTTCGAACTATCATTAATACTAAGATGGCTAAGGGAGCATCAGTCAGAGAGTATATACTCAAGATGATTGCTACTTTCAAAGAGGTTGAAATCTTAGGGGCTATCATTGACCCCGAGAGCCAAGTGGACATGGTTCTCAAATCTCTACTGGGTTCCTTTACTTAGTTCAAGTTGAACTATAATATGAACAAGTTGAACATGAGTTTAACTGAGTTGATGAAGGAGCTCCAGATAGCGAAAAAGGTCATGAAGCCACAATCTAAGGCTATGATTGCTAAGGCTTCATCTTCTAGAACTGGGCCCAAGCCCAGGAAGTTCAAGAAAAAGAAGGGGAATGTAGTGGCCCAGCCCAAGTCCCAGCCCAAAGAGAAACCTAAGGGCAAGTGCTTCAAATGTAGACTAAAGGGACACTGAAAAAAGGAGTGTCCGGATCTTCAAGCCAAGAAAAACCCCATAGGTAATGTTTTCTATCTAGAGTCTATATCAATGGTTGGATCAACTTCCACTTGGATTGTTGATTCAGGAGCCACTAATCACATCTGTAACTCCTTGCAGGGGTTTAGAAAGATCAGAAGACTCCAGAAGGGCAAACATGGACTACGGTAGAAAATTGAGCATAAGTTTGGGCCCTTGTAGTGGAAGAGCTGGATCTTATTTTTTATTGTACTAGAATAGTGGTTTTGAAAGATATTTTATATGTACCTGGATTTCAACAGAATTTGATTTCGGTTGCAAAACTAATAAATCAAGGATATTCTGTATCTTTCCATTCTGATATTTCTATCAGTAGAGATGGAGAAATTTTATGTATTGGGCATATGTATGAGAATCTATTTTTCTTAAACCCTATTAACAATCAATTAAATAACGCTCAATCTGAACCTTTAACAAAGAAGAGAAAGACCAATGTCAATGACTCTTATATTTGGCATCTAAGGTTGGGTCATATCAACTCAACCAGGATTTAGAGGTTGATCCATGATGGGCCATTGGGCTCATTGAGATTGGAAAATTAGCCTCAGTGTGAATCCTGCCTGATAGGAAAGATGACCAAAAGGTTATTTGCCCCTAAGGCAGATGGAACCAATGAGGTATTGAGTCTTGTTCACACTGATGTGTGTGGTCCCTTGTCTACATCAGCTAGAAGAGGTTTTGAGTACTTCATCACTTTTACGGATGATTGTACAAGGTTTGGTTATGTTTACCTGATGAGACGCAAGTTTGACTTTTTTGACAAGTTCAAAGAGTTTAAGGCTGAAGTGGAGCGTCGGACAGGTAAATTGATCAAAACCTTACGATTGGATCATGGTGGAGAGTACCTCCTTGGTGAATTCAAGGACTACATGGTACATCATGGGATAGTATCCCAACTCTCTGCGCTGGGGACATTCCAGCAGAATAGAGTAGCCGAGAGAAGGAATAGGACATTGATGGAAATGGTCCGAAGTATAATTTCTCTTACTACTCTTCTAGTGTCTTTTTGGGGATATGCCCTGGAAACAACGGCATATATTCTGAACTTGGTAACTTCCAAGTTAGTAGCTAGGACTCGCTATAAGATATGGACTGGGCGTAAGCCAAGTCTGAATCATCTCAGGATATGGGATTATCCAACTTATGTACTGATCAAGGGAGACAAGTTGGAATCAAGATCAGAATTATGCTATTTTATTGGGTATCCAAAAGGGACAAAGGGTGGTTACTTTTATCATCCTAAGAAGCAGAAGGTACTAGTTAGTACCAATGCTAGATACCTAGAGGATGATTAAAGTACTTCCATAAAAGGTTCAACTAGGTTGGAACTGGAGGAGAAGTTATCTTCGGAAGTAACTTCTTCTGACCCGATTGTGGAATAAGAAGAGACACAACATCAAGAGCCTGTACATATGGAGCCTCGTTATAGTGGGAGAGTGTCTAGGGTTCCATAGAGGTGGACTGGAAAAGCTTTTGAGCTAGTCTCTAATCATCAGGAACAAGACCCCACTAGATACGAGGAGGCTATTGCTGATACCAATGAAATCTGTAGCATGAAGCAATAAATGCCGAGATTAAGTCTATGTATCTCAATCAGGTTTGGGATCTTATAGCTTTACCTGAAGGCATAAAACCCATAGAGTGTAAGCGGGTATATAAGAGAAAGAAGGGAGTAGATGGAAAGGTGGAAACCTTCAAAGTTAGGCTTGTGGCGAAAGGGTACACTGAAAAAGAGGGCATCGACTATGAGGAAACCTTTTCCCCGATAGCCATGCTTAAGTCCATCCGTATCCTCCTTGGCATCACATGTCATTATGATTACGAGATTTGGAAAATGGATGTTAAGATGGCATTTTTAAATGGCCATCTTAGTGAAGACATTTATATGTCTCAACCGGAAGGCTTTGTTGCTAAAGGCCAAGAGCATATGGTTTGCAAGTTTAAGAAGTCCATTTATAGACTTAAGTAGGCATCAAGGGCATGGAACATTCATTTTGATGAGACTGTAAAGTCTTATATTTTTGTTTAAAACGAGGATGAACTATGCGTGTATAGGAAATTTGAAGGCATTAATGCGGTTTTTCTTATCTTGTATGTGGATGACATTCTACTCATTAGAAATGATGTAGGGTCATTGTCATCTACAAAGGTTTAACTATCTAGTCAATTCAGTATGAAGGACTTGGGAGAAGCCAGCTACATTCTTGGAATTAGACTTCTTAAAAATAGGAAACAGAGAATGTTAGGATTATCCCAAGCAGCATACATTGACAAGATGTTGGCTAGGTATAGCATGGACTTATGCAAGGGAACTCTAATTCCTTGTAGACATTGGTTGTCATTTTCTTCAAGGGACTGTCCTAGGTCTCAAGAAGAAAAGGACAGAATGAGTAGGATTCCCTACGCTTCGGCTGTGGGAAGTCTCATGTACGCCATGCTGTGTATTAGGCCAAATATCTGCTTTGCCGTAGGCTTGGTTAGCAGATATTAGTTAAACCCTAGAGAGGTTCATTGGCAAGCTGTAAAGCATATTCTCAAGTACCTCAAGGGAACGAGAGATTATATGCTGGTTTACAGGGCTGATGACTTGGTTCCTACAGGATACACAGACTTAGACTTCCAAGCGGATAAGGATGAGAGAAAATCCACTAGTAGATATATCTTCATTTTGTCTGGAGGAGCTATTTCATAGAGGAGTATCAAGCAATCTTGCATTGCTGACTCAACCATGGAAGTTGAGTATGTGGCAGCTTCGAAGGCATCCAAGGAAGCAGTCTAGCTTCGGAAGTTCCTTTCAGAACTTGGAGTCGTGCCACACATGGACAGGCCGATTGTGATTATTGTGACAACACTGGAGCAGTATCACAATCAAAAGAACCCAGGAACCATAAGAAAGGGAAGCACATCGAGAGGAAGTACCACTTGATCCGAGATTTCATCCAGAGACGGAAGGTCGTGGTAGAACAGATTGCCTCCGAGAACAATCTAACTAATCTATTCACCAAATCTTTGGTTGAGAGAGTCTTCAAGAGACACTTAACGCCATAGGGGTGGGCACCTACGGACTTACTTAGTCTTAGTGTGCAAGTGGGAGATTGTTGGGAAATATGCCCTCTTAGACTAGGTTTTTGACGTAAATATCGAATGTTTTAATGAAAGAATTTATTTCCAGAAATTGTTTGTGAATTTACATTTTTATTTGTGCACAATTACGTTTGGAAAAGACCCATTATGTTTAAGTAAGTGGTCCATATGAATGGAGGTCTTTCACAGTAAGGTATGGATCACGGGTTACTTAACACATAAATATTCATTTTTAACCAATTGACGAGAATGAGAATCTTATCATGTCTAGGTTATTATGTTGTGAATTCCAAATAGGGAATGGCTTACTTTTAGTTCGTGAGTAGTGCACTCACTTCATGACATAAGCGTATTTTGAATATATAGAACATGACATATAGTAGTGGTTTCTTAAAGTACTATATGGTAGAAACCTAGACTACTACCGCTACAGCGTGGACTAGTACTCTACGACTTGAGTATGAGTTGGTGGTCTGACGAAACTGGAAGCATATACTTTGATATGCTATAGTTGAGGTTCTATCGTATGAGCAATATATTTGCATGTTGGGTATGTGTGACTAGTTAATTAAAATAAACTTGTACAAGACAGTTTCTATACTATATCGCCTCTTGTAGTTGTCTGAATGATCTAAATATCCAGGGTCCTAGGAAACATGACTTGGATGTTTGCTTTAGGGTAGCTCCATTGGAAAGCGAAAACAATCAAAGAAGTCGTAGATCATTGGACTAAAGGCCTAAGGATGGTAGATGTTATTTAGAGAGGTGTTAGTATACTTCTTCCTCTCTAAATGTACGATGATTTATAGAGGGGTATTTTAGTCATTACACCTGTAGTCGGAGACTTTGCTAACGCAGCATTGTTCTTGGGGTCAATATTTCCTTATGGTGATATTATGAAATATTTAAAATGCAAAATATAGCTATTTATATGGCAATGGTATTTTGGTCATTTTAGTAGTCAAGGCGTTGTGTTTTTTGGTCCCCAATATAGACCATGAGTCATGATTAAATACAGACTAAGGAATTGATCTTAAATTAAATGAAATTTATTTTATTTAAGTAGCCTATTTAATTATTTTGCTAAAATAAAATAAAGGTCCATGGAGAGAGAGAATTAATTAAATTAGTTTGGTGGGTTAATTAATTATTTAGGGTTTTGGCCCAATTTGAATAATTAAATATTAACCTGGGACTAAACTAATATAGGGCCTATTAATTGGACTAGTTTATTTGGGCTAAAAAATTAATTATTAATTGGACCATTTATTTGGTTCTAATTAGAATAATTAATTGAGCCCAAAAGGTTAAACTAAGAGTCCAATGGCCCAGTCTAGTTTAACATAGGGTTTTTATTTATGTTAAACAAGAGGATGAAAAAAAGAGAGTACGTTTAATTCTTTGGTACGGCTTCTTCTCTGAAAAAGAAAAAAAAGGCCAGACGTCTCTCTCTCTCTCTCTCCAGAAAAAAGGTTCCTTAGTCTGTAGTTGTTCACCAAATGGATTTAGGCAAGCCATATACTGGAAGATCGAGAGTTTGGCATTCACTTACATGCAAAAACGGAGTAGGAGGCTTGCAGGAATAGCACCAGAGGCTTCCACCAGCGTACCCACCCCGGTAGCACCCATTCCGGTCCAGCCAACTCTTAGAATGAGGAAAAAAGGTAAAAATTTTAAACCTCAGAATCCATGTAGAGCTCGACCGGTGCTAAATAGGGCTGCCGGAGCTGGCGCCGGCTCTGTTCGGGAATCCGCTATTCTTTAGTTTTTCTAGTTTTTTTATATTCATTTCTGCTGCGTGCCCTGTGTTTTTCGCTTTCTATACCTTCAGTTACATTATATGTGGAAGGTTTTCTTGGCTATGCTAAAGACTTCAGGGTTCAAGGTGTCATTGTGGGTGTAATACCTCCTATTTTTCTTATTTATTTATTTGTTAATTTCATATTTATTCTTATTATGTTCATCTATTTTATTTGCCATTTTGTGAAGTTTATGTGTCATGTGTGTGTGATTTTTTTTTTTTTTTTTGGGAGGGGTGTGGGAAGGATGGCAAGTTTGGTGTGAGAAATATTTATTTGAGTAAGTTGATAGGTTATTTTATTTATAAAAATATTTTCAAAATTTTAAAACTAATTTTTATTTTTGGAGAAATTATTTATTGATTACAACTATTTTTGAGAATATAAATATATATAATTTATTGGCGACATTCTTGAGAGTTTTTGAACTTTGCAAATCTTTCTTTACTGATTTTTGAATGAGTACTATGTTGCAAATATTTTTTTATGGAACTATCACTTTTATAAATTATTTATTTGAAAAATGCCTTTATCGGCAAAAATTGTTTAAAATATATTTAAGAGTGATTGAAAATTTTATTTTATTTTATTTAAGTGATTAGGAATTTATTGGTGGAAAATAAAATTTTTAATCAAAAATTACTATTTTACCTCCGGTTGAATTTGGCCACTTAAGGAGCTCTTAAAACACTTAAAACAACAAAATTTTCAGTATTTTTCATTTTGGTCTTTCTCTCTTTACAATTGGCACTCTGTCTCTCGTTCCTCCATTGCTTGTTCATTTTTCTTGAATCTATCTTGAATCAAAACTTGAAAATGCTACACTTAAAACCCGAACTTTTCTAGCACTACAACATATTATTTGAGGTAAAAGTTCAAACTTTTCCTCCCCTAAAGTTGCATGCCTTGAATTTGATTTGATTAGATGATGTTGCTTGGGTTGAATTTCTGGTGTAATCTTGTGTAGTTTAATATATTAAAGGACTTATCAAATTAGATTGCATTAGATTATCTTTAATATGTAGACTTTTTATTCACGAATATTATCGGTTAACTAGTTTCTTAGATTGAGATTATTTGAATTATTTGATGTGTTCTTTAGTTAAAAATATTTTATTTAAACTTAGAATAATATAAAAAATAAAGTTTACATATTACTTTGATGAGATTCTTTGGGGATTGTTGGCTATTGAATTGGACATGTTTTGAATACTGAACAGAGCCTTGTTGTATATTTGTCAAATCTATTTAAAAATAGTGAACTTCTCTATGTAATAATCTTATGTTTGTGATTAGAATAATGTGATGAATGAGTGTCTTGGATTATATGTTATTGGATTGATTGTTTGTATATTAGCTATTTTATTTTCGACTATTTTTTACACTAACTTGTTGATAGATTTTTACAGAGTTGAAATAATTATAGATAAATATCCTTCACTACTTTTAAAGTTCTAAATATTTTTATAATTGTGTTAAAATCTTTGAAATATCTGAAAAACATTATTTAGCTAATGACTTGTTTTAAAAGCAAATTCGCTAAAATAATATTATACCCTATATTTGAAACTTGATATGATGTTGTATAGTTGTTCTCATGATTTTTGAAATATTTTTGAAATATATAAAACATTGTTAGAGGATTTATTTCCAAAAGGTTGACACTAGCTAAAATTTATTTTCTATTAGAATTTCGCTTTCTAAAATTATCTAGCATATTTCTAAAATAGTTTGGGGGTTTTTTAAAGCTCATAAATATGGAATATTTACTATTTTTAATTATATTTAGTTATTTGTTATGGAATATCCTGATAGTGAATTATGTGTGCTTTGGAACGTGTTCTTGAGTTATGTTACTCATCAGTCTAAGAAGTAAATTTGCTTTTTTGAATCAAAGTAAATCCCTTACATTCTTGAAAAATGTTTATGCATAAGACTTAGTTTTTATTGAGCTAATTTTTGAAATATAACTTGTGAGACCCATAAATTTTATGAAAATGGATTATATATGTTATGGACTTATGTTATGCTAGTTTTATGGCGATGGTTTCATGCTAAACTATACTTTGAACATGAAAATTTTATGGAATGAATTGAACTTGTCTATCATGTTTAACAGTATTTTTGAGGAAATAAATTGTGATTTGTGCATGGAGTGCATACGTTTGCGAAATTCATGGCATATTTTGGAAAGTATTGACTTCATTTACTTATTAAAATTTCTTATGGAATATGGAAATATATCGAATTTAGAAATTGTGCACTATTGTTATATTATCGAATATATTATATTTTTTAGAAATGGTTTTGGAAATGTTGAGCTATTTGTTTTCTGGAATTGTTGTCTAGATGTGGGAGCGATCTCCCCTATTTAAGTAGCCTTCAATTTGGTGGCTCTTCGTAGCTTGATAGGGTTATTTATAAAATGATGAAATGATGTGAAAGTATTGAGTACTAAATGAGGTTGACTATTTATACTTGCTACACCCCTACCTGCATACCCTAAAAGGGGCGGGGATGTCACTCCGTCCTAGGGATAAGAGGTCTTTATATAAAAAGGAAATAACTTAATAATAAATTTATTACAATCCCAAAATAATACTTATACAAGTGTTGAAACAAATAGATGGTAACTAAACTCTCCAATAAATAAATATATCAAAATAAATCTTCAAATGTCATGGCAGCATAAGTAAATCGACCTTTCAAGTAGGATCAACCTAAAGACATGATATAAAAGGTGTGAGAACAAGTTTTGAACAGTTCATGTATGTAAGTTTTGAACAAGTCGTAATAAAAAGTTTGCAAGTCCAAAAATTTACCTTTGAACACTAAGTGGTGTTTTATCAACATTTGTAAAGTAAAAATGCTCAACTTGAAAAGAAATAACCACTCTAATAAAGTTGTTGACTATGAAGCCATACATCATGAATGGACATGGCACAACACTTTGTGCACCATGTTAAGAGAACGGTCAGGATGTCACACTTTGTGCATCATGATAAGAGAATGATCAGGATACCACACTTTTTGCATGTTGATACAAAATGGGTATACAACCCACCGGGTGAGTCTTTCCTCATTCTCTGCACCCAAACTTACCAGTTGTCCACTTCAGAAATAAACAGTCCACTTGAACTGTATTACTAGCTCGGACAGGCCTGACCAACAAAAACTGTCATCTTGTCTAGACAGGGTTTACCTCTCAGAGGTAGCCTCCTACTGAGAGACTTACCCAACCCTTCAAAGACCAGTCCTAATAGTCTACCCTTATTTAATACTCAACGTTATGTTTATTCCACTTGGAAAATGTAAAATTAATGAAGAGTTTTCTTTGAAGTAGCAATTATAGTTTTCAAACAACTTTAGGTAAAAATTTGTTTAAGGAAAATTTATTGTTTTTCTTGAAAAATTGTTTGCTTGACAAAATTATTTTATTTTAGAAGAAGGAATATATTGTCCATAATTGCATCTCAAGATACATCTTCCACGACAATCAGTGCATTCGACTTGCGGAAATAAATTTGTTCATAAACATCTTTATGTAAAGACTTACCTGATAGCTTGCTTTTCCTTGATACAATAGCCTTCCAAGATGGTTCAAGGCACACTAGCCCCCGCCTGGGGTAAATATAGGGTATAAGTCCTAATATCCAGACAACACTTGCTTAAATAAATAACTGTTAGTCTAACATGTTTAAGTTCAACTAGTTACAACAACATCCAATTAAGACAATAATGTCTTAGGTTCTAAAATTAATTGATAAAGCATTTTAGAGAATAAAATGAATTTGATAAGTCAAAATAATATAGGTATTATAAATAATAAATAACAAATTATAACAATATTTATTTGCTAACAAATAATAATATTTCCAAATAATATTAATAATAAATAAAATTAGTAATAGGTAATAAGTAATATTAATAATAACTCCTAAATAGTATTGGAAATAAATAATAAGTAATATTAATAATAGATTATAAATAATTTTAATAATAAATATTAATAATTAATAATATTAATAATAAATAAATTATTCTAATATAAATAATATTTATGAGTGTAAATAAAAGTTTTAGTAAGGTTAACTAATAATAATATGAATATAAAAGACATTTGATATTAATTAATTCTAATATATTATTATTTATATATAATAATGCTTAATAAAAATATTACTATTTATTTACCTAATAAAAATAATAAAATTTTAAGTAATTATTAATTCCAAAAATACTTATTGTTTACCAAAATTGGTAAATTAGATTAAATAATAATCCTAATTTTATTAATAATAATGATAGTAATAATAATACTAATAATAATAAATATAGTTCTAATAAAAAATTTTAATGACCATAGTGAATTACTAGAGAAAATGCTTAAACATATTCATACACACACAGATCCAATAAATGACATATTGATTTATCCAAAAATAGACTTGTAACAATATATATCACATCAAGGGTGATATTCTACTAGCATTAATATTATTTAGAGATTTATTGGCAAAAATAACATCATGAAGGCATAATCCAACAATAGTGGTATAATGTTCATCATCCATCAAACATTCATACTAGAGACTTAAAGCCTTTAATCATAATAAACATACAATGATCTCAAAGCATAATCCAACAACAGCTCTTAAGCCTCAATATTCTTTTCAATCTTCATGTCTTAAAATTATTCCCTTCACCCACAATCATATCTCCATCCCATCATTATTCGATCATCTTATTAAATCCAACATCTAAAAGTCTTAAGTTTGAGAATTTAAAGAGAAGATCAAGAAAGAAATACTTGATTTGATGAATGTTAGATGAAGATATCTCCTTACGTAATGGAGGTCCTTGAGTGCTTGAGAGTCCTTCCTTGGTTGAAGTTTGTCCAAGAATGGCCATCCAAAGTTCAGCCGAGAGAGAGAGAGAGAGAATGAGATTAGGATGATATTGAAATGGTGATGATGAGATGAAGAAGGTCTAAGGTGTTTAAAGTTACCTTCTTGATATTCTTCTTGTTCTTGACCAAAAATGTGTGTGCTTGATCCGAATGGAAGATCAACTTTGGTGTTTTCGATGTTATGGAGTGGCCTATGAGGGAGTATGGATTGAATCCTAATTGGTTTGAAGGTTCTTGGAGTGATTTGGGAAGAATAGAGGTGATTGAAGGTTGAAGAAGTTTAGTGTGTGTTCTTAGTGTTTTTGAGAGGAATTGAGAGAGAGAGTGATTTCGTGTGTGTGTGAATAATAGCCGAATGGCCTAGCTAGAGGGAGGCTTTCAGTTATCTAAGATGGAGAGAGAGAGAGTTTCAACTTTTTCAAATTTCAAATTGAGAGAAAAGTAGAGATGTTTGAGGTAGAGGATTGGGTAATGGTGTTTGCTCTTTGAAGGTTTCTTGTCTTTTCAATGGTGTATGGCTGAACTAGCTATGATTTGATCATGGAATGGAGAATTGTTTCAGCTTTGAGCTGGCTGAAAATGGCTTTGATATAGTAAAGAAATTTCTGGTTTTATTGTCTAGCTAGGTGAGTGTTTAATGGAACAAAAATCTGGAATTTAATTTTGAAGTTTGAATAATTTTGAATGGAGTGAAGATATGAGTGTTTTGAGGTGTGTTAATGGAGTCCTAATGACCAAGGTAGATGGAGAAGCCAAGGTGTTCTGTCCATGGCTGCATTTGGCCAGAAATATGATGAAATTTGATGAAGAAATCAAACTTAACATTGAATAGGAAAAGCTGGAAAATTTCTGGAATTTTAGCTTAAGAACTCTTGTGATTTTGGGAGGATTTTAAGCAGATTTTTCGAAACTTCTTGAACTGAATTTGCAGCTGGAGTTTAGGAGTGTTTGAAGGTCTATTAATGGTGGTTTTCTAGCTACCATCTTGGAGAATAAAGAAGAACGTTTAAAGTGTTCTTGTGCACAAATGAATGGCTAAATGTTCATGTCCAAAGCTTGGTTATTTGTTCGAAAAAATTTCTGGTTTGGTATAACTTGTAAGGTTGCAAAATTCCAAAGTGTTTCAGTTTTTATCTTCACACTAGATGGTTGGTTCTTTGCAAGAATTAGGTAGAGAAATGTGGTTGCAAATTTTGAAAACTAGCCACGAAGAAAATCTGGAAAATTTTCCAGATTTTAACCAAAACAAGAACAAGATGACAATGAAGTTCTTCGAGGAATAACTATGGTGATTTAATTGAGAATCTCTTCCTATTTCTCCTCCACAATTTTGACCAACCGCCTATCCCACAAGAGTTGGAATTTTTGAAACTCCAGGTAATGAATTATCCAAGACTTTTATAGATATAAAAATGAATTAAAGAAATAGGAGTAGTTTAATTTCAAAGAGGTTAGGACAAAGCTTGCAAAAATAATGGAGACAAGAATTCTTCTAGAATTCTTTTTAGGACAAGATCATATTGTTAGGATATTACCAATGTGTCTTCCCTAAGACGACATTCCTAACTTTAAGGAATGTAAGAAAAAGGAAAATTCAAACATGGGTTAAGATAATTGTGAATAAAACTTAAGTGATGGAATTTGAACTCAAGAGCTTAGAGATTAATCATAGAGCTCTAACTACTTAATCACATTAATTATTGTTCTTATTTTTCCAACAAAATTCTCTTCTTATCTAAGCTTCAGGCCATTTTCCTATTTCTACCTCAATCAAAATTACCTTTTTACTCTTACTACTCAACAAGCACAAATAAACTATAAAACCCACATACTGCCATTCTAAGGCACACGAAATTATTCAAGAAATATATTTTATACAAGATGATATGATATGCACCCTATCCCTCTAACTCTAGGGTAGGCTTAGGTGGGGTTTTACATCCTCCCCTCCTTAGAAGAATTTCGCCCCAAAATTCAGCGCGTATCATTCTCTCAAGTTGGGATGTTTCTTATTCGTCCATTCTTCTGCTTCCCACGTGGTATCTTATGCATCAGCATGCTAAACTTCAAATCAAAACCCATAGTTATTTGGAACTTTGCCCAAGACTGCAATGTAGACCTCAGGTCTCGGTAAGAGGCAATACTTGATGGTACTTCATGCAACTTTATTATTTCCCATACATATATCTGAGCTAACCTTTTCATAAAGTCCCTTACACTTACAGAGATAAAATGCACTATCTTTGTTAGTCGATTAACCATTACCCAAATGGCATCCTTTTGGGTCTTTGACATAGGCAAGTCGGTGACAAATTCCATCGCTACCACCTCTCATTTCCATTTTGGTATTAGCTATGGTTGCAATAATCCAGCTGGCTTCTTGAGTATTGTGATGCTTCCGTAACACTTTCATCTTTGGTATCTGCTTATTTCAAAGAGTCTTGATACTTCAATTTAGAATCTTAATCAGCTTCTCTATGTAACCCAAATCAGGTTACAATAGTAAAGGCTCGTCGTTAAAACATATTTCGAATCAGGATCGTACATCTTTAGCTGAGATATATAAAACACATCTCATAATTTCAATAAAATGTCTAGTAAGCCTAATCTATAGACGACAGTTCCATCATTCCCTTCCTATCATTCGTATAGCTCTTCTGTTGACTCCAAGTCATCTTCAGTCTTTCTCTTGTTACTTTTGCCTTGTTTGCCATTTCTTGAACACGAACTTCACCGAATTTGATAATCTGCCTATCTTCCATTTATCCCTACCATAATGGTACTTGACATGTTTGGCTTTGCATCTCTTCATATAGGGCAATCCAATAGAGGATCGGTAATTGCTGTTGTAGGCCTACTGGCACGCGGCATACTTTCAGTCCAATTATCAACAAAGTATAGTATATATGCCCTAAACATGTCCTTCAGTATTTGAATAAGTCTCTTCGACCGGCTATCAATTTTGAGGATATGCAGCAGCACAGAGCTTCCAAGTTGATCCTACTATCTCTAGGAACTTAGTCTAAAATCTTATAGCATTGTTCGAGATGGGTTTTCAATTGAGGAGGAAAATGGCTTATCTATGAGTTCTTGCATTTTCCTTTATTTTTTTTCTTGAATAATGATGAGATTAATGTTTTAATTTTATTTAGATGATGTTCTTGAATTCATAAGGTTGTATTAATTTTAGTTTTTAAGTCAATTGGTTACTATTTCTTGTATTTGGTTACTTAATTTAGTTGATGAATTGATTGAATGTTCTTTCTTTCTAATGGACTTAAAAAATGAAGTTAGGAGTGAGTTCAATTTAATTGATTTTGTATTTGTTATGTCTTAGCTGGATTGCAAAAGAAGGTTAAGAACAAGAACTCAAGTAATTCAAAGATTGGTTGATTGTAGGATTTTGAAAAACAGAGAAGCATGCTACGGGAGAACAAAAATGGAGGGAAAAAAAAACGGAATAGAGCATAATAGTAGCATGGAAGCTTTAAAACCATACCTCTCAGTGCCTTAAACCTTGAAGACTGAAGGAGAATGGATTGGATCACAAAAAACAGCTTCCTCCTCCCGTGGGATGAAACCTCCGGTGCAAAACTGTCTACCTTCTTTTTCACCTCTGGTGAATGCTTGGCTCTTCAGTTCTCAGAATATGACCCTCCCTAATCCTTGTTGGTGAACACAGAATTTGGGTTAAGAAGAACCATCATTCATCGTCGTCTGTTGGCTTGGCTTCTTATGCATTTAGCTAACAACCAAAACTAAGAAACAGAAAACCAAGAGTCTCGAGAGATTTTTATTTTATTTTTTCACACAGAAAGCCAAGAGTCATGAAGCAAAAAATAATTATTTTGATAATAATAAAATCTCAGAGATTTAATATTTCAAACACCCGAATATTATTAACAAAATAATTTTTTGCTTCTCCCTAAACTCTTCTGAACTGTGTCCGGAAAAATCCTAGGTCCAGGCTATTGGGCTAAAATAATATTTATTATTTTTCTTGGACCCGAAAAGCCCAAAATAATAAACATTAATTATTTATTTCTTGGGCTTAAATAAATAACCCAAAAAATAATTAATGAGCCCAAATGAATAAAAAATAATTAAACTTTAATTATTTATTTCTTGGGCTTAATTAAATAAATAACCTAATAAATAATTAAATATTAATTATTTTCCTCTAGTTTAAGTTCAGGTTAATTTTTCTAATTATTCAAACTAGACCTAGGCCCTGAATTATTAATTAACCAATTAACCAGATAATAAATTTCTCTCAATTTATTTTATTCCAGTCTAATAATAAATTAGACTTCCTAAATAAAATAAAACCCTCTTTAACTGAGACCAGTTCTTCAACCCAAAAAATAATTAGGACTTACGGGCTATTCCGAGGACCAAAAAGACACATCGCCTTGGCTATTAAAATGATTAAAATACCCCTACTATATAAATAGATGTATTTTGCATTTTAAATATTTCCTAATATCAAGATAAGGAAATATTAACCCCAAGGACAATGCTGCATTAGCAAAGTCTCCGACCTACAGGTGAAATGACTAAAATATCCCTCTACACATCGCCGTACATTTAGAGAAGAAGAAGTGTACTAACACCTCTCTAAATGACATCTACCATCCTTAGGTTTCTAGTCCAAAGATCCATGACTTCCTGGAGTGTTTCCGCTTTCCAAAGGAGCTACCCTAAAGCAAACATCCAAGTCATGTTTCTCAGGGCCCTGGATATTTAGATCATTCCAACAACCACAAAGGGGCGATATAGTGTAGAAACTATCTTGTTCAAGTCTGTCTTAACTAATTAGTCACACATACCCAACATGCAAGTATATTGGCCCTACGATAGAGCCTCAACTATAGCATATCAAAGTATATGCTTCTAGTTTCGCCAGACCACCAACTCATACTCAAGTCATAGAGTACTAGTCCACGTTGTAGCGGTAGTAGTCTAGGTTTCTACCATATAGTACTTTTAAAAAACCACTACTACAGGTTTCGTTCTATATATTCGAAATACGCTTATGTCATGAAGTAAGTGGACTACTCACTGGCTAAAGGTAAGCCATTCTCCATTTTGAATTCATAACATAATAACCTAAACATGATGAGATTCCTATTCTCATCAGTTGGTTAAGAACAAATGTTTATGTGTTTAAATAACCCATGATCCATACCTTACTGTGAAAGACCACCATTCACATGGATCGCTTATTTAAACATAATGGGTCTTTTCCAAACGAAAATCGTGCACAAACAAAAAGTAAATTCACAAACGTTTTCTGAAAATAAATTTTTTTATTAAAATATTCAATATTTACATCAGAAACCTAGTCTAGAGGACATATTTTCCAACATTGATTTCACCAAGAATATGGACTATTGGCTAATTTCATGTTTATATCACCTAGTAGAATATGGAGGTATTTATGAAGACTAAGTTTAATGCATTTTTTAAGCAAGATTGGTGAGTAGAATATATCCATTAAATTACTTATAAGATAGGGAATCATGGATCGAAAAAGAAGTGGTTCTAAGTTATTTTTTCATGATGCCAGAATAATGATTAATTAGGATATTTGCTAGTCAATCAATGTTATGTCTTTAACAATTTCTGTCTATATACATGACTCTTCTCCTATATCTTGTAATGACTTAGTTTATTTTCTTTTTAATCAATTTTGTTACTAGGATAGACAACATACGAAAAGTGACTAGTGTATACTTATTCCTTGAGGATCGATACTTGTTAATTATCTATACTATACTTAATGATGGGTATACTTGCTCATATGTGTGTTTTGGGATTACCGTTTAAATTAAAATTTGATTGGGAATGGACTTTAAATTGCATGATTTTTATAACCCAAATTTGAGCACATCAACTACTTTCTACTTAGAGTCTATATTAATGGTTGGATCATCATCCACTTATATTGTTGATTCTGGAGCTACTGACCATATCTGTAACTCCTTTTAGGGGTTCAGTAGGATAAGGCGACTCAGTAGAGGAGAGCAAGGACTGAGAGTAGGTAACAGAGCAAAAATGTGGGCCGAAGCAGTGGAAGACTTGAACCTTTTATTTAATTGAAGTAGGATTTTAATTTTAAAAGATATTTTATATATTTCTAGTTTTAACAGAATTTGATTTCAGTTTTAAGATTGCTTAATCAAGGATATTATGTTTTTTTCTATTCTGGTATTTCAATTAGTAGATATGGAAAAATTTTTTGTTCTGAAAACATATATGACAATGTTTTCTATGTTAATCCTATTAGTCATTAAATAAATCATACTCAGACAGAAACTAATAATAAGAAGAGAAAGGTCACATCAAATAACTCATATTTATGACACTTAAGATTGGGATATATAAATCCTAATCGAATTCAATGGTTAATCCAAAATGGGTCTTTGGACTCCTTAAAATTAGAGGAATGGCCTCAGTGTGAATTTTATTTTATAGGTAAAATGACCAAAAGGTCTTTTACTCAAAAGGCAGAAAGGGCCAAGGAAATATTAGTATTAGTTCATACTGATGTTTGTAATCCTATGTCTATTAGAATGTATGCCTAAAATGGCCTATGTACTTTTGTATTCTGGAAATTAATAAAATTTTCATTCATTAATAGTTGTTTGTTTACATATATTGCATATTAAGGTCTAAATGTATTGGTAAGTAATCTACGTGATTGTACTTTTATAGTAATTTATAGATTATAGACTACTAACACATAAGTAAAAAATTATTCTTAGCCGATTGATGAAGCTGGGCACTTCATCAAGATTTAGATCATTACTCTATAATTTCTAAATGGGGAATGGTTTACCTTTACCTATTGAATAGTACACTCACACCAATAGTGTAAGCGTATTTGGAATACGTAGAATTGGACCACGCGATAATAATCTTTATAAAAGTTTTAAAATAAATAAAGATTGGTTTATCGCACTACTGCGTGGATAAGTGCCTTAAGACTTGAGTATAAGTTGGTGGTTTGATGAAGCTCGACTTATACACTTTGACATATGTTGGGTGAGGTTTATCGCAAGGTCAATAACTTTGTACTTTGGGTGTATAACTCTAGTTAATTCAGACGAACTTATACAATATGAAGCTTAAAAAAAACAAAATGCATGCACGAACAGGCTACAGAAGCAAAAAACGAAAGCACAAATAGCACAACAGAAGGAAAAAATTAATACCTTTACGCTTAGATATTGTTTTTGGTGCCAGAATGGATGATTGAACCACAAGGATCTCTTCACGATTCAACGATGTTTCTGATTCAAATCCTACAATATGCCTGCTCTTTCTTGGCATGAATGCAAAAACCCTTTTGAAACTCAGAATATTCCACTGCCTAAAACTTGTTGGTAAAACAAATCAAGCGAGGAAAATCACGTCTCTATTCTCTTAATTCTCTATTATTAAAAATAGTATCAAGAAGAACAAGAAGGGAAAAATGAGAGAGTGGCAAAAATAAGAAGGCTTGTTCTCTTAGTTTTTTTTTTTTTTTTGTTCATTGATGTGTCACACAATTGATATACACGGGGTTTTCACTAGATAACAAAACACTGGGGTTCATGTATTTCAAAACCCCCCGGAAGTTATCAACAAAAGATATTTAGTTTAACCTAAACTCTTCTGTCCCGTGTATGATAAAAAATCATTTGGTCCAGGCTATTGGGCCATAATAATTTTTATTATTTTTCTTGGCCCCAATGAACTCAAAAATAATAAACATTAATTATTTATTTTTTGGACTTATAAATACTACCCAATAAATAATTAACGAGCCCAAATAAACCAAAATAATTATTTAAGACTTTTATCTAGTTTAGGCCCATGTTAATTTTTCTAATTATTCAATTTGGGCTTAGACCCTGAATAATTAATTAACCAATTAAACTAGATAATAAATTTAATTTAATTTTTCTCGTCCTTTTATTTTATTCTAATCCAATAATAAATTATACTCGTTGAATAAAATAAAATCCTATTTAACTGAGATCATTTCCTCAACTCAAAATTAATTAGGATGACCAAAAAGACGTATCGCCTTGGCTACTAAAATAAACAAAATACCCCTACTATACAAATAGCTGTATTTTATATTTTAAATATTTTTTAATACCACTGTAAAGAAATATTGACTATAAAGACAATGTTTTGTTAGTTATATCTCCAACCTATAGGTAAAATAACTAAAATACCCCTTTCCACATCGCCGTGCATTTAGAGAGGAAAAAGTGTACTAACACCTCTCTAGAAGATATCTACCATCTTTAAGCTTCTAGTCCAATGATTCACGACTTCTTGGAATATTCCTGCATTCTAAGGGAGCTTCCCTAGAGTAAATATTCAAGTCATGTTCCCCAAGGCCCTGGATATTTAGATCATTAAGTCAACCACAAGGGGCAATATAGCATAGAAGCTATCTTATACAAGTTTGTCTTGACTAACTAGTTATATATACTCAATATACAAGTATATTGGTCTTATAATAGAACCTCAACTATAGTACATCAAAGCATATGCTTCTAGCTTTGTCAGCCCACCAATTCATACTCAACTTGTAGAGTATAAGTTCATGCTGTAGTGGTAGTAGTCTAGGTTTCTACCATATAGTAATTTTAGAAACTACTATTACAGGTTCAGTTCTATGTATTCAAAATATGCTTGTATTATGAAATGAAAAGACTACTCATTGACTAAAGGTAAGCCATTTCATATTTAGAATTCATAATACTAACCTTACCATGATGAGATTCCCATTCTCACCATTCGGTTAAAAAAAGTACTTTATGTGTTAAATAACTCATGGTCCATATCTTACTGTAAAAGAGCTCCATTCACATGGCCTATTTACTTAAATACAATGGGTCTTTTCCTGCGAAATTGTGCACAAAAGTGAAGAAGAATTCACAAACAATTTTTGAGAATAAAAATTTTATTAATATAAATCAAAATTACACAAAAAACTTAGTTTTAGAGAGAATGCATCCTAATAATCTCCCACTTGCACTCTAAGATTAAGTAAGTCTATAGGTGCTCACCCCTATGGCATCTAAGTGTCTTCTAAAGACTCTTTTAGGTAAAGGCTTGGTGAAGGGATTTGCTAGATTATTCTTTGAGACAATCTATTCCACCACAACTTTTCATCTCTAGATGAAATTTGAGACCAGTTGGTACTTTCTCTCAATATGCTTCCCCTTTTTGTAGTTTTTGGGTTCTTTGGATTGCGAGACCGCACCAGTGTTGTCGCAATACATCATAATTAACTTGTCCATCTGTGGCAAGACTTCAAGTTCTAAAAGAAACTTTTGAAGCCAAACTACTTCCTTGGATGCCTCCAAAGCTGCCATATACTTAGCTTCCATGGTTGAGTTAACAATACACAATTGCTTAATACTCCTCCATGAAATAGCTCATCCAGATAAGGCGAAGACATATCCACTAGTGGATTTTCTCTCATCCCTATCCATCTAGAAGTCTGAGTCTGTGTATCCTATAGGAACTAGGTCATCAGCCCTATAAACCAATATATAATTTCTCATACCCTTAAGGTACTTGAGAATATGCTTTATAGTTTGTCAATGAACTTTCCTAGGATTTGACTGATATCTACTAACTACGCCTACGGTAAAGTAGATATCGGGCCTAGTGCACAACATGACGTACTTGAGACTTTCCACAGCTGAAGCATAGGAAATCCTACTCATTCTATCTTTTTATTCTTTAGACTTTAGACAGTCTTTTGAAGAAAAGTATAACCCATGTCTGCAAGGGATTAACACTCCCTTGCATGAGTCTATGCTGAATTTGGTCAGCATCTTGTCAATATATGTAGCTTGAGATAATCCTAACATTCTCTGCTTCGTATTTCTAAGAAGTTTATTTCTGAGAATGTAATTGGCTTCTCCCAAGTTCTTCATATTGAATTGACTAGATAGCTAAACCTTAGTAGATGACAGTGTCCCTACATCATTCCCAATAAGTAGAATGTCATCCATATATAGTACAAGAAAATCTACGTTTACGCTTGCCAGTTTCCTATACACACGTGGTTCATTCTCGTTTTGAATGAAACTGTAAGATTTTATAGTCTCATCAAAATGAATGTTCCATACTCTGGATGCCTACGTAAGTTCATAAATGGATTTCTTAAGCTTACAAACCATATGCTCCTGGCCTTCAGTAATAAAGCCTTCCGGTTGGGACATATAGATGTCTTTACTAAGATGGCCATTTAGAAATGCAATTTTAACATCCATTTGTCATATCTCGTAGTGATAATGACATACGATGGTAAGAAAGATACGGAAAGACTTAAACATGGCTACCAGGGAAAAGATTTCCTCATAATCGATACCTTTTTTTTGAGTATACCTTTTCGCCATAAACCTAACTTTGAAGGTTTCCGCCTTCCCATCTACTCCCCTCTTCTTCTTGTTTACCTACTTACACCTAATGAGTTTTATCTCTTTAGGTGAAGTTACAAGATCCCAAACCTGATTGAAGTACATAAACTCAATTATAAGATCCCAAACCTGATTGAAGTACATAGACTCAATCTCGGCTTTCATTGCTTCATGCCATAGGATTGCATCGGCATCAGCAATATCTTCCTCGTATCTAGTGGGATCTTATTCTTGATGGTCGGAGACTAGGTCAAAAGCCTCTCCAGTCTATCTATCTAGAACCTTAGATACTTTTTCACTACGATGAGGCTTCATTTGTATAGGTTCCTGAGGCTGTGCCTCTTCTTGTTCTATAATCAGGTTAGAAGAAGTTGATTCACAAGATAACTTCCCCTTGAGTTCAAACCTTGTTGAACCTTTAGTGGATGTACTTTGATCATCCTCAAGTATCTAGCATTAGTACTCATAAGTAATTTTTGCTCATTGGGATGATAAAAGTAACCACCTTTTGTTCCTTTTGGATACCCAACAAAATAGCATAATTCTAATCTTAGTTTTAGCCTTTCTCCCTTAATCAATATATAAGCTGGAAAACCTTATATCTTGAGATGAATTAGACTTGGCTTACGTCCAGTCCACATCTCATAGGGCATCCTAAGTACTGATTTGAAAGGCACTAAGTTCAGAATATATGCCGCTATTTTTAGGGTATATCCCCAAAAAGACATTGGAAGAGTAGCATGAAATATCATGTTTTGGACCATTTCCATTAATATCCTGTTCCTTTTCTTAGCTACTCCATTCAGCTGGGGTGTTCTTGGTGCAGAGAGCTCGGATACTATCCCATGATGTACCATGTAGTCCTTGAATTCACCAAGAAGATACTCTCTACCACGATCTGATCGTAAGGTCTTCATTAGTTTACCTGTTCGACACTCCACTTCAACTTTAAACTCTTTGAACTTGTCAAAAGAGTCAGACTTGCGTCTCATCAGATAAACTTAACCATATCTAGTACAATCATCTGTGAATGTAATAAAGTATTCAACCCCTCCTCTTGCTAGTATAGACAAAAGACCACACATATCAGTGCCTTTTAGGTAAAGGACTTTTTGGTCATTTTTTTCATAAGACAGGATTTACACAGATGCCAACTTTCCAATCTCAATTAGCCCAAAGCCCATCATGGAGTAACCTTTGAATCCTGATTGAGTTAATTTGACCCAACCTTATATGTCAAATATATGAGTCATTGATATTAGTCTTTCTCTTTCTGTTTAAATGTTCAGATTGAGCAGTATTTAATTGATTGTTAATAGGATTAATGAAGAATAGATTTCCATATATGTGCCCAGTACATAAAACTTCTCTATTTATACTGCTAATTATACTAGAATGGAAAGAAACAGAATATCCTTGATTTATTATTTTTGTAACTGAAACCAAATTCTATCTAAAACAGGAACAAATAAAATATCATTTAATATAACTATTCTATTACAATCAAATACTAGTTCCAGTTCTACTACTGCAAGGGCCCAAACTTGTGTTCTATTTCCCACATATAGTCTATGTTTGCCCTTTTGGAGTTTTCTAATCTTTCTAAACCTTTACAAGGAGCTATAGATGTGATCAGTAGCTCCTAAATCAATAACCTAAGTGGAAGTTGATCTAACTATTGATATAGATTCTAGATAGAAAACTTTAACTGTGGGGTTTTTCTTGGTATGAAGATCTAGACACTCATTTTTCCAATGTCCCTTCTTTCTACATTTGAAGCATTTGCCATTGGGTTTGTCTTTGGGCTGGGACTTAGTTGGGGCATTACATTACCCTTCTTCTTTTTGAATTTTCTAGGCTTAGGCTTAATTCCTGAAAAAGAAGCCATCATAGACTTTCCTAATGGCTTTATGACATTCTCTGCCACCTAGAGCTCTTTTATTAACTCAGTTAAACTCATATTTAACTTGTTCATATTGTAGTTCAACTTGAATTGAGTAAAAAAGCCTGGCAGAGATTCGAGAATCATGTTCACTTGACTCTCAAGGTTAATGACAACCCCTAAAACTTTTACTTCCTCGAAAGCAGTAATCATTTTGAACATGCACTCTCTGACTGACACTCTCTCAGCCATCTTGGTATTAATGATCATTTAAAAAGCCTCCTACCTTGTGGGCCGACTCTTATCAACGAACATCGTGGCTAGAGATGTCCACTTGGCTCTCAGGGTCAATGATAGTCCCTAAGACTTTCGCTTCCTTGAAAGAAGTAATCATTTTGAACATATGCTCTCTGACTGACGCTTCCTTAGCCATCTTGGTGTTAATGATCGTTCAAAGAGCCTCTTGCCTTTTGGGCCGACTCTTGTCCCCGAACATCGTGGCTAGAGATGTGCTTATGTCGTACGTAGTTGTTATGTACTCATGTTTAGATTGAAACACATTAGACATGGAGGCCAACATATAGCAACGTGCCATTTCATTAGCCTTCTTCCATGCCTTCTCAGCCTCTCGCTTTTCATCGGTAGAACCCTTCCCGATAACAGGGCAGGTTTCGTAGAGGATATATATATACTTTTCAACTATGAATATTATGTCCAAGTTCCTTTTCTAGTCCACATAGTTAGGACCTGTTAACTTATTCTCACACAGAATAACTACCAAAGGACTGAAAGAACCGCCACCAACCATTTCTGAAAATTGAAAATAAAAGAAATTCTTTGTGAAAAACAAAATAATTTTGTGCACTTTATCCTCATATTAAGTTGATAATAGTTAATCCTATCACTATTATCTTTAATATGATTAATTTGTCGCTTAGGAAAACTGACATAGCTTCTTGGGAAGATTAATTGTTTCCTAAGCTAAGTGTGTTAATCACCACAAATTAATTTCCCTTCTAGGTAATGATCTAGAAGATAATTCCATTGAGGGGATGGTCATTTCTTCTCATTTAACCTATAACGTGGGCTGGGCAGTCATAGTACATGTCCTGGGTTATTAATTACATTCTTCCATTAGTTGTAGATCCTTATGGTATTTCCATCCTATATAGGTTCACTCCCAGGGTGATGCGAGGATATTCACGATCTCTAATGAGGATCATGATGGAAGCTATATGGTCGTTGGAACCCCTATCACACTTAGTTTTTAAAACAAGGATTTTCTTGGAAAAATATTCTTTGAAAATTTCTATTAAATTTTCTTTTAACTTAAAAATAAAATATCTAAACCCTTAAAAATTTCTAGGTCAAGGTTTATACCCTTTGAGAAAATTTTTCATAGATTAATTTTATTTATGTTAAAAACTTAATAATTTAAAAAATTTCCCATTAAAACTTTCTAGAGATTTTGATCTCAAGTTTTTATTTAACAAAAATAATTTTTCTTTGTGAAAATAAATTAAAATGGTTTTTCATTTTAACTTACAAATATTTCTAAATCCAAAATATTTTCTATGTCAAGGATAAAAAACCTTTAAGAAAATAACAAAGGATTAATTTTTGTTTTAGTAATTAACCGTTTAAATAAAGAAAAATATTTTCTTTGTCAAAAAAATTCCCAAAGACTTTGGTTTTTGAGAAAACGTGCACATAGGGATTAAAATAAATAGCATGCTAGAAAACAATAAATGTTTTCATGCTCTTCTATTTTTTAAACCTAAGTGCCCAAAGAATAGAATTAAACACATTAATTAAATTAATTAATGGTCTTGTTTAATTTTAAAATCCTTTACTATTATTTTTCATGCAAAATATTCAATGAATATTAACTATTGCAAAAATAATAATTTTGCTTGGTATGAGACTAAAAAAAAAAAAAAAAGAAATTGAGCAAAAATTACAAAGAAATTTTTTTTTCCTGGTCTTGCGTACTCGCCGCAATAGATCATGGTCCATGAATGGGTCCATGGATCATGACCCGTGTGCCCACACTCACAACCCGTAGGATGCCTGCCCCAAAACCCGATCACAATTGTGACCGAATCTTCTGGAGGATGCTATTGTGATTTGTCGAGCCGAGGGGTAGCTCGGGCCTTGCTGCAGCTTGGAAGCTGCTGCTTGGCCTAGGTGCCATCCTTAGCTCAAGGCTGTCCAAGCCGCTGCGGTGGCGGCTCGGCTCAGTCATCTTTTTCTTCGTCTTTTTCACTATGATTTCCCTCCAGAATTCTTTTGTAACTTTGCTTCGCGACTTCAATAGGCGACTTATTTGATACAATTTTTTAATCAAAACAAAACTAACATCCGCCTATACCCTTTAAATTCAAGTTTACATGATTTCTATGGAAAGCATTAAAATTATAGAGATTTCCTAAACCTCAACGATAAGGTTCATAGAGTACTATCCCATACCAAAATAGCGAACAATCACAAAATTTACCAAACAATTATCTGGCCAATTTTATTTGACTAGCATACATGCTTCCTAAGCCATTTAAAGCTTCTCGCTCTGATACCACTTGAAGCTTAAAAAAAATAGAATGTTGCGAAGCCAAAAACAAAAGAACATAGAGCACAGTGGAAGGGAAAAATTAATACCTCTGTGCTTAGATATTGTTGGTGTCGAAGTGGATGATTAAACCATAGGGAACTCTTTATGATTAAACGATGTTTCTGGTTTAGATCCCTGCAATACAACTACTCCTTATTGGCATGAACACAAAAAACCTTTTGAAACTCACAATATTCTACTACCCAAAGCTTGTTGGAGAAACAAATCAGGTGAGAAAACTTACATCTCTATTCTCTGTTATTGACTAACACTATCAAGAAGAACAAGAAGGGAAAAACGAGAGAGTGGCAAAAACTAGAAGGTTTGTTCTTTTAATTTTTTTTTCGTTCATTGTTGTATCATACAATTGATACACTGGGGTTTATACTAGATAACAAAATATCGGGGTTCATGTGTTTCAAAAACCGACGGAAGTTGTCAATAGAAGATGTTTAGCTTAGCCTAAACTCTTCTATCCTGTGTATGATAAAAACCCTTTGGTTCAAGCTATTGGGCCATAATAATTTTTCCTATTTTTCTTGGACCTAATGAGTCCAAAAATAATAAACATTAATTATTTATTTTCTGAGCTTAGAAAAACAACCAAATAAATAATTAACGAGCCCAAGTAAACCAAAATAATTATTCAAGATTTTTATCTAGTTTAGGCCCTTGTTAATTTTTCTAATTATTCAATCTGAGCTTAGGCCTTGAATAATTAATTAACTAATTAAACCAGATAATAAATTTAATTTAATTTCTCTCGTCCTTTTATTTTATTCCAATCTAATAATAAATTAGACTTCCTGAATAAAATAAAATCCTCTTTAAGTGAGATCATTTCCTCAACTCAAAATTAATTAGGACTTACGGGCTATTCTAAGGACCAAAAAGATACATCGCATTGGCTACTAAAATGGCCAAAATACCCATACTATAAAAAGAATTGTATTTTACATTTTAAATATTTCTTAATATCACCATAAGAAAATATTGATCCAAGGACAATGCAGCATTAGATATGTCTCGACCTATAGGTGAAATAACTAAAATACCCCTCTACACATTGTCGTGCATTTTAGAGAGGAAAAAGTATACTAACACATTTTTAAAAGACATCTATCATCCTTAGGCTTCTAGTGCAACAATCCATGACTTCTTGGAATATTCTCACTTTCCAAAGGAGCTACCTTAAAGCAAATATCCAAGTTTTGTTCCCCAAGGCCCTAGATAGTTAGATATTTGGACAACTACAAGACAACTACAAGGGATGATATAGCATAGAAGCTATCTTGTACAAGCCTGTCTTGACTAACTAGTTACATATACCCAACATACAAGTATATTGGTCCTATTAAAGAACCTTAATTATAGTACATCAAAGCATGCGCTTCCAACTTCGTCAGACCACCAACTCATACTCAAGTTGTAGAGTATAAGTCCACACTGTAGCGGTAGTAGTCTAGGTATCTACCATATAGTACTTTTAGAAACTACTACTACAGATCCAGTTCTACGTATTCGAAACACGCTTGTGTTATGAAATAAGAAGACTACTCATTGGTTAAAGGTAAGTCATTTCATATTTAGAATTTATAACACAATAACCTTTCTATGATGAGATTCCGATCCTTTATCATTTGGTTAAGAAAAGTAGTTTATCTGTTAAGTAACCCATGGTCCATACCTTACTGTGAAAAACCTCCATTTATATGGACCATTTACTTAAATACAATAGGTCTTTTCCAGCTAAATTGTGCACAATAGTAAAGAAGAATTCACAAATAATTTCTGAGAATAAAACTTTTATTAATACAAATCAAAATTATATCAGAAACCTCGTCTAAGAGGGCATACATATCAACATAATAGAGTTTCTAAGCTTCATTACGTGAAAAAATTACCCTCTTGTGATTGTCCGGGATAATCAAAATAATCCAGGGCCCTGGGCAACGTGACTAAGTATATATACTTTTGAGTAGCTCTTTGTAATAAGTGGATATATATATTAAAAGTCATGGATTATCGGACTAACTATTAAATGATGGTAGATGTCATTGAGAAAGGTGTTAGTGCATTTTTCATAGCTCAATGACGGGTGTTACGTAAAAAGGTATTTTCATCATTACACTTGTAGGTCGAAGACACTGTACTTGCAATATTATTTTAGGGGTCAATATTTTCATATGGTGATAAATGGAATATTTAAAATGATAAAATACAGCTATTTGTTAGCAATGGTATTTTGATCATTTTAGCAGTCAAGAATAATATTTCTTTTGGTCCCCAGAGTAGCTCAAATGACCTTAGTAAATTTATTTACTATATGGGCTTATTTGATAAATTTATTATTGGAGAATTATTCTAGGAGTTCAATTAATTATTTATTTGAGTTAGAATAATTAATTGGGCTAATTTAATTAATTAATTAGTTAATGAATTATCTTGGGAGTTTTATATTAGGCCCAAGTGGATTAATTAATTAATAAAAGAGTTAATTTAATTAGTCTTAAGCTAATTAAGAAATACCCTGGTCCATCAGGGTTTGTGTAGGATAGCTACAGGTTTAGAAACCTGGAGTAGCCACCATACAAGTAAGAAGGAAAATGGAAAATAAGGAGAAGGTGGCCTGGTATTTTGGTTAAAATAGGAAAAAGAAAAGTTGGATGTTTTCTTTTAAAATAGCTTCACATGTGTTTGTGAAGAAGGTTGACCGAATTTTCAAAAAGAAACAGTTTTTCGATTTTCTTAATGCCACTAGTTTTTGTTGGTTGTTTTTTCATTCATTTTTCCTTTAATGTTTAGCTCTTCCATTTTTCTTCTAATCTTTTTCACCCTAATCTTCTTTTTGGTTACATTTACTTGATAAGGTATAAGTCTAACTCCTTTGATAAATTCAAGGAGTTTAAGACTGAGGTGGAGTGTCAAACAGATAACTAATAAAAAAGCTAAGATCAGATCGTGGTAGAGAGTATCTCTGTGGTGAATTCAAGGACTACTTGGCATATCAGGGAATAGTATCTCAACTAACATGGGACTCCCCAGCATAGTGGAGTAGTTGAGAAAAGAAACAGAACATTGATAGAAATAGTCAGAAGTATGATGTGTCATGCAACTCTTCCTATTTCCTTTTGGGGACATATTTTGGAAATAGAAACATATATTCTAAAATTGATGCCTTCCAAGTCAGTACCAAGGATACCTTGTGAGATGTGGCTTGGATGCAAGCTCAGTATAAATCATCTCAAGGTATAGGGTTGCAGCTTATGTACTGACTAAGAGAAGTAAGCTAGACCTAAGATCGGAATTGTGCTATTTCATGGGGTATCCAAAAGGAACAAAGGGTGAATACTTTTATTATCCCCAAGAGCAAAAGGTACTTGTTAGTAAAGTTATGAAAACAACAGAGACCATGCATGCTAGAAAATAGAAACTAAAAGAGAATAAAAGTGCAAAAACCACACAACGGAAGAACTTTTAAAAATTTATACCTCTGCGCGACTTTGTTTTCTTTGGCCGTAAAGGAAGTGATTGGACCATAGGAATGGCTTCTCCATATGATGACGATTCTGGGATTGTTGATGACTTTGGTTGAAATCCCGTGATTCTCCTACTTCACCTTGCTTGCATGAACACAAATCCTTATTGAGAACTCAGAATATTCCACCTCCTATTACTTGTTACTGAAACAACTTAGGCGAGGAAAATCACAGTCTCAAAACACTTCTTAATTCTTTGTTATTGATTAGCAAAATTAAGAGAACAAAAAGGAAAAAAACGAACAAGAGAGAGAGTAGACAAACAAGGCTTTTGGGATGTTTTTTTTCACACAGACGTGTGTATACCTTTTTTGTGTACAAAACACACGACTTTAACTAATGATAACCAAAACACCGGGGTTTTGGTATTTCAAAACACCCAGAGGCTATCAACAGAAAGGGTTTGGCTTAGCGTAAACTCTTCTACTCCGTGAATTAAAGAAAACCCTTTTGGTTCAAGCTATTAGATCATTAATAATTTATTATTTTTCTGGGCCTAATGAGCCCAAAATAATAACCATTAATTATTTATTTCCTGAGTCTGTAGAAATAACCCAATAAATAATTAATGAGTTCAAATAAATTAAAATAATTATTTAAGCCTTTTTATCTAGTTTAGGCCCAGACTAATTTTTTAATTATTCAATCTAGGCTTAGGCCTTGAATAATTAATTAACCAATTAATCTAGATAATATATTTAATTTAATTTCTTTCATTATTTTATTTTATTTCAGTCTAAAAATAAATTAGACTTCCTAAACAAAATAAAATCCTTTTAATCAAGACCATTTCCTCGACCTAAAATTAATTAGGACTTATGGCCTATTCTGAGGACCAAAAAGACACATTGTCTTGCTACTAAAATGACCAAAATACCTATACGATATAAATAGCTGTATTTTACATTTTAAATATTTCATAATATCACCATATGAAAATATTGACTCCAAGGATAATGTTGCATTAGCTATGTCTTCGACCTACAGGTGAAATAATTAAAATATCCCTCTACACATCATTGTGCATTTAGAGAGAAAAAAGTCTACTAACACTTCTTTAAAAGACATCTACCATATTTAGGCTTCTAGTCCAATGATCCATGACTTCTTGAAATATTTTCGTTTTCCAACGGAGCTACCCTAAAGTAAATATCCAAGTTATATTCCCCAGGGCCCTGGATAATTAGATCATTCGGACAACCACAAGGGGCAATATAGTATAGAAACTATTTTGTACAAGTCTGTCTTAATTAACTAGTTATATATACCCAACATACAAGTATATTGGTCCTATTAAAGAACCTTAACTATAGTACATCAAAGCATACATTTCCAGCTTTGTCAAACTATCAACTCATACTCAAGTTGTAGAGTACAAGTCCATGCTGTAGTAGTAGTAGTCTAGGTTTCTGCTACATAGTACTTTTAGAAACCACTATTACAAGTCCAGTTCTATGTATTCAAAATACACTTGTGTTATAAAATGAGAAGACTACTTATTGGCTAAATGTAAGCCATTCTATAATTAGAATTCGTAATACAATAACCTTACCATGATGAGATTTCCATTCTCATCATTCGATTAAGAACTATAGTTTATGTGTTAGGTAACCCATGGTCTATACTTTATTGTGAAAGACCTCTATTCACATGAACCGTTTACTTAAAGACAATGGGTCTTTTCCAATGAAAATTGTGCACAAAAGTAAAGAAGTATTCATAAATAATTTCTGAGAATAAAAATTTTATTAATACAAGTTAAAATTACATCAGAAACCTAGTCTAAGAGGGCATGCATCCCAATAGTTAGTACTGATGCTAGATACTTAGAGGATGCACAAAATATGTCCACTAAGGTTTCGAGTAAGGTGGAATTGAAAGAGAAGTCGAATGACACTTTAATTTCTAGTACTCCAATTGAGGTGCCTAGAGCCACAACCAGATATTCCTATACAAATTGAGTGATGTAGTAGTGGGAGGATATCTAAGGTTCATAAAAGATGGATTGGAGAAGTCTTTGAGGTAGTTTCTGACTATCAGAAATAAGATGCCGCTAGATATGGTGAGGGCATTGCTGATGTTGATACAGATAAATGGCAAATAGCAATAGATACCGAGATTGAGTCTACGTATCTCAATCAAGTCTGGAATCTTGTCACTGCATCTGAAGGGATTAAACCTATAGGGTGTAAGTGGATATACAAGAGAAAGAGAGGTGCAGATGGAAAGGTAGAAACTTATAAGGTAAGATTGGTTGCAAATGGTAATACTTAGAAAGAAGAGATCGATTATAATGATACTTTTTCACCTGTTGCTATGCTTAAGTCTATTTGAATTCTCTTGACCATCGCATGTTATTATGACTACGAGATATGACAGAAAGATGTTAATATTGAAGGTGAAATACGACTAATAGATATACAGAAGCATGAAAAAAATTCATGCAGCAGAAGGAATTATACCTTTGCGTTTTCGTAAAATGGTCACTAGCTTAGGTCGAACAGGAGCGTTCACTTCTTGAACTACTGGTTGCGCTAAAGTCTATGGTTCCAGTCTTGTTATCCTCCTGCTACGTCTCATTCATGCAATGTTTTTGATCATCCGAAATATAGCCACTGCCTAACTAGTCGGTGAAAACTAAAAGTATAAGGAATGTAGTCTTTTACTTCTTTGATCAATTGCTATAGAGCAATCAGCAAACCAAATCCGTCTCTTCTTCTTGTTCTATTAGAGAACATAACCGAGAGAGAGACCAGAGAGCTGAGGTGGCTAGATTGATGTTCGCCCATTAGGAGTTTGTTTGTAGGTATTTGAAAATCCCTAATAGCACCAAAGACTCATGCTAAACAAGAAGATATTGATGCCATCTTTTCAGGAAATTTGAAAACTTCAAAACTAACCACCTGAAGACCCATACACGTTTAATCCCACCAGACTAGGATTAAAACATGGTTCTTCGGTCCAACCCATTAGGCTGCCCATAGATTAATTATCTGGACCAGGATTAATAAAAACCCAATAGATAATTAATTAATTATTAGGACTTAAGGGCTATTTCGAGGACCAAAAAGACACATCATCTTGGCTACTAAAATGACCAAAATACCTCTGCTATATAAATAGCTGTATTTTTAATTTTAAACATTTCTTAATATTACCATAAGAAAATATTGACTCCAAAGATAATGCTGTATAAGCAAAGTCTCCGACCTATAGCTGTAATGAAAAATATACCCCTTTATGTAATGCTGTACATTCAGAGAGGAAGAGTATGCTAACACATATCTAAATAACATCTACCATCCTTAGACTTCTAGTCCAATAATCCACGACTTCCTGGAATGTTTTCACTTTTCTAGGGAGCTACCCTAAAGTAAATATCCAAGTTACGTTCCCCAGGGTCCTGGATATTTAGATACAGGAAGAAAAAAAAAAAAGAATAAGAAGGATTTCCTATGCCTCGGTAATGGAGAGTCTCAAATATGCCATGTGAAGGACCAATGGAAAAACATCAAAGGAAAAACGCAGTGGGAAATTTTTAGTTTTTTTGAGCTACATCTAGGAGAGAGTACTTACTTTCCTTATTGGTCACAGATTAACCAATGTACGGTCGGGTTGCATTAGAACTTCTTCTTACATTGGAAAGGGAGAAGGAGGCGCCTACTATTCAATTGGAACTTCTGCTAATCTTCTACTCCTATGTATCAAGCGTTTCCAAGCTACATCTCTTCATCTTCCAGAGTATGACTCTACCTTGCTCTTAGCGTTAGCTTGGTGAGAGCTCCTTTTGGATAATCAAAACACACTCTACTATAGAGAGAGAAGACAAAAGACGAAAAACTAGAGAGGGAGGAGAGAAGACGACACACATTAGAGAGAAGAAAACTCTAAAAACGTCATCACTTTTTTTTTCTTCTCTTCTTCTCACTATATTTAGCCAGCCTAAGGCTTTCTTAAGCCCTAATGACTGAAAAACATGAAGCCTTAATGGGCTAGGTGCTGTGCTCAAAAAACAATCCAAGACTGGCCCAATCCTCTTAATTAATTAATTATCTTTTCTGGGCCTCATTAAATACTCAGGACCAATTAATTAATTTTAATTGGACTTTGAATATATGTCAACATATATCAGCCTAATTAATTAATTTATTCCAGTCCAATTCTCTTAATTAAATAATTATCTTTTTTGGGCCTTATTAAAACTTAAAATTAATTAATTAATTCTAATTAGACTCTTAGAATAAATTTTATTTCTCTTCCAAAAAATTATCCATTAAGCCCAAATTGTGTCTAAACAACACCAAGGTAATTTGAGCTACTATGGGGACCAAGAGACATATCATTCATGGCTACTAAAATAACTAAAATGCCCTTACTAATAAATAGCCGTATTTTATCATTTTAAATATTTCCATTTATCATTATATGTAAATAATGACCCCAAGAACAATATTGTTAAAGTAATATCTCCGACCTACAGGTAAAATGATAGAAATATCCCTCTATGTAACACCTATCAATGAGACAGGATAAATGTACTAACACCCATCTCAAAGTCATCTACCATTCTTAGATCTTTAGTTCGATAATATATGACTCATTTGAATGTACTTGCTTATTATTGGAAGCTACCCAAAAGTACACATTCTAGATTCACGTTCTCAGGGTCTTGGATCATTAGATTATCCTAGACAATCACAAGGGGTGATTTAGCCTCACTAAGTGAAGTATAGAAACTCTATTATATGAGTCCGTCTTAACTAACTAGAGTAATACACCCTACATACAAGGATATTGATCTCACAAAAAAAAAAAAAATATCGCCCAACATAAACTAAAGTATAAAACCTTAGCTTTGCCAGACCACCAACTCTGACTCAAGTATAAAGGTATCCATCCACACTATAGTAGTAATAGTCTGGTCTCTATAGTCATAGTACTTTAAGAGAGACCACTATTACAGGTCTAGTTCTATGTATTCGAAATACGCTTATGCCAATGATGTGAGTGAACTACTCACTGATTCAAGGTAAACCATTCCTTATTGAAAATCATGGTATAATAGTCTTACCTTGATAAAATGCCCAGTTCCATCAAACGACTAAGAACTCAATTTTACTTGTATGACAAGTACCCATAGTCTATACCTTACTGTGAAGAATGACCCAACACATAGACCATTACTTGTCATATATAGACCTTTAAATGTGCAATAATATAAGAAACAAACTAAATTGAATGAATAAATATTTTATTGCAATATATTTACACAAAATACATAGCCTTTGAGGGTATATTTTCCAACAATCTCCTACTTGCACTACAAAGACTAAGAAAGTCCATAAGTGCCTACCCCTATGACATCTAAGTGTCTGCAAAACACCTTTTCTATCAAAGGCTTGGTAAAAGGATTCATTAGATTGTTGACAGAGGAAATTTGATCGACCACAATCTCCCATTTCTGGATGAATTCCTAGATGAAATGATACTTCCTCTCTATGTGTTTGCCCTTCCTATGGTTTTTAGGTTCCTTGCATTGTGACACCGCTCTAAAGTTGTCACAATAAATGGTGACATGCCTATCCATGTGTGGTATTACTCCAAGTTCTATAAGGAATTTTCAGAGCTACATAGCTTTTTTAGAAGCTTCTGAATCAGCAATGTACTCAGCTTCTATGGTAGAATCAGCAATATAAGATTGCTTGATACATCTCTATGAAATGGCTTCTCCAAACAAAGTGAAGACATATCCATTAGTAGATTTTCTTTTATTTTTATCTGCCTAGAAGTTTGAATCTGTATAACTGGTAGGAACCAAATCATCAGTACGATGTACAAGCATATAATCTCTCATTTTCTTGAGATATTTGAGTATATGCTTTACGGCTTGCCAGTGAGCTTTGTAAGACCCCACCTAAACCTACCCTAGAATTAGAGGGGTAGGTTTCATTTCATGTCATATTGCATAAAAGTATATTTCTTAGATGAATTTGTGTGCCTTAGAATTGTGATATAAGGGTTATATGGTTTATTTATGCTTGTTGAGTAGTAAGGGTAAAAAGGGAATTTTGCTTGAGGATGAAATAGAAAGAAAGCTTGAGGATTAGAAATGAAGAGAATTTGGTTGGGAAAATAAGAACAAGAGTTATTGTGGTTGAATGGTTAGAGTTTTGTGATTTAATCTTTAAGGTCTTGAGTTCAAATCCCATCACCTAAGTTTTATTCTTAATTATCCTAACCAATGTTTGAATTTCTCTTTTCTTACATTCCGTAAAGCTACGAATGTTGTCTTAGGAAAGACACAATAGTAATGTCTTGACCATGTGAGCTTGTCCTAAAAAAAAATTTAGAAGAGTTTTGTCTCCATTATTTTAGCAATCCTTGTCCTAACCTATTTAAATTTAAAATAATCCTATTTCTTTAATTCTTTTCAATTTCTATAAAATGTCTTGGATGAATCTTGGCTTGAATTTTTGAAATTTCCAGCTTTTCGGATAGGAAAATGAATGAAATTTAGAAAGGAAAATAGGTAGGTGGTTTTCAATTAAATCACCATAGCTTTTGATCCAAGAACTACATTTTCTTCTTGTTCTTGTTTTGGTTCAAATCTAGAAATTTTTCCAGCAATCCTTCTTGGCTGGTTTCCGAAAATTGCAGCAACATTTTGCCTATATAATTCTTGCTAGCAACCAACCATTTTGGGTAAATAGGAAAGCTGAAAATGCCTTGGAATTTTGCAGCTTGTACAACGTTACCAAACCAGAAATTTTCCAGCAAACTACTAAGAGTTAGACATGGAAGTTGAGTCATCAACTCATGCATAAGAACACTTGAAACTTTTCCTCTTCTTCTCCAAGATGATGGCTGGAAAACCACCATTAATGGACCTTCAAACACTCCTAAGTTTCAGCTACAAATTCAAATCAAAATGGTTCGAAAATTTTGCTAAACAATCCTTCCATATCCTAAGAATTCTTGTAGCTAAAACCAGAATTTTTCTAGCTTGCTTAGCAAAGTCAAGAACTAATTTCTTCCTCAATTATTTTCAACAATTTCGGTTACCTTGAAGCCATGGACTGAACATCTTATCTTCTCCATCCACCACGGCCATTAGAGCTCCATTAACACACCTCAAACCACTCCTAACTTTACTCCATTCAAAACTTTTCAAACTTAGAAATTAAACTTCAGCTTTTCCTCCATTAAACTCTCACCTAGCTAGATGAATAAACCAGAATTTTCTCCTTTCTTGTACAGCCATTTTTAGCTAGCTATAAGGCTGAAACACTCCTCCATTTCACAATCAAAACAAAGCTAGACTAGACACCCACCATTGAAGGACTAGAAACCTTCAAGAAGAAAACCATTACCAAATCTTCTACCTCAAACATCTCCACATTTTCCTCATTTTAAAATTCAAAATAGATGAACTCTCTCTCTCTTCCCCTAGGATAACCGAAACTCCTCCCTTAGCAAGGCCATTCGGCCATCACACACCAAATACACACCAAGCATTTTCTCTCAATTTTCTCTTGTGTTCTCAAGAACACCAAGAACACACACTAAACTTCTTCAACCTTCAATCACCTCTATTCATCCCAAATCACTCCAAAAACTCTCAAATCAACAAGGATTCAACCTATACTTATCTTGTTAGTGTTGTGCTCTAGAGGCAATCACTTGTACCATGTATATTGCATATTAAATTAATAAGAGGCATTCTTTATCTTTCAGTTTGATTGTTATATCTAAATATGTGTACAAACCGTTAGATAAAGTCCCTAGTACAACACAGTGTTAAGGAAATCCTGATAGAGATCATGATGTGAGATTCCTACTACATTATACAGTGTTTGTACTTAAATAATCCCCAGTCATAGTATTAATAAGATGGGACATTATTAATACGCCAAGACTAGCACATGTTATATCTCTTGATTGGATTAAGTGGTGGTTCTCATATCCGTGAGTATTGGGATACTCAGGATTAACGTGTGGATGCTTGTTTTGGAACAAGTTCATTGGATGACCTAGCTACGAGATAATCACTTGGATAACTATTTAGTGCTAGTGATAGAATCTCATTATAGCAAGTGTTCAAGTATCCTTAGACTTGAGATCTCCAAGGTACTTTGTTTAACGAGCGTTGTACTTTGATTCTAATCTTTAGAGTCTTATCTAGGACTGCCTATGGGATGGATATTGGGTACAACGTAAAGTAAACGAAAGTAGTTGAGAAAGTCAATAAAGGATTCACCACTCCTAATAGTAGGAGAGTATATCTCAAGGCCACTTGTAGAAATCATTACTCATGAAGTCCTTGGCCAATGCGACTATGTGATGGAAATGGTTCCAATTGATACACATATCGAGTAATGGATTTCTTGAACAAGTACTAAAATATTTAGGCCAGAATTAATAATATTCTGGAGGGAGTTGGCACTAATTCTATGCTCTAGACCGAATGAGATATTGTATGGTGAAAGGAGTTTATTGCACTGATAATTTGCTATTGAAAGGTTTATGTCAAGCCACTTGACTTTCTGGACTTTTGGGTGGTCAAGAGTCATTGCTAGATGTTACTATTGATATGCTAAATATGGATTTATTAATTAGAGAATTAATAAATTTAATCCTTTATTTTATTAAGAATTATTAATTCTAATATTGTTAGAATTAATTCATATTATGCTACCAATAAGACCAGGAAACCTAATGGGTCACACACAATAAAGGTTTGAATGTTCAAATATATTATTTGATAATATTGTGGGGTTAATTAAGAGAAGGGAATATATTTATAGGTGAATTATAAGTTTGCTATAATTCATGGGACCTAATTGTAATTAAGTAAACTTCAAGGACTAATTTGTTGACATTTGGATGTTGAAGGACTAAGTTGCAATTTACGGTAATTATAAATCTATAAATATAAGGAAACGGTTTCCTTAGGGGAAGAGACACAGACTATTCACCCAATAATAGAGAAACCATTTCTCTGCCTCTCTCTTGATCAAACCCTAGCCGTCTCTCTCTTATTAATCAAACCCTAGCCTCCTAAATTCTACTAGTATAGAATTGTGAGATTGTGAGCATTCGATCTTGTGTGGATTATCATTAGAGGGAGTTCTTTCTTGGACTTTAGTTGAGCTGCTGTGAACCGGTTTTGTGATCTGGATCGCGCCTGCATTCTTGGAACAAGAAAATTTTAAATTTCGGCTTCAAAAGGTAATAAGCATGATCTTCTCTTTTTCCCATTTCTACTGCAAACCCGTGATCCATGGCTTGAATTTCTTGCTATTTTCCGCTGCGTTTAATCTGTTTAATTAATTTAGAAATCCCACACATCCATAGCACACTCCATAACACAAAAAACAACTATAGTTGATCTTCCATTTAGGTCAAATGTGCTTTTTGTTCAGGAACAAGAAGAACATCAAAAAGGTAAATTCAATCACCTTGATCATTCTTCACTTCTTCATCACCATTTCGTCATCATCTTAATCACACACACTATTTCTTTCTCTCTCTCTTAGCCAAACCATTGGTAGCCATTTTTGAACAAACTTCAATCAAGGAAGGACTCCTCAAGCACTCAAGGACCTTCATTAGACAAGACGACATCTTCAACTCCAATGATCATAAAACAAGTATTTCTTTCATGACCTTCTTAAATTTTCAAACTCAAAGCTTTTAGTTGATGGAATTAATAGGTTGATCGAATAATGTTGGGTTGGAGATATGTATGAGGGGTGAAGGGAATAAATTTAAGATAAGAGGATTGAAATGAATATTGAGACTTACGAATTATGGATTATGCTCTAGGACCATTGTATGTTCATTAGTACATTATGATTAAAGGCTTTATGTCACCAATAAGGTTGTTGTGGTGAATGATGGACATTATACTACCATTATTTGATTATGCTTCCATGATGTTATTTTTGTTAATAAATCCCTTGATAATATTATTGCTAGTAGAGTATCACCCTTGTTGTGATGAATATTATTACAAGTTTATTTTTGGGCAAATCAACATATTATTTATTGGATATACGTGTGTATGAATATATATAAATTTTAGTACTAGTAAATTCACTATGGTCATTAAAATCATTATTAGAGCTACTTTTACTACTAGTATTATTATCATTACTACTACTATTATTATTATTATTATTATTATTATTATTATTATTATTATTATTATTATTATTATTATTATTATTATTATTATTATTATTATTATTATTATTATTATTATTACTATTAGTATTATTATTTAATTTAATTTATTAATTTCGGTAAACCTCAACATTTTCAAAAATAATAATTACCTAAAATATTATTATTTTATTAGATAAGTAAATAGTAATATTTTCAGAATTAATAGAAATATTATTTTCAAAATTGATTAATATCAAATATCTTTTAAATCCATAGTATTTAATATTCTTACTAAAACTTTTATCTAAACTTATGTATTAGTTAATAAATAATTATAATTATTAATTAGTATGAATATAATTTATTATTTATTGTTAACGTTATTTATTATTAATATCATTTGTTATTTATTATTAGTATTATTTATTATTTATTAAAAATATTATTTAGTATTTATTATCAAAAGTAATTATATTTATTACTAATTTTATTAATATTTATTTATATTATTTATAATAATAATTATTTGTGAATAAATAAATATTGTTATAATTTGTTATTTATTATTTATAACACCTATTTTGTTTTGACTTATCAAATTAATCTTATTCTATAAAATACTTTATTAATTAATGTTAAAGCTTAAGGCATTGTTGTCATAACTGGATGTTGTTGTAACTAGTTGAGCTTAAGTATGTCAGGCTGAGAGTTATTTATTTAATCAAGTGATGTTTGGATGTTGGGACTTATACCCTATATTTACCCAGGCGGTGTTTGGTTGCCTTGAACTAACTTGGAAGGCTATTGTATCAAGAAAAGTAAGAGATCAGGTAAATCCTTGCATAAAGCTGTTTGAAGATCAAAATCACTTCGGCAAGTAAAAACATGATGTATATGTGGAAATGTACTTTGGATGCAATTATGGACAATTTTCCTTTTCTTTTCCATTCAATCAAACAATTTCAAGTTGAGCAAGCAATTTTACACAGAATGTTAAACTTTTCCTAAAAACTAATTTTGACAAGTATTTGGTAAACCTTAATTTCACTTTCAAAGAAAACACATTGAATGATTCTTCTTTTCCCAAAAGGGACAAATACAACATTGAGTCTCAATAAGGATAGACTACTAGGACTAGTTTTTGAAGGGTTGGGTAAGTCTCTCAGTAGAAGGCCACCTCTAAGGGGCGAGCTCTGCCTAGATAAGACGACAATTCTTGTTGGTCAAGCCGATCCGAGCTAGAAGTACAGTTCAGGTGGACTGTTTATTTTTGGAGTGGACAACCAATAAGTTTGGCTGTAGAGATGAATGAGCATCTCAGCCGGTGGGCCGTACTCCTACCTTGTATCAGAATGTACAAAGTGTGGCATCCTGATCGTTCTCTTGTCATAGTGTACAAAGTGTGGTGCTATGTCCATTCATGATACATAGCTTCATAGTCAACTTTATTTGAGTGGTTATTTCTTTACAAGTTGAGCACTTTTACTTTACAAATGCTAATGAAATACCACTCAGGGTTCAAAGATAAATTTCTGGACTTGCAGACTTTTTATTATGACTTGTTCAAAACTTACATACATGAATTTTTTCCTTGAAATACTATGGCACACACAGGGCTTACTGAGAAAGGTTTCTCACACCTTTTTATATTATGTCTTTAGGTCGATCTTGCTTCGAAGGTTGATTTACTTAAAGTTGCTATGAGCTTGGAAGACTTATTTTGATGTATTTATTATTGGAGATTTTATTTACCTTCTATTTGTTCCAAGACTTGTATAAGTATTATTTTGGGATTGTAATAAGTTTGTTATTAAGTTATTTCCTTCTATATTTTTTATCACCTAGCTATAAAGACCCCTTGTCCTAAGGATCGGGCGATATCCCCGCTCCTTTTGGGGTACGTAGGTAGCGGAGTGTTACAAGCTTCCCCTGGGTTTGACTGATAATTACTAACCATACCTACTGCAAAGCAGATATCTGGTCTAGTACAAAGCATAGCATACATGAGACTTTCTACAATCGAAACACAAGGGATCCAGCTCATTTTCTACTTGTCTTCCTGTGTCTAAGGACACTGCTTAGAAGATAAGGATAATCCACACCTAAAGGGTATAATAGCCCATTTACATTAATCCATATTGTACTTGACTAATATCTTATCAATGTAAGCAGATTGGGATAAACCTAACATTTTTTGCTTCCTATCTCTAAGAAGCTTAATGTCTAGAATGTAGCTAGCTTCTCCCATATCTTTTATGCTAAATTGACTAGATAGCCAAACTTTAATGGATGACAATGTCCATATATCATTTCCAATGAGTAGAATGTCATCCACATAAAGTACCAAGAAAATCACTTTGCCACTGTTTGATTTCCTATACACACATGATTCATCCACGTTTTAAATGAAACCATAAGCTTTTACAGTTTCTTTAGAACGTATGTTCCATGCCCATGAAGCTTGCTTAAGTCCACAGATAGACTTCTTAAGCTTACAGACAATTTGTTCTTGACCTCTAGCAACAAAACCTTCTAGCTAGGACATATAGATGTCTTCGCTAAGATAGCATTTAAGAAGGCCATCTTAACATCCATCTGCCATATCTCGTAGTCATAATGATATGCAATGTCTAAGAGAATTCGAATAGACTTAAGCATGGTTACTGGTGAAAAGATTTTCTTATAATTGATCCATTCTTTCTGAGTATAACCTTTAGTAACTAACCTTGTTTTATAGATTTCAACCTTTCCATCCGCACCTCTCTTCCTTTTTTATACCCACTTACACTCAATGGATTTTATCCCATCAGGCATAGTGATAAGATCTCAGACCTGATTGAGGTACATGGACTCAATCTCGGCATTCATGGCTAGCTGCCATTTTTGTCTGCATTAGAATCAACAATGGCCTCCTCGTATCTAGTGAGATTTTGTTCCTGATGATAAGAGACTAGATCATAGATCTATCCGGTCTACCTTTCTGGAACTCTTGTGATCCTCCCACTACAACGAGGCTTGGTTTATATAGGAACATCTGATAGTGTTTCTCTTGGTTCCTCGATCGGGATGTGAGAAGTACTTGAAGTTGAATCAGTGACCAACTTCTCTTCTAACTATATTCTGCTTGAACTCGCGGTAGATGTAACTTGTTCATCCTCTAATTATCTAGCATTAGTACTAACAAGTACTTGTGCTTTTCAGGATGATATAAATATCCACCTCTTGTTCTTTTTGGATACCTAACGAAGTAGCATAACTCTGATATTGGGTCCAGCTTACTTCCTTTTGTCAGCACATAAGCTAGACAATCCCATGTCTCGAGATGATTCAGACTGGGCTTTTGTTTAGTCCACATCTTATAGGGTGTCCTAGGTACTGATTTGGAAGGCACCAAGTTCAAAATATATGCTGCTGTTTCTAAGGCATACCTCTAAAAGAAAATAGGAAGAGACGCATGACTCATCATGCTTCTGAGTATTTCCATCAAAGTTCTATTTTTTCTCTTAGCTACTCCATTTTTCTGGGGAGTCTCAGGCACAGTTAACTGAGATATTATGTTGTAATGCACTAAGTAATCCTTAAACTAACCGAGGAGGTACTCTCCACCATGATCCGATCTCGAAGTTTTAATTAATTTACATGTTCGACACTCCACTTTAGCCTTAAATTCCTTGAATTTATCAAAAGAGATAGACTTGCACCTCATCAGATAAATGTAACCAAAATTAGTGTGATCATCTATGAAAGTGATGAAGTACTCATAGCCTCCTCTAGCTGGTGTAGTCATCGGATGACAAACATCCGTATGAACTAGTGCTAGTATTTTCCATAGCTCTATCCACCTTTTTGGTTAATGACTTTTTGGTCATTTTACCTTTAGGGCACGATTCACACTGAGGCCATTCTTCTAGTCTTAATGAACCTAAAGGCCCATCATAGATTAGCCTCTGAATCTGATTGGGATTTATATGTCCCAATCTTAGATGCTACAAATATGAGTCATTTGATATGTCCTTTTTCTTTTTATTATCAGGTTCAGATTGAATATTGTTTAGTTAATTTTGTATAGGATGTATATAAAAAAAACAGAATATATTTGATTCATCAATTTGGAAACAAAAATCAAATTCTGTTTAAAACAAGAAACATATAAAATATCTTTTAAAACCAACTCCTATTATAATAAAAAATAAAAGATCTACTATTTCAACCTATATTCTTGCTCCATTACCTCCTTGAAGTCTATGCTCATCCTTGCTGAGTCTCTTTATCCTTCTGAATCCCTACAAAGAGTTACAAACATGGTCAGTAGCTCCAGAATAAACTATCCAGGAGGATGTTAATCCAACCATCAAAATAGACTCTAGGTATAGAGTAATAGCTGAAGTAGACTTGGCTAAGAAGTTCGGACAATCTTTCTTCCAATGCCCTTTCTTGCCACACTTGAAACATTTGCCTTTAGGCTTCCCGTTAGTCTTGGCCTGACTAGATGCTTTGGGCTCAGCCCTTGTGTTGTTCTGGACCTTCTTCTTCTTGAATTTCTTAGGCTGTACCTTAATTCCAAAAGAAGAAGTAGAACAAAAGACCAAAATCTTTGATACGGGCTTCATGATCTTCTCCACCGCCTAGAGCTCTTTCATAAGCTACGTGAGATTCATATCCAACTTATTCATATTGTAGTTCAACTTGGACTGAGAATATGAATCAAACAGAGTTTTAAGAACCATGTCAATTTGGCTCTCAGGATCTATCATCACGCCTAGGACCTCGGCCTCCTTGAAGTAAGCAATAATCTTGAGCAGATGCTCTCGAACTGATACCCCCCAACCATCCTAGTGTTCATGATTGCCTTAAGAGCTTCTTGGCTTGTGGGTTGACTTTTTTCAACAAATATGGTACGCAATAAAAAATCCATGTCATACGCAATGGCCATGTGCTCATGCTTAGATTGGATCACACTAAACATAGAAGCCAAAATGTAGCATTTTGCCATCTCATCGGCTTTCTTCCATGCCTTCTTGGCCTCTCACTCCTAATCAGTAGATTCTTCCCCAATCTTAGGACAGGGATCCATAAGAATATACTTGTACTCCTCAATAATGAGCACTATGTTCAGGTTCCTCTTCCAGTCCATATAATTTGGGCCTGTCAATTTATTCTCCTTGAGAATTAATGAGACTCCGCCTTATCATGGAGGTCAAGAAAAAGGAGGGGGAGGTGTGGCCATGCAAGGACAAGGGCCGGCGACAAAGACGGACAAAACTAGACTAAAAAGGAGGCCACCAGAGGACGGTCGGTGCTTGCTCCAAGTAGCCAAACTGGCGCCGGCTTCATTCTGCTCAATAATGGATTCATCCGGCTTTCAAGTGTTCGAAGACAGAACATAGCCGGCGCCGACTGTAGTGCCCAAACCGGTGCCGGTTCCACCCTGGGCAGCCGACGACAGCTCCGTATTTTTAATATTTTCTCCAATTTTCTTCAATTTTAATTGCTTGTGAAGACTTATTATGATCCTAAACTATAATAGAACCTTAGGGATTACTTAGCTAGGGTTAGGGTAGTATAAATAGCACCTTTAGTGATTTGAAAACACAATACACTTTACTTGAATTTAAATTTGAGAGAGAATCTTGAGAGGCCCTAGCATCCTTGTTCATCTTGTTCAAGACTAAGCTTAAGGGTTAGTCCTCCTTTTGTAAGAGTCTATAAATCTTTTGGATAATCTAATATTATTTTCTTTGAATGGGTCTTAGTTGCTTTGTTCTTCTAAGGTTTGTTTGAAATTCAATATTTGGGTGCCTATTTTTTTCTATTCTATTTGTTCTTGTTTGCCTTTGTTGCTTCAAGGATATTGGGGTGAGATTATAGTACAACTTTCTACTCATCTTGAGGGTCTTTGAGGCTTTGTTTTTCAAGGGTTTGAAAGAGTGTAGCTAGTTATTTGGTTTTCTCCTTTTTGGTCACAAGAACCTCTTTTTTTTTTTTGGTTCCTTTGGGTTGAGCTGAAACATAGCCAACAAAAACACCACAATACGAAGAAAAGCCATACCACCAAGAATTCGTATCAAAGAATTTGGTATCAGAGCAAAAAAAAAGCTTGATTCCCATCAAAACTTGAAAGCAAGAAAAGGAGCCCTACAAAGTGAAGAAAAAGAAAATAGAGAAAAATCCCATCACTCAAAAAATTTCTCCAAAAAGGTCTTGAAAATTTTGTTATATCTTGATTTTTCTATTGGGAAATTGCTCCTTGATGTTGTTATAATCCTTGGAAACAAATTTTTCTTCTAATTGTGTTGAAAATTAGCTTGAATATGGGTGAAAATTCTGGTTGTTCTTAAGTGACGAGATTGCAACCAATGTGTTTGATAAATGTTCCATGAGAGTGTTTTTGGCTCTAGTTGGGAAATTTGATTCTTGATTTTCATTCCTTAGGTTTTTGTGACTTAGTATATCACTCTAATATTGAATTCCATGTTCATTGAACTCAATTTCTCTAATGCACACTTGTGACCATCTTGTTATTCATCGTCCTAGTTCTAGTCGTTCTTATTTATTTATTCTTGATAATTCGTAATTATTTCTTACTTAGAAGTGTTTCTTATGCATTTAGTGTTTGTTCTTGTGTTGATTGAATCCACTTTTTTTTTTTTTGGTTGAAATGCTTGATTAAAAACTTGTTTGCTTGAGGTGCCCAACAAGTGTTTGTTGAAATTCCCCTAAGACCCCTTAATTGGAAAATTCTTTTGATTTGTGTGATTCACTTAGCCGGACTAAATTTTCAGCTATTGGGGAGAATTAGGATTGAACAAGAAGGCTTGAGTGTTGAGAAAAAGGTAAGAGGGTGAGCTTATTATTAAAAGAGCCTAAGAGAGCAAACACGAGCGTGGAGTGATCAACCTTGAGAGCCAACACACAAGGAAGAGTAGTGAGGATCTATTTTTCTTTCTAATCTCTTTGTGTTGCAGGTATAAGTAAGCAAATATCCCATCACCATGGCCCATGAATAAGAGATCTCTAGGCCTAACCCAAGTGGACCTAGTAGACCTCAAGAAGATCAAATTGATGCTAGGGGTTTGCGTGAGGACTTGCAAGCTGTGATGAGGACTATGCAAAGTGAATTTCAAAACATGACAAGAGAGTTGATAAATCATCTTGGGCAATCTTTTACCGTTGCACAAAGGAGAGGCCAAGAGCGATTTGAAGTGCCTAGTCCAAGGATGAGGGATGGTGATGCCCATACTCCTCCGTTACATGCCCAACAAGGGGAAGAGTGGGATGAATATTCAATTGGGAGATTCCAACAAGCTCCTATGAGAGGGGAAGTACATGGTATGAGAGGAGGAGGAGGTAGAGGATAAAGAAGGAATGGAGGGAACAATCTAAGAGGGTTAGAACGAGAATTTGAGGGAGTTGATGAGTGGTATGAGGGGGAACAAGTTGAGGCCTTTAGGGAACATCATAGAGGATGGGGTAATGGAGGAAGAAGGAGAGAAGAAAATGATGTGGAAAGGGAGTTGAGCCATATTAAATTGAAAGTGCTCACATTCTATGGCAAGAGTGACTCCGAAGCATATTTTGAGTGGGAGAGCAAAATAGAGATATTCCTAGGGAGCCATACATATACTGAGAGGTCCAAAGTGAGGTTGGCTATTTTGGGATTTTTGGAGTATGCCTTGGTATGGTGGGAGCAAGTTAGTGCTCAAAGGAGACAAATGGGAGTGGAAACTGTGGCTAGTTGGAATTTGTTGAAAGATATGATGAGGGCAAGGTTTATACCACACCATTACTACAACGATCTCTACTAAAGGCTCCAAGCACTCAAGCAAGGGAACAAGTGTGTAGAAGATTACCATAAGGAGATGGAAGTTATGTTGATGAGAGCTCAAATTAACGAGGATCCTAGAGCAACAAGAGCAAGATTCTTAGGAGGATTAAATAGGGAAACTGCCAACTTGGTAGAATTGCATCCCTATGATCGTTTGGAGGATATGGTACATGCCACTATGAAGATTGAAAGGTAATTAAAGAGGAGGGCATTTGCCAGACCACCACTTCCAAACCCCAACACTTTTAGCAAGATGCCAATTGAGAAGGATGAAGCCCCTAAGCTATTCCAAAGGGACTTCTACAAGCTTAGAGAGGATTGGAAACCTAGGGAATGATGGAACAAGGACAAGGAAAAAGTTATAGAGAGGCCACAAAGGAATAGGGATATCAAATGTTTTAAGTGTCTTGGATATGGACATACTTCCCATGAGTGTCCAGGTAAGAGAACGATGTATACTAACCCCTATGGTGAGGTCTCCACCGGCGAGGAAGAAGAGGGTGAAAGGTACCAAGGAGACCAAGAGGGAAGAAGGGATGAAGAGAGTGATAAATGGAAAGTTATTAGTCAAGAATACTCATTGGTGGGAGTCACAAGAAGGTCATTGAATTCACAAGCCATTGAGGATTAAGATCATCAACAAAGAGAGAACATTTTCTACACTAGGTGTCTAATCAACAAGACCCCTTGTAGTGTCATTGTGGATAGTGGGAGTTGCACTAACGTGATTAGTGCAAACTTAGTTGAAGAATTGGACATGAAGTGGATAAAATGCCCCAAGCCCTACAAATTGCAATGGCTGAATGAGAGTGGGGAATTGAGAGTGAACAAACAAGTTTTGGTGTCTTTTGAGATGGGGAAATATACGGATAAAATGCTATGTGATGTGGTCCCCATGCAAGTGGGTCACTTGCTCCTAGGAAGGCCTTGGCAATACGATAGGCATATTAAACATGATGGGAGGAAGAATACTTATTCCTTACTCAAGGAGGGAACTAAGTTTACCCTCACCCCCATGGGCCTTAGTGAGGTGAACAAAGATAAAAGAATCATGAAGGAGCAAGAAAAGAAGAAGTGAGCGCAGAATGTTAAGCCAAAACAAGAAATTGAGAGAAGAGAAAAAGAGAGGCAAGAAAAAGAGTTTGGTATGAGTGAGCAATGAAAAGAGAGGGGAGGTAAAAGAAGAGTGAATTTTTGTGCAAAAGAAAGTGAGGTCATGGAGGCTATAGAAGCTAAGGAACCAGTTATTCTTCTTTTATGCAAAGGTTCTTATATTTCTACTGATGATTTTTCATTGTCTTTGCCTAATGAGATTGCAGCTGTTCCTCAAGAATTTTAAGTTGTTTTTCCAAAAGAGGTGGACAATCAAGGAGAACTTGAGCAATTGGGAGGAATGCTGGCGCACCTTAAGTTTGTTTGCAAAAGGGTTTTTCACTCTACCACTTTTTATTCTTCTTTCGACATTGTGAATGGTTTTAATCCCCTAACTCCTTTCAAATTGATTCCCTTACCTATAGATGAACGAATGAACCATGATGGAGCAAAGAAGGCAGCAAAAGTGAAGGCATTCCATGAAGATGATGGCAATGATTCAGAGATGAATCCTTTTCAAGGTGGGGGAGATGATGAGACTCTACTTCATCATGGAGGTTAAGAAAAAGAAGGGGGAGGTGTGGCCATGCAAGGACAAGGGCCGGCGATGAAGACGAACGAAACTAGACCAAAAAAGAGGCCACCAGAGGACGGCCGGCGCTGGCTCCAAGCAACCAAACTGGCGCCGACTTCATTCTGCTCAACAATGGATTCATCCGGCTTTTGAACGTCTGAAGGCAGAACATAGCCGGCGCCGACTGTAGTGCCCAAACTGGCATCGGTTCCATCCTAGGCAGCCGACGACAGCTCCGCGTTTTTAATGTTTTCTCTATTTTTTTTTAATTTTAATTGCTTGTAAAGACTTATTATGACCCTAAACTGTAATAGAACCTTAGGGATTACTTAGCTAGGGTTAGGGTAGTATAAATAGCACCTTTAGTGATTTGAAAACACAATACACTTTACTTGAATTTAAATTTGAGAGAGAATTTTGAGAGGCCCTAGCATCCTTGTTCATCTTGTTCAAGACTAAGCTTAAGGGTTAGTCCTCCTTTTGTAAGAGTCTATAAATCTTTTGGATAATCCAATATTATTTTCTTTGAATGGGTCTTAGTTGCTTTGTTCTTCTAAGGTTTGTTTGAAATTCAATATTTGGGTGCCTATTTTCTCTATTCTATTTGTTCTTGTTTTCCTTTGTTGCTTCAAGGATATTGGGGTGAGATTATAATAAAACTTTCTACTCATCTTAAGGGTCTTTGAGGCTTTGTTCTTCAAGGGTTTAAAAGAGTGTAGCTAGTTATTTGGTTTTCTCCTTTTTGGTCACAAGAACCTCTTTTTTTTTTTTTTTTTTTTTTTGGTTCCTTTGGGTTGAGCTGAAACATAGCCAACAAAAACACCACAATAACAAGAAAAGCCACACCACCAAGAATTTATTATCAAGAATGATTGACAATAGACTGAAACCAGACATTTTTGAAATATTGCGAAACACATTCATTTAGTTTGAAAAAAAATAAAAATGCACATTCTTTATATTATTTCTTTGATAATAGATAACTTTTAAAACCATTATTAATAATATAAATAGTTTGGCTCTTAGAAAAGCTAACAGAGCTTCGTAGGAGGATTAATAGTGAAAAACCTTAGAGGGGGGAGGGGTGAATAAGGTTTTTGGCCAAATGAAAAACCTTAGAGAGGGAGTGAATAATGTTTTTGGCAAATTTATTACACTTTTCAAAATTTTTTTTTTCGAAGTCCTTTTTTTTTTCGGATTGAGGAGCTTCTAGATATGTAAAGAAGAGTTTTTTAGTAGTCTTAAGGAACTAACTGAATGAAATTTTGAGTAGTTTTTGAGTTTTTGAGTAATCTGAATGAAATGAGACAAGAGATGTGCAATCAATACTCAACTAGAGATGGGTTGGTGAGAATCATAAAGATTTCTTTTGAATGGTTGAGAACATAGAGCAGAGAAATTTGCAAGCCAATAGAATTAAATGCAAGGAAAATAAATATGAGATTTATGGTGGTTCGATCTACTAAGAGCTACATCCACTACCTTAAGCTCACACTTAAGGATTTTTAAATAAGATCTCTATAAACTTAGTCAACTCAATGGTGTTTGTCTACACCAATTAGATAAGAGGATCATTGCACTTGGTTTTGCCAAGACCTTTTAATCAATAACAAATCAAGGATCACCCCAAATGAATTTTACACCATAGCCTTAATATTCAAAAAGGATTATAGAAATAACACTGAGATAGCTTACATTTTGAATAAATGTGCAAAACAAATGAGCACCAACAACCTTTACCTCTTGAACCAATCAGATTTCACTTTGAAGCACTATTGAAAAGGGAGATTTTTGTATTCTAGAGAGCAAGACTGATTCTTAGAAATATAGGACAAAAATCTGCTTTAAAATTGAGTTTTGAAAGCTTTTATAGAAGCAAAAAGTAATGTTCCAACGGTTAGAAATAGCTAGTTTCTCGCTGTTAGATTTTTCAGAGTTTTAGACTCAAGGATTGGGTGATGTTGTGTCAAAAAGGTAAGTCCAAAATCGTAGTTTCTAGGTAGAAGCATTTTGACACTATTCACATAAATTACTCAATCCAAAATTCTGAAGATATAATACTTTGAAATCTTTTTACTTGTGTGCTTCAAGGTAGAAATAAATTGAATCATAAGGTAAAGAAGACATAGGAATTTACACAAAATACCTTAAGAAAATGATTCCTAGTCTAAAGTTTTTTCTCAAAAATGTCATGATCTTGTGAGCTCTTAGGTTGAAGTTGTTCTTAATCAATCACCATTTTTGATTCCATTTCCTTAGGAGCTGCTTAGCAATCTTATTTGCACACCTTAGAAGAACTGAGGTCAAACATGTCCTATCATATATCGATCACACAAGTTAGTTCTCATCAATGTTTATCATAAGTTAAAATACAGGAGAATGTCCTTATAGCTAACAATCTCCCCCTTTTTGAGTGATGACAAATTTGATGGGATTGTGACATAAAAACAATGATAAGTACAATACGGTAATGTTAGACTGAGAGAAATAAGAATATTTTCATTGAAATGCATTCTCTCATAGTAGGACTCAAGAAGTGCTTATGAGATTAAGATAGAAAATTTAAAGCATGTACTCATAAACATGGCTCAATGAGCCTATGGCCCAACCTACCTCCTTATCCTCCTTCCTTCCATCACACGACTATTCCTTATGAGAATAGCCGCAATTAGTAGTAAAAAAAAAGTTGTATAGATATTTACACAAAGAGGTATAGAATATAAACCATAAGATGAAATGCTCCCCCATAATATGTGCATATATAAACATAGGATGTAAAGCCCTCAAGTGTGTTTTGAGAGTAAAACTGGATTCAAAATTTTGGACTTCTGAAATGTGCATCCAAAATAGGAGAAGTGAGATAGGAGCTAATCTTCTTAAAACTTTTGGACTTAAGAATTTGAATTTCCAAAACATGTGTCCAAAATATGGTAAAATTAAACAGAAGCTAGCCTTTTAAGAACTCATTTTTGGACTAGACTTTTGATTGAAGAAATGTGAGTCCAAAGCTCCTCTTGTGTATGTGTAGAGTAAAAACAAATTTTCAGAGATTTTAATCCAACCTAGTTATCTCAAGATATTTCAGACACACGGAAATTTTTGAGCAATTAATAAAAAATATAAGTAGAAATATCCTCATCATTTGAAATTTTTGCATGTAAAGGCAAATCATCCAACCACCCAAATCAATAATAGTATTATACACGCACTTAAATCTCTTTTGCTTATAACAACGGCAATATCTTAGCATAGATTCCATCAATTTACCCAAATCTTCACAGTCTGTATTTTTAAACTATGATCATAATTCATACATATAAGAGTAGAACAAATATGAAAAAAAAAAATTTGCACAATATACTGATTGAGCAACTCAAATCCTATCACATACAAGCATTTCCAACAACATCAGATCAACACGTCCATACTTCATACTTACATATAGCCAAAGTATACAACCAGTATATATCCATAATTCACATTATCACATCATCACATAATCTATATATCCACAGTCTATTAACAACATTGTATATATCCATAATTCACATTATCACATCATCACACAATCTATATATCCACAGTCTACTCACAACATCATATAATCACCCTAACAAATCTATATATCATCATCTATTATTCTCCCCCTTTTCATCAATAAAAAAAAGTAGAATTAGAGAATAAGGAAAATAAGGCGATCAAATAGAATAGCTAAAATATAGATTTAGCAGATAGAGTAGCTAAAACGCAGAATGTAAATTGTTTAAATACTAGTGTAGAACTGATAAAAGTAATTGTCAATGGAAAAGTAGTAAAAAGATTTAGGCATAGGAAGTCTTGTAAGCAGTCCACAGCAATGGTCACTTAGGAAATGTGGATGGTTGCTGACTTAGACTCAACACCCTTTTTGGAGTCTTGTCAAGTAATGTGACTAGACTTCTGTTTGACCACCGCATGTTTCTGCCTTTTATTGGATGAGTTACCAGCTATGGCTGGTTTGGGAGTAGGGACCTCAGTAGGGACAGGGGGTGCTGATGCTTCTTTACTCATGGGTGATTGGCTTCCTTCTTCACTTTCCTCAGATGTCTGCTATTTGCCAAGATCTTTGTTTTTTAATTGCTCTTCTATCTGAGTGGCTTGCAGTTCTGCAACCTCCTTCTCCTTCACATTATAATGTTCATTTTTATTTTCTTCCTCTTGGGCAGTTTGTTCTTCAGTCTCTTGTTCTCAAGATGGTACTGAATTATCAGGCATGGTTTCATTCTTTTTGTCCTTCTCTTCCATAGCAGTTAACCTGTACCTAAATTTCTAAATTTCTAAACTGAGGCTGTCTACCTTAACAGCCAACAAGTTGATTGCTTCCAGAATGCTCTGACTAATGCTTGTATCTCGAATTTTCTATTTTCCTTTACTAGAGAACTCATCTTGAGTTTCTGTTTTAGCCTTTCTTTTAGTTCTTGCAGGTTAAGCAGTTCCTTTTCCTTCCCTCTTGCTTTTTAACACCTTTCCTTTCTCTTCATCCAATAGATCTCTGAGCAAAATCCATTCTCGATTTACATGGACAAAGCCCATTCTTTCGAATGAGTCCATGTTATACACATTTGTCTTCATCTGACCAGGCCACACTTATCTAAATCGACATTGAAGTACTTAAATACTTTGGGAAAAAGATTACCATATGGAAGTGCCTTATGAGAAGTGTTTTTTAACTGCATCATCAGTTTTACTGCCAAGAATCCAAGGCTAATTTGTCGACCTTCAGAAAGAGCTAGTATCAATATCATTTGCATGATACTTACTGAAGTTTTATGCCTAAAGCTTGGGGCAACCATGGTCGACACCATATGGTGTAAGACTTTTCTTGTACCATCTAACCATTTTGTATTTCTATCACCCGAGTTCTTGAAACTCTTCCCACCAGAGAATCTTCCCTCAAATTTTCCTAAATAAAAAATATTTATCCTTTTAGGAAACTGGTTCATCTCGAAAAACTAAATACCTCCATCTCTCACTCAAAAAATTTGGTTTTGTAATCGATGATCAAATTCTAAATTCACATATCCTACTCTTGTGCTATACTATTGCACCATGAACCCTCCTCTAATCTTCTTAAGTCGTCCCTTTTTTAGATTGTCATAAAACTCCTAAACTAATAAGATGTATAACTTTTCATCAATTGTCAGTAACGCTCCCTAACCCAGATTTTCGAATATATTCAGAATATCAGAGAAATTTAAGAATCCCCTAGCCTTAACCCGATATCCCGAAATCATAGTTCTATTCCTAGATAGCCAATCATTGAAATCAGACTCACATTTTTGATCAAGAAAGTGGGGTACTTGGGTCTCAGAGCTTTTTGGTGAAATATGCTCTGCAGATGAGTTGGATTGTGAGGTTTCCTCAGCGATTTTCCTTTTTTTTCTGCTTGGTGTCCAACGGTGTATCAACTTTTGTCTTAGCTGTTACTTTGCTTTTCTTCCCCATCTTGGTCCTTTTTACAGCTCCTTTGACAGATTTTGCTATTTTTGTCATAGCATAAACGAGAAGAAGGTGAAGAATTTTTGGTTTAGTTTTAGAGAAGATGTAGTTGAGAGTGGCAGAGAGCAATATAGGTTTCTGATTTCCAAAAGAGAGAGAGTGAAAGCCCTTTTTGAGATTTCCTAGGTTCTAGATAGAATAAGTACAATCAAGTACTTTACATCAGAGACTTTTCACCAAAGATTAATTTTTTTGAAACAAGCACGGACATTTGAAAATTTGAAAAGTCATTTTTGGGCTTACGTTTTCTTTCACCCGAGTAGCAAAAAATTAGGTTTTCATAAATTTTGAACTGCTAACATTTTGGATTTTGACTGAGTCCAAAATCATTCAACTAAAAGGTGAAAGAGAATTAGTTCAACTGAGGGGATTTTGGAGTCGTGTTTTCCAGATATTGCATCCAAAAGCTTTGCCCAAAAGTTGTGTCTTTAGTGGTTCTGCAAACATAAACAAACAATCTTGGGCAGATTGTTAGCTACATGATCTTGGTAATTCCTAAACCTCTTCTCAAATAATTAAATATTTCTTCAGTTAGAGGTTTTATGAAACCCCAGTCGGAACCAACCTTAGAGTAAGGGGTTTGGGATGCATATAATATTTTATTGCATGTTCAAATATATTTTTATATGATTTTATATGCTTTTGGATTTGTGTTTGAAAGTCTCGAGGGCTTAATTGTGTTTATTGAGTAAGAAGGGCAAAATGATAATTTTTGCTTGAGGTGAAAATAGGGAGATAGCTTGAGGGTTAAATAGGAAAAAATATTTTAGAGAGAAAATAAGAACAAGGGTTGTTGTTGTTTAGTGGTTAGAGCTTTGGAATTAATTCTTGAAGTCTTGGGTTCAAATTCCATCATTGGAGCTTTAGCATGATTAAATTTTATTTTTGTTAGGGAAGGTTAGATTTTCGTCCTTGAGTGCTCTAGAGAAGGGTAAATGTGATGTCCTAGGGGAGACATGATAGGAGTACCCTAATCCTACTCTTGTACTCTACAAAAATTCCTAAGGGATTTCATACCCTTCTTGATCCTTATTTTCCTTACTTCTCAATTTCTTAAGTTATTCAATTTATTCAAGCCAATTTCATTCCAGAAATTTCAGTAAAGTGCTGTGGCTTTGAAGGTTCAAAATGTCTAAGTGAAAGACATCTTATGGACTGAAAGTGTGGAAGGGATGGGGAAGGTTCCAAGAGAATTAATCCCCCTAGTGAACCTTCAAAACTTCGCTCTAGCTATGTTCATTTTCCTTCATGTAGTGATCTGAAATTTTTTCAGCTTCTTGTGCCTTCAAGGTGTCAAAATTTTCAGCCATCATTCACTCCCAAATGTTGCCAGAAAATGGCCCTCTTGACCAGCTTGAAATCTGAAATTTTCTGGCCAAATTTGGACTGCACAAATACTGTGCAAAACAAGAAAATTTTCTGGGCAAAATCGCAGCATATATGAGCTTAAACCAAGCTGTTTTCTTCCAGTTTTCTCCCAACTCCTTAGCCACGTTTTTCCTCCATGAAGAAGGATGGAAACCAGCCTTGAATGACCTTTGAATGCCCATTCAAACTCTCTGCAATCTGACTGGAAAATGGCAGCAAAAGCTGCCTAGGAAAATTCCAGCAATGGCGAAACTGTACAGGCTTTTATTTCCAGCTTTGTTTCCTTTTCCAGCCCTGGCCGAACCTTCACCCTTTTTCTGCACAAACCTCTCTTGAACAGACATGAACTGAACCCCATTATCTTCCCCAACCTTCTGCATGAAAACCAATCATGGCTGCCCTAAAATATCTCCAACAAATTACTCCAATCATACCTTGATTGGAGACCAAAATTCCAGCAATCCTAATTTAGTAAACTTTCATAAAATGTCCTTTAAACAACCAGACCTTTCCTTCACTATTATACTCCCTCTTTTCAACCATGATTAACCTTCTTCAACAAGCTTTCATCCAGCAAAATCATTGAACATCAGTGGGCCATAGCAGCTTCCAAAAAGCTCTCCATTGATCAAAGATATTCTTGCTATATTTTCTTTCCAAATTTGATTCCCAAAAATATTCTTTTAGGATTTCAACAACTAGCCTTTCCTTTTCCTTTCAAACCAGAAAAATCATCTATCTAAACTACACAAACAATTCGGCCACTACAAACATACAGAATTTCGGCAGCTTCAAATCCAAAATCCCTCCATTCTCTTCAACCTTCAAGCACACATAGAACACCAAGAACACCTACTCACTTCTCTCGCCTAATGCCTCTCCAAACCACTTCAATCTCCTTCAAAAAAAAATTCCAGATTTCATCTACTCACTGCCATGAGTCCATCCATACCATTTTTAACATCAACCTCCAAAATCCAACTCTCTCATTTGGATAAAAAATCAGTATTTTTGTGAAGGCTCAAGAACACCTTCAAGGTAAGTTTGTGCAATCAACTTCATCTTCTCTAATCTCCAATCTCTAATGAATATATATGTGTATAAGCATGCTAATGGAACTCTTATTCTCTTTTCTCTCTCTCTCTCTCTCTCTCTCTTTGGCTGAATACCCTCTCCTTCTTGGCCGAATGATTTCTTCACCAATGGCCATGCTTTCTTTATCTCTCTTGGACGGATCTAGTCATCTAGGAGTTGAGATCCATTTGAAACTCCTTCAAGGTACTCATCAATCAAGTAAGCCTTTTCAACCCTCCTTTTTAATTCTAGATTCATGTCTCTAGGATGATATTGGTAGGAGATGGATTATGAATAGGATTTAAGCATGTATTGTTGTGATGAGTTGAGATTGAAGCATGAATAAATGTGTGTATATGATGGAGATGGGATTTATGCATTAGTTGGTTATCTTGGTTTATTGTATGGTGTTTCTAGGGTTTAATGCATGTCTCCATGTCATAAGTAGTATTTGTGATCAAATATGTTAGAGATTATGTCACCTATGGTGAATAGGATTTATATTCATGTATGATTGTTAAAGCCATGATTATGTTTATGCTAGTAGAGGTTGGATCATGCCTTGGTAAATTTAGATCTATGCTTTTATTCATGATTTGGATGAGTTGATGAATTGAAGTGGAGTATATGTTCATGATTGTGGTTAGCAATAGAAATATAATCATGATCTAGTTGTCCTTAAGCTAATTTTATTTCATCAATAAAATATTTAATATTATAATTTTTGCTAGTAAGGTAGGCTTGGATTATTATATATAATAAGGATATTTTAGTCAAATAAATGATAGCTTTTATTTCAAGACATAAAAATATATAGATATTATATATAATAATAATATCAAATAAAGCCTTTTATATAAATAATCATAATAAGTAAAATATTAATTTTGTAAGCCTTATTTCATAAATATAATTAAAATTTATTATCTTTCAATTATTATCTTTTAATCAAAACCTATTAAAATTTATTTAGTATCTTTCAATCAAGACCCATTAAAATTTATTTTCAACTAATTTTAGTTATCAATTATTTTCAAATAATTAATTATTAATAAATCATTATTTTACCTAATACTACGTAGGACTCTTCATCAAATAAAATCTAAATTGTTTTTAGCAAGATTTAAACCGTCAACTTATTAGTACCTATTTCCCGAAACAATAATTATTTTAAATATCAAATTAAACTTAGCTTATAAACCCTTTTTATTTATTATTTGGCCTTAAAGCTTGTGACACTAGGATCATGGTAGTAGTGAGTTGAGCTAACTTTATTTGTGAAAGTGGATTTTAGCTTGAGATTAATTATGGCTCGTATTTACCCCAGACGGGGTTAGGTCAGCTGTTGAAGACCTTTATTTATCTCAAGCTAAAGATCGGGTAAGCTCCTGCATAAAACATGATTGATGTAAAATGTTTATTATGGCAAGCTAAATGTAGAGTGTATAGACACTCATTTCTGTAAAGGCAATTGAGGATTGACTCCTTTCTTATTTCAGTCAAACAAATTATTTGAAAATCAATAAGCAGATTTACTAAAACTCAAAACTCTTTTCAAAACTGATTTTGACAAAGACTTTGGAAATCCTTAATTGCCATTTTCATGTGGAACTGTATTTTGTTCATTTTCCCAAGTGGGATACGTTACGTTGAGTACTCAATAAGGGTGGACTGCTAGGACTAGTCTTTGAAGGGTTAGAGTGAGTCTCTCAGTAGGTGGCCACCTCTGAGGGGTAAGTCCTCCCCGGATAGGATGTCAGTCTAATAGGTCGTGCTGGTCCAAGCTAGCAGTTTTTTTTTTCAGTTAAGTGACTGTGTATTGCTGGAATAGACAACCGGTTGTTGTTTGGGTATAGAGAAGGAGGAGTATCTTGCTCGGTAGGCCGATCACCTACCTTTTGTCAGTCTGCACAAAGTGTCAGCATTCTAACCGGTTATGGGGCCTAACGTGTGGTAATCCATGATCATTTCATTTGAGTGGTTGATTTTATTGATTTTGTATGGTTGGAAAAGCCAAAGCACCACTCTTGATTTTGACTAATGTTTATTGCTTACCAGTATTTCTTTTATAAAGATTTATACTTTGCATTCACGAATTGTTTTCACTGGACACTCAAAGCACACACAGACTTACTGAGATTTTTATTTCATCACCCTTTTTACCATGATTTCAGGTCGATCCTGCTATGGGGATGAGTATCTAGATATTGCCTGCCTTGGAAGATTTTTCTGATATTTAATTTGTGTAATGCTTTGGGGAGTTGAGAGTGGATAATTTTTATTATGGATTTGTTTTTTTTTTTTTTGAATTCTTGGATTCATTCTTAGGTTGTAATAAATTTTAAGTTAAAGTATTATTTTTATTCCACTGTTTTGATTTTGTGACCTAGTTATAAAGACCCCTTGTCCTTTGGACGGGGCGACATCCCTGGCCCTGGCAGGCCTAGGTAGCGGGGTGTGATGCCCCAATCCCACATGCCACATGGGGATTAGGATGAGAAGTATGTATGGTACATAAGGATGGGCCAAGTACCCATTGTCAACTTGGGACATCCATTTTGGCCCAGCGAGGACGGCGGCCAAGTAGTTGACCGTGGGTGCTGCCAGACCCATAGTCGCGCTCCTAGGTCCGCAGGCACGAGGCGTGACATTTGGATGTGAAACTCCACCTAAAGCTAACCCTAGAGTAAGAGGGTCGGGATGCATATCATATTATTTTGCATGAATATATATGTTTTTGAATGATTTTATGTGCTGTAAAGTTGTGGATTATAGGTTAAAATGCTTAGTTATGCTTATCGAGTAGGAGGGGTAAAATGGTAATTTTGCTTGAGGTCAAATTAGGAAGATAGCTTAGGAATTAAACAAGAAGAATATGTGGGTGAGAAAATAAGAATAAGAGTTAGTGTGGTTTAGTGGTTAGAGCTTGGTGAATTAATTTCTAAGGTCATGAGTTCAAATCCCATCATTTAAGCTTTTGTCATGATTATCTTAACTAAGTTTGAATTTTTGTTTTCTTGCATTTCATGGAAATAGGAATGTTGTCTTAGGGGAGACATGAAGAGAATGTCCTAATCTTATCCTCATGTCCTAAAAAGAATTCTAGAGGAATTCTTATCCTTTTATTACCTCTAGCTTGTCCTAACATCTTTATAATTTAAAACCATTAAATCCTTTCTTTTAAATTCCAAGAAAAAATTCTGTGATAATCCCTCCACCTTGAATTTCGAAAATCAGCTTTGGAGGATGGGAAGTTGGCCGAAAATAGGAGGAGAAATAGGAAGGGTTTCCAAGAGAAAATCAATCACCATGATAGCTCCTTCAAACTCACCTTCATGTTGTTCATCTTCTAGTAAAGGAAAATCTGGAAATTTTCCAGAATTTTTGCAGGCCATTTCTTTGAAAATTCAGCCAGTAAAACCACTCATTTTTTGCCAGAAAAATGGTCATTTCATGTGGCTTGAAGGCTGGAATATCTGTGCAATTTTCGGACTGCACAAACAGCACCAAACCAGAAAAAAATTCTGGGCATTTCGCAGCTTTCAACCAAGGAAATGAAGCTGTTTTGGTTCATCTTCAAGCCAGCAAAACTCCTCTGTATTTCTCCAGCATTAAGGCTGGGATATCACCTTTGAAAGCCCTTCAAACACCCCAGAGGAACCACTGAAAATCGGGCTTAAGAAGTGCAGCAAATTTTGCACCAAGAGCTACCAATCTTCGAAACTAAGAACAACTTGAAACCAGAATTTTCCAGCTTTGCTCCCTTTTAGCCTAGGACGAAAATCACTTTCAACCTCTGTAAAATTGAACCTTTCTCAGCTGTAGACTGAACACCATTAACCCCACACTTACCTTGAGCATATGGACTCCATAGCCACACCACAAAACACTCCTAAGATCACTCAATTCAAACTCTTTTTGAACTTCAAACAATTTCAGCATTTTACTCCATTAAAATCACTCTTGTATTAGGCAAATAAACCAGAATTTCCTCTGCCATTTAAGACTGAATTTCGGCCAGCCTTGGAGCAACATTAACCTTCAATCAATTCAGCAAAACCACCATGTTCAACCGGCACCATTGAAGACCATAGAAACCTCTCTTGATCAAACACCATAGCTAACCTCTTACCTTAAACAACTCCACAATTTTCTCGATTTGAATTTCAAATAAAATCTGATCACTCTCTCTCTCACAAGCTGAAAACCGAAACTCTCATTCACTCCATACCATTCGGCCAGCCCTCTACCAAAATTCGTGCAGCACTTCTTCCAAATTCTCTCCATTTTCACCTAGAACACCAAGAACACACACTAACCTTCTTTAAGCCTAAACCTACTCTAAACACCTCCAATCACTCTCAAATACTCCAAATCACTTCAATTTAATCTCTGAACTTCATTTCTGGTATTTATAACACAAAACCTCGCAAACAAGAATTTTCGAACGGATCAAAATTAACTTTTCTTTGAAGGTCTCAAGAACATCAACAAGGTAAGTCAAGAGCAACCTTCTTGTTAATCCTCTTCCATTCGATTGTGCTGTTCTAATGCTCTCTCTCTCTCTCTCTCTCTCTCTCTCTCTCTCTCTCTCTCTCTTCCAACTGAAATGGTTGATCAACCATCAACTATGGCCGTTTTCCCGTTGGATCATTCAAGGCTCTCAATCGCGTGGACCTTCTTAATTCTTCATTGAAGTGTTCATCAAATCAAGTATTTTCCTTTAATCCTTCTTTTAATTCAGTATTCATGTCTCTTAGATATTGATAGGAAGAATGAAATATGGATAAAGGATTGAGTATATGCATGTGGATTAAGGGGATGGAGTTAGGACATAATGATTGTTGTATATGACTAGGATGTATGTGTTTTCCTTTCGAATTAATGGATGTTCTTCATGCTTAATGAATTTTATGGAGGTTTGAAGCATGATTAGATATTATGACACCAAAGGTGATTAGGCTTTTATGTTCTTATTTTTCCATGGAAACCATGATTGATGATTATGCTTAGTAGGATTTTGGCTATATGATGGTGAGATAGTTCAAGTGTATGTTCATGAATGGATTAATATATTGTTTGATGATGGGGAATGTGATCATGAATCTTTTCTAGCAATAGGAAACCATGATGTAAGATTATTTTCTTGTTATTTCTAGGTTATATTCATTAACAAATTTTATTACATAAATTAGAAATACTACTATATTTTTCTCTATAAAATTCGAAATTCTAGGAAGATTTGGAGTGGTTTATTAATTAAAATATTAATATTTTCTTTATCAAATAAATGAGATCTTTTATTAAAAATAATATATATAGGAATAAATCATTTACAATAAATAAAATTTATTAATATTAAAATCTATTTGTTATTTATTAGTTAAAATTTAAAATAATTCATTCATTATTAATTTTATTTGTTACTAATTATTTATTAACTATTTCAAAATTAATTAAAGGTTATTTGTAATTAAATATTTATTTATAATAAAGCTATTTTTAAATCACCACTTATTAATACTATTTAGGACTTAATATTCAAACTTTAGTTTATTTATTAAAAATAACACTCAAGAATTATTAATTGGGTCTATAATTTATTAGCAATTATTTTAGAACCCTAAGTTATTTTAACTTATCAACTAAAACTTATTTTATAAAATTCTTTATCACCTAGCCTTAAAGCTTAGGACATTAGGGTCATGGCTAGTCATGGTTATAACTAGTTGAGCTAGAATTATTTTGTGTAAGTGAATTTAGCTTGAATGTAACCTTAAGTTTTGTGTTTACCCCATGCGGGGTTAGGATAGCCTTGGAAGACGTTTGATTTGAGCAAGCAAAGAGTCAGGTAAGCTCTAACATGGAGTTTTGTGAAGACCAAAAAGTTGTTGTGGCAAGCCAAACACGATGTATATGGACATTTATTTTGTGAAGGCAATTAAGGACTGTTTTTCCTTTTTATTTCAGTCAAGCAAATCATTTGAACGTTAAACAAGCAGTTTTACACAAAATGCTAAACTTTTTCTAAAACCTAACTTTGACAAGACTTTTAGAAACCCTTAATTGCTATTTCCAAATAAAGCAAAGTATGGTCAATTTTCTCCCAAGTGGAGCAATCAACGTTGAGTACTCAATAAGGGTAGACCACCAGAACTAGTCTTTGAAGGGTTAGGGTAAGTCTCTCAGTAGGTGGCCACCTCTGAGGGGTAAGTCCTTCCTGGATAGGATGCCAGTCCGGTAGGTCATATCGGTCCGAGCTAGCAAGTTTCAGTCATGTGGACTGCGTGTTCCGGTGTGGACAACCGGTAAGTTTGGGTGTAGAGATGGAGGAGTATATCACCCGGTAGGCTGTACACCTACCTTTTGTCAGCTTGCACAAAGTGTGGCATTCTGACTGTTATTTAGTCATGGGGCTCAACGTATGGTAACCCATGGCTACCTATTTGAGTTGTTGTATTTATTGTGCACATGTATAGTTTGAAAAGTAAAATGCCACTCTTTATTTTCAACACTTATTTATTGCTTGCCAGCACCTTTTTCTTATGAAACTTTTACAACCTGCATACATGAATTATTTTATCTGAAACACTCAAAGCACCCACGAGCTTACTGAGATTCTCATCTCACCACCTTTTATGCCATGTTTTCAGGAAGATCCTGCTTTGGAGGTCATTAGCTAGATGTTGCCTATGCTTTGAAGACTCGTGTTATTTACTTTATGTGATGTTTTAAGAGATTGTTGCAAACAGTTTATTTGGGATTTGTTCCAGTACTTATCTTTTGGGTTGTAATAAGTTTAATTTTAAAGTCTTTATTTTATTTTATTTTCATGTAACCTAGTTATAAAGACCCCTTGTCCTCTGGACGGGGCGACATCCCCGGCCCTGATGGGCCTAGGTAGTGGGGTGTTACAGGTTTGGTAAAAATATCTGCAAGCTGTTCATTTGTTGAGATATATTCAACACACACATCTCCTTTAAGAACATGATCTGTAATAAAGTGATGCTTGATCTCAATATGCTTAGTTCTAGAATGTCGAACAGGATTTTTTGTTAAATTGATTACACTTGTATTATGACATAGTATAGGTACACAATCAAAATTGAGACCAAAATCAAGTAATGTGTTTTTCATCCACAAAATATGCGCACAACAATTCCCTGCTGCAAATATTCAGCCTCAGTTGTGGATAAGGATACACAAGCCTGTTTCTTGCAATGCCATAACATTAGAGATTGTTCGAGAAATTGACAATGCCCGTTAGTGCTTTTTCATTCAATTTTACAGCCTGCATAGTCTGCATTTGTATAGCCTATAAGATCAAAGGTGTTAGTATGGGGATACCATAAACCATAATCATATGTTCCAATGAAATATCTAAGGATGCATTTCACGACACGTAAGTGAGATTCCTTAGGACACGATTAAAATCTGGCACAAAGACAAACTGAAAACTTAATGTCTAGTCGGCTAGCAGTAGAGAGGTGCTCATAAGTGTACTGATTTCTTTAGCTTCATTCATTCCGAACTTTTTGAGCAATTCTTTAACGTACTTAGCTTGATTTAGAAAAATTGCATCATTGGTTTGTTTAATTTGCAATCCGAGGAAGAAGTTGAGTTCTCCCATCATGCTCATTTCAAATTCTTATTGCATAGTCTTGGCAAACATCTTACACAAGGATTCATTAGCATAAAAAATAATATCATCAACATAAATTTGGACAATGAGAAGATCATCAGAATTTTCTGACTTAATAAATAGCGTAGTGTCAATCAGGCTTCTTGAAAAACCTTTTAAGAGTAAGAATTCACTAAGTCTTTCATACCAAGCTCGTGGGCTTATTTTAAACCATAAAGAGCCTTTAAGAGTTTGAAAACGGATTTGGAAAGTGCTCATGAATAAAAGCTGGAGGTTGTTCTACATATACCTCCTCTTCAATAAAACCATTCAAAAATGCACTTTTAACATTCATTTAATAAAGCATGAAATTTTTGATAGATGTAAAGGCAAGTAGCATTCTTATGGATTCTAATCTAGTAATGGGAGCAAATGTCTCGTCATAGTTAGTGCCGCCTTATTGATTGAATCCTTGGGCAACAAGTCTAGCTTTATTTCTAATCACCATTCTATGTTCATCAAGTTTGTTTCTGAAAACCTATTTGATACAAATAATCGGATGATCAAGTGGTCTAGGGACGAGTTTCCAAACTTGATTTATCTCAAATTGGTTCAGCTCTTCTTGCATAGCTAGTATCTAAAAATTATCATGTAAGGCTATATCAATACAGTTAGGTTCAATACTAGAAAGCAAAGCAAAATTATCTACAAAATACTATCTAGTTTTGACCCCACAGCTAGGATCACCAATAATTTGCTCTTTTGAATGACCAGTTTTGTACTTTCAATTTTTTGGTAGCCCTTGATCAGTAAGCTCTTCAGTTTCTTACTTACTTTGTTTTGCTTGTTGCTCTTCCAATTCTTCTTCTTTGGCATGAATGTCCAGTGATGGAGCTTTGTGCTATTCTTTACCTTTTTCTTTTGAAATCCCTATCATCATCATCATCATCATCTTTTCTTGATGTATAAATGTTAAACTCATCAAAAACATGTACAGATTCTTCCACACATAGAGTTCTCTTGTTGTACACTCTATATACCTTTTTATTGGAAGAGTATCCAAGGAATATAGCCTCATCGGATTTGCTATCAAATTTTCCATTATCTCGGGTATTAAGAACAAAACATTTGCAGCCAAATATTTTAAAATAGGTAATTGATGGAGTTTTGTCAAATATAAGCTCAAATGGTGTTTTTCTCAGAAAAGGTCTCAGCATAACTTGATTAACAATATAACATGCTGTATTGACAGCTTCAGCCCAAAAGTATTTTGGAAGGGAATTTTCACAAATCATAGATCTAGCCATTTTTTGCAAGGTTTTATTTTTCCTTTCAACAACATTATTTTGTTGAGGGGTTTTAGTAGTTGAAAAGTTGTGAAAGACTGCATTTTTCTCACAAAAATGTGTAAACTCATTATTGCAAAATTCTCTACTATTGTCACTCCTAATAGAAATCAATTTGCATCCAATAGAGTTTTGGATGCACTTGAATAATCTAGATAATTCAGAAAATGCCTCGTCTTTTTGTCTGAGAAACAAAGTCCAAGTAAATCTTGAGAAATCATCTACTAGAACATAAGCATATATCTTACCACCAAGGCTAGTGGACCTCATAGATCCAAACAAATCCATATGTATTAATTCAAGGGGTTTTGATATCGAAATCATTTTCTTGGGCTTAAAGAGGTTTTGATCTATTTTCCAAAATGGCATGCATCATATATTTTGCTTTTATCAAACTTCATTTTGGGCAAACCCTTAACAAGCTCTTTTAAGAATAATTTGTTTAGCAAATCAAATATTACATGGCCTAGTCTTCTATGCCAAAGATAGGTATCATTATCATGTACGAAGAGATATCTTATATCATGAGCCATGAGATCATTAAGAAAGAATACATATACATTCCCAACACGGTTAGCAACAAAAATAGTTTCATTACATGAGCTGTCCATAATAGAGCAAGAATTTTTTTCAAAAATAACTTTGCAACCATTATCACATAATTGACTAATGCTAAGTAGGTTGTATTTCAACTAATCAATTAGTAATACTTGTTTGATAATAGTTGAAGATCCTTTACCAATGTTTCCTATGCCAAGTATCTTCCCTTTCTTTTTATTTCCAAAGGTAACGAATCCGTCATTTGTAGCTTGAACATCTTCTAATAGGGCTACATTGCCGCTCATGTGTCTTGAGTATCCACTATCCAAGAACCACTTTGTGAAGCTCATTTTCTCCAGTGAATGTACCTATACATGAGAAGGGAGAGTGATTTTTGGTACCCATATCTTCTTGGGTCCATAAGGGTTAGTAGTGTTTCTTTTAATTCTCCAATCAGTTTTCATTCATAATCCAATGGTTTTCCTAATATGACACTTGGATACATTATGTCCATTTTTACCACAATAAGTACAACACGTGTAATTTCTATTTAAGGAGCTTGCTTTCACAAAAATAAGACTTGTGTTTTCTTATTTTATGCATATTACCATAGCCAAGGCCATTTCTGTTTCCAGCTATCCTTTGAACTCCAAGAAGTTTATTCAGGCTATTTCGCCCATCAGTGAATTTTTCAATACAAGTAGTGAGATCATCAACTTTCATTTTCATGCTATCAAATTCATAGATCATAACTTCTTCAAGAGATGAGACTTTATTATATAAACATTTATTCTCAAGAGTAGAACAGTTGAAGAAGGTAGAAATAATTTCTTTTTCAACATTCAAGTAGTACATGGAGTCAAAGAGAGTTTTGTTCTCACATATCGTTTGATAATGAATCAATTTTCACTTTCATTTCCTTGTTCCTTCTTTACAGTCTTTTAGTTCACAGAAAATATCAATAAGAAGTGCATTTGGATTATCAATATTATCACAAGTAGAATCATGTAATTTAGCTACAAGATTAGATGAGAAGGAGTTTACCTTATCCTCCACTGCCATGAACCATATGTTAGCTGTTTCATTTTTAGAATATCCATTTTCCTTAGATTTGGACTCATTTTAATCTAAGTTCCTATTAGTCCTTTTCCCTTCTTTGTTTTCAAATTCGTCTTTTTCTTTTTGAGCATCTTACCTTCTTTCTCTTTGGCTATTGGGTAGTTAGCATTGAAGTGTTCCGTACTCTTGCATTCATAACATTGAGGCTTAAAGGATGAGGTTTGTGCTTTTTTTTTTTACGAACTTCTTTCCTCTTTTGAAGTTTCCTTTTTTGAACATTCTTCTGATTTTTTTTTTTTTTTTTTTGCAATCATGGCCAATTCTTCGGTGTCCACTTTAGTTCCGTCATCACTATCGGATTGGCTACTGTCAGCATCCTCATCAGCAGCTTTCAGTGCTATTCCTCTATTGCTTTTGTCATTGTCATAAAATTCTTGAAACTTTTTGAGTTTCATTTTATGGGTTAAGAGAGAGCCTATTAGCTCTTCAGTCGGTAAGGTTTTCAAATCTTTTGATTCCTCTACAGCTAGAGCTTTAGGTTGCCAACTCTTTGGCAAGGCATCCAAAATTTTTCTATTTTGTTCACCAAGGAAATAGCTTTTCCCATAAGCCTTAAGTCCATTTGTAATGCTTGTGAATTTAGTAAACATATCAGTTATGCTCTCATTTGGCTTCATAGTGAATAATTCATAATCATGAATCAAAAGCCGCAACTTTGATTCCTTCACTTGATTTGTTCCCTCATGGGTGACTTCAAGTAATCTCCACATGCCATGGGCTGAATAATAGCCACTTACTCTATTATATTCAGTGGCATCAAGGGTACAACATAGAATGTTCATAGTTTGAAAATTCAATGTCATTTTGGCATTGTCTTTAACATCATACTCATCACCCCTATTTTAGAACTATTCGACCTTCAGTATTTTTAGAAGGAAATATTGTCCCTCTTTCAATTAAATTCCATAACTCAAAATTAATTGAGCAAACATAGATCTTCATGCAATTTTTCTAGAATGTGTAATTACTCCCAGTGAACAAGAGGTCTATTTGTTGAAGATCCCTTGACATAGGGAAGAGAAGAGATATTTCATATAAGCATATTTTCTACAAGGCTGTTTAGCCGAAGAAGAGTAGACTAGCGCTCTGATACTAAATGAAAAACCTTAGAGGGGGGTGAATAAGTTTTTTGGCCAAATGAAAAACCTTAGAGGAGGGGTGAATAAGGTTATTGGCAATTTTAATATACTTTTCAAAAATTTATTTTTCGAAGTCCTCCTTTGGTTTTTCGGATTGAGGAGTTTACAAGATATGAAAAGAAGAATTTTTAAGTAGTCTTAAGGAACCAACTACAATCTGAATGATTTAAGACAAGAGATGTGCAATCAATACTTAAATAGAGATGGGTTGGTGAGAATCATAAGGATTTTTTTTGAATGGTTGAGAACACAGAACAGAGAAATTTGCAAGCCGATAAATTAAATGCAAGGAAAACAAACATGAGATTTATAGTGGTTTGATCTACCAAGATCTATATCCACTACATTAAGCTCACACTTAAAGATTTTTAAATAAGATCTCTATAAACTCAATTAACTCAACGGTGTTTGTCAACACCAATTACATAAGAGGATTACCACACTTGGTTTTACCAAAACCTCTTAATCAACATCAAATCAAGGCTTACCCTAAATGAGATTTACACCACAACCTTGATATTCAAAAAGGATTATAGAAATGACACTGAGATAGCTCATACTTTTGAGCAAATGTGCAAAACAAATGAGCACCAACAACTTTTACTTCTTGAACCAATCAGATTTCACTTTGAAGCACAATTGCAAAGGGAGATTTTTGTATTCTAGAGAATAAGAGTGTTTCTTAGAAAGATAGGACATAAATATGCTTTAAAATCGAGTTTTGAAAGCTTTTATAGAAGCAAAAAGTAAAGTTCCAATAGTTAGGAATGGCTAGTTTCTCGCTCTCAGATTTTTTAGAGTTTTGGACTTAAGGATAGGATGATGGTGCATCCAAAAGGTAAGTCCAAAATCACAGTTTCGAGGAAGAAGCATTTTGACACTATTTACAGAGTTTTGGACGAAGCGTTTAGATGCAGAGCCATCCAAATTATTTAATCCAAAATTCTAAAGCATTGATACTTTGATATCTTTTTACTTATGTGCTTCAAGGTAGAAATAAACTGAATTATAAGGTAAAAAGATATAGGAATTTACACAAAACACCTTAACAAAATGATTCCTAGTCTAAAGTTCTTTCTCAAGGACTTTATGACCTTGTGAGCTCTTAGGTTGAAGTTGTTCTTGATCAATCACCACTTTGGATTCTATTTCCTTAGGAGCTGCTTAGCAATCTTATTTGCATGAATTGAAAGAACCGAGGTCAAACATGTCCTATCACATATAGATCACACATGTTTGTTCTCATCAATGTTTGTCATAAGTCAAAACATAGGAGAATGCCCTTAGGGCTAACAAATAGCATTCTAAGTTAAGTGTAAAACCATCACGAATCAAAACTTCCTAAAAAATAGGTAACGGTCTATAAAAAGTTCCACTGATAGGATGACTACTAATTCACACCACTTACGGGCAGTTTAATGCTAAAAACCTCCAACGTAGGTTGGTCGATCCTAGCAAATACTCTAGGCTGTTAATTTTACTCTTCCATTAGTTCTAGATACTTGTGGAAATCCATCCTATAGAGGGTCATGCTCAGAATGACACGAGAAAATCTACTATCTCTAATGAGAGTTGTGATGGAAGCCATTGGGTCGTTGGTGCCACTCTCCCACTTAATCTTTTATTGAAAATAGAGTTTTCAACCCAAAAACATTTGTTATAATCTTATGGTTTCATTAACTTTAGTAAAAATCTAAAATTCAACATTATTCTCTAAGTCAAGGACTAAATCCTTTGAGAGAATAAACTATGAATTTATTTTATTATTCTAAGTTAATAACCAAGTAAAACTTTATTAAATAACCTTACGTTCAATATTATTTTCTATATCAAGGATTAAAACCTTTAAGAGAATAAACCATTAACTCCTTTATTTTTAAAGTTTCTTAGATTAAAACGTTTTATAAAAAACCGTCCTATCTAGTAAGACTTTAGTCTTACAAGAACTTGCGCATTTGATAAAAAAAAGCGAAATAAGTATGATACCAAAAGTAAACTTTTTCATGCTCAAACTATTCATTTATTCCTAAGTGACCAAACAATGGAGTAAACATCATGAATTAAAAATTAATGATCTTGTTTAATCCTAAGGTGGTTCCATCCTTTACTATTAATTTTCATGCAAATTATTCATCCATTGATAAATAAAACTATTGCAGAAAATTAACCTCATACAATGGTTTCAAACATGATTACATCAAGAAAAATTGAGGAACAAAACTTCAGCCGTGCTCTCCTATTTCTTGGACAATTTGTGCACGACTTCCTCTGGGCAGAGTGACCCTGAGACTTGGTCCATTGGGCCCAGCCAACGCCGGATCCAATTTGTTTCTCCAAAAATTCCAGTAAGGCAGAGTGGACCTGGCGCCTAGTCCGATTTGCCCACCTGGTGTCGGTTCAGCTCTGGAGTTCGCCAATTTCTGAAAAAAATCCAGCTTTTTTGCCACTTTTCTCCCCTCAACAATTCCAACAATCACGTTCTTCTAGTCTCCAAAATTTACAGATTAAAAGAATACAGAGAAACGTAAAACTAGGCATAAAAACATGCCTTTACAAGTACCTATACCTCTAACCACGAGGCGTACATCGAATCTACTTAAAACTAGAAAAATAATGGAAAAACCATTAGAATACATGATCCTATGCTTCTAACCGCAAGGCGTACATAAAATCTAGAAACCAATATATACGTGATCACATGAAATCACAAAAGATTCATTTTTTAATAGTAAAGGAACCATATTTTTCTAGTTTTAACCCTACCACATGCTCCTAGATAAAAATTATGGCTCTGATACTGCATGAAGGATCAACGGAAAAACATCAAAGGAAAAACGCAGCGGTAAATTTTTAGTTATTTTGAGCTATATCTATGAGAGAGTACTTACTTTTCTTTATTGGTCGTGAATTAACCAACGTAGGGACAGGTTGCACTGGAATTTCTTCTTGCGTTGTAGGGGGAGAATGAGGCGCTTGTTGTTCAATTAGAACTCCTGCCAATCTTCTACTCCTACGCATAAAGTGTCTCTAAGCTACTTCTCTTTATCTTCCGGAGTATAACTCTACTTTACTCTTGGCGTTACCTTGGTAAGAGCTCTCTTTGGATAATCAAAACACACTCTACTATAGAGAGGGAGGAGAGGAGACGACACACACTAGAGAGAAGAAAACTCTAAAAACGTCGTCACTTTTTTTTCCTTCTCTTTTTCTCACTATATTTGGCCAACCTAGGGCTTTCTTAAGCCCTAATGGCTGAAAACATAAAGCCCTAATGGGCTAGGTGCTGTGCTCAAAAACCAATCCAAGACTGGCCCAATCCTCTTAATTAATTAATTATCTTTTCTGGGCCTCATTAAATATCTAAGACCAATTAATTAATTTTAATTAGACTCTTAATATATGTTAACATATATCAGCCCAATTAATTAATTTATTCTAGCTCAATTCTCTTAATTAATTAATTAATTTTTTTGGGCCTTATTAAAACCTAAGACTAATTAATTAATTCTAATTAGACTTTTAGAATAAAGTCTATTTCTCTTCCAAATAATTATCCATTAAACCCAAATTGTGTCTAAACAACACTAAGGTAACTTGAGCTGCTCCGGGGACCAAGAGATATATTATTCATGGCTAAAAAAAATGATCACAATGCCCTTCCTAATAAATAGCCGCATTTTATCATTTTAAATATTTTCATTTGTCACCATATAAAAATATTGACCCTAAGAACAATATTGTTAAAGTAATGTCTCTGACCCACAAGTAAAATGAAAGAAATACCCTTATATATAACACCCATTAATGAGACAGGATAAAGTACTAACACCCATCTCAATAACATCTACCATTCTTAGATCTCTAGTCTGATAATCTATGACTCACTTGAATGTACTTACTTATCATTGGAAGCTACCCAAAAGCACACATTCTAGAGTCACGTTCCCAGAGCCTTGGATAATTCGATTATCCTGGATAATCACAAAGGGGTGATTTAACCTCACTAAGTGAAGCATAGAAACTCTATTGCATGAGTCCATCTTAATTAACTAGAGTAATACACCTAACATACAAGGATATTGATCTCACAAAAGAAATCTCACCAACATACATCAAAGTATAAAACCCTAGCTTCACTAGACTACTAACTCTTACTCAAGTATGAAGGTATCCGTCCACGTTATAGTAGTAATAGTCTGGTCTCTATAATTATAGTACTTTAAGAGAGACCACTACTACAGGTCTAGTTTTATGTATTCGAAATACGCTTATGCCAATGATATGAGTGAACTACTCATTAATTCAATGTAAACTAGTCCTCATTGGAAATCATGCAATAATAGTTTTACCTTGATGAAATGCCCAGTTCTATCAAAAAACTAAGAACTCAATTTTACATGTTTGATAAGTACCCATGGTTTATACCTTTCTGTAAAGAAGACCTAACACATAGGCCATTACTTGTCATACTTGGTGTAATACCCCACGACTATGTACCCTAAAAGGGCAGGGATGTCGCCCTGTCCCGTAGGACATGGGGTCTTTAGAACGAGGTATAAAATATAAAGGCAATCTCCAAAGGGATCAACTTAGATAAATAAAGAAATACTCTTATTACATCAGGCTCAACTTGGAGCAAAACGAAATAAAAAAAATATTGTTCAGAAGTATAAACGACAAAAGTCTCCTAGAACAGCATAGGAAAAATAGCCAAAGCCTCTACTATCAAAGCCTCGCTGACTCAACACAATCTATCACCTGAAAACATGATGTAAAACAGTGTGAGAATAAATCTCAGTAAGTCCTGTGTGTGCACATGGTGTTTTGAATAGTACGTGTATGCAAAGGGCAAAACATTTGTAGAAATAAGTTGGCAAGTCATAAACAATCTCTTTTCGCAAGGAGTGGGTTTTTCTCATTGTCACACTTTGTACAAAATAAATCCTCCACTCGAATAAACAGTTATGTCACCACACGTTGGGCTCCATGAGAACAAAATGGCTAAGGCACCACACTTTGTGCACCTTGTCCGGACCAGATTACCACACGTTGGGCGTTCTGATCAAGGTGAGTATACAGCTCACCGGGTGAGATACTCCTCCATCTCTACACCCAACAAAACCATCCGGGTGTCCATGCTGGGAATATAAATAATACCATACCAAGTACACATGCTAGCTCGGACTGGCCTGACCAACCAACATTGTCGCCTTTTCAAGCAGAGTTCATCTTCTGGAGGTGGCCTCCTGCCAGAAGACTTACTCTAGCCCTCTAAGACTAGTATTGTTAGCCTACCCTCATTGAGTACTCAACGAACATATCCGTCAATTCCTGATTCAAAATTTCCATACCTTGGCTTTATACAACGTGGTTTTCTTTAAAAGAGATTTCCAAAAATTTAAGGAAAAGAATAGTTTTCTTGATAAAATCATTAGTTTGACGAAACCGTTTAAAGAATAATCATCCACGTTTACAACCCAAATAATCATAGTTCAACAATAGCTTTTCAAAGCTTCACAACATAGACTTGCCATCACAACATTTAACAAAAGAGTTTATACAAGGACTTACCATCACAACATTTAATAAAAGAGTTTATGCAAGGACTTACCTGATATGCCTCAGATAAACGTGATAAATTCACAGCTTGCTTTTCTCAATTATCCTCCTGATCTAAACCATGTAATATCATGATCAGGGTCTCAATTAATTCAAACATGTTCTAATCTCATTTATTTTCACAACAATTCACAATCCCTTATTTAATTCCAAGTAAACTATCCAATCCCCAAAGATCACATACCATGACCACATGTTCATCCCACTAATAGACATCATTAAACTTTACTTTTGGCATCAAAGGCGGGTATTCCCTTACCTTGCAACAACCGGGTGATGAGGTCTCGATGCTCCTATGGTGGTCGTCCCGAGTTCGCTTAAGAAGAAGAGAAAAGATACCTCATTTGCTCCTCTTGACCGAAATTTAAAGAAGAAGATGAAATCAGCCTCTATGGGGCGTGATTTAAGGGAAGAAGAAGGAGAAAAGAATCATTAGAGAAAACGGCATCAAGAGGTTGGGATGATTTTTGCTTACCTTAAAGTGTGTTCGATTTTTGCTTAGAATAGTTCTTGAGTTTTCGAAAATTTGCAGAGAGAATTTGCTGGAATTTTCATGTAGAATGGAAAGGATAGATGGCTGCTATGATTTAGAGTTGGAGAAGGTTGGTTTAGGGTTAGATGGTGATGTTTAGAAAGACTCCTAATGGCTTTAGGTTTCTTGGACAGCAAGGGCGAAAATTTGCAGCTTGCGGCACCTTTGATGCTGGCCGATTTCAAGAGGGATTAAGAGGAGAAAAGTGTTCTGAACTTTCTCCCTAGGCTGGCCGAAATAATGCTCAAGAGAAGGGTTGAGTGTGTTCAGGTTTTTTGGCCAAAATAAGAGAAAGTTTGTGTGAGTTTTGGTGACAGAAAATTCTGTACAAGCTGTGCAAAAATTCTGTGCAAGAGTGATGAGTTTTGGACTGTTTTGGTTGCTGTAGTTCTGCCGAAATTTCCAGAGAAAAATGAGGGTTTTGGGCGCTAAAAAATAGCTTGATCAGCTGGGGTTTTTTGGTGGGTTGTGTGTGCAGAATTTCGGTTGGAATAGGTGTACAAGGCTGGCCGAAATTTTCTGTACCAAGCTGCTGAAAATCCTGTGCATAAGCTGGACGAATTTCTGTGGTTTTGTGAGAATAAAATTCTGGTTTTGTGCAGCTAAGGTAATCTGAATTGATGAGGAGTATTTAGGTGCTTTGAGCTAGAGTTTGGAGAGTTGGATTGCACTTAAGGAGTGCTGGAATTTCGGACAGCTTGTGTTGACACAAAGCTGCCGAAATTCTGCTAGGATAAGGAAGAAAATCCTAGTTGAATTAGGGTTGAAATAGAAGTCTGATTTGCTAAGGGATTTAGGATAAGATTTCCTAGCTTTGGAAGAGTTTGAGTTGAGCTAAAGTTCCTCCTAGAAGTGGCGGCACAATCTGGAAATTTTTCCAGATTTTTAGCTAACATTCTAGGGTTAAAATCAACAAGGTTTCCTACTAGAAAAAGGACTCTTTAATTCCAACTATCCATGGTATCATCCATTAAGCTAAAATCAAGCTGGAATTTTATTTATTAGCTAGGGTTTTTTTTTCCTTTTTTGAAAATCCTAAGGAATAAAAGCTGAAAATTAAAAGTGAACTTTATTCACATCAAAGTCCTTAAATTTAGGGAATAAATATAGAGACTTATTTCCTTGGAATAATGACACTAAAATTTCTCTAGGTTTGCTAGATCTTTTTCGGCCAAGACATGGAAACTCTAAGGAATGGAATTTTCAAGAAGAGGAACTAACTTCACAAAAAGTAGGATTCGAACTCGGGTCACCAAAGGAAATCACCAACCTCCCCGCTATTCCAAAACAACTCCAATACTAATTTTTCTACAGTCAGTTCTCACCATCCCCCCAATACTCATCCTTCCAAATCTTCGACCAAACCTCCCTTATCCAAATCTTTAACAACACATCAATTAATTCAAATGCAAGAGCAACGGAAAAATTCTCATGCATCCATGCAAATAAAATAATTCTAAGCTACCACAAAAAATGCAAGATACTATGCAATGCATGACTTTTCCACATAGTCAAAGGTGGTTTTGGGCAGGGTATTACACTTGGACCTTTAAATATGCAATAATATAAGAAACAAACTAAATTGAATGAATACACATTTTATTGCAATATAGTTAAATAGAATACATAGTCTTTGATGGCATACTTTCCAATGCCCTACTTTGTACAAGACCAGATATCTGTTTTACAGTAGGCATGGTTAGTAGGTATTAGTCAAACCCAAGAAAGAACATTGGCAAGCTATGAAGCATATATTCAACTACCTAAAAGGAACGGGGGATTATATGCTTGTTTATTAAGCCAATAATTTAATTCCTACCAATTACACTGACTCAAACTTCTAGGCAAAAAAAGATGAAAGAAAATCCACTAGTGAATACGTTTTCACTTTGTCTGGAGGAGCTATTTCATGGAGGAGTGTTAAGTAATCTTATATTGCTAATTCCACCATAGAAGCTGAGTATGTAGCAATTTCAGAAGCTCAAAAGAAGTAATTTAGCTTCACAAGTTCCTCATAGAACTTAAAATAGCATCATAAATCGACAAGCCCAATATCATATATTGTAACAATTCTGGAGCTAGGTCACAATGTAAGGAACCAAGGAACCATAGAAAGGGCATGCATATTGAGAGGAAGTATTACTTGATCCGGGAATTCATTCAAAAATGGGGGATAGTGATTGATTGGATTTTCTCTTCAAACAATCTAGCGAATCCTTTTACCAAGCCTCTGACGAAGAAGGTGTTCAAAAGACATCTTGACGTTATAGGGGTAGGCACATATAGACTATTATAGTCTATTTAGTACAAGTGAGATATTGTTGGCATGTATGCCTAAAATGGACTATGTATTTCTATATTTTGATAACTAATAAAATATTTCATTTATTAATATTTGTTTATTTACCTATATTTACACATTAAGGTCTAAGTAAGTTAGTAAGTGATCTACATGATTGGGTCATGCTTTCACAGAAAAGTGTAGATCATGGGCTACTAACATACAAGTAAAAATGCTCTTGATCAATTAATGAAGTTAGGTACTTCGTCAAGGATTAGATCATTACACTGTGGCTTCTAAATGGGGGATTAGTTTATCTTTGACCAGTGAGTAATCCACTCATGCCAATAGTATAAGTATATTTAGAATACGTAGAATTGGACTACATGATAATAACTTTTATAAAAAGCACTATAATAAATAAAGATTGGTTTATCACCGGTACTGTATCGACGAGTACCTTTAGACTTGAGTATAAGTTGGTGGTCTGGTAAAGCTGGACTTTTGTACTTTGATGTATGATGGTGTGGTCTAAATACAAAACTAATAACCTTATACGTTGGGTGTATGACTTCAGTTAATTAAGACGAACTTATACAGTAGAGTTTCTACACTTCACTTTGTGAAGATATCACCCCTTGTGATTGTCCAGGATAATCTAAATAAACCAGGGCCCTGCGAAACATGACTTAGTGCGTATGCTTTTGGGTAGCTCCCGAAAATTAGTTCGTACATATTGTAAGTCATAGATTATCAGACTAATTATCAAAAGATGGTAGATGTCATTGAGAAAAGTGTTAGTACATTTTTTCTTATCTTAATGACGAGTGTTATATAGAGAGATATTTTCGTCATTACACCTGTAGGTTGAGGACATTGCGCTTGCAATATTATTTTTGGGGTCAATATCTCTATATGGTAATAAATAGAATATTTAAAATAATAAAATACGGCTAATTGTTAGTAAGGGTATTTTAGTCATTTTAGTAGCCAAGAATAATATGTCTTTTAGTCCCCCGCCTAGCTCAAGTAACTTTAGTAAATATGGGCTTATTGGGTGAATTAATAATGGAAGAATTGTTCTAGGAGTCCAATTAATTATTTATTTGGGTTAGAATAATTTATTGAGCTATTTTAATTAAATTATTTTATTGATTAATTATCTTGGATTACTTTATATTGGGCCTAAATAGATTAATTAATTAACAAGAAAGCTATTTAATTAGCATTGAGCTAATTTAATTAAATTAGTTTATTAATTAATTACCTTGGATAATTTTATATTAGGTCCAAGTGGATTAATTAACTACCATAGGAGCTAGTTAATTAGTCTTGGGCTAAGAAACACTCTAGCCCACTAGGGTTGTGAGTGATGACTTTTGTTATTTTAGAAATAAAGGATAGTCGTCACAAGTAAAAATAAAAATAAAGGAAAAAGGAAATAAAGAAAAACGGTGGAAAATAATATATGACCACTTTTTTTTCTTTGGGGAAATTTTTCCTTTAGCATTTTCCTTGGTTAAAATTAGCTCTGCTCAATATTCTTCCAAGAAAATTATTTTTTATCTATTATTCTACTTTCATTGGTAGATAGCTTATAGGAGGTTCGAGAATACTTTAGAAGATTGAAAGTTAGCAAAATTTTGGTGTGTGTGTTTAATGCAAAGGACTCGACACTTAGCTGGTATTCTTGCTGAATAAGTAGTCATGACAAGCCAAAACATTCCGTCAAATTCAAATCCTTTAGTTATTCAATCGAAGTGGCCTAAAAGTAAGTATTCCTAGACTTTGGCTCCGAAAAAAAAAATTTAAATTTCTATTTTCTGCGTTTTTTAATTTTCCCACGAACCTTTCACGGGGTATTTATAACTAGGTAAAATTGAAAATCCAAAACAGTAAACAAAACTTATTACAAATGATCAAGTACCTATACAAGTCTTAAATCAAAGTGATTAAATAAACTCTCTGCAAATGAAAACACATTAAAGCTAAGTAAAGTCTTCCATCTCCTAAGGGTGCTCAACTTGTCAAATTGGCGCTTCTTGAAGATTAAATGGTGTGAGAATTACTTCTCAGTATGCTTTATGTGTGTTTTTTTAAATATTTTAAAGTTATTTTATGAGATGAGAATCTAAATAATTAGAAAAAAGTACTTGCAAGTCATTATAATACAATTTTGAAATTATTAAGTGGTTGTTTCCATGTTTTTACTCAAAAGACAATACATATTTTTAGAAAATAAACCACTCATGAAAATCGTACTATGAAACTCTGCATCATAGGCCATTGTCAAAAAACCCTACATCATGATAAGGTACTATGTTAGAGTTATGTTCTAGAACCAATCCATTTGTACCATGTTTTTTGTACAATTATTTAATAAAGGCATTCTTTATATTTTAGTTTTTTGGTTTTATTTGTGTATGAGCATAAAAATGATAAATGAAATCCCTAGAACAATGTTCAGTATTAAGAAAATCATGATAGAGATCTGAAGGTATAGAAAACGGAAAACACAGGGCACGCAGCAGAAGCGAAGATCAAAAACTGAAAAAAAAAAAAAAACAAGAATAGGAGATTCTCGAATAGGGCCGCGTTGGCTCTGGTAGCCCTAGCTGGCGCCGGTTAGGCTCTGTTTGGACTCTGAGGTTAAATTTTTTTTTTACCTCTTTTCCTCATTCTAATGGTTGGCTGGACCAAAACGTGCTCAATTGGGGTAGGTGTGCTGGTGGAAGCCTCTGGTGCGATTCTTGCAAGTCTCCTACTCCGTCTTTGCATGTAGGCGAATGCCAATCCCTCGATCTTCCAGTATATGGCCTGCCTAAATCCGTTTGGTGAACAACTACAGACTAAGGAACATTTTTTCTGGAGAGAGAGAGAGAGAGAGAGAGAGAGAGAGAGAGAGAGAGAGAGAGAGAGAGAGAGAGAGAGACGTCTGGTTTTTTCATAGAGAAGAAGCCGTCTTAGAGAGTGTATGTTTTAACCATAACGTTGTTTCCAATCCTCCTATTTAACCTAAATAAAACCATAGGTAAAACTAGACTGGGCCATTGGACTCTTAGTTTAACCTTTTGGACTTAATTAATTATTCTAATTAGAACTAACCTAATGGCCCAATTAGTAATTAATTTTTCAGCCCAAATAAACTAGTCCAATTAATAAACCTATATTAGTTTAGTCTCAGGTTAATCTTTAATTATTCAAATTGGGCTAAAGCCCTAAATAATTAATTAACCCACTAAATTAATTTTATTAATTCTCTCTCCATAGACCTTTATTTTATTCTAGCCCAATAATTAAATCAGGCTACTTAAATAAAATAAATTCCATTTAATTTAAAATCAATTCCTTAGCTCGTATTTAATTAGGACTCACGGTCTATACTGAGGACCAAATGACACACTGCCTTAGCTACTAAAATGACCAAAATACCCTTGCCATATAAATAGCTATGTTTTGCATTTTAAATATTTTCTAATATCACCATAAGGAAATATTGACCCTAAGGACAGTGCTGCGTTAGCAAAGTCTCCAACCTACAGGTGTAATGACTAAAATACCCCTCTATACATTACCGTACATTCAGAGAGGAAGAAGTGTACTAACACCTCTCTAAATGACATCTACCATCCTTAGGCCTCTGGTCCAATGATCCACGACTTCTTGGATTATTTCTGCTTTCCAAGGGAGCTACCCTAAAGCAAACATCCAAGTCATGTTTCCTAGGGCCCTGGATATTTAGATCATTCAAACAACCACAAGGGGCGATATAGTATAGAAACTATCTTGTACAAGTTTGTCTTAACTAACTAGTCGCACATACCCAACATGCAAGTATATTGGCCTTACAATAGAACCTCAATTATAGCATATCAAAGTATATGCTTCCAGCTTCATCAGACCACCAACTCATACTCAAGTCGTAGAGTACTAGTCCACGCTGTAGCGGTAGTAGTCTAGGTTTCTATCATATAGTATTTCTAGAAACCATTACTACATGTCCTATTCTACGTATTCAAAATACGCTTATGTCATGAAGTGAGTGGACTACTCACTGGCTAAAGGTAAGCCATTCCCTATTTAGAATTTACAATATAATAGCCTAGACATGATGAGATTCTCATTCTCATTCTCATCAATCGGTTAAGAACGAATGTTTATGTGTTAAGTAACCTGTGATCCATACCTTACTGTGAAAGACCTCCATTCACATGGACCACTTACTTAAACACAATGGGTCTTTTACAAACGTAATTGTGCACAAATAAAATTGTAAATTCAAAAATAAATTCTAAAAATAAATTCTTTTATTAAAAAATTCAATTTTTTACATCAGAAACCTAGTCTAAGAGGGCATACATCCCAACAAGATCATGATATGGGATCTCTACTATAGTATGCAGTACTTGTAGTTAAACCATCCCTATTCATAGTATTAATAAGATGAGATATCACTAATACATCAAGACTAGCACATGTTAGACTTTTTGACTGGCTCAAGTAGTGGTTCTCACATCCGTGAGTATTGTGATACTTAAAGTTAATATGTAAATGCTTGTTATATGAACAAGTTTATTGGATGATCTACCTATGAGATAATTATTGGGTATCTCAAGCTCGTATCCTATACGGCGTAGCAGAAAATAAACGAGATAGCATCCCATGACCTGTCTATGTGACAAGACATAAAGATAATAAAGGTAACAGCTTTTTACCTTCGTTTGATCGTCCGAAGAACAAAATTTCTTTTTCAAGTCGAGGCGCGATCCAGCAATCCTCTTATGCAAACTCCACGAGAGTGGGACATCTAACCACTATAATCACAGTGTGTGATTATCTCTAATAGTAATCCACACAGAGGAATACTCAAGCACTAAAATTTCCTGTGCTAACAGAAAAAGATGGCGGCTAGGGCTGTTTTCGTTTTCAGCAAAACGAGAGAGAGAGAGAGAGAGAGAGAGAGAGAGAGAGAGAGAGAGAGAGAGAGAGAGAAGAAGAAGAAGACGTTTGTTTTGTGGCTCCTATTTTTCATGTGAATCACCCTTGGATTAGGGTTTCGAGCATATCCAATATATGTTCCAAAAATCCACTAAAAATTTGAAATTCTAAAAAAATTAGAATTTACAAATTGTAATTGGAAACATCAAGTTCCCATAATTACAACTTGGACCACAACTTATAACTAATTATAATTTGTCCACAATAACTTCTCTTTCTCACAATTAACCCCACTATGTTATCAAATAACATCTTGAGTATATAATCCTCGATTATGTGTGGCCTATTAGGTTTCCCAGTCAATTGGTAGCGAACATGAATTAATCCAAACGTCTTTGAGATTAATAATCCATAATTAATTGGAAATAATCCTATTAATTCTAATCAGGATTAGTTTATTAATTCATCAATCAATAAACCCATATTCCCAGATCATGAGCAGTATCTAGCAACACATTATGACCACCCAAGAGTCCAGGAAGTCAAGTGGCTTGACATGAACCCTTCAATAACAAACTCCAGTGTAATTAACTCCTTTCACCATACAATATCTCATTCAGTTTGGAGTACGAAATTAGTGCCAACTCCTTCTAGAATTAATTCTAACCCGAATACAATAGTACTTTTACCAGGAACCCACTACTCTAGATGTGTATCAAGTGGAACTATTTCCAATATACAATCGCCTTGGCCAAGGATTTCCGAGTAGTAATTCCAACAAGTGGCCATGAGATATTCGCCCCTACTATTAGGAGTGGTGAATCTTTTATTGACCATCTCAACTACTTTCGTTTACCTCACAATGTACCCAATATCTATCCCATAGGTGGCCCTCGATTGAGCTCCAGAGATTGGAATCAATGTACAAAGCCCAACAAATAAAGTACCTTGGAGATCTCAAGTCTAAGGATACTTGCATGTTTGCTATATTGAGATTATATCACTGGCACTAAATAGTTATCCATGTGATTATTTCAAAGCTAGGTCATCCAATAAACTTGTTCCATTAACAAGCATCCATGTGTTAACTTTGAGTATCTCAATACTCACGGTTATGAGAACCACCGTCTGATCAAATCAGGAAGTTTAACACATGCTAGTCTTAACGCATTAATGATGTCCTGTCTCATTAATACTATGACTAGAGACTATTTAAGTACTAATACCATCCAGTGTAAAAGGAATCTCATATCATGATTTCCTTAACACAGTGTTGTACTAGGGATTTTATCGAACAGTTATATTACTTAAAGTAAACAAAAGAAGCTATAAAATAAATAATACCTTTTATTAAAATAAAATGTGTCATATACAATGTACAAGTGATTGCCTCTAGGGCACAACACTAACAATAATCACATGGATAACTATTTAGTACCAGTGATATAATTTCATTATAGAAAATATGCAAATATCCTTAGATTTGAGATCTCTAAGCTTCTTTGTTCGTTGAGTGTTATACTTTGATTCTAATATTTGAAGTCTTATTGGGACCATCTATGAAATGGATATTGGGTATAATGTAAAGTATATGAAAGTAGTTGGCATGGTCAATAAAGGATTTATCACTCATAATAGTTGGGGCGTATATTTCATGGCTACTTATAGAGGATCATTACTCAAGAAGTCCTTAGCCAAGATAACTATGTATTGGAAATAGTTTCAAATGATATACATGTTGAATAATGGATTTTAGAACAAGTAGTAATAAATTTGGGCTAGAATTAATTATATTTTGGAGGGAGTTGGCATTAATTCCATACTCTAAACTGAATGAGAAATAGTATGATAAAATGAGTTTCTAAATTGAATAAGAAATAGTATAATAAAATGAGTTTATTGCGCTGATATTTTGGTATTAAAGGGTTTATGTCAAACTACTTAACTTTCTGGACTTTTAGGTGGTCATGATGCGTTGCTAAATACCGCTTATGATATGCTAAATATGAATTTAGTAATTAGAGAATTAACCCTAATAATAAAAGGATTACTAATTCTATAATGATTAGAATTAGTTCATATTTTGCTACCAATAGAGTAGAAAACCTGATAGGTTACACATATTAGATAACTTGTTACTCAAGATATTATATGATAATATTATAGGATTAGTTTGAGAGAAGAAATAATTTTATGCACTAATTATAATATGGTTATAATTATTTGGGGTTAGATTTTTAATTACAAAATCTTTGTGGTCTAATTATAAACTTTTTATAGTTCGAGGGCCTAGTTGCAATTATCAAAACCCAAAGCCCATAAGTTAAAAAGGGTTTTATTTTCCTAAAAGGTTTAGGAAATAAATTAAAAAAAAGGAAAGAAAAGCTATCTGTGGTTTTCTTAAGGTGGTGGACATGGTTATAAAGATTAGCCGCCTTTAGCTTTAGACATAAGAGACAGTAGTTTTTTCTCCCTTTTATAGAAATTGAGTTTTCTTTATTTTTTCTCTGAACAAAATTAATCCTATAGCCATCAGAAATTAAACCAACTAGCATAGGTTCTTGGCACCTAGCTTAAGTATCATTCATCATGTGGATATTATTAAAGAAATTCTTACACTTGGAATTTTAGTAATTCATGGCTTGAAAGATTTTTGGAGGAATTTCACAAGGAGGAAAAATCTTAAAAGTTTCATTTTTTAGGTAACAAAAAATTCTCTTTTCTTTTGACCCATTTAATTACATACGAGTATTCCTTTGCAAGGATTTCGTTTTAATTTCTATTGTGCGTATTTGGTATTGCACGATCAAAATTTAACAGTGGTATCAGAGATCTCTCCTATGCATTTTACAGGTTTTTGTTTGTAGTTTGAAATTGTTTCAAAAAGAAAAGAAAAATATATAATATGTTTGGGTCTGTGAAATTGTTTAATGAATATTGTGAAATTATGTCACGAATATTTTGGTTTCTAAAAAAAAAATGGATTTTGTTCTTTGCTCATATTAATTACTGAAATTTGTTTCAGTAAGGATTTACGAAATCTTTGATAATATGGAATTGTTTTATTTTGATTTGTATGAAGAAAAATTATTTGATACAAACTTTGTTTCGCATTTCTTGAATTGATTTAGATTTTCAAAATATAAAAATAGGGAAAAAATTCGCATAAATTTATTTATGAAAACTAGAAGACGAATAGAGAAGAAGCGAAAAAAAAGAGGGGCATAATAGCCTATGCAGGGTTGTGCCTAGGCAACCGAGGTTTGTTCCTAGGTTGCTTAGGCTAGTACATACTTGCCTGGGTAGCCTAGTGCCTAGCCTATGGAGGCTAATAGCCTGCACAGGCTAGTCTGGTCTGGTCTCCTTCATTTTTTTAAATAGAACTTTTTCCCTTCTTTTCTTTTCTAGAAAGGGTTTTTAGTTTCCTTTCAATATGGACCTAAAGGTATTTCTAAAATTTGATTTTAGACCCATGACTCTCCAAAATAGTGATTTTGGATTTGTATGTTATGTTTTTTGCTTAAGTATATTTTGCGCATGTTTTGGCATGATGGCTTGGTTATGGATTAGGACCAAATATAATTGTGTATCATGCATATTTATTACTTTGTTTTTTTAATAAATAGGGCTTGCATGCCTTTCCTTGCTCTATAATTCTTTTATAATTTCCCTTCTCATCTAAATCCCTTTGAAAGTGTCTATGGAGGTCAGGGTTTCGGAGATAGAAATGAAGCAGGAATTGGTATTCTTAATTTTGCCTTAGCTTATGATTTGACTATAACAAACATGGTTCAAGAAGAGGAATTCTCACTTGGTGACTTTTAGAAGCGGGTTAAATGCTAATCAAATAGATTTCTTTATTTTGAGAAATAGAATTCGTAGTGGTTATATGGATTGTAAAGTTATTTCAAGTGAGAGTGTAGTTACGCAACACAGGATGCTAGTTCTCAATTTTTATTTTAGGACACAGGGTAAGCAAAGGATCTATCGGGTTAATTCTAGGATCAAGTGGTGGAAGTTACAGGGGGATGAAATGATAGCCTTTGTCGATAAGGTCATTTAGGTAGATGATTTGTCTTTCAATATGGATTTGGATCCGAATACTATGTAGAGACGTATGGCTTAAGGTATTAGAATAGTGGCTAAGGAAGTGCATGGTGAATCTAAAGAAAGAGTACCACCAAACAAAGATGTGTCATGGTGGAATAACGAAGTGAGAAAAGTTGTAAGAAACAAATGAGACTATTATAGAAACTTGGGAAAGTGCAGGAGCACCGAGAATTTTAAGAAGTATAAGATAGCAAGAAGATAAGCAAAAGAATCCGTTAGGAAAGCAAGATCAATAGTTTTTAAGGATTTGTATGAAAAGTTGGATACTAAATGTAACACCCCACGACTACGTACCCTAAAAGGGCGGGGATGTCGCCCCGTCCCGTAGGACAAGGGGTCTTTAGAACAAGGTATAAAATATAAAGGCAATCTCCAAAAGGATCAACTTAGATAAATAAAGAAATATTCTTATTACATCAGGCTCAACTTGGAGCAAAACGGAGTAAAACAAAATATTGTTTAGAAGCATAAGCAACAAATGACTCCTAGAACGGATGGAGAAAAATAGCAAAAGCTTCAACTATTACATGCCCCGCTGACTCAGCACAGTCTATCTCCTGAAAACATGATGTAAAACGGTGTGAGAATAAATCTCAGTAAGTCCTGTGTGTGCACATGGTGTTTTGAATAGTACGTGTATGCAAAGTGTAAAACAGTTGTAGAAATAATTTGGCAAGTCATAACAATCTCTTTTCGCAAGGAGCGGGTTTTCTCATTGTCACACTTTGTACAAAATAAATCCTCCACTCGGATAAAAGTCATGTCACCACATGCAGGGCTCCATGTGAACAAAATGGCCAAGGCACCACACTTTGTGCACCTTGTCCGGACTAGATTACCACACGTTGGACGTTCTGATCAAGGTGAGTGTACAGCCCACCGGGTGAGATACTCCTCCATCTCTACACTCAACAAAACCATCCGGGTGTCCATGCCGGGAATATAAATAATACCTTTCAGGTATAAAGCTAGCTCGGACCGGCCTGACCAACCAACACTGTCGCCTTTTCAAGCAGAGTTCATCTTCTGGAGGTGGCCTCCTGCCAGAAGACTTACGCTAGCCCTCCAAGACTAGTATTGTTAGCCTACCCTTATTGAGTACTCAACGAACATATCCGTCAATTCCTGATTCAAAATATTTCCAAACCTTGGCTTTGTAAAACGTGGTTTTCTTTAAAAGAGATTTCTAAAAATTTAAGGAAAAGAATAGTTTTCTTGCTAAAATCGTTAGTTTGACAAAACCGTTTAAAGAATAAATATCCACGTTTACCACCCAAGCAAACATAGTTTAACAATAGCTTCACAACATGGACTTGCCATCACAATATTTAACAAAAAAGTTTATAAAATGACTTACCATCACAACGTTTAATAAAAGAGTTTATGCAAGGACTTACTTGATATGCCTCAGATAAATGCGATAAATTCACAGCTGGCTTTCCTCAATTGTCCTCCTGATCTAAACCATATAATATCATGATCAGGGTCTCAATTAATTCAAACATGCTCTAATCCCATTTATTTTCATAACAATTCGCAATCTCCTATTTAATTTCAGGTAAACTATTCAATCCCCAAAGATCATATATTACGACCACGTGTTTATCTCGCTAATAATCACCATTAAACTTTACTTTCGGCATTAAGGGAGGGTATTCCCTTACCTTGCAACTACCGGGTAATGAGGTCTCGATGCTCCTATGGTGATCGTCCCGAGTTCGCTTGAAAATGAGAGAAAAGCTACCCCCTTTGCTCCTCTTGACCGAAAATTAGAGAAGAAGATGAAATCAGCCTCTATAGGGCGTGATTTAAGGGTAGAAGAAAGAGAAAAGAATCATTAGAGAAAATGGCATCAAGAGGTTGAGAGGATTTATGCCTACCTTAAGGTGTGTTCGACTTTTGGCTTAGGATAGCTCTTGTGTTTTCGAAAATTTTGCAGAGAGATGTTGCTGAAATTTTCATGTAGAATGGAGAGGGTAGATGGTTGCTATGATTTAGAGTTGGAGAAGATTGGTTTAGGGTTAGATGGTGATGTTTAGATAGACTCCTAATGGCTTTAGGTTTCATGAACAGCAAAGGCGAAATTTCAGCTTGTTGCGCGTCTCCTTGCTGCCGATTTTAGGGGAGTTTAATGGAGGAAAAGATTCTGCAATTTTGCTCCTTTATGTTGGCCGAAATACTGCTCAAAGGAAGGGCTGAATGTGTTCAGAATTTTGGGCCAAACAAGGAAGAGTTTGAGTGAGTTTTGATGACTGAAAAATCCTGTGCAAGTGATGTGAAAATTCTGTGCAAGAGTAGCAAGGTTTGGACTGTTTTGGCTGCTGTACTTCTACCGAAATTTCTAGAGGAAAATTGGGGATTTTGGGCACTGAAAATAGCTTGATCAGCTGGGGTTTTTGGTGTGTTTTGTGTGCAGAATTTCGTTTGGAGTAGGAACACAACAGCTGGCCGAAATTCCTGCACCAAGCTGGACGAATTTCAGTGTTTTTGTGTGAATAAAATTCTGGTTTTGTGCAGCTAAGGTACCCTGAATTGATGAGGAATATTTAGGTGTTTTGAGCTAGGATTTACAGAGTTGGATTGTAGCTAAGAAGTTGGAATTTTCGGACAGCTTGTGGTGACACAAGGCTGCCGAAATTCAGCTAGGAAAAGGAAGAAAATCCTAGTTGAATTTAGATTGAAATAAAATATGGTTTTATTAAGGATTTGGATAGGATTTCCTCTAGTCCTAGAAGAGTTTGGATTGAGCTACAAGTCCTCCAAGAAGTGGCAGCACTTGCTGGAATTTTTTTCCAGATTTTTAGCTAACATTTTAGGATTGAAATCAACAAGATTTCGTACTAGGAAAAGGATTCATTAATTCCACCTATCCATGGCAACATCTATCTAACTAAAATCTAGCTAATATTTTAATTACTAGCTAGGGTTTTTTCGAAAATCCTAAGGAACACAAGCTGAAAATTAAAGGTGAACTTTATTCACATTAAAGTCCTTGAATTTAGGAAATAAATATAGAGACTTATTTCCTTGGAGTAAAAATACTAAAATTTCTCTAGGATAGCTAGGTTGTTTTTCGGCCAAGACAAGAAATGGTCTAAAGAAAAGAATTTCAAGAAGAGAAACTAACTTCACAAAAGGTAGGATTCGAACTCGGGTCACCAAAGGAAATCACCAACCTCCCCGCTATTCCAAAACAACTCCAATGCTAATTTTTCTACAAGAAGTTCTTACCACCCCAATACTCATTCTTCCAAATCTTCGACCAAACCTCCCTTAACCAAGTCTTTAACAATATAACTATTTCACATCAATTAATTCAAATGCAAGAGCAACGGAAAAATTCACATGCATCTATGCAAATAAAATTATTCTAGCTACCACATAAAATGTAAGATGCTATGCAGTGCATGACTTTTCCCCATAGTCAAAGGTGGTTTTGGGCGGGGTATTACATCCCCTCCCCCTTAAGAGAATTTCGTCCTGAAATTCAGATTTGATACCCTTTGAGCATACCCGGATACTTCCGTCTTAACCATTCCCCCGTTTCCCACGTTGCATCCTGTGCTCCATGATGATCCCAAAGTATCTTCACCATGGGTATCTGCTTGTTTCGGAGCGCCTTAATACTCCGCTCCAAGATCATGACGGGTCTCTCCACATAACTCAGATTGGGTTGCAACTCCAACGGTTCCTCATTGAGTACATGACTCGGATCGAGATTGTACCTTTTCAACTGAGAGACATGGAATACGTCATGCATCCCGGTCAGACCATCAGGTAGATCCAATCGGTAGGTATCCGGTCCAATTTTCTCCAATATCGGGAATGGTCCCAGGTACCTAGGACTCAACTTCCCTCCCCTCGGATGTTTCAAGATTCCTCTACTAGGAGTCAACTTCAAGAATGCACGGTAACCTACTTAGAACTCCAGTTCCCTCCTCCTAGTGTCTGCATAACTTTTCTGTCTGCTTTGCACTGCCCTTAGCCTTTCCCGAATTAACTTAATCTTGTCCGTCTTCTCCTGAATGCATACTTCACCAGTCTTTTTAACATTCCCTTCTTCTGTCCATCCCCAGTATATCGGTACTTGGCATTTTCTCCCATACAGTGCTTCGTACGGTGCCATTCCGATCGACGCCTGATAGCTGTTGTTATATGCTAACCCCGCATGCGGTAAAGACTTAATCTACTTATCTCCAAAGTCCAAGATACATGCTCGGAGCATGTCTTCCAGTATCTAAATGACTCTTTCGGATTGACCGTCTGTCTGCGGATGAGCAGAGGTGCTGAATTTCAGGGTCGTGCCCAGGGACTCCTGGAACTTACCCCAGAACCTTGAAGTGAATCTAGGGTCCCTATCCGATACGATGCTCGACGGTACACCATGCAACCTTACAATTTCTCGGGTATATGTCTGAGCCAACTTTTCCATTGAGTCCCTTACGTTTACCAGTATGAAATGCGCTGTCTTGGTCAATCGGTCCACTATTACCCAGATCGCATCTTTGTGTGACTTGGTCATCGGAAGGCCAGCCACAAAGTCCATGGTCAACTCTTCCCATTTTCATTTGGGAATCGGTAACGGTTGTAGTAAACCTGTAGACTTCTTATGCTCCATCTTAACCTTCTGGCATGTCAGGCAGGTTGACACATGCTGAACTACATCCCTCTTCATTCCAGCCCACCAATATTTCCTCTTCAAGTCTTGGTACATCTTTACCTCCCCTGGGTGTATGGTGTATTTGCTCTTGTGCGCTTCGTCCAGTATCCTCTTCCTCAAGTCTTGGATGTCCAGTACACAAATCCGGTCCTGAAAGTATAATACTCCCTTCTCGTCGGTCCGGAAATCGCTTCCTCCTCTCGCAATCTTTTTCTCCCTGAAAGTTTGAAATCCTGTGCTGCCCTGCTGACCTGATACAATTTCCTGGTCCAGATCGGATTTTAGGGTCAGGTTGCTCACGCAGATCTTCCTCTCTTGCACTTGCGCCTCTTTCTCTAGGATATCCTGGACTGCCGACACCTCCTGTATTCTCAAGTGTGCCATTTTTACCTTTCGACTTAGAGCGTTTGCTACCACATTCGCTTTACTCGGATGATAGTTAATAGGGCACTTATATTCTTCCAAGAACTCCATCCACCTATGCTGCCGGAGATTCAAGTCCTTTTGCGTGAAGATGTACTTCAAACTCTTATGGTCCGTAAAAACCTCATATTGTGCACCATACAAGTAATGTCGCCATTTCTTCAAGGCTAACACTATAGCTGCTAGCTCTAGGTCATGCGTGGGATAATTAACTTCGTGCGGCTTTAGCTTCCTAGATGCATAGGCTATGACCTTCCCTTTCAGCATCAGCACAACTCCTAGTCCTTCCTTAGATGCATCTGTATAGAGTGCATAGGGCTTATCAGCCTCGGGCAGGCTCAGTACGGGTGCTAAAATCAACCTCCTATTAAGTTCTTGGAAGCTCTTCTCGCACTTCTCACTCCAAACAAAAACGACATCCTTTTTCAATAGTCGTGTCATCGGTGAAGCTAAAGTGGAGAAATTTTTAATGAAACGCCGATAGTACCCGGCCAACCCAAGGAAACTTCATATCTCGGTAATGTTCTCCAGTTATTTCCAATTAACTACGGCTTCTACCTTAGCAGGGTCCACCTTGATCCCCTCCTTGGATATCACGTGACCAAGGAAAGACACTGAGCTCAGCTAAAACTCGCACTTACTGAACTTAGCGTAAAGTTTGAATTCCCTCAACTTCTCTAGGACCAACTTTAAGTGCTCCGCGTGGTCCTCCGGATTTTTGGAGTAGATCAAAATGTCATCGATGAATATAACCACGAATTTGTCCAAGTATGGTTGAAAAATGCGATGCATCAAATCCATGAATACGGCCGGTGCATTGGTTACACCGAACGGCATTACTACAAATTCGTAGTGTCCATACAGTGTGTTGAATGCAGTTTTAGGAATGTCTTCTTCTTTGATCCTTACCTGATACTATCCTTGCCGTAGGTCCAATTTCGAGAAACAAGCAGCGCCTTGCAGTTGATCAAACAATTCATTGATCAAGGGTAGAGGGTATTTATTCTTGATCGTTAGATTGTTCAGTCACCGATAATCGATACATAGCCTCAGGGTTCCATCTTTCTTCTTGACAAACAACACCGGGGCTCTCCACGGTGACGTACTCGGCCGAATGTAGCCTTGCCTTAGCAGTTCTTCCAATTGCTCCTTCGACTCCTTCAACTCTGTCGGTGCCATCCGGTAGGGGGTTCTGGATACCGGTTCTGCTCTGGGAATCAGATCCATGGTGAACTCAACTTCCCGTTCAGGGGGTAGGGAAGTGAGCTCCATAGGGAACACATCCGAAAAGTCTTTCACTACCTCTGTACTTTCCAAGGTACACTGGCCTTTCGGTTTGTTTAGGAGATACGCCAAATATCCCGTACATCCTTTCCTGAGTAACTTCCGGGCTTTAGCTCCAGCAATAAGAAATTTCAGTTCCTTCGTTCGCTTACCATTGAATTCAATTACATCCCGTCCAGGTCTCACAAACTGCACCGTCTTGACCTGGCAGTCCACACGAGCTCCGTGTTTCGACAACCAGTCCATGCCCAAGATCAAGTCATAACCGTCCATAGCCAGGATTATAAGGTCGGCCTCCAGAATCTCCTTCCCAACCTCAACTCCACAACTTCCCATTTTCTTGCCTGCTTCCACCACCTTTCCCAAGGGGGGAACTAACTACTAGGGTATAAGGTAGCTCATTTCCTTCCCAGCCCAGACGTGAAGCACATACTTTACTTACATAAGAGTGTGTAGATTCTGGATCTATCAGAACATTAACAAGACAACCTTGGATAGAATGGTTACATTCGATCACGACGGCATCCGCTCCGACTTCTTCTCGATTCAGGGCAAAAACTTTGGCCTTTACCTGGGGCTTCAGGCCTCCCGCTCCGGTTGGTCCAGCAGCGGCACCTCTATTTCCTCCTATTGGTTGGGCCGACACGGTCTGCTCAATCCTTAAGGGTTTAGGGCAGACGTTTCTCAGATGTCCTGGGTCTCCGCAGTTGAAACACCTTCTCACACCCCCGCTACCCCAACAGTTTCTCTCAGTGTGGCCTCGCTTCCCACACAGTCGGCAGTTCAGGCTACCTTGCATTGATCTGGCTACAGGCACTCGAGGCTGCTTACCCCGATTTCCCCACGGCATAGAACCCGCAGGTCGCTTATTACCTGAAGGCCTCATAGGTGGACGACTCGGTTGGAAGGGTCGGCTCACCGGTCGGTGCCGATCTTCGTTCTCCGTCCGGGAAGCTGCGTCTACTGCGGCGGTGATGGAGCCAACGCCTTTCTCAAATCTGGCCTTAGCCCTTTCACGAATTGCCGGGTGTGCTTCTGCTCCGTGTCTACCAAGCACTTACAGTACTTGGATCGGGCCGCATATTGGGCCATGGTCATGCCTCCCTGCCTAAGGGTCTGGAATTTGTCCTCCCTCTTCTCAGCCACCCATCGAGGAATGTACTCAGCCCGGAAAGCCTCCGTAAAATCGTCCCAGGTCCACTCCTGCTCCTCCTTGTCCCAATCACCCCGTACCCGCTGCCACCATGCTCAGGACGGTCCTCTCAGCCGAAAAGCAGCGAACTTCACATCCTCTCTTCCGAGTACTGCAGAGTAGCGAAAATGTCCTCCATCTGCTCAATCCATTGCTCGGCTTTCTCATCCTGTTCCACCTCCCCCTGGAATGTGGGAGGCTGGAACTTCAGGAAACGCTCCAGGGCCTCATCCTCTCCCCGCGGTGGTTTCCTGGCCACCTTGTCCACATTTTCGGTCAAGTTCTGTAGGATCGAGGCCATCTTGTCGAAGGCCTGACCCATGGTCACATCCCGTGACCTCTCCGAAGCTATCTCCTGCTCTCCTGACAGGTGCTTTTCCACATCGGGGGTGGAACAATGCATCTGTTCAAACTCCGGGGTGGAGGATGCACTCTCCTACACCGTTCTGCTATGCACAACTGTTCGGTGTCTTGGTGCCATCTTAATTACATTCACTCAGGGTCAGATAGTTATCAAGGGGAAAAAGAATATGCTTAGGTGCATGGTCAGTTGATAGTAATGTACTCATCTAAAAGAGAATGTGATGATAATGTGCAGAGATAAATCAAGTAATAAATGAAACTCATGCTTGTCATATAAATCATTATTTGCAGAAAAGAAGGGGTCATCTCATATGGTACCCTTTTTATTTAAAATAATAGATAGGCCCTATGAGCCACATGCTCCCTTAAGGAAAAGTTAAACAAGCAAAAGTATGCAAATTCTAAAGAAAGAAAGAGTAAAAGCTGCTGGTCTTCTATGTTCGACTCTCCCTAGTTTCAACAGAGGTATAGGAGTCGTCAGAGGCCGGTTCCACCAGCCACCCCACGGAACTATCGGGTCTCCCTATGTAGTTCCTCGCGAAACCAACGCTCCCACTTGGCTGCCCTGACTTACCCTCTCGGCATCTCTTGGCTCTCATGGCCGTCTCATAGAACTCATCCAACGCTAATCTAGCTATACCCTTAGGCGTAGGCCTATCACTCCCCAAGTCAGATGGATTAACCAACCCTTTTCTCCTTATCATGGCATCTACACCCAGTCCGTATCGGAGTCCACACCCCTTAGGACTCCCTTCTAGCTTCCTCTTTCCCTTATCTACCCCTCCTAGAGCTGACTGCCTACTCTCTCTCTCTCCCGGAACAACCTCCATTACCTCCTCGTCCTCTCTTTTACCCCAACCATCTCTCCCTCGTTCTCATCATCTCCCTCATTCCCTAGCTCATCTATCTCTCCCTCACTCAACTCCGTCATCTCCTCATCTCCCTCATCTTCCCCTAAACTCTCCTCAACCTCTATCTCCGTCCCAACCACCGGGTCGTCTAACACTGACGGCTCACGCTCTCTCTCTGAATCAGACGCGGGTAGATTTGCTACGGGTAGTGGGGCAGGTGGATTCCTGCAACCAGCGGGCCAGTCTCTGACAGCCGTTACAACTCTTTTGACCATCCTATGAACAAAAGATAAAAATTAGCACCAGATCAGAATACTTAAGAAAATAGAACCCCACAAGTCAAGTAGTTGCCTAAACCAGGCTCTGATACCACTTGTAACACCCCACGACTACGTACCCTAAAAGGGCGGGGATGTCGCCCCGTCCCGTAGGACAAGGGGTCTTTAGAACGAGGTATAAAATATAAAGGCAATATCCAAAAGGATCAACTTAGATAAATAAAGAAATATTCTTATTACATCAGGCTCAACTTGGAGCAAAACGGAGTAAAACAAAATATTGTTTAGAAGCATAAGCAACAAATGACTCCTAGAACGGATAGAGAAAAATAGCAAAAGCTTCAACTATTACATGCCCCGCTGACTCAGCACAGTCTATCTCCTGAAAACATGATGTAAAACGGTGTGAGAATAAATCTCAGTAAGTCCTGTGTGTGCACATGGTGTTTTGAATAGTGCGTGTATGCAAAGTGTAAAACAGTTGTAGAAATAATTTGGCAAGTCATAATAATCTCTTTACGCAAGGAGTGGGTTTTCTCATTGTCACACTTTGTACAAAATAAATCCTCCACTCGGATAAAAGTCATGTCACCACACGCAGGGCTCCATGTGAACAAAATGGCCAAGGCACCACACTTTGTGCACCTTGTCCGGACTAGATTACCACACGTTGGACGTTCTGATCAAGGTGAGTGTACAGCCCACCGGGTGAGACACTCCTCCATCTCTACACCCAACAAAACCATCCGGGTGTCCATGCTGGGAATATAAATAATACATTTCAGGTATAAAGCTAGCTCGGACCGGCCTGACCAACTAACACTGTCGCCTTTTCAAGCAGAGTTCATCTTCTGGAGGTGGCCTCCTGCCAGAAGACTTACGCTAGCCCTCCAAGACTAGTATTGTTAGCCTACCCTTATTGAGTACTCAATGAACATATCCGTCAATTCCTGATTTAAAATATTTCCAAACCTTGGCTTTGTAAAACGTGGTTTTCTTTAAAAGAGATTTCTAAAAATTTAAGGAAAATAATAGTTTTCTTGCTAAAATCGTTAGTTTGACAAAACCGTTTAAAGAATAAATATCCACGTTTACCACCTAAGCAAACATAGTTTAACAATAGCTTCACAACATGGACTTGCCATCACAACATTTAACAAAAAAGTTTATAAAAGGACTTACCATCACAACGTTTAATAAAAGAGTTTATGCAAGGACTTACTTGATATGCCTCAAATAAATGCGATAAATTCACAGCTGGCTTTCCTCAATTGTCCTCCTGATCTAAACCATATAATATCATGATCAGGGTCTCAATTAATTCAAACATGCTCTAATCCCATTTATTTTCATAACAATTCGCAATCTCCTATTTAATTCCAGGTAAACTATTCAATCCCCAAAGATCATATATTACGACCACGTGTTTACCTCGCTAATAATCACCATTAAACTTTACTTTCGGCATCAAGGGAGGGTATTCCCTTACCTTGCAACTACCGGGTAATGAGGTCTTGATGCTCCTATGGTGATCGTCCCGAGTTCGCTTGAAAAGGAGAGAAAAACTACCCCCTTTGCTCCTCTTGACCGAAAATTAGAGAAGAAGATGAAATCAGCCTCTATAGGGCGTGATTTAAGGGTAGAAGAAAGAGAAAAGAATCATTAGAGAAAATGGCATCAAGAGGTTGAGAGGATTTATGCCTACCTTAAGGTGTGTTCGACTTTTGGCTTAGGATAGCTCTTGTGTTTTCGAAAATTTTGCAGAGAGATGTTGCTGAAATTTTCATGTAGAATGGAGAGGGTAGACGGTTGCTATGATTTAGAGTTGGAGAAGATTGGTTTAGGGTTAGATGGTGATGTTTAGATAGACTCCTAATGGCTTTAGGTTTCATGAACAGCAAAGGCGAAATTTCAGCTTGTTGCGCGTCTCCTTGCTGCCGATTTTAGGGGAGTTTAATGGAGGAAAAGATTCTGCAATTTTACTCCTTTATGCTGGCCGAAATACTGCTCAAAGGAAGGGCTGAATGTGTTCAGAATTTTGGGCCAAACAAGGAAGAGTTTGAGTGAGTTTTGATGACTGAAAAATCTTGTGCAAGTGCTGTGAAAATTCTGTGCAAGAGTAGCAAGGTTTGGATTGTTTTGGCTGTTGTACTTCTACCGAAATTTCCAGAGGAAAATTGGGGTTTTGGGCGCTGAAAATAGCTTGATCAGCTGGGGGTTTTTGGTGTGTTTTGTGTGCAGAATTTCGGTTGGAGTAGGAACACAACAGCTGGCCGAAATTCCTGCACCAAGCTGCCGAAATTCCTGTGCATGAGCTGGACGAATTTCAGTGTTTTTGTGTGAATAAAATTCTGGTTTTGTGCAGCTAAGGTACCCTGAATTGATGAGGAATATTTAGGTGTTTTAAGCTAGGATTTACAGAGTTGGATTGTAGCTAAGAAGTTGGAATTTTCGGACAGCTTGTGGTGACACAAGGCTGCCGAAATTCAGCTAGGAAAAGGAAGAAAATCCTAGTTGAATCTGGATTGAAATGAAATATGGTTTTATCAAGGATTTGGATAGGATTTCCTCTAGTCCTAGAAGAGTTTGGATTGAACTACAAGTCCTCCAAGAAGTGGCGGCACTTGCTGGAATTTTTTTCCAGATTTTTGGCTAACATTCTAGGATTGAAATCAACAAGATTTCCTACTAGGAAAAGGATTCATTAATTCCACCTATCCATGGCAACATCTATCTAATTAAAATCAAGCTAATATTTTAATTACTAGCTAGGGTTTTTTCGAAAATCCTAAGGAACACAAGCTGAAAATTAAAGGTGAACTTTATTCACATCAAAGTCCTTGAATTTAGGAAATAAATATAGAGACTTATTTCCTTGGAGTAAAAATACTAAAATTTCTCTAGGATAGCTAGGTTGTTTTTCGGCCAAGACAAGAAATGGTCTAAAGAAAAGAATTTCAAGAAGAGAAACTAACTTCACAAAAGGTAGGATTCGAACTCGGGTCACCAAAGGAAATCACCAACCTCCCCGCTATTCCAAAACAACTCCAATGCTAATTTTTCTACAAGAAGTTCTTACCACCCCAATACTCATCCTTCCAAATCTTCGACCAAACCTCCCTTAACCAAGTCTTTAACAACATAACTATTTCACATCAATTAATTCAAATGCAAGAGCAACGGAAAAATTCACATGCATCCATGCAAATAAAATTATTCTAGCTACCACATAAAATGCAAGATGCTATGCAGTGCATGACTTTTCCCCATAGTCAAAGGTGGTTTTGGGCGGGGTATTACACTAAAGATAGGGAGAAGAATATATATGGACTTGCTCATTTCAGGGAAAGGAAAACTAAAAATATCGGTATGGTAAAATGTATGAAGGATGATGACCTCAAAGTTCTTAGTAAGAACGAGAAAACTAAGGAAAGGTGGAGATCCTATTTTGACAGGTTACTTAACGGGAATCAATTTTAGGATATAGGTGACCTTGAGATTCCAAATGATAAAGCTAACTGTGATTTTATTCGTCGAATTTAGAGGCATGAAATTCGAGAGTTTCTTAAATGGATGAGGTCGAAGAAAGCTATGAGATAGATTAAGGGTTGGAAGTGCCTAGGACAGATAGTTGTTGCGTGGTTGATAAGTTTGTTCAACAAGATATGCAGAGTTAATAAAATACCTACAGAGTGGAGGAAAAGTACAATGATTCTTTTGTAGAAGAAAAGAAGGGATGTCTAAGACTGTGCCAATTATCATAGGACCAAACTCATGTGTCATATAATGAAACTTTGGGCGAGAGTGATTGAGCACCGGTTAAGGAGTATTGTAAAGATTTCAGACAACCAGTTTGGTTTTATACCATGGCATTCCATAACAAAGGCAATTCATTTATTAGGTGGACGATTGAATATTATAGAGAAAGAAAGAAGGATTTACATACGGTATTTATTGATTTGAAGAAAGTCTATGATAAAGTACCTAGAGAAATACTTTAGTGGGTGAAGAAAGGTATATTGTAGAAGTATATTACCCTTATTAAAAATATGTATGATGGAGCATGTATAAGTGTAAGAAGTTTCTTTGGAGTGACTGGAAAGTTTTCAAACACTATAAGAGTACATTAGGGATCCGCACTTAGTCGTTTTCTCTTTGCAACCGTTATGGATGAATTGAGTTGTACTATACTAGAGGTTGTACCATGATGTATATTATTTGTTGATGATATTATTTTGATTGATAAGACTAGAGTTGGTGAATGCTAAATTGGAGTTGTTACGACGAACGTTGGAATTTAGGGGTTTTAGAATCATTAGAAGTAAAACTGAGTATATGGAATGCAACTTCGGTACTGGCAAAACTAAGGATCAAAGTGTAACTTTGGATGTTAGAGATATCCTAGTGAATGACTACTTTCGATATCTATGAGCTATTAGTCAAAAAGATCGAGAGCTTGATAGCAACGCTACACATTAAATTAAGGCTGGTTAGTTAAAATAGAGAAGTGTAACTAGTATTCTATGTGATTGTAAGCCTAAAGGGAAAGTTCTATAGAACAGCCGTCATACCGGCTTTGCTATATGATACAAAATATTGGAAAGTTAAAATGTGTCATATTCAGAAACTGAAGGTAGCAGAGATGCGCATGTTAAGGTAGAAGTGCGGAGATACTGTTAGTGTTGTACTCCAGAGCCAATCATTTGTACAATATATTTTTACACATTTATTAATAAAAGGTATTATTTACCTTTAATTTAATTAATCATTTCGAGGTAGATAAAGTCCCAAGCATATAGTATAATGTCAAGAAAATCATGATGTGAGATTCTTACTACACTATGTAGTACTTGTGCTTAAATTATTCCTAGTCATAGTGTTAATGAAATAGGATATTATTAATGCACAAATACTAGCACATGTTATACTTCTTTATTAGATCAAGTGGTGGTTCTCACTGTTAGGATTGTGCACTAGAAGCAATCATTTGTACAATGTATTTAGCACATTAAATCAATAAAAGACATTCTTTATTTTTTAGTTTCTTTGTTTCATATGTTTATGTGTATAAAAATTGTTAGATAAAGTCCCCAGTACAACATTGCATTAAGGAAATCATGATAGAGATTGTGATGTGAGGTTCCTACTATGCTGGAATGTGTTCGTGCTTAAATTATCCCTAGTTATAGTATTAATAAGATAGGACATAATTAATGTGATAAGATTAGCACATGTTAAACTTCTTGACTTGATCAAGCGGTGGTTCTTATATCCGTGAGTATTTTGATACTCAAAGTTAACATGTGGATGCTTGTTACTTGAACAAGTTCATTGGATGACCTAACTATGAGATAATAACATAGATAGCTATTTAGTTCCAGTGATCGAATCTCATTGTAGCAAATGTACAAGTATCTTTAGACTTGAGATTTCCAAGGTACTTTATTTGCTAAGCATAGTATTTTGATTCCAATCTCTGGAGTCCTTACAAGACTACCTATGGGATGCACACTGGGTACAATGTGAAGTAAATTAAAGTAGTTGAGTGGGTTAATAAATGATTCACCACTCTTAATAATAGAAGCGAATATCTTAAGGCCATTTGTATGAATCATTACTTAAGAAATCCTTAGCTAAGGCGACTATGTATTGAAAATAGTTCCAGTTGATACATATGATAAGAAATGGATTTCGGGAACAAGTACTAAAATATTCGAGTCAAAATTAATTAATATTCTGGAAGGAGTTGGCACTAATTCCATATTCTAAATTGAATGAAATACTATATGGCGAAAGAAGTTTATTGCACTAACATTTTTCTATTGAAAGGTTCATGTTAAGCCACTTAACTTTCTGGACTTTTTGGTGGTCATGACACATTGCTAGATACTTCTCATGATCTGCCAAATATGGATTTATTAATTAGAGAATTAATAAATTTAATCCTAATTATAATTAATAAATTAATTCTAATTATTAAAAGGATTATTAATTCTATTACGACAGAATTAATTCATATTAGCTACCAATCGACTAGAAAACCTAATAGGTCACACATAACAGAGGAATTGGTACTCAAGATATTATTTGATAATATTATACAATTAATTTGTGAGAAGAAATAATTATTAGGGGCAAATTATAACGTGTTATAATTGTTTGGGTGATATTGCAATTATTAAAAGCTTTAGGGCTTAATGTAATTTTTGAGGCCCAAGCCTATTAATGGAAAAGGGCTTTGTATGTAATATAGTGATTTCTAATTTGAACAGGTTTTGTTTTTCCTGTTTTGTGGTGGCGAAGGTTTGGAGATATACACACACACACACACACACACACACACACACACACACACACACACACACACACACACATATATACAGGAATTGTTCTCTGTACAAATGGATTTGGAAATTTGTAGAAAAATAGCATTCTAATTTATTTTGAAGAATACCGCTACCTTCAAGCAAAATTTGTTGGGTATCTCAGGCTCGTATCGTATACGGCACAGTGAAAAATAAAACGAGATACCCTCTCAGGACCCGTCTATGTGTGGAAAACAAGGCATAAAGTGAGTAAAGGTAATAGCTTTTACCTTTGGGTGATCGTCCGAAGAACAAAAATTTTCTTCTTCAAGTCGAGGCATGATCCAGCAATCCTCATGATCAACTTCCACGTGAGTTGAACGTCTAACTACTATAATCATAGTGTGTGATTATCTCTAATAGTAATCCACACAGAGGATACACTCAAGCACCAAAATTTCCTGTGCTAGCAGAAACAATAATGGTGGCTAGGGTTCTCTTGTTTTTAGCAAAACGAGAGGGAGAGAGAAGAAGGGGAAAACGTGTGACTTGGCTGGGGATTTCGTGTATCTCATCAGCTAGGATTTTTGTGTGTTATATCTATTATATATCACATGAAATTCCCTTCCCAAAACTGAGAATTCTAATCCTATTAGAATTCCGTAATTGTAATTGGAAACACCAAGTGCTCACAATTACAACTTGGGCCACAAATTATAACTAATTATAATTTGTCCATAACAACTTCTTTTTCTCTCAATTAACCGCACTATGTTATCAAATAACATCTTGAGTATATAATCCTCCATTGTGTGTGACCTATTAGGTTTCCCAGTCAATTGGTAGAGAACATGAATTAATCCAAACGTCTTTGAGATTAATAATCCATAATTAATTAGAATTAATCCTATTAATTCTAATCAGGATTAGTTTATTAATTTATCAATTAATAAACTTATATTCCTAGATCATGAGCGGTATCTAGCAACACATCACAACCACCTAAGAGTCCAAGAAGTCAAGTGGCTTGACATGAACCTTTCAATAACAAACTTCAGTGCAATTAACTCCTTTCACCATACAATATCTCATTCGGTTTGGAGTACGGAATTAGTGCCAACTCCCTCCAGAAATAATTCTGGTCCGAATACAATAGTACTTGTATCAGGAACCTACTACTCTAGATGTGTATGAATTGGAACTATTTCCAATACACAATTGCATTAGCCAAAGACTTTTTGAGTAGTAATTCCTACAAGTGGCCGTGAGATATTCGCCCCTACTATTAGGAGTGGTGAATCTTTTATTGACCATCTCAACTACTTTCGTTTACCTCACAATGTACCCAATATCCATCCCATAGGCGGCCCTCGATCGAGCTCCAGAGATTGGAACCAAAGTATAAGGCTCAGCAAACAAAGTACCTTTGAGATCTCAAGTCTAAGGATACTTACATGTTTGCTATATTGAGATTATATCACTAGCACTAAATAGTTATCCATGTGATTATTTCAAAGCTAGGTCATCCAATAAACTTGTTCCATTAACAAACATTCATGTGTTAATTTTGAGTATCTCAATACTCACGGTTATGAGAACCACTGTCTGATCAAATCAGGAAGTCTAACACATGCTAGTCTTAACGCATTAATGATGTCCTGTCTCATTAATACTATGACTAGGGACTATTTAAGTACCAACTCCATCAAGTGTAGTAGGAATCTCATATCATGATCTCTATCATGATTTCCTTAACACAGTGTTGTACTAGGGATTTTATCGAACAGTTATATTACTTAAAGTAAACAAAAGGAACTGTTAGATAAATAATGCCTTTTATTAAAATAAAATGTGTCATATACAATGTACAAGTGATTGCCTCTAGGGCACAACACTAATAAAATTAACCGTAGCCCTTATCAGTTTCTTCTCACAATTAAATTCCTAATGCCGCAAAAATTATACCAATAACATCGGTTTTTTGGCACCATTATTGAATACAATTCCTTGTGTAGATTACTATTAAAGAATTCCTATTCTTAGAATTTGGTGGCACGATTGGATCAACTTTTGAAGGGGATTCACACGGAATAAAAATTTTAAAAGCTACGCTTTTGAGGTAACTAATTTTTCTTCCTTCTCCTAATTTGTTTATTACCTACGAGTGATCATTTGCATGGATTTCATTTTAATTTTTCGCTGTACGTAAAATGATTTGCATGATCGAAATCCATCAGTGGTATCAGAGCTATCTCGTATATGTTTTACGTGTCTATTATTAATTTATGAAATTATTTTAGAAAAAATTTTTTTGGGTCCATGAAAAATTGTTTTATGTAAAATTTTATTTTGGAAAATTTGTTTTAGTGGGATATGAACATATTGTTTGTTCTGTGTGAAAAAAAAAATGATAAGAATACAGAAATTGTTTACGTACAAGAAAAAAAATGGGTTCCTTACAGGTATTGTTTCCAATTTGATTGGAATTCCAATTGTTTCTAGTGAAATTGTTTCTAAGATTTGAAAAACAAATAGCCGAAAAAACCATAGGAAATTGTTTCCTATATAGCTATGTCTGGTTTCCTTTAATGTATAGTTTTTTTTTTTCTAGCTTTGTTTTAATATTCTTTGACCGCCGATTTTTCAATTAACTCAAATAGGACCCATTGAAATATTTTATTCAAAAAGGACCCCAAGATTTTTCCTAGGATTTGATTTGGGACTAATTATTTAAATTTCTAAAATAATGATTTTAGAATTTAATATTTTTTGTATATTTATTTTTTTCTTAATGTGTTTTAAGCATGATATTAGAATGTTGGCTTGGTCTTAGACCAAATTAATTTGATTAATTTAAATTGGGTTATGCATTTTATCGCTTTGTTTTGAATAAATAGGGTTTGCGTATTCTGCCTTCTCTACAATTCCCTTGTAAGTTCTCTTCCTATCTAAATCTGCTTGAATGTAACTCAAGGTTTCTTCATTGTGAATTTATGTAATTCGATTACATAGGTTAGATAGAATTAGAAATTGTTTTACACAATTATAGAGATGTGATCAAACACAAAGCAAGAAGATGGTAAGACTTTCTTCTCAAAACATGCACGTACACATGGGTTTAACCATAATTAATTTCCTGCTTAGCTCAAGGTAATTAAGTTAGTGAAGTTCATAACCAAGCTATGTAATTTATCTATTACAATTATGTCAAAGTGTTGACATTTTGCATGCCAAACAATGAGACTGCTAATTAAATAATTAAAATCCCTCAAATAGTATTAAATCTAAAGCATTCCGTTAATATAGCAAGAATGAGAGTTCTTTTTCGAGATTAGGTTGCTGGGCATACCTAAGCTTACTTGGCATCGAGCATGTTCATGCTATGGAATATGATTCCGGATTAATGGGTTGGATTTAACTAATATCTTTATTCCGGTTGGGTAAACCTAAGCATAAAGAATATTAGAGGCTAAGTTGGGATAGCACTAAATGCTTTAAGATTAAAAGATGTTAATCACCTAACAATCCGGTAATTATATTTGATGTACTTGGTATTGGATATCTACCATTAAACTTAAGAATGGTTTGTTGGGTATATTCAAGGTCATTCTTAAAGAATTTGGACTAGGAAAGCTTCCAACAGGCTTTCCTGAGTCAATAGTGAAGGCTATTCATTTGAAGAAAATAGTGGGTTAAATACGCCTTTAATTAAAAGACCTAATTAAATGTGTTTCATGTACAGATACATAGTCTAATGTTTCTTATCTTTTGTCTAGGTCATTTGCATCATAAAAATAAGTTTGAACTTACATAACAAGCTCACCGAATCCAACTTATTGGATTGGTATAGAAATTGAGAATCGTTCTCAAATCGAAAAGGTAGCTCTACATGTTAGAAACTCCAATTCCATCACCACTAGCTGATAATGTTCTTACTGGAGAGCATGAAGTCGATAAGAAGTATAAAGAGGATAATGACACATTATCTTGTATCATGTTGGCGAAAATGACCACTGAGCTTCAAAAACAGCATGAGAATATGGATGCTCATACTATAATATTCCATCTAAGAGAGCCTTTTGATAAGAAAGCAAGAAAGAGGAGATATAAGATCTCTAAGCAGTTATTTCGTTCTAAGATGGTAGAAGACACTTTAGTGGTCACTTATGGACTTAAGATACTAGGGTTAATTGAGAAGCTTGGATCACATAGGTTCACTATGGATTATGAATTAAGTATAGACTTAGTTCTTCAATCTTTACCAGCTAGATTTTTACAATTTGTGATGAACTACCAAATAAATAAGATTGAGACCACTATACCTGAGTAAATCAATCTTCTTAAGACTGTAGAGTCTTCTATGGAGAAAGAAAATAATATAGTCTTATTGGTTTACTCTTCTTCTAAGAAGAAAAATATTTCTAAAAAGAAGAAAAAGTATCCAACTAAACTTAAAGGTGGTGTATAGAAGAAGGAGACAGCTGCCAAAGGCCCATGTCACCATTGTGAAAAAATAGGCCATTAGAGGTGTAACACCCCACTACCTAGGCCCAACGGGGCCGGGGATGTCGCCCCATCCAAAGGACAAGGGGTCTTTATAACTAGGTTACATGAAAATAAAATAAAATAAAAGACTTTAAAATTAAATTTATTACAACCCAAAAGATAAATACTGGCACAAATTCAAAATAAATTGTTTGGAACAATCTCTCAAAC